>CM019065.1:239569764-240169764 GCA_009667805.1 Leptobrachium leishanense
AATGAATGAAATTAGTTTTCATACTAAAGAACTGAAAACGAATTTCTTTAGCAACTAAATAAATTGCATTTTAGGACTAATCCATTAGTTCAAAACGAAATTTTGTGCTGTGCACATGTCTACTGTGGATGTCACGGAGCAGCAATAAAGCATAATAAGCACCAATTAGGCAGCTTTAAAATGACTGTGATACTCAGCTCCTTCTATACATTTACTGGTGTGGTTACAAACATGGTGAAGTCAAGAGAATGGTCCAGGAAGACAAGAGAAGAGGTGATTACTCTTCACAGGAAGGGCAATGGCTATAAGAAGATTGCAAAGATGTTAAACATACCAAGAGAGACCATAGGAAGCATCATTCGCAAATTCAAGGCAAAGGGCACTGTTGAAACGCTACCTGGTCGTGGCAGAAAGAAGATGCTGACTTCGACTGCTGTGCGCTACCTGAAGCGTAGAGTGGAGAAAAGTCCCCGTGTGACTGCTGAGGAACTGAGAAAAGATTTGTCAGATGTGGGTACTGAAGTTTCAGCTCAGACAATACGGCGCACACTGCGTAATGAAGGCCTCCATGCCAGAACTCCCAGGCACACCCCCTTGCTGTCTCCAAAGAATAAGAAGAGTCGACTGCAGTATGCCAAAAGTCATGTGGACAAACCACAGAAGTTTTGGGATAGTGTTCTGTGGACTGATGAAACAAAATTAGAACTGTTTAGGCCCATGGATCAACGCTATGTTTGGAGGAGGAAGAACAAGGCCTATGAAGAAAAGAACACCATGCCTACTGTGAAGCATGGAGGGGGGTCAATCATGCTTTGGGGCTGTTTTGCTTCTGCAGGTACAGGGAAGCTTCAGCGTGTGCAAGGTACCATGAATTCTCTTCAGTACCAGGAGATATTGGATGACAATGTGATGCAGTCCGTCACAAACCTGAGGCTTGCGAGACGTTGGACCTTTCAACAGGACAATGATCCCACGCATACCTACAAGTCCACTACAGCATGGTTGCAGATTAAAGGCTGGAACATTTTGGAGTGGCCATCGCAGTCACCTGACTTAAATCCGATTGAGAACCTCTGGTGGGACTTAAAGAAAGCAGTTGCAGTGCGCAAGCCTAAGAATGTGACTGAACTGGAGGCTTTTGCCCATGACGAATGGGCGAAGATACCCGTAGATCGCTGCAAGACACTTGTGTCAAGCTATGCTTCACGTTTAAAAGCTGTTATAACTGTAAAAGGATGTTGTACTAAGTACTAAGATTGAATGTCACTTGGGGGTTGAATAAAACTGATAATGATGTGAGCACAGAAAAGACATTTGTGTTTATTTCATTATAAATGTTATGTTATATTTGTCTGACCTACACGTGCCTCTTTGATTTAATTGTAAGCAAGATGACTGAATGATCAAAATCAATGTCAAACTGGCCAAAACACTCAATTTCAGTGGGGGTTGAATAATTTTGAACACAACTGTATGTCACATTGGTCAATATACTCTTTCAACTGTGCATTCATTCCTGGCCAGTAAACACTCTCCCTGGCTCTGTAGACATCCTTCCGCTCCAAAATGTGAAGAGTGTATCCGAGACATAATATCTGTTCAAAGTTCAGATGGAATAACTACTCGCTCGCCTTTGAACAAAACACCATCCTGTACACTCAGTTCATCACGTATGTGGTAAAATGATGAAGACTCTAGAGGAACCTGTTCCTTTGCATGAGGCCATCCCCTCAGCACAATTTGCTTCACTGCTTGTAAAGTCTTGTCTTTATCCATGCTTTGCTGTATAGCGACAAGCCTCCTGCTGGAGATTGGTAGATATTGGAGCATGTTTATAGATTCAACCTGGTGCTCCACTGAGCCCTCCGTGGAACCTTCTTCTAGATATGCCCTACTCAAAGTGTCTGCCACTGCCAGAGACTTTCCTGGGCAGTATCTGATACATGCATCATACATCTGAAGCCGTAACATCATACGCTGAAGACGTCTGGGTGCTTTAAGAAAGGGTTTCTTCATAATGCTTTCAAGGGGCTTATGGTCCGATTGTACAGCTACCGTCTGACCAAATGTGAATTGATTAAATTTTTCCATCTCAAAGAGGACTGCTAATAGCTCCTTCTCTATCTGTGCATAACCTTGCTGTGTCTCTGTCAGTGCTCTGCTTGCATAAGCTATTGGTTGTTTACCTTGCATCAGTGCTGCTCCCAGCCCTTTCTCAGATGCATCACATTGTAGTTCCAATGGTTCATCTGCGTTATAATACCTAAGTACAGAAAAGAGCAGCTTTTGGTACATTGGTTAGGACTAGACATGTGCACAGCACAAAATTTCGTTTTAAACTAATGGATTAGTCCTAAAATGCAATTTATTTAGTTACTAAAGAAATTCGTTTTCAGTTCTTTAGTATGAAAATTAATTTCATTCATCCGAAAACCAGCGGATACAATTACTATTGTAGTGGCTCCTCAGAGGGCTGAGATCGCTGCTCGTTACAGTATCTCTCACTCACAGCACAATGTGGGCCATATTACATAGCTGGTGCTAACTTAACCAGAGCTGTTGTAAACTTCCCAGAGCCATTATAGCCTATGGAGGTTTTCAGTTTACAACAGCTCTGGTTAAGTTAGCACCAACATTGTAATACTGCCCCGTGTCAGGCCAAGCTGTTATAGTAACTGCTGCTCATCACAGTGCTCAGAGTTTCAGTAAAACTAGTAAATAATATTTTTATATATAAGAGGTTAGAACAATATTATTTCCTTGTTTTACTGAAACTCTGAGCACTGTTAGTTACTGTAACAACTGAGCCTGATACATTGTACTGAGAGATAATGTAACAAGCAGCCGATCTCAGCGCTCACAGCCACTGGATTTAAAGGGCTAAAAAAAAGGCTCCTCTCTGTATAATGTTTATAACATCCTCCTGCATTAATTAATACCCCTCTCTGTATAATGTATACAACATCCACCTGCATTAATTAATACCCCTCTCTGTATAATGTATACAACATCCACCTGCATTAATTAATACCCCTCTCTGTATAATGTATACAACATCCACCTGCATTAATTAATACCCCTCTCTGTATAATGTATACAACATCCACCTGCATTAATTAATACCCCTCTCTGTATAATGTATACAACATCCACCTGCATTAATTAATACCCCTCTCTGTATAATATATAGAAATATAGAACATCCTCCTGAATTAATTAATGTCCCTCTCTGGATAGAACATCCTCCTCAATTTATACTTTTCTCTGTATAATGTATATAACATCCTCCTGCATTAATACCCCTCTCTGTATAATGTATAGAACATCCTCCTGCATTAATTAATGCCCCTCTCTGTATAGAACATCCTACTGCATTGGCATGTGGAGGGTGCAGAACTTCGGATGTTGCGATGTTGCGATGTTGCGCTCTTCATTGCTGGTCTCCTTCACTCATCAATGTAATATCTCAAAAAGGACAGAAACTAAAATGTAGTGCATTTTATTTTAGTTTCTTTCGTTTTTTGTACTAAGCAGTTTCGTTTCTCTTGAGTCATACGAAAACTAAATTATCCCAAAATTCGGACTAAATCGTTTTAGTACTAAAACTAATGCACATGTCTAGTTAGGACTCACTCTACAAAGAGGTGCCTTGATGTTGCGAGTGAGCTTACGTTTCAATGGCCATTAAAACAAACTAAATCCTCGGATAGTGTTTTTTTACATGGAATTGTATAGAAACGAGCGCAGATGACATCTTTTTTCTTTTGATATGTTTTATACATGAACTGGGCTGTTACTCCTGGCTGTTGCAGCCGCTCTGGTGAGTACAGGCGCGACACCATCTTTTCTGTATGTATGTATATTATGCTGTAACACCAGTTAGTAATTTTTTGCTGCTGTTCCTTCTTCCATGTTTTTGTTTTCAACCCCAAATGGGAAGTGCTTGGTGCGTGTATAAATAAAACCCACCATTTTTCTGCCTCTCCTTAGCTGAAAAGCAGCAGGAGGGGCATGCAGCTGCTCAGTAGAGCAACTTTTGGTACATTGGTTAGGACTCGCTCTACAAAGAGGTACCTTGATGGGACGAGTGAGCTTACGTTTCATTGGCCATTAAAACAAACTAAAACCTTGGATAGTGTTTTATTGTACATGGAATTGTATAGAAACGAGCGCGGATGACATCTTTTTTCTCTGGTTATGTTATAATACTTAAGTACTGGTACACTACTGATTTTGGATTTGATCTGCTGAAATGCCACTTACTTCACCTCAGTCCACTCCCATACTGCATCCTTCTGAGTTAGCTGGCGCAGTGGTTCACCTGCATCTGAGAGATTCTCACAAAACCTTGAAAGATAGTTCACCATCCTCAAAAATCTCTGTACACCTTTAACATCCAAGGGTCTGGGCATTTCAGTAATGTCTTTGACTTTGCTTGGATCTGCATGAAGTCCCTGGGCTGACAATAAGTGACCTATATATGGCACTTCTGTTTTCCTTAGCTGGAATTTCTCTGGATTGAGATTGAGGTGTCTTTCTCTACAACGATCTTGCAAGTTCCTCAACTTTTGATCATGATCTTGAATGGCTTCCACTTCAGTATCTCCTTCTCCTACAATCAGAATATCATCTGCAATAATCCTGACATCTTGTAATACTTCCAGTGCATGATTTCGTTTTCACTGGAACACTTCTGGCGCAGGGCTATTGCCCATAGGAATTCTAACCCAGCAGTATCAGCCAAAAGGAGTAGAGAAAGTGGTCAAATAGCTGGATTCTTCCTCTAATTCAATATGCCAAAATCCACTCTTGACTTCGCACACAGAAAAAATCTTTGCGCTTGCTAGATCTGGAAGTATGTCATCAATCGTTGGCAAAGGATAATGGCTCCTTTTCAAAGCCCTATTCAGAGGCTTAGGGTCAATGCAAATTCTTAACTTTCCTGATGGCTTTTTCACTACCACCATACTACTAATCCAGTCTGTGCTTCTCTCTACAGGGGTAATTTATTTATTTTTAATTATTTATTTATAAAGGATTTTACCAGGAAGGATACATTGAGATTTCTCTCATTTTCAAGTATGTCCTGGGTTCAAGAACATTGAGTGGTTACAGAAATACAAAATAGTAAAATGCAAGATATTAACACAAAACCAAATATACAGATTAACAGAAAAATAAATATGTAGGAAATAAAGTCATTATGTTACATGTTTAGAGGTGCATTCCGTATTGAGGTATGTTAATAGGGAACTCTTAAGGGACTTTAGACTGGGGGAAGATTTGATGGCGTCTGGGAGGTTATTTCATATTTGCGGTGCTCTGTAGGAAAATGAGGATCGAGCCACTTTCTTTTTGTATTGCGGTATTGCAAGTAAGGTGCTGGTCCTGGATCTGAGGTTATAGGATGAGGGAACTGCTGGGGCAATCAGCCTATTCAGGTAGGGTGGTAGCTTCCCAGACAAGCTCTTAAACACCAGGTTGGAAAGGTGAAGGGTGCGTCTAGATTCCAGCGATGGCCAGATTAGTACCTTGTTGTTCTAAACTGGCAAGTTCCTCTTTAAGGGGCTTCAGTAAGGACACAGGAACCTTTCGTTTTGAAAGTCTAACAGGCTGTACAAGAGCATCTACTTCAGATTTCAGTTTTCTTTCTAGACAGCCTATTCCTTGAAAAATATCTGCATTATCTTTATTGATGGCTGACCAGCACCACACCATAGCATCTGGGTGGTCGCCGTCTTGTTACTCATTTAGGATATTTTGGTGCTGCACCTACTAGCTTGAATAGCTCTACTTCCTAGTATAGGATGACACACCTCTGTGTCAATGACCACAAATTCAACCTGATATAAAGTTTGATTGCATGGGTTTCTTATTTTAATCTTGCAAACCTACTGGTTTTATTGTGCTCTTATTGTACATCCTTAGCATTTTATCACATGGTAGAATTTTAGATTTGTCTTCCACCAATCTTGCTGGTATAACATTAGTTTGCTCCACAATCCATCTGGAATCTTACTGCTTGCTGGTCGACTAGCATGGTTGCTAACAAAAAAAAATATTGCTTGCTGTTTTCTTCAGTGCACAAATCTGAAAAGTTGGTTCCAAAGTCAGACCCATAATGTCCTCATATTCCTCTGAATCTGATGTATCCTTATAAACAGCTTGTACTGCTGATTTTCTTTGTTGTGAATTGGCACAGCACGGACTAATAAAATGTAAAAATCTCAGTGACGTTCTGTTAACCCTTTCGCTGCTGAGGCATTTCACGCCTGTGTGCTGAGCTCATTTTTACCAGTTACGCTCATCATGTTGCACTTAGAAGGCTTGTGAAGCCTTCTAAGTGCAATCCTTCCAAGTGAGGCACTTAGAGATATTCTGGAGAAACTCTGGAGGTAGTCAGAGGTTAGACAGGAGGTAGAAAACCTATAAAAAGGTAAGATTTGCTTGTTTTAAATCCATTCTTTCATTTTATAATGGCAGGCTTGGTCCAGTGTAATAGCTGTCATGCATTTGTTTTTAGATCCAATTTTTGGAGGTTTGGAGTGTGCCTGATATGTAGGCAGTTCTCTTTATTGCAGCAGGAAATTGCCTGTTTGAAGTCTGGAGATTTGTAAATTATCTGTTAGACAAACTCAGGCTATGACTGTTACAAAGCCACCGCCACAGAGGCCTCCTAGGAGCAGCAGATGGACTACTGTAGGATCTGGTAGACTTCGAATTGTGGATAGAAGGCATGTCCCACAGTCTGTGGCTCTTCTTAATTCTTTTGAGGCACTTTCAGAGTGTAGTGGTAAGACGGAAGTAGGCTCAGACACCAAAGTTGAGGAACCACCATCCCCTATGCCTAAGATATGCAAGACTGCAACCAAGGACAGAAAGGAAAAGGTGGGACTTGATAGAAGGCAACTGTTGCTGGGTGATTCTATCATAAGAGGTGTTGAGCTGGAGAGTAGTGGATTGGTGAGATGTCTTCCTGGGGCTACTGCTCGTAGAGACAGGAGACGTATTAGCCTAACCTAATTTACACACCAGACCTAACTTAAAACCTTAAGACAAATAGAAAAGATCTGTTTGAAACAAAAATCAAAATCACTCACCAGGATATCTCTAAGTGCTCACTTTGAAGGCTTCACTTAGAAGGCTTCCCAAGCTCAATTAGACCAAGCTAATATTCCACAAGCTTTATATAGTCACCTAAGAACACCTCCCCCAGCAAGGCGTGGACAAGTTTAACCACCTTAGCAAATAGCATCCAATTGATTCCAATTGTATGCTAATCAGTAAGAGGAATGAGTCACCAGCCTAACCTAACCATGATACAATGTGTACAATATAAACAGCGAGAGGTTTACTTCGTTTCTAGAATGGATAAGCAGCATGACAAATATGATTGGTATCTGTGGTCATGTGATTGGAACAGATGGGAGATTGTGAAACGGGTCTAAATACAGAACGGTGTGGGATTGAATTTCAATTGACGATTTTAGTTTAAACAATTTTGACCCTCACCGCTACCGGTACCATGCCGTGTGTTGATCTGAACCGTACTAGCGGCAATTTCATCAGGAGCTCTAATGATCCTCATTTCTGGATCCATTTAAATAGTTTTTAGGCACGTTCTTAATTAGCAATGATTGGGTTCAGATCAACACACGGCATGGTACCGGTAGCGGTGAGGGTCAAAATTGTTTAAACTAAAATCGTCAATTGAAATTCAATCCCACACCGTTCGGTATTTAGTCCCGTTTCACAATCTCCCATCTGTTCCGATCACATGACCACAGATACCAATCAGATTTGTCCTGCAGTTTATCCATTCTAGAAACTAAGTAAACCTCTCGCTGTTTATATCGTACACATTGTATCATGGTGTTACTAAGGAAATCAATTCTCACGTCTTCATCAATAGCGAGATGGTTATTAGCATGACGAATTATGATCAGGGCTGGAATGGGAATAAAAAGCAGCCCTGGAAAAAAAAATTACACCAGCCCTATAGTGTGAAAAGTGCAAAGGAAACTCACAGAAATGTGCGGTGTGTATGAGCGTATCACAGAATCCACAGCAATGAAACTCACAGTAATGTGCAGTGTGTATGAATGTATCACAGAGCTCCACAGCAATGAAACTCACAGTAATGTGTGGTGTGTATGAGCGTATCAGAGATCCACAGCAATGAAACTCACAATAATGTGCGGTGTGTATGAGCATGTCAGAGCTCCACAGCAATAAAACTCACACTAATGTGCGGTGTGTATGAGCGTATCAGAGCAGCACAGCACTAAAACTCACAGTAATGTGCGGTGTGTATGAGCGTATCAGAGCAACACGGCAATAAAACTCACAGTAATGTGCGGTGTGTATGAGCGTATCAGAGCTCCACAGCAATAAAACTCACAGTAAAGTGCGGTGTGTATGAACATTAATTAACAGTTGTTTTAACATCATTGGGCCCATCAAGGTATAGATAATTAGTCATGCAGGTTGCATGGCCCTGGGTATTGCTACGGGAAGGGTTGGGTGGCAGGAATCTAATTATGAAGGGGTTACAGACAGGGATCGGGGGGGCAAGAACCTGTAAGTGCAGGCTTTGTTTACAGGCACAGTGGGGTCTGGTTATTTAGGGGTTTTACAGGCAGTTTACAGGCAGAGATGATTGTACACAGGAACCTTCAGGTGCAAGGTTTACAGGAAGAGTGGGGGCAGTAGTCTGGTTACAGGCAGGAATGTGGGGCAGGGATCTGGTTATAAAAGGGTTACAGGGAGGGATGGGGATGGACAAGGACCTGTAGGTGCAAAGTTTACAGGAAAGGTGGCAGTCAGCATGGGGTTACAGGTATGGATTTTTGGACAGGGATCTGGTTATGCAGGGGTTACAGGTACGGATTTGGTTATGCAGGGGTTAAAGGTAGGGATCTGGTTATGCAGGGGTTAAAGGTAGGGATCTGGTGATGCAGGGGTTACAGGTAGGGGTGTGGATATGCAGGGGTTACAGGTAGGAATTGGTTCTGCAGGGGTTACAGGCTGTTTGACCTGCAGAATGTAGATTATATCAGTAGCTGTGATTGATGAAGGGGAGAGAGGGAGCACATCTCACTTTCAGATCAGCCAGACATTTACTCTGCCTCCTACTAACACCTTAACCCTTTAACTTAACACATGGGATCCAGAAGGCAGCTGCTTTCTGACACATGGTAGGGGCTTCATTTTGTTTCAGGACAGAAGGCTCCTCTTACCTGTCCTGTAACTTGCCCAGCAGTTCATGGTGATCTGTAGATCACAACAGGGAGAGCTCCTGTTGCCTGTGTCCTCTGTTCACATGCAGGATGCTGTGCAGAGCAGCAGGCTTACCAGCTCTAGCTCCCCTCAATGGCACCTGTGCCCCTGCTTCCATCCAGGCTACTGAGGCTAGGCAATGCTGGCCAGAGAGCAGTGCACATGTAAAGAGCCTGCTCTGCTGCCACTGCCTGGTCTGCTCTGCTGCAGTCAGAAATGATCATGCTGGAGAGAATGGTCTACAGCAGGGCTGTCAAACTCATGGCCCCCCCAGATGTTGATGCCTACAAGTCCCAGAATTCCTTCATTGCAATAGATGGAGAGGGGATCATGGGAGTTGTAGTTCAGAAACATCCTGGGGGGCCGGAGTTTGACAGTCCAGGTCTACAGCAAGACCTCGGCTCCAACCTAATGCTGGAGGGTGCCCACTGCCCAGGCAAGTCAGGCCCCGCCCTGCTGCTCTTCATGGGGGTCTCCTACCTGGTGTCAGCGTTCAGGGGGGTGGCTGACTGACAATCAGCATGCTGGTCTTCCTGGTGGGCCTGCTCACCTTCCTCTTCATGTGTGGACTGTGGATGGAAGCACGGTCACTGCTGCTTGCTCTGGCCCATCGCAACAAGGACCAACCCACCACCACCACATGACACCCCTGGCCTGGTGCTCCCAGCCTCTACAAATGGCTTGCAAACAGCCTGCCATGTGCCGGCCCGCGTGCGAGCAGGTGGCACCAGCGGCTGTCTGCTTGCGGCTGCGCTGAGACACCCAGTCATACAGCCCCCTCTCTCAGCTTGTCAGCTGGTGGCCCAGCGCTCTGCCCCCCCCCCGCACTGCAGTACATTACTGGAGGCGGATAAGTTGCCGATCAAAAACTTTGAAACAGTTTTCAATTATAATAAAAGGCCCCCCAGTGGCCAAAAAGTGAAGCAGCCTACCGGGATTTCTCCCGGCATCCCGGTAGGCCAGTCCGGCCCTGATTATGATTATATATATGGTAGTCTTTATGGTACTGTTCATTTGGTTATCCACTAGGTATGTTATCTCTTGATTAAACAAACTCCCCAATGTAATTGATCAGTCAAATTTGTTAAGAACTCTCTGTTCCCAATAATTGAATTTCAAAACTCTATTAAATAATATTTATGCCTCATTAAATCATTAAAAATATTAAATTAATATGAACAGTTAGTCAATAATGCTCCTTTGTAATTATACACATTAATTACTACGCACCATGGTATTATTGTCATGGATAGATTCATGTTTTGTAAAGTCGATCATTAAGTTCCTATATACAGGGTAAAACTGAATCCTTCATTCAGTCCTTTTGGGCTAAGGGTGTTGAGTTGGTAAATCCAAACACATTCCCTCCTCCTTAAATGGAGATCGTAATACCCTTGTCGTTGTAACCTTGCCACTTTCTCTACTCCACAGAATTTTAAAGCGTTTAGATCGTTGTTATGATGTTGCTGTACATGTCTGGCAACCGGGATGTCCAATTGGTTGCGAATTGACCGAATATGTTCAAAGATACGTTGTTTAAAGGGTCTGAATGTTTTTCCAACATAGAGTTTTCCGCACTTGCATATAATTGCACACACCAAACCTTTAGTGTTGCAATTGAAAAATGATTTGATTTTAAATTCATTTTTTCCCATGGAGTCCTTGATTATTCCAGAGTTTTGTTGAATATATTTGCATGCACTGCAATGCCCACATTTGTAGGTACCATGTAATTTATTATGTAACCAGGTTTTGCAGGAGTTAGGTCTCTCCTGATAGTGGCTTCTAACCACTGTATCTTTGATATTATGACACCTCCGTGCTGTTATAGTAGCATGCGGGGATAAAACCTCCTTGAGCTGAGGATCCCAAGTGATTAGTGGCCAATATCTTTCCATGATGTGCCTAACCTTCTGCCAACCTCCATCAAAATTGCCAACACATCTAATGAGGGGAGTGTCATCACCTCGTTTTTTATCCTGCAATAAGGTTTCTCTCGGGATATGTAACACCCGATTATATGCATTTTTCAAGATCTTATTCGGAAAGCCCTTGTCCCTGAAATTTTGTTTTAATTCTTTTGCTCTTTCAACAAATTCTGATTCCTCAGAACATATTCTTTTTAACCTTAAATATTGGCTATAAGGTATACTGCGCTTCAGTGGAAGTGGATGATGACTTTTCCAATTTAAGAGACTGTTTGTAGCTGTCTCCTTTCTGTAAATCGTTGTTGATAAACTCGTTTCACCCTACTTTTCATTATTCATTTTTGAAATAGCAATGTCCAAAAAATTCAATTTCTGTGATTGAATATCACTTGTAAATTTAAGATAAGGATTCTGATTAAGAGCATTTTTATAGTCAATAAATTTGTTTTCTGTACCTCCCCATATGACCATTATATCATCTATGTAGCGTTTCCATAGAATTATGTTAGATAGAAAGGGATTGTTTTTATATACAGATTCTTCCTCCCATACTCCTAGATATAAGTTTGCATATGTCGGGGCACAGGGACTTCCCATCGCTGTTCCCTGTGATTCTATATACCACCTGTTTTTAAACAAAAAGTAATTGTGGGTTAACACAAATCTTAACAATTTGGTTATGAAGTCAATTTGTTTCGAAGGCATTCTGCTATATTACATCAAATATGTTCTAATACTTTGTAAGCCTTCGTTATGAGGGATACAGCTATAAAGCCCTGCAACATCTAAACTACATAGGAGTGATGATGTTGGTACCTGTAGATCTTTAATGATGGTTAGCGTTTGTTTGGTATCGCATAGATAGGAAGGCAATTCTTGCACATATTTTTTAAGAATTGTATCGAGATATTGACTGCAATTCTGCGTCAGATTATTAATTCCAGACACTATGGGTCTGCCTGGTGGTACTTCCTTATTTTTGTGTATTTTGGGTAGAGTATAGAATGTTGCTATTGTTGGATTTTTGTTATTGAGAAATTTAAATTCTTTTTCAGTAAGAATGTGTTCTGTTAACCCTTCCTCCAATTATTGCTGTAGTTCTATTAGAAATTTTTGAGTGGGATCAGATGTTAGATGTTTATAGGTAATCTCATCATTCAATACTTTGAAGGTCATTTTTTCATACCCCTCTTTTGACATAACCACAATGTTGCCCCCCTTATCCGCCGCCTTGATGATAATCTCTTCATTAGATCGAAGTTCATTTAAAGCAATTCTTTGGTGTTTAGTGAGATTATGACCCAGTTTGTCATCCGTATGTTTCAATTCTATCTCTTCTATTTCCTGGCACACTAATTTAAAAAAAAGATCGATATTCTCATATTGTTTAATATATGGAGTAAATGTACTTTGTGTTTGTAAAGAAGTGTGCCTTAAAAATTCTGAATCAAATTGTTCGTTCTCCTCAAGCAATAAGATCATGTCCCTAATACATTGGTCTTCTTGTTTAGAGAGACCCAGTTGTTTCAGTCTATTTTGCTCTTTATTTGTATGGTATTTATGTAGAGCTAATTTCCTTGAGAACAGATTAACATCTTTAATCCATGTAAATTTATTAAATTGTGGAGTGGGCACAAAAGAGAGGCCTTTTTGTAAAACCTCTATATGCTGTTCATTTAACGGGAATTGAAATAAATTGATGACCTCAGTTTGATTTTTTAATCAACGATTGCTTCTGGTGAATCTTGGTTTGCGGAATTCTTTGTTCCTTTGCTCCTGTGTTTCCTCTAAAAAAGACACATTTTTCTTTAGAATCCCTTTTGTAGCTGACATATATGGAGTTTTTTCTGTGTCTGATTCTGAGGAGTCTGCCTCACTAGCCGAATTGTTCCAACGTCTACCCCGGTTTACATTTCTTGATGGTCTAAATACCTTGTTATCCCTATAATCCTGTAGATCTCGCATGAATTTTTTGTGTTTTCGTGTCTTAATTTCTGATTCAAACCTTTCGGTTTGTAATCTAAATCTAGCCTCCAACTGATTAAAACTCAGATCTTTTTTAAGTGCATTAATTGCGTCAACCCCATGTTGGATGTTATCTTTAGATTCAGTTAATGATTGTTGTTCATATTTGCAAATAATTTCCATAAAAGTTCGAGAACATAGTACAGCTGCCGCTTCCCATTCCTCCTTAAACCCTGGTTTGTCAATATGGGCTACCGGAGGAGTATATATTCGTAAACCTCTTGGTACCATGTCTTTCTTTAAATAATTTGACAAAGTTGTAATTTCCCAGTTTGATTTAAGTTGCTGTTTCACAAGTTTAGATAGTTCATTAAACTTGCCTCCAAGTGAATCATCAGTTAGGGGTGTCGGGGCAAACTCATCAGAAAACACTTGTTCAGCGTCCCTGCCCCATCTATTGGTTT
Organism: Leptobrachium leishanense; assembly: GCA_009667805.1. Classification (NCBI taxonomy): domain Eukaryota; kingdom Metazoa; phylum Chordata; class Amphibia; order Anura; family Megophryidae; genus Leptobrachium; species Leptobrachium leishanense. The sequence continues at coordinate 239,583,401 of CM019065.1, forward strand.
CTTTCAGTGAGACTAGAAAGTTGGACATTGCTAATCAAAATATTGATCGACCTTACAATTAGTCTGTTCTCTATACAGGTGTTAAACCTATTTGCATTCAACAAAGTGCAGAGAAAGATAAAAATCTTCCCCGCAGTGGTCGAGAACTTTCAACCGGGATTTGGTGACTAAACACCCTTATTAGTGAACACAAGATTCCTCAAATCGAGAAAAAAGATCCCTATTGCATTAATAATAAAATCAACCTTTATTGTTAGATATTAAAATAATGAGGCATAAATATTATCTAATAGAGTTTTGAAATTCAATTATTGGGAACAGAGAGTTCTTAACAAATTTGACTGATCAATTACATTGGGGAGTTTGTTTAATCAAGAGATAACATACCTAGTGGATAACCAAATGAACAGTACCATAAAGACTACCATATATATAATCATAATTCGTTATGCTAATAACCATCTCGCTATTGATGAAGACGTGAGAATTGATTTCCTTAGTAACACCATCATACAATGTGTACGATATAAACAGCGAGAGGTTTACTTAGTTTCTAGAATGGATAAACCGGTGATTTATACTATCAATTGTGGTGTTTGGATGGTTTAAAAGATACAAATGTGGTTATATTATGATGTTTTTCAATTTAAATTCTGGACAATTAATCAACTTTGACTGGTAAATGTGGATTAATAACAGTGCTGCTTGTACTGAGTAACTGAATCACGCTTTAATCTGGTGTCCACTACATCAATTTGGGGTAACCTTGAATATATAATTATATACCCTATAAAGGACTATCAGGTGGTGGCATTATGTGATGGAATTGGCAATTTTGACAATAATAATAATTTACAAACTATCATTGTGACTAAATTGCCTTGCATATTAGCGGTTGTCTTTGGTACAAACCTGAAGGTTGATCGGTATACACTCAAAGGGGTTCTGTGACCAATCCATGTTGATTTACATCTAGATATTTGATTCAATTCACAACTTTATCAAATGAATACGGCTTACTTTGATTGTAGGGAGTATTAAGCTACATTTAGTCAATCATTATCTAGGATAAGCAGCCAAAGTTTGATCTAAATTGAATGTATACGCAAGAATAATAGAAATATTTTTTGATCTAGAAAGATTCAAAGCTGTATTCATCATATACCACACATGCATTGATTTACCTACTCCAAAAGGTTTATTATTTATAAGCCTTATGAACGAATTCCACCATTTGCGCTCTGAGAATTGGTCAATGACCCTAAATGTTGAATAATTTGTTGACACAATTTGATGTCTGAGGCAGCCGTGTATCGGAACTAATTAATTGAATAACTATAGGCAGATCACTATCTGTCATTGGATTAAATTTGAAATTGTACAATTGTCCTAACATTTATTAATGAAAGTTTGAATTATTTTAATATCTAACAATAAAGGTTGATTTTATTATTAATGCAATAGGGATCTTTTTCCTCGATTTGAGGAATCTTGTGTTTAGTGGTAAAGTATGTCGTTTTGCTGATGACACAAAGATTTGCAACAGGGTTGACGTTCCTGGAGGGATCAGCCAAATGACAAATGATTTAGGTAAACTAAAAAAAATGGTCAGAGCTGTGGCAATTGAGTTTTAATGTGGATAAGTGCAGGATAATGCACCTGGGGCGTAAAAACCCAAGGGCTGAATATAGAATATTTGATACAGTCCTAACCTCAACATCTGAGGAAAGGGATTTAGGGGTTATTATTGCAGAGGATCTAAGGGTAAGGAGTCAATGTAATAGAGCAGCAGGAAATGCTAGCAGAATGCTTGGTTGTGTAGGGAGAGGTATTAGCAGTAGGAAAAGGGAAGTGCTCATGCCACTGTACAGAGCACTGGTGAGACCTCACTTGGAGTACTGTGTGCAGTACTGGAGACCGTATCTCCAGAAGGATATAGACATCTTAGAGAGAGTTCAGAGAAGGGCTACTAAAATGGTGTACGGCTTGAAGGAGAAAAGTTACCAGGAAAGGCTTAATGATCTTAACATGTACAGCTTGGAAAAAAGACGAGACAGAGGAGATATGATAGAAACATTTAAATACGAAAAGGGAACCCACAAGGTAGAGGAAGGGAGTATATTTAAAAGGAAACAAAGTAGCAAAACAAGAGGACATAGTCTTAGATTAGAGGGGCAAAGGTTTAAAAGTAACATCAGGAAGCATTATTTTACTGAGAGGGTGGTGGATACATGAAACAGCCTTCCAGTTGAAGTGGTAGAGGCCAAAACAGTGATTGAATTTAAGCAGGCATGGGATAGGCATAAGGCTATCCTAAACAAAAGATAAATCCCGGTAAAGTATCCATGTAATTGGGCAGACTAGATGGGCCGAAAGGTTCTTATCTGACGACATTTTCTATGTTTCTATGTTTCTAAGCGCGTTTTGAAGCCTTATTTTATTATATAACCCATATTATATATCGTTCTTTCCGGCAGACTCGGCAGATTCATAATATATCATTATTATATGTATACTTCATGTCCTGTCTGTATGTTATAACATAAAATTGCCATAAAATTGTAATTTTCAATAATTTACGTGTAAAGTGTTTTTTTTCACATTTTAACCACTTCGCTGCTGAGGATGCGCTCAGCGCGTCCTCAGCAGTCCCGCTGGTGTGCTGAGGACGCGCTGAGCGCGTCCTCACATTGGGGTCAGCGTTCGGCCGGGTTCCGGCCGATCGCTGGCCCCTTCGGTGCGGGCTGACATCCTGGATGTCAGCCCGGCATCCGGACCAGCAGCCGCCAGAATTAGGTGTCATCGCGGGGGCGCGATGACACCTAATTCAGGCGCCCCCCCCCGCATGTGCGGAGGAGGCGCCTGAAAGGGAGGGGGGGGAGGTCCTTCGGACCTCTCTCCCTCCCGATCGGCGGCGCACAGGGGGTTAACCCAGGCATCATTTGGAAGGGCACAGCCTGCCCTTCCAAATGATGCCTGGCATTAACCCCTGGGGAGCTGGATCGCGAATCGGCGCTGAAAAGCGCCGGTTCGCGATCCTTTCCCGGAGCTGGCCGACATCTTGGATGTCGGCCAAGCCTCCGGGAACTCCCCCAGAGGACTGGCGTCATCGTGCGTAGCACGATGACGCCAGTCCTAGACTTAACCCCTAACTGCCACCAACTGTGGAGATAGGGAGTTCCAATGAACTCCCTATCTCCCGATCCGTGGCAGCTAGGGGTTAAATTTTGGTATCGTTGGATCGGCCAGAGCATGGCCGTTCCAACGATACCAAACACTACAGTGAAAAATTTTGTAAAAAAAAAAAAAATGAAAAATAAAAATAAAAAAAAATTAAAAACAAAAATTAAAAAAAAAAAATTAAACACTTTTTTTTTATTTTTTTGGGTTTGTTAATGCAGCAATATTGTTCCCATTTCAATTATAATGTGAACAATGATGCTGCACTAACGATTTTTGTATACGGTGCAAACAAGCGAAGAATGGACGGCGCCCAAACCTATACCGCCACCAGTAAACCAAGCCCACCAGAAATTTAGTGGTTTCCCCCAAACCAGTAAACAACAATCAATACAGTACGTATCTGGAGGCGCGATGAAAGTCGCTTAAGGGTAGCTGGTGGTTCTCTTAGTTCTCTTAATAGACTCGTCCACATGGATCATAAAAGAAAACAGAACAATGATCGTGCAGAGTGTTTGTATATATCTAGAATACTGATACGTTGTATACACTCACAAGTATAGAGCCCAGACACTGGCTCTAAGTGGGTCAGCGCATTCAGATGTTATCGCATTCGGGTGTTTCAGGTTCTTTGCTTAGGAGGCCCATACTCGTCCATAAAGGGAGAATCTTCTCACAGGTAACCCCAAAAAGACAAGAGAAACTTTCTCGTGCAGGTCTCATAAGTATGGTAGCATATACAATATATGAATTGCCAACTCACGTGTGTTGGAGCTTTAGGACCAAGCTCAAGGTAAGCGCGCGTATGGACTTCTTTTAGGTAAAGTCCAAAAAACCTTTGGAGCTCCCAGGACTTTGAAGAACGGGGAAAAGGATAAATAAATTTTAAAATGGAATTTATTAAAACATAAAAACAATATTATAGGTATTGCCTAGTAGCCAGAACGCGTTTCGCCAGATCAACTGGCTTCATCAGCTGGTTTACAGGCCAGGTCACTGTGTAGGTTAAAATACTATCCCAAATTGTCCCCATCTGTCCTTGATTGCTGGTCCGGCGTGCGTTCCATGCCTCAAAGTCCGGTTGTCTTGGATTTGCGGCGGGTGCCGCCATCTTGCGCATGCGCTGTTCTCCCTCCATGCGTTTCACTGTGCGGGTCAAATCGCTGAACCGGATATCCCTGCGTTCCACTGCGTTACTAGCGGCCGATTCCTAATGATGTGGCATCTTAATTCCTCCACAGCGGCCAGATGGTGGAAGGAACCCCAGAGGGAGAATGATATCAATACAATGCCACCAATGTCCACAAAATCCCCCATCCTCCTCAACTGTATACCATTTAGGGGATATATATATAGATAATGTATAAAATATACCATATGCCTAAAAATTGTGAACCGGTGGGTGTCTCATATATAATATTGCTACTGCAATCTATGCGGCACTAGTGGTGAGTTTACATGTGCAAATGAGAGTATATCAACTCATTCATAATAAAGTGCGTTAATATGTCGCTAATGTCCAAAGAATCCCCAGTCCTCTTCGATTGTATATCATTTAAGGGATGTATATATATTTAAAATAAACCATATATACATCTTAAGATTGGTAAATATATCATACTATTGCTAATGCAATCTATATGATAGACTGGTGATGAATTTACATGTGCAAATAAAGGTATCTAAACCCATCCATAATAAAGTGCTTCGATAGGTCTATAAGAAAATATATGTAAATCATACATAGACCCAAATATTGTGGACCAAAATGTATCATACATAATATTATTTGTGTAATTGTTATCGCGTTTATAGTGAATTAGGTATATACACCCCTTTATATTAAAGTGCATTAATATAAGTGAACACGCACTGGATTCCCACGTGGAGATTATAAGACCTAACGTGTTCTTATTAAAGTGCTGTGCTTATATTTCTTTGAGAACCTAATATCATAAAACATTAAAAATTGGTTATATTAATGTATAAATGTGAAATAATAATCATATAGTGTAAGAACCTAAACTACTGCAAGGACTAAAAATAATCCAGTACGGTGAATGTGTGATGCATAAAATAATGTGAATACTGCATAAATAGTGATAAAATTAAAATTAAAATTAAAATTAGTGTGTACGTATATTATTCCTATTTTTATTCTTTATTTTTATTTTTATTTTATTTCGACTATATATGTACAATGGGCCGCGTGCAATTTATAGATTATACCACAATGGATTACAATAGATTATAGATGGGGAAATTACCCTATAATGGTTGATGAACCATAAATACCAGTGTAATATTTAGCTGTATGGTGTAGGCTATAGTGATTAAGAGCAATACTACTCTATAATAGTGAGCGATTTCTAGCTGGGAGGTATATGGGTTGAAAAACAAATACATATAGTCGAAAAATGGCAATCGATAATAAATTGATGGACTTCCTTCATGTTAATGAGTAAACCACAAATGCAAGCTCTAATTCTAAAATCCACTGCGTAATATGGACTATCGTGTTCGACACAAACTAATGTGGTACAAAGACCATCCATATGTGTTATATACCAAAAATACATACATAGTCTAGTGTCATACCATCCTAATGATGGTTAGTAGTGTTCAAGAGAACTAAGAGAACCACCAGCTACCCTTAAGCGACTTTGTATACGGTGCGTTTGTTAAAAATAGTGTCATTTTCCCCAAAAAAAAATGTAACGAGACCCCATCTCTAATTTTTTTAACAAGCGCACCCCATACAAAATATAACCGCAATTGCTCGCATGTTAAAATGTGGAAAAAAACACTTTACACATTGTAAATTATTGAAAATACATATTTTATTGCATTTTTTGTTATAATATACAGATATGACATAACGTATACATATAATAATGACATATTATGAATCTACCGAGTCTGACGGAAAGAACGATATATAATATGTCTGGGTCATATACTAAAATAAGCCTTCAAAACACGTTTAAACATGATGCGCAAAACAGGTAAAAATGACCTCAGCATAGGGGCGGGAAAAGCCTCAGCAGCGAAAGGGTTAACATGCAAGCGTTTGCAGTTATATTTTCCATGGGTTGCGCTTGTTAAAAAAATTAGAAATGGGGACTCGTTACATTTGTTTTGGGGGAAAATCACGTGATTTTTAACAAACGCACCCCATACAAAAATCGTTAGTCCGGCATCATTGTTCACATTATAATTGAAATGGGAAAAATATTGCTGCATTAACAAAACAAAACAAAAAAAATGCTATGTTTTATTTTTAAAATATTTTTTTATTTCCATTTTTTTTTGTAACGTTTAAGATGGTCATGTTTGGTATCGTTGGAAAGGCCATGCTCTGGCCGATCCAACTATACCAAACATTGACTCCTAGCTGCCATGGATCAGGAGATAGAGGGTTCATTGGAACCCCCATCTCCACCATTTGTTTTATTTTTTTTTTAGAAAGGATTTTACCAGGAAGGATTCATTGAGATTTCTCTCGTTTTCAAGTATGTCCTGGGTGGCAAGTATGTACCATTGGTGGCAGCTAGGGGTTAACTCTAAACCTGACATCATCGCACTATGCATGATGATGCCAGTCATCAGGGGGAGATCCTGGAAGCTTCGCCGACATCCAAGATGTCGGCCAGCTCCGGGAGAGGATCGCAATCCGGCACTTTTTGGTGCCGAATTGCGATCCGGCCCCAAGGGGTTAAAGCCAGGCACTGTTTGGAAGGGCAGGCTGTGCCCTTCCAAATGATGCCTGCCATTAATCGCTGGCCCCAGGTGATCTGGAGGGAGAGAGGTCTAAAGGACCTCCCCCTCCCTTTCAGGCACCTCCTCCGCACTCATGGGCGCGTGCCTGTAACACGTCATCGCGCAGGCGCGATGTCGTCTATCGTGCCCGCCTGGGTTCTGGAGGCTGGGCTGACATCGAGGATGTCAGCCCACACTGGGGGGCCACCGCGATCGGCCGGAATCCCGGCCGATCGCCGCTGCAAAGGGAGGACGCGCTCAGCACGTCCTCCGCAGCGAAGTGGCCAAGGAAGGGGTTAAAGAGACATTAAAGGACATATAGATAGAGTGAATCAATTATGCCAAAACAAGTTGGCTCATTTGATAGCGAATTGCTTCTTATATATGCGTTGTGTTTTTCGCCAACACAAAATATAGGGGGTACGTAAACATGGAATACCAAAAAAAGGAAACCACTGAGTCCTGTATTAAGGCAAGAGGTGAATAATATGAACAATCATAAAGTTAAAAAATGGATGAAATCACAAACCAAAGATAAGAAAAGACTAAGGCTAATGTCAGATGAACGCAGTCTGAGCGCACTCTGCGTGCGTGCATAACGGACAGATGTACTGACGGAAGATACTGTAGACACCACACGGTCCGTTTTTTTTGACAGACGTAGAAAAAAAAAAGGGAACTATAGGAAATAAAATTAATATGAAAAATGATAAAAATTTGAAAAAAGGATATGAAAACCCATTTTGTGCGTCAAGGTGCTGGATTTTGCAAATGCGCTACGGTGGACGTTAAACTGTGCGGCAACACGACCGTGATAACTGCGTTCGTCTGACATTGGCCTAATAGCTAGAGAAAAAAAGAGGAGAGCTCAAGGTGTGTGTAATGTTAAACCATAAAAATGCCAAGGTGAACATTGACAATAGCAGTAAGAAATTATGTATATCATGTATGTAAGGGCTTGTTGGCTTAAAGTTCTGTCTTTTTTACTTAGTCCTTTTTCCCTTCTGCTTCTCACCCTCCCCCTCTTCCTGCATTGTAGATTCTTAAGTGCACACTCACCAAATCTCCATTCTCTCTTCCAGTATACACAAACAGACCACATTTCGTCCACTCTGCTGTCCCACCCACCCAGGCCTGGTCCATAATTTCAGGTCTCCTTTACAGCTGTTTCCAGTCCTCTAATTACTTTTACTCAGCCCAACCTTCTGGTCCTTCCCTTGCAATCGCCACTACATTATTTCTAGCAACCAGCTCCACCTTTCCCCTGCTCCCATCTGTTTCATTTACCCCCGTCCCTTAGATTGTAAACTCACGGGATGTCTGGCTGAGCACTTGGTTAAAGTGCTGTATTTCCTAGAAAAGCTATCCTACGGGCAGGGTTGTCTTTTCCTTATTTATCATGTATGTCTCATTTTTGTGCTCCCCCATTGTACAGCGCTACAGAACTGGTTAGCGGTTTATAAAAGCTTGTAACTGTAACTGCAGTGGGTCCAGTCATCCTGGAGGTATAGACCATGATATGTTAGTGTGCTCCAGCTTCTTTGTAGTGGGTACTTAAGGCACTATTAAAATATCGAATGCCATTTTTACCCAGTTCCAGTGCTAGGCTCCACCATCTTCCACCTCCAAGAGTGTCACCGAAAGTGGATCATGGCACTTTATATTAGCTCCTGATCTTTGTCATGATTTGTGACCTCTGAGCTCCCTCTAGTGGTACAGTTTTCAATTTTATTTTTATACAACATACAGATTGAGTAATTTCCTATTCAGCAGCCTGCCCCATATTGCAGTGCTAATCCTCAGGATACTCGAGGCAGCGCTAAGCACTCCCCCGAGAATCCCCTCCATAGAGTCTTCCAAGCCACCATTGAGGCTTCAACTGCCGGTCACATGACCTGCAGGATCCCGCCTCTCAGAGAGAGATCTTGCAGGTCAGCGGAGTGATTGCGGAGGAAGACTGGGGACTTTTTTTCCCCCAGTCTCACTCTGTTCCCAGCGACCACAAGAGGCAGATTGGGCCACCATTCTCGCCGTGGGATGAGAGGTGAGTATGTGATTTTGGGGGGGATTTGAAGCTGGTGCAGAAGCGGAATCAGTTAGCCCAAGCTCCAAGCTGTAGGTAACTTTTGAGTTAACCACAGCGGGACGTAATTAGCTTTAGGACTTTGTAATCCTAACGCTAATTAACTCTTTGCACTACCCATGTGAAGCATAGGGAGTACAAAGTACAGTAAACTCGTGCAATCTCCGAATTGCTAACGGATTTTTTTAACCCGTTAATGCTTTTTGCTGCAAACGAAGATAATAAACAGTTGAATAACTATAAAAGAAAAACGGGGAATTTGTTCACATTGAAACCTATGGGATTCGCCTGCTTAACCAGTTCAATGCTAAGGACGCGCTCAGCGCGTCCTCAGCATTACCGCTGGTATGCGGAGGACGCGCTGAGCGCGTCCTCGCATTGGGGTCAGCGTTCGGCCGGGTTCCGGCCGATCGCTGGCCCCTCCGGTGCGGGCTGACATCCTGGATGTCAGCCCGGCATCCGGAGCAGCGGCCGCCATTATTAGGTGTCATCGCGCCCCCGCGATGACACCTAATTCAGGCGCCCCCCCCGCATGTGCGGAGGAGGCGCCTGAAAGGGAGGGGGGGAGGTCCTTCGGACCTCTCTCTCTCCCGATCGGCGGCTCTGCGGGGGTTAACCCAGGCATCATTTGGAAGGGCACAGCCTGCCCTTCCAAATGGTGCCTGGCATTAACCCCTGGGGAGCTGGATCGCGAATATTTTTGGAATGGAATATTTTTAACATTGAAGCCTATGGGATACAACATTTCCCACACTATTGAATTTGATATCAAATTTCAAATTGATATCAACTATCAAATTGATTTTATAATACAAGTAATAGTCAGCAAAGGACTTTATGAAACAAATTAATTTAATTTCACTGTATAATTTGACTCAAGTACAAAATCCGTGACACAGCTTAATATTTAATATGGATGTGCGTTTTTGATTCAGACCAATTAGTTTTTTTCACGAATCGGGCCGATTCGGTGCTTCGGATTCATCCGATGTTCCGAATCGGATCGGCATCGAATTACACCGCATCAGAAATTTTTTCTTCGGACCTCTCTCCCTCCCGATCGGCGGCACACAGGGGCTTAACCCAGGCATCATTTGGAAGGGCACAGCCTGCCCTTCCAAATGATGCCTGACATTAACCCCTGGGGAGCTGGATCGCAAATCGGCGCTGAAAAGCGCCGATTCGCGATCCTTCCCGGGAGCTGGCCGACATCTTGGATGTCGGCCAAGCTTCCGGGAACTCCCCCAGAGGACTGGCGTCATCGTGCGTAGCACGATGACGCCAGTCCTACAGTTAACCCCTAACTGCCACGAACTGTGGAGATAGGGAGTTCCAATGAACTCCCTATCTCCCGATCCGTGGCAGTTAGGGGTTAATTTTGATATGGTGGATCGGCCAGAGCATGGCCGTTCCAACGATACCAAACATGAAAGTAAAAAAATTTGTAAAAAAAAAAAATAATTAAAAAAAAAATTAAAAAAAAAAAAAAAAAAAACTTTTTTTTTTTTTTTTGGTTTGTTAATGCAGCAATATTGTTTCCCATTTCAATTATAATGTGAACAATGATGCTGCATTAACGATTTTTGTATGCGGTGCGTTTGTTAAAAATGGTGTCATTTTCCCCAAAAAAAAAATGTAACGAGACCCCATCTCTAATTTTTTAACAAGCGCACCCCATACAAAATATAACCGCAATTGCTCGCATGTTAAAATGTGGAAAAAAAACACTTTAACACATTGTAAATTATTGAAAATACATATTTTATTGCATTTTTTGTTATAATATACAAACATGACATAACGTATACATATAATAATGACATATTATGAATCTACCGAGTCTGACGGAAAGAACGATATATAATATGTCGGTGTCATATACTAAAAATAAGCCTTTAAAAACACGTTTAAACATGATGCGCAAAACAGGTAAAAAATGCCTCAGCACAGCGGGCGAAAAGCCTCAGCAGCGAAAGGGTTAAACCTGTCGAATGAAACCACTGAAAATCAGGGCATTTCACTGACATTTCAGTGCTGTTCAGCGTCCTCTGAATAGAGTAACCATAACTTCTCTATGGGGATTTCACTGTCGCCGAAGGTCACTGTATTTCACTGGCAATTCGCCAATATTTGGCAAATTGCCAGCTTTTTGAATAGCCGAATTGCCACGAAATTGCACCGTAGGGGTAAATTCACTACTCGATGCAATTTTGTGGCCAATTCGGTGCTCTCTGAATAACCTCTATAGCTTTTAAATGTATAAACATTGCCCCCTCTCCTGCTTACCTTTTCAGCAGGGAGGGGGCTGAATCCATGGCGGTATAGTGGCATGAAAGAAGGGGGGAGTGGGCTAGCGATGATTGACTAGGCCTTTTCATCCAGTATGAAATCCCTTTGTGTTTGAGCACAGATCGCGAAAAATTTCCCACGTTGGATTGCAGCACTGAGTGGAGCGGTGGCACTCTCTGATGACATGTCAGCTGAGTGCCGGCGCTCTCTGATGACTTGTCATTTGAGTGCCGGTGCCACTGACTCAGTGAGTGCCCGAGTCCAGTGTGGGACGTGCTTTGCAGTCTGTGCTGGAAGTATAGATCGCTTTGCACACCCAAGGCCACTCAGACCACCATGGATTAAAACGGGATGTTTAAAAAGGATGAAGATGGCAACCGGCCCTAAAGGCCAACAGCCCACCAGGCAAAAGGCCTGTCCATACACCTCTCTCTCTCCCCCCTGGTCAGGCCCACTTGGGTTGTGTCGTGTGAGGCCTGAGGAGACCTGGTGAACAGACCTACCTGAGGTCCTGGCATTTGACTGACCTAGCTGGACCCATGCGGCTGCTCGGCTTAGCCACAGCCTCGGCGGCCGCTTGGCTTTGCTGAGTCCACAGCCTCTGACAGGGTGGCAAAATGTTACCCCTGACAAAGTGCCGACTGTAACACGGTCCCATTGGGTCCCATGACAGGGCCAGCCCTGTAGCCTGGTAAAACACATCATTAACACTCACTTGTGAATTTCTGTTTGTTTCTGCAGCCTGTAACTGTCACCAGTAACATGGACAATGAAGAAGCCATTCCTAGTGGCCCGTGAATAAAGCAACGGAATTTGACTCACCAAAGTTTGGAATCCTCCATTATGTCGCGTGGTGACATCATATTTTTAGGTCTTTAATTTATTGTGTGCTATATTATAATTAACATAGGCGTGTGCTGCACATTTCATTAGGGACCAGTTATTTATCCCCAGTTTGAATATATTATATCAATAAGCAGATAAAGCTGATAATTGTATAAACAAAATTACGTCATGTCCTGCCAGAATGCTATTACAAAATGTAAAATTTCAATCATCTACAGTGTGTGAAGTTATTTTTTCACATTTTATTAGCCTTTCACATTTTATCAAGCCTTTGCGGTTATATATGCTATAGCGTACGCTTGTTAAAAATATTGAAAATGGGATACCGGTATTGTATTTTTTAGGAGAAAATACGCGATTTCAACTAAAAGTGAAAAAAAAATATTTTTCATTATAAATTAAAAGTGAACAATAGTGCTGCATTAATAAATTTAAAAAAAGAAGAAATGTATTTCTATTTTTACTTGGTTGACATCCAAGATGTCAGCCACCTCCGGAAGAGGACAGCGATACAGCACCTATTGGTTAAAGAGATGCACTGCTGGAAAGGGAAGACTGGCTTCTAACCCTAGCTTCTAACTTAGAAGCTAGGGTTTTAAATTAGGGTTACCTTCCGTATCAATGAAGGCATCCAGGTGATGAAGTTTATAATAACCTGGAAGTTGTTTTCCTTGACTCCTACAGTATTTCTGATATATTTGTTTTTGCACTCCCTTTAAAATCAAGTGTTTCCCATTCTCTTGTTCACTAACCAATGCCGGTGAATAAACTTAGTCTTTCTTGATTAGAACTATTGTTATCATTTATATAGCACCAATGTTGCAGACCCTGTTTAGAAGCCAGCTAACAGTCTTGAATGCCATAGGTCTGCTTGGCCTATTTCAATGCAATATGTCCAACACAATAATGTCTCATCAGTATATGGCCTGGGAAGGCAAATGCATATTTCTCAGTAACTGCACACCAGAAAGGTTTTCAGTTGTGAAGAGACCCTACTGTGGCTGTGCTCCAGTGTACTCCCACATGGATTCCCTTTCATAGAGGAAGTGACCTGTCATCATTCTCAGACTGCTCTTCAGAAATGAAAAAGTCTTGTCTGCCTTCCTCCAGTCAAGGTCTGCTTGCCTAAAACAAAAGTATAGCCAGTGCTTTTTTTCTAGGAACATAGGTGGGGGTACTCACCATGAAGTGTCGTAAAGTGTCAGGCAGTGACAAGGACACGTCACAGGCGCAGAATTTTACGCACAGCAGCCTGGTTAAAGACAAATGTTTACAATAGCTCTAGTTAAGTTTATAACACCATTGGATAAGGCCCTTGGTGTTCAGTTGAAAATAGCAGGGACAGGCATATGACACAGAAATAGGGTTGCCACCTTTCCTTCAAGCAAAACCCGAACACTCAAACGTTGCACGTCATATTTTTTTTCTATGTACACTAAATTGTCAAAAGTATTTGCTCACCCATCCATATGCGAGTCAAGGCCGGTGACCGAATACTTTTGGCAATATAGTGTAAGAGTATACACACATTGGGCCCTTTTGTGTATTTAATGGATAACTGCTCACTGATACAGACAAGCATGTGAAAGAGTACTTCAATGGTTTATTACAGCATAAAACTAAAACACAGAGACATACACACAAGACACACTAACCACACATAAAAACAAATGCATGCATTTACTATGCTGCCATCTGCTGGATGGAGGACAAAATAATACCTCAATACATAACACTCCTCTCCCCTAGATCTTGAAGTCTTTGAGGTAACTGGGAGGGCGACTATTTCTTCTTGTGCGCCCAAGGGCCATGTTTGGAGTCGCTTCAACTGGACTATCAGTTCATGGGCGTCCGCAGAAATTTTTCCGGGGGGGGGCAAAATTTTAATGACATCCATATTCTGCCCTTTTGACAATGTCATGAAGGGGGCAGTTATAAAATAAAGTGTATTAATACAGAGGCTGCGAAACATGATGCGAGTCTAATAGAAGAAGAAAGGTGTGTCTGATCTGAGTGTTGCATTTTCTAGTCTGTTAACGCCATTTAATGCACCGCACTAGTCACACACCCAGGATCAAGGTACTAAAGGAAGTTTTTTTTAAGGCCAGCTCTTTATACACAAACCATGACCCCCCCAGATATTGGCACACACACTAGGCTCCCCACTCCAAATATATATATGTATATATATATATATATATACACACACACACATCAGCCCCCCTTCCTACAAGCGTATATACTGTATATACATATACTTATATAGCGCTCACCACCGGAGGAGCCGCTGAATAAACCCAGGATAGTCTCACCGCACTAACAAGTTACTATACACCAGCGCACCGTTGTGGATTTCCTAAATTATATATTTTACTGAAGAAATAAATGGCACTGAATATACATAGACTTTAGGCGCAAAATAAATCGATCAGAAACGAATGTCGTAATTTCGTAATACGGATACACGTGGCTTAAAACCCGTTAATAGCCCTCAGTTCATGGGCTTAAGTCCTGCTAAAAAATACTCGTTAGTGTGTGTGTCCTAGAGTACCTGGGTACTAGATCCACTGACCAGTGAATGAGCAAAAATATCTTTCGACTAGTCAACGTTGGGGCCCTGTAATTTGAAGCAATCAATAAGTGCGCACTGTTATTAGAGTTGTAGGCCAGAGGTCTCTCACCAGACCGGCAAAACTGCTTGTCCCGGACCGATGCACACTGTCAGAAGTCTTCCTCTGCCGCCTGGAGCCCAATGCTGCTGGAACCACCGCTCCCGAACCGATCCTCCTCAGCTCGAAACCGACTTTGCCGCCAGCACTCCCTTCCATCCGCGGCCTCCTTACACGAGGTCCTTCTTCTCTGCGCTTGTCACGGAACAGCTCAGCGGGATACACTGTAAGTCGATGCACACTCTCCCCGATTCTCCAGCACTGGATGCCGCCGATTCTCCACGCTCCAATACAACCGAATCCCAGACAGTGTCTCTCTTGCGTCTGACTCCATGTACCTCTCTCCTCGTTCTCCCCACGCTGCACATGAGGTTCCTCACTTCCTGGTGCCAGCGCGCTTCCTTCCTTCCTTCCCTTCCCCTCAGGGTTTCTGGGGGACGTAGTTCATAAGTCTCTCATAGTCTTTTACATACGTTACACTCTAGCTCCCCCTAGTGGCAATATTGTTTCAGTCCAGAGAGCCAAATTAAACACAGCGCTACACATATATTTATACATACTCACCTTCCCTGCATACAAATACACACACACACCTCCTCTCCTCAACCCTCTCCTCTTATAGCGTAAGCTCTGGAGCAGGTTCCCCTCTCCTCTTAGATTGTAAGCTCTGGTGCAGGGTCCCCTCTCCTCTTAGATTGTAAGCTCTGGTGCAGGGTCCCCTCTCCTCTTAGATTGTAAGCTCTGGAGCAGGGTCCCCTCTCCTCTTAGATTGTAAACTCTGTAAATGCTCATAAATAAAGACACTGGCATCAAGCTTAATAAAAATGTATTTATTTGACAATCATTACCTTTTTTCTTGTGTCCAGCACCCCAGCCTGTGGCCCATAGGAGCAGCTGCACCTGCATTTCAGCCCTGCCTCTCCCAGCATGCAAAGTGAGTGGGAGCACGTGATGGATTGGAGGTGGAGTGGGGAAGTGACGCTTGTGCAGCCTAGTGGAGAGCCCAGGAACTGCATCATTGCAGTGAATAAATTATCATAATTTAAGAATGTTGATCCGGGGGGGGAAAGTGCCCCCTTTGCCCCATGCTGCGGATGTCCATGCCAGCAGCTGTGAATGCCAGCCGTTATGCTTCAAAAGAAGAGTGCCACTGGATGCAGCTCTCCAGGAGCTGCTCGGGAAGTCCCTCATCATTATGTAAGAGGCAGCCGACTGAGAGACCAGTTGGCTCCGCCCCCTCCCTGCAAAAGCCGTGAACCTTCAGCTGCAGGAAATTGGTGAGTTGCTGAATTTTCATGCAGTTAGAAGAGTGAGTGTCTTTTTTTGCTGTATCTGCCTGTGTGTGCTGTATGTATGTATGATCTTTGTATGTGTGTTCTGGAATGTGTGTATTTTATGTCCTAGTCCGGCCCTGGGACCACCCTTTTGCTGGGCTAGTTTTGACCATGTTCTATAGCAGGACCCAGACAAATTATGTCTAGTTTTTTTTTTCCCTCTTTTCAGTGGAAGATTATTATTATCCTTTATTTCTATAGCCCCACAAATTCCGCAGGGCTTTACAAAATCAGTGTGCAAGGAGTTGATACATTACATAAAGGAAAGGAATACGTATGTATTTTGACATGCAGAGCACTCCAAATGCTTTATAATACAGCAGACAACTCATATATGTTATGTAATCTCATACACAAGGGGCCCTATTACAAAGTTGGTGCTAACTTAACCAGAGCTCTTCTAAACTTCCCGGAGCCATTACAGGGCCACATTGCAATCTTGGTGCCAACGTTAGTGCTAGGGTTGCCACCTTTTCATCAAGCCAAACCCGAACACTCTAGTGTTGGGTTTGGGTGGCCATTTTTTTTGTTTTTTTGTAGAGTATAAATTATGACACATGATATGCATGGCATGTCAAACTGGTATTATGCATGGCAGACTGGTATTATGCATGGCAGGCTGGTATTATGGCAGACTGGTATTATGGCTGGCACACTGGTATGGCACAATGGTATTATGGCACACTGATATTGTGGCTGGCACACTGATATTATGGTATGGCATACTGGTATTATGGCTGGCACACTGGTATTAAGGCTGGCACACTGGTATGGCACACTGATATTGTGGCTGGCACACTGGTATTATGGCTGGCACACTGATATTATGGATGGCACACTGATTATGGTATGGCATACTGGTATTATGGCTGGCACACTGGTATGGCCAGGGCCGGATTTACCATTAGGCAGAGTAGGCATGTGCCTACAGGCGCCTGCCACAAGGGGGCACCTTGCTCGGTGTGTAAAACTATTTTTTTTTATTTTTTTTACAATTTGCAATAATTTAGACCACTGTATCTCTGGAGCCCTAAGGGCTAGAGGGACATATGAGGTATCATTGGAAAGGTCCGCTAATAGCCATTACAGTGATACCAAATATAACCAGGTTAGATTTATGATAAAAAAAAATATCTATTAGAATAATATTTTTCTCATTGTTTGCAAACACGGCACTATTATTCAGTTTACAACTATAAAGTGAAACGTGATGCTGCACTAACTCACCTCATTTACCATACTGCCAGCAAATGTGTATCTGGGGAAGCAATGCATTGTTTAATTCAAAATCTAGGCCTTCAGTGAGGAGGGACAGGGGGACTTTGGAACCTGCATCCCTGAATTGTACAGCACACAAGGTTAAGTGAGGTGTCATTGGAAAGGTCAGAGTCTAGTCTTTACTAGGATATCAAACATGACCATGTAATGTGTAAAAATAAAAAAAATGAGAAAAGTAAATGCAAAATATTTTTTTTCTGTTCTACAGCAGAGGCAATATATGCTTTTACATATAAAGCTAACAATGCTGCTGCATTCACTGCCCTCCTCCTTTAACCATTCTACCCCACTGACTCCCTCACTCCATGCCCCCTCTTCTACTATGTCTTCCTTTTCTAAAGTCTTGGAGGAGGATGTAACAGAACTTCTTATGTCTTCTTGCCCGACCACCTGTCAACTTGATCCTATCCCTCACATCTTATTCGGCCTGTCCTACCAGTTACTGTCCCTGCTTTGACTCATATTTTTACCCTCTCCTCTGGAATATTCTCCTCTGTATTCAAAGGTGTTTTGATCACCCCAATTCTAAAAAAACCATCTCTTGATCCTACCTCCCTCTTGAACTACTGTCCCATCTCTCTGCTCCCATTTGCCTCCAAAATCTTAGAACGTCTTGTCTATAACCAGCTCACCAGTTTTCTTGCTGCTAACTCTCTACTCGATCTGCACCAGTCTAGCTTTCGCTCCCAACAATCTACTGAGACTGCTCTGACTAAGGTGACTAATGATTTATTTGCCGCTGAAACCAAAGGTCACTTCTCCCTCCTTATTATTCTTGACCTTTCTGCTGCATTCAACACTGGTGATCACCCTCTCCTGCTCCTCAGGCTGCGTCAACTTGGCCTCAGTGACATCACTCTCTCCTGGTCCTCTTCCGTTCTCTCTTTTCACTCCTTCAGTGTCTCCTTCCCTGGTGTCTCTTCACCACAAGTTCCACTTTCAGTTGGGGTACCGCAAGGCTCCGTTCTGGGTCCCCTACTCTTCTCGATCTATACCGCCTCTTTAGACAACCTCATCTCTTCCTATGGATTCCAAGATCACCTTTATGCTGATGACACCCAAATCTACCTTTCCTCTCTCGATCGCTCTCCTCCAGTGTTGGACCGTGTTACAGCCTGCCTATCGGCTGTCTTCGACTGGATGACTTCCCGTTTCCTAAAGCTCAACCTCTCTGAAACTGAACTTCTCATCTTCCCTCCCTCTAAAACCTCCATTCCTTCGCCAATTTCTCTTCAGGTGAATGGTGCCACCATTACTTCTACCTCTCAAGCTCCATTGCCTCAGGGTCCTCTTGGACTCCAATCTATCCTTTACTCCTCACATTCAGTCTCTGACCAAATCTTGCTACTTCCACCTAAAAAACATTGCACGCATACGTCCCTTTCTTAATCCAGACTCTACAGAAGTCAAGGTGGGTGATAATAAGAGCTTGGATGAGCATTTTAGTAACCTCCTTCTCTCTGGCCTTAAGAGATCCCAGATTCTGCCTCTGCAGTCTGTAATGAACAAAATTATAAATAGAACCTTTGTAGCGCATCAAAATAGATTTAAAGGTAGACTTCAACAAAGAAGTGTATCGAACATATAGTGCTACAATCTTAAAGTGCTTCAATCTTAAAGTGACAAAATATTCAATCAATGTACACACATAAAAGTGCAATGTGCCATAGAACACAGTAAAGTGCAACAATGTATAGAATTCCAGCAGTGCAATGGGTATAAGAGAGTCTATAAAGTGCAACAGTGTCCAAATGTGCAAAATGTGCAAATTTAGTGATATCCAATACAACGGTAGGAATACCAGTGGAAAAAATTCCTTAAAATTTACTTAATCTTCTTTATGTTCAAGCGATGCACAAATGTAGTCCTCCTTTCTTGGTCTGTATATCTCTTGCCGTCTCTCAATAATGGAGATGGTAGCCAGAAAGGAGAAAAGAGTGAGAGGAAAAAAAAAGGAGGGGAAAAAAAGGAGAATTCGAGGGGAGAGAAAAAATGAAAAATAATCGTGCAGAAAATCCCAATTAATTATGGCAGATAAATCACTCGTGGGAATATGGAAACTCACATTTATAAGAGCCCAAAAAAATCCCTGGCTCTAGGTTTAGGAGCTTCCAGCCATATAGAGGGTGGCGTATCCCTTCTTAAGTCTTCAACTCATTTTGCACATTCGGACACTGTTGCACTTTATAGACTCTCTTATACCCATTGCACTGCTGGAATTCTATACATTGTTGCACTTTACTGTGTTCTATGGCACATTGCACTTTTATATGTGTACATTGATTGAATATTTTGTCACTTTAAGATTGAAGCACTTTAAGATTGTAGCACTATATGTTCGATACACTTCTTTGTTGAAGTCTACCTTTAAATCTATTTTGATGCGCTACAAAGGTTCTATTTATAATTTCATTTTTGGTTGATGCAGATTTTGATTGTTTTTCTGTATATTGCGTTTACCCCTTTGGGCAGCATCTCACTACTTATTAGTTATAATTTAACTATTCAATAATACTATAGTAATCTGGTTTATAAATAGGCGCCTACGCTGTATGAGATATATATATATATATATATCTTTCCTCTTTTTAGTCTGTAATGAACGCCTGTGCCAGACTCGTTTACCTCACCTCCTGCACCTCACCTCTCTGTCAATCTCTACACTGGCTTTCCTTTAGAATCCAATTCATTATACTGGTGCTCACATACAAAGCTCTCCATAACCGTTCCATGTGTGTAACGTGTATGTATATTTGTTATTCTGTTTCTCCCATTGTACAGCACTAAGGAATTTGTTGACGCTTTATAAATACTTGTAACTGTAACTAATTCAACTAAGGCAACAGATTCTGCCTCTTCTTTTGATTTGAGCGCAGAGAAAAACAGTTTCAGTTTTTTAAAATGTATTTTTTTTAGTTTTTTTGCCTCAAAACAAAAATTTAAATAGTAATTTTGGCATATTTCTTTTTTCCATGCCGTCCTGCATTTGGCGGGCTTTAACGCCGCAGGACGGCATGGAACGTCCTCGGCGTTAGGAGCCCAGCCGGCGGTAATACTTACCTCTCCGGCGGCTCCCACGCAGATCTGGCTTCGATGAAGCCTGATCTGCGTCTTTTCTAGCCTCCCGGCGCACTGACGTTATCGCGCTGGCGCGGTGACGTCAGTTTCAGGCACCGCACCCCCCCGCGCCAGAGCATGGGGAAGCGCCTGGAGGGGAGGAGAGGGATCCGAAGGATCCCTCTATCTCCCCATCGCCGGGTGCTACAAGGCTGTGGCCAGCATCGCTGGAACGGTCACAGCCTGACCTTTCCAGCGATGTATGGGGGTTAACCCATGAGTTGCCAGGTCGCGACCGGGCACTAATTTGTGCCCGATCGCGGCCTATTTCCGGTGGGGGCCGCCATCTTGGATGGCAGCCCCCACCTCTGCGTCCCCCCCCCGCCATGCGCGATGATGTCAGTTAACTGGGGAAGCCCCTAGCTGCAAAGGGATTTCCTAAGGAAAACCCATGCAGGAGATAGGGGGGTTTTTAAACCCCCCTATCTCCTGATCGGTGGCAGCTAGGGGGTCATGCCTGATATCGATGGAAAGGTCTGAGCATGGCCTTTCCAACGATATCAAACATGACAATGAAAAAAGTAAAATAAAAGTGTAAAAAATAAAAAAACAATTAATTAATTATTTTAAAAAATCGTGCTTTTCTTTTTTTGATGCAGCATTATTGTTCACATTTCAATTATAATGTGAACAATGATGCTTCACCAATGATTTTTATTTTGGGGGGAGGGTTTAGCTAAAATCACGTAATTTCCCCCCCACCCAAAAAAAAAATGGGTTCCCAAGTCTACCCCATAGAATATAACCGCAAAGGATCGGATTATAAAATGTGAAAAAAAACCACTTTACACACTGTGGATGATTGAAATTTTATTGAAAATTCAAATTTTTTTACATTTTTTGTTATAGTATTCTGGCAGGACATGACGTTTATAAATAGTTATGATATATTATTAATCTGCCGAGTCTACCGGAAAGAACGATATATAATTTGTCTGGGTGGTATAATAATACGTGACTTAAAACCGCGTTTAAACATGATGAGCAAAAACTTCAGCAAACTTCACTTCCGAAAGAGCGCCGAAGTTGTAAAATTACTCCCGTCCTTAAGGGGTTAAAATAATACAACACAAACATTATATCTTTTCATTGAACAGACCATGTAAACATTCACAGTGCAGGGTGAAAAAAGTATGTGAACCTTTGGACTTAATAACTGGTTGACCCTCCTTTGGCAGCAATAACCTCAACCAAACGTTTCCTGTAGTTGCAGATCAGACCTGCGCAAGAATCTGGAGTAATTTTGGACCACTCCTCTTCACAAAACTGTTTCAGTGTAGCAATATACTTGGGATGTCTGGTGTGAATCGCTCTCTTAAGGTCATGCCACAGCATTTCAATCGGGTTGAGGTCAGGACTCTGACTGGGCCACTCCAGAAGGCGTATTTTTTTTTGCTGAAGCCATTCTTTTGTTGAATTACTTGTATGCTTTGGGTCATTGTCCTGTTGCATCACCCATCCTCTGCGGAGCTTCAGTTGGCAGACAGATGGTCTTACGTTTTCCTGCAAAATGTCTTGATAAACTCTGGAATTCATTTTTCCATCAATGACAACAATCCGTCCAGGCCCTGAGGCAGCAAAGCAGCCCCAAACCATGATGCTCCCTCTGCCATGGTTTACAGTGGGGATGAGGTTTTGATGTTGGTGTGCTGTGCCTTTTTTTCTCCACACTAACAGGGTTATTCAGAGAGCGTGAAAAGCAGGAGAATGACTGGAGAATGAAAAATTCTAGGTCAAAATAGCCAAACCAGAAAAATTCTCCCTTTCATCACACTTTCCAAATCGGCTATTGTGACCTAGAATTTTTCATTCTCCAGTCATTCTCCTGCTTTTCACGCTCTCTGAATAACCCTGATAGTGTTGTGTGTTTTTTCCAAAAAACTAAATTTTGGTTTCATCTGTCCACAGAATATTTTGCCAGTAGCTCTGTGGAACATTCAGGTGCTCTTTTGCAAACTTCAAATGTGCTGCAATATTCTTTTTGGACAGCAATGGCTTCCTCCGTGGTGTCCTCCCATGTACTCCATTCTTGTTTAATGTTTTCCTTATTGTAGATGTGTCAACAAAAATGTTAGCATGTGCCAGAGATTTCTGTAAGTCTTTAGCTGACACTCTAGGATTCTTCTTTACCTCATTAAGCATTCTGTGCTGTGCTCTTGCAGTCATCTTTACAGGATGACCACGCCTAGGGAGAGTAGCAACAGTGCTGAACTTTCTCCATTTGTAGACAGTCTGTCTTACCGTGGACACATGAACATCAAGGCTTTTGGAGATACTTTTGTAACCCTTTCCAGCTTCATGCAAGTCAAAAATTCTTGATCGTTGGTCTTCTGAGAGCTCTTTAACTGCGAGGCATGGTTCACATCAGGCAGTGCTTCTTAAAACCAGTAAACACAAAACTGGTGTGTGTTATTAAAGGGCAGGACAGCTTTCAGCAACACATCCAATAATATCACCCTGATTGGACTCAAGGTTGGCTCACTCCTGGCTCCAATTAGCTCTTGGATAAGTCATTAGGCTAGGGGTTCACATACTTTTTCCACCCTGCACTGTGAATGTTTAAATGTTTTGTTCATGAAACACATGAAAACATATAATGTTTGTGTTGTATTATTTTAAGCAGACTGTGTTTTTCAAATTGTTGTGACTTAGATGAAGATCAGAGCACATTTTATGACCAATTCATGCAAAACTCCACATAATCCCAAACGGTTCACATACATGTATGGTAATTTGAATGACAGGAATTCGTAACGTGGGAAAAACACGTGGCGGAAAGGAAACGTTACACCCCAGAACTGAGGGGGTTAAGTCCCATGAAATAGCTCAAAAATATATGTATATGTGTTGTCTAGGGTACCCGGGTACTGTGATCAACTGGCCAGTGAACGAAAAGAGCAATCTCCGACTAGTCACCGTTGGGGCCCTGTGGATTTAAGCAATACAATAAGCGTGTGTCTTCGTTCGGAACTGTGGGCCTGGAGGCTTCTCACCCATCCATCGAACGAACCTTCCAGCACTCGATGCCTCGACCAAAGGATCTCTCTCTGCAACTGAACTGGGACTCTGTGCTCACGAATCTGCTCCCTGCTTGCCGAATCTCTGCAACTGGAACAACGATCCACCGCCTGCACTCCCAATCGATCGTTGCGGCCTCCTAACTCGGGGTCCTGCCGGAACCAGCTTGTCCTCCAAATCTCTCAGCGCCACGTATGTAGGTCACAGCACAATCTCTGTCCCGATCGCCAGCACGAATGAAGCAGCGTCTCCACTCCGGTCTGGTTGTGATCCTTGACAGCTCCAACATGCGTCCTACACCTCTCGTTGCTCCGCTCACTCTCACCACCAAACACGAGGCTGCTGATCTATATCCTCTGTTCCTTGACCCCACTTCCTGTTCTCACGCAAAGGGTGCTGGGAGAAGAAGTCCGCTTTGTCCAGCATAGTCCACAATGTCTCCAGCACTACCTCCCTCTAGTGGCAGCCATAGTCCAGCACAGCAAAGCACAGTTTTAAGGCAGCACTACAATAGTAATAAAATAAATTTAAAAAAAAATGCGGAAGATTATTTTTTTGGGGGGTGGGTGGGTGTTATAATATGGGGGAGCCTGAAGGTCATGTAATGCCCCCAGGCTCAGCAACACGCAGCCAGCCTCAATTAGATAAAAAAACAACCCTTTTTCCATCGCACGTGCACTAGGAAACCAGGGAAGCAGGGTAGGGGACCAGGATCTTTGCTAGTGTAAAGATCCGCCTCCCATGCATGTCCCTTAGCCCACACAAGAGCACAGCTCTCACTGTGCGAGTAGGCCAGGGCCACCAGCCCTGATCTCATGTCACTCAGCAAAGCTCCTCCCCCCGCAAGCCACACATGACCTCATCACGTTTTGCGTGCATGAAAGCAGAGAGCAGCAGCAGTGTGAGGAGAGAGGTGGTGTCAGACAACAGGCAAACAGAGACTGCAGAGTGGAGATAAAGTTTTGAAAAAAACAGCAGAGAACTGTTTATTAAATTGGAAAATACCAGAGTGAGCTGATTGATAGAGAAATTTTTAAAAAGGGCAGTGCCAGAGGCAGAGCTGATAGACAAAAAGGGGGCACACAGTGGCTGATGGAAAAAGGTCACAGTGGTGATAAAAACAGAGAAAGGGCACACTGGTGCTAGGGAAAAACAGAAAAAGGTCACAGTGGGGATGACAGACATAAAAACAGAAAAAGGTCACAGTGGGGATGACAGACATAAAAACAGAGGAGGGTCACAGTGGTGGTAAATAGTGATGAGCTGGACACCCCCATGTTTGGTTCGCATTCGAACTCAAAAATTTCAAAAGTTCGAGTTCGAACGCAATGCAAGTCAATGGGACTCAAATGTTTGAATTTTAGAGTGCCCTCCAAGATGGCATATATGCAAGATATTTGCCATAAAAGTTGTATGGGGGTCCGGGTAGTGCCGTGGGGGACAGGAAACAAGGACAAAAAGTGTTAAAAAAATGTTTTTAAAGGAACAGTGAGTTTTCCATGAAATAAAGGTTAAGAATAAAAACAGAAGATTCCTTCAAATATCGTGCCTAGGAGGTCCCCATAACCTGCCCGTGAGGTGGCGGATTTGTAGGATATATAGAAACATTTAAAACCCAAAAAATGACATTTCAAATTACGGTAAATGGTTTTCCTTTAATCTATTCATAAACAACTGCTTGGGGCAGCAGCCTGTATGAAAAGAGGAGACATTTTAGGACACGCAGAACAAGTTTAGTGATTTTTTGGCTAAATTATGGTGAAACTTAATAAGTGCTTTAAAATTGGGCCTTTAGTGTCGGCAACAGTGCCGTCACACCGTAACCCCTCTGTGGTATTGTGGAAGAGTGCAGGGTTGGACCCTGCAGTCCAATATTAAAATGATATGAATCTGGTATAGGCGTCAGTGGCAGTGCACCCAAATATTGTGCCTTTGGTGGCAGCAACTGCCTTCACACCGTAACCCCTTTGTGGTATTGTGGAAGAGTGCAGTGGTGGAGGTTTTTGGAATGCAGAAGAGATCCCGATCTATTCAGTTACGTCAGCATCAGGGGAGTGATGGCTGCTGATCCAGGACTGATTCATTTTTATAAATGTCACCCGGTCTACAGAGTCGGTGGACAGACACACTCTTTTGTCTGTGACAAAACCTCCAGCGGCACTGAACGTCGTTTCAGAAAGCACGCCTGATGAAGGGAAACCTAGTAGCTGCATAGCATATTGGCTAAATTCTGGCCAGTGATCCAGTCTCAACACACAGTAAGCCAGTGGATCATCTGCTGTAAAGGTATCCAGGTCTGCCGTGGCCCTAGGTAGTCCTGCACCATACAGTGAAGACGCTGGCAATCGGTGCCTAAATTTGACGTCCCTGGGAGTTGTGGACCAAAAAATTTTTAAATGCCATCAGTCAAGCGGCCCCGGCCTTCACCGCTCTTCCTCTGATCATCTGCAGCCTCAGAAGCACCTGTGTCATCACTTGTTACACAAGTGTCGCTTTAGAGCGTCCTCAAGTTGTTTCATCCGGTCCTCCATCTGTGCGGGCAGGATGAGCTCTGCAACTTTACCCTTGTATAGTGGATCAGGAAGACTTGCCAACCAGTAATGATCCCTCTCCTTGATAGCACGAATCCTGGGGTCCTTTACCAGGCTTTGCAGGATAAGGGAGCCCATGCAGCGTAGGTTGGAGGTGGCATTAGCGTCCGAGTCTTCCTGGTCAATGAGGATGACCCCATTGTGCACTTCCTCCTCCCAGCCACGTACTAGTCCTTGGGTTTCTGGGCACACAAAACCCTCCCTTGAGGAATCCCCACTTTCAATGCCCCCACTACTTAAATATTCCTCCTCATCCTCCTCCTGTCTGATCTAAGGACCGCAGAAATGCAGTCTGCGTAAAGACTGGGGCCTTGAGAGCTAGGAAAGGCCTCCTCTTCCTCCCGCTGCTCTGCCTCTAGTGCCACATCTATAATTCCCCGCAGAGTGCGCTCCAGCAGGAACACTAAAGGAATTGTGTCACTGATGCATGCACTGTCACTGCTCACCATCCTCGTTGCCTCCTCAAATGGTGACAGTACAGTGCATGCATCCTTGATCATCAGCCACTGCGGGGGGGGGAAAAACCAAGTTGACCTGAACCTGTCCTTGTGCCATACTCACACAGGTACTCATTGATGGCCCTCTGCTGCTTGTGCAGACGCAGCAGCATTGCTAATGTCGAGTTCCACCTGGTGGGCATGTCACAGATCAGACGGTTTGTGGGAAGGTGGAATTCTCTTTGAATTTCTGCCAGGCGAACACTTGCTGGGAATGACCATCTGAAGTGGCTGCAGACTTTTCTGGCCTGGCTGAGAAGCTGTGCCAGCCCTGGGTACCTGGTTAGGAAACGCTGTACCACCAGATTTAGGACGTGTGCTAGGCATGGTACATGCATCAACTTACCCTGGTGTAGGGCGGAGAGAAGGATACTGCCATTATCACAGACAACCATTCCCAGCTGAAGCTGGCAGGGTGTTAACCATCTCTGCATCTGCCCCTGCAGAGCTGACAGAATTTCTGGCCCGGTGTGGCTCCTGTCCCCTAACAAACCAGCTCAAGCACAGTATGGCATCTTTTTGCTTGAGCCATTGCGTAGCCCCTGCCACGCGTCGGTTTAACTGCCACTTCGCCAGAGACAGAGAAGGAGGAGGAGGAGGAGGTGGTGGAGCAGACAGACCTCATACAAGTAGCTTTCTGAAGGCGTGGTGGATGAACAAGCTCCAGCACAGAGCCCTGTCCTGGATCCCTCCCAGCTGCAAGCAGAGTTACCCAGTGTGCCGTGAAGGAAATGTAACGGCCCTGTCCATGCTTGCTGGACCACGTGTCTAAAGTCATGTGCACCTTGCTGCTGACTGCCTTTCCCGATGACTCCATAACATTGTGTTCCACATGCTGGTATAGTGCTGGAATTACCTTCCGTGAAAGGAAATGGCATTTTGGAACCTGCCACTGTCGTTCAGCACATTCACGGAAGGAAGCAGAGTCCATCAGCTGGAAAGGCAGCAGCTGTAATGTGAGTAATTTTGCTAAGCTGGCATTTAGATGCTGTGCTTGGGGATGGTTGGGACTATATTTTTTCTTACGCTGCAGCAGCTGGGGCAACGTAATCTGACTGCGTAAATCTTCAGCTACTGGGATGATGTCACATTCTGAGGAAAGACCTGGTACACCCATTACTGTAGCATCATCCCGGTCAGTGGAGGTTGTAGGCAATGACATGGCAGGACATATAGTGGGGGTAGAGACAGATGAGAATGAGGAGGAGGACCTATGCAAAGTGCTGTGCCAACGGGATGCGTGGCAGGTGGTCATATGTCACCTCAAGCACGTGGTACCCAAGCGTGGGATGTCTTTCCCACGCTTGATCGTCATCTGACATATATTACAAACAGCAGCGGTGCGGTCTGCTGCATATTTCTTAAAGAACTCCCAGACAGCAGACTTCCTGTACATGCTTGGAAAAAAGACGAGACAGAGGAGATATGATAGAAACATTTAAATACGTAAAGGGAATCCACAAGGTAGAGGAAGGGAGTATATTTAAAAGGAAACAAAGTAGCAAAACAAGAAGACATAGTCTTAGATTAGAGGGGCAAAGGTTTAAAAGTAACATCAGGAAGCATTATTTTACTGAGAGGGTGGTGGATACATGGAACAGCCTTCCAGTTGAAGTGGTAGTGGCCAAAACAGTAAATTAATTTAAGCAAGCATGGGATAGGCATAAGGCTATCCTAAACAAAAGATAAATCCAGGTTAAGTATCCATGTAATTGGGCAGACTAGATGGGCCGAAAGGTTCTTATCTGCCGACATTTTTCTATGTTTCTATGTGCTTTGAGACAACAGCGCTCTGCACCTGAGCAGCTGTGACTTCTGATGCCTTGGACTGGCTACGGTTGCTCATAGAGGATGTTGTGCCTCGTGTTTGTTGTGCCTCCTCCTCCTCACTTGACTCCTCTGTTCGATCAGGCACCCAGGTGAAGTCAGTGACCTCATCATCGTCATCACCCCCTATCTCCTCGGCACTGGAGCCAACTTGACAGTATGCTCCAGCTACTGGGGCAACATGAGTGCCAGTTATTTGTGTGTCACTGGCACCCCCTTCCTCTAGGTTGATTATACTCCCTTCCTCAACCTCAGAGTTTGAATCGGAGCACTGTAGTTGCTGCGCATCCTCAAGCAACATGTCACTGTCATGGTAGTCAAACAATTCAGCTGACTCATCCGTGTATGTTGGTGAGGCTACGGCAAGAGTAGCTGTGAACATGGAGGCTGCATTAGATGTTTTGGCAGCTGAGGTGGACTGTAAACCACTACAAGCCTGGCTGGCAGAGGACTCGGAGGATGAGGATGGCCTGGTTAGCCAATCCACCAAATCCTCTGTATGTTGCTGCTGCTTAAGACGGCCAGCACCAGTTAGAAAGGACAAGCGTGCCCCTGCAGAGGATGCACCATGTCCACGACGACCAGAGGCACAGCCTACCGACAGAGCGGCTGCTTGCCCTCTTATCTGTGTCTGGGAGCGTCTGCCTGTCCTTTTTGGTCTTTCTGTCATGGTGAGTGATATATAGATTAAAGATAAACAGAACTCTGATTCAACTGTTATAAAAATTGGAGATATGCTGAACTCTGATTCAACTGTGTTATCTAGATTAAAAATTCCCAGAACTCTGGTATAACTCAGTGAGACACCCTGATAGATTAAAAATCGCAGAAATCTGCTACAAATCTGTGAGACCCCATGATGGGTGGCAGTGACAAGTCACAGATTACAACTCCGAGGAACCTCCTATAAATCAGTAAAACCTCCTGATGGGTGGCAGTGACAAGACACAGATTACAATTCCCAGACACCTTCTAGAAGTGAGACCCCCCCCCCAATAGCTGCTGGCAGTAAGAACACACAGATTACAACAATTCCCAGATATCTTGTAGAAGTGAGACCCCCCAATAGCTGCTGGCACTGAGAAGACACACTAACAGAACAATCTCCTCTCAAAAAACACGTGTTGGGGCTGTGTGAAGCCTTATATAGTGTGCTGCGGGACTTAGCTCTGTGAGCCCATGATTGGGCAAAATTTGCCCAATCAGGACTCTAAGCCGTGATTGGCATAGTCTTGCGCCTGACCTGTGGTCAGGTGCAAGGCTGTAGCCAATTACAAGCTTCAGGCCATTGGAAACGTGCATTGTGGTCCATTGTGGGCGAACTCGAACCAAACACGCGGAAATGTTCGGAGTTCGGCGAACAGCCGTACGGCCGATGCGAACTCCGAACAGATCGAACCGAACAGCTCATCCCTAGTGGTAAAGACAAACAGAAAAAGGGCACACTGGGAATAGAGACAAACAGAAAAAGGTCACAGTGAGGATGACAGAAATAAAAACAGAAAAGGGTCACAGTGGTGGTAAAGACAAAGAAGAAAAAGGGCACACTCGGGCTAGGAAAAAACAAAAGGTTCACAGTGGTGATAAAAGACAGAAAAAGGGCACACTGGGCTAGAGAAAAATAGAAAAAGGGCCGAGAGCTGACAGAGGGAGACCTACTGTGTAATATATAAGACTGTTCTTTGTGTGTACATACAAACAGAAATGTATTTTAACCTGTACAGTACGTCGTAAATGTAAATGAAATTTTCACAAATTTATGTATTGTGAACCCCCATATGAATAACCCACAAGCCGCCACTGCTGGTATGGCACACTGGTATTATGGCTGGCTACACTGGTATGGCACACTGGTATTATGGCAGAGGCAGACTGGTATTATGCATGGCACACGACCATGGTATTTATAGAGGAGAGAGGGGAGATTTTACTATCAATTGGTTTTCACCTTTAATACTTGCTGAGGAGCGGCGCCTGAGGAATGGAAGGATGATGCAGCTGGGCTGATGCTGCGCTCAGAGTTGGAGTGAAGACCACTTGATACGCCGGGACGGAGCCTGGGAACGCTGCATGAACACACGCGCAAACACGTGAACTCCGTCACGTGAGCTGTTGCACCCTTGTGATGGCAGCAGCTTATGAGGAGGGGGAAGGAAGAAATGTCACCGGCGGACCCACCACATCACCCCCACAGTGCCAGTGATTGGCAGAGTGGGCGGTGCAGAGCTGCGTCTGCTGGAAAAGGAAAATGTGGCAAGAGAACAGCGGCGCCGGGGGCACGCATGATATGTGAGTATGGGGCAGAGACTTGTGCCGGCACCATATAGTCATGTGTCCGGGTGGCAGAGGGTGTCAAACCCGTACACATGACTCCAAAACCAGACAGGTAGGAACCCTAGGTAGCACTCACCTGCGGGAGCGTTAACGTTAGCCCTCATGGCCACCGCAAATTACAATCCAAACGCTAACGGGTTAAGTAACCCGTTAGCGCGAGGTTACCATACTTTTGCTCTCCCTATGCTGAGGATTACAAAGTCCTAACGCTGATTAACATCTGGTTGCGGTTAACAAAATGTTAACCACAGCCTGGACCTGGTGCTAACGGAGTCCGCTGGTGCAGAATCCGTTAGTCAGATACTCACCTACTATACCGCGGCGAGGACCGCGGCTCGTCCAACGGGAGCAGGGAGAGACTGGGGGAAAAGTCCCCCAGTCTCTCCCTGCGGATCACTACGGCGAGATCCGGCAGGTTATGTGACCGGCAGAGGGGAAACTCAAAGGAGTCCTATGTACTCCATTGAGAGGATGCGTGCGGCGGAGCTCATCACTGCCGCGCACATCCCAGGGCTTAGACCCTGCTAACAATGCAGGCAGCTTTTTAAGCGCCTGCATTGTAATCTTCCGTTAAAACGGGGGCGCTAGGGAGAAAACTGTGGACGCAGTTTTTTCTCCCTAGCGCTCCCGTTTTAGCAGGAGGATTGTAATTTAGCCCATAGTCTATGGAGTTGCTACGTTTACAACAGCTCTGGCTAAATTAGCACCAACTTTGGAATGTTGCCCATGAACTGCAGAACAGAATTATCGTAAAAAATAATAATAAAAAAAACAACTTCTGCTTTTGTACCAGTGTCTAATTGATCAATTATATATCTAATTGAATATATTCATCTGTCTGTATCCCCATATAATTTTATAAAGAACTCTAGGAAAGCATAGTGTATTCAATCTAGGGCTGAAACTACTAATTGATTAATTGACAACTAATCGATGATTAAAATAGTTGTCAACTATTTCCATTAGGTGTTTTTTTGTGCGCACTAACACGCGTTACCGGCGTGCGTCGCAGCATATAATTCCGCGGATAGAGAAGAACACACGCATAACGCGCGGTACGTATAACGCGCGCTGACGACGTCCGTCATGGAAACACCAAGACTTGTGCGCTAGGATTGACGAGACGTTAGCCGCATGCTGAACGTCAAAAGCCCTTTTTTTTTTTTCATTCAACTCGAACGCAATTTTTACGACGTTCGTCAAAATTAACACATCGTATGGCGTCTACCATCTCTTCCGTCATTTTTAACGCGCGGGTATGTCGTTTTTTACACTCGTTAGTGCGCACAAAAAAAACCACCTACTGTGCACCCGGCGTAATCGTCCTGTGTACAGCACACAATGTTTAGAGTCAGACTGAGTTAAACAAATAACCTCAGCTTCGGAGCTGATTGGAGAAGACGTGCCGCTGCTTTACTCGGTATGATTTAGTTCTAGGGTTAGGTCAGACACAACCAGTTTGTATGCAGTTTACAACGGCAGCAGAACTAGAACAAACAATAGGATACTGCCACTGGGTGAAGGAGCTGTACGCCTGTGTTTTATCCTTACTTGAAGCTGGAGTCCTGTGCCACCACCCCGCCCACCCTACCACACCCTCTTTGGTCGGGAACTGCCATTCCCACCCTTTGGTCTGGTCCATTCCCAAAACTCACTCCCATACTCAGATCCAGTCTTTTGTCCATACCCACTCCCTCCCACACTAAGGTCACTTGAGCAAAGGCACTCCCTTCCACCCCCAGTCCTTCCTCCCACTCAGTTTGTTATTAAAAAGGGACACTCTACGCACCCTGACCACTTTAGTTTATTAACCCCAATTTCATGCTGACATCATAATCTATCACCAAGTGCTTGTAGCCATGTTCATTTGAGAAACCAAACATGGCTTAAGCTGCGCATGCAGCATCAACCCATCCCTAACAAAGCACTCTCATACCTTGTGTGAAAAGTACGCTAGATACGCAATTTGCATATGTACGTATGAAAGTTACGTACACTAGCAGATTGCTTATGAAAAAAGGAGGAGGGGTTGTGGTTAAAGTAAACTAATTTATTTCTATATTTTTTTTATCCGATGAATCGAAATAATGATTGGCCAACTAATCGATTATGAGAATAATCGTTAGTTGCAGCCCTAATTCAATCTGCTAAATAAATAAGAATGATACAAAAAACTTGTCACATTAAGTATAGCCTTTTTTAAGTTTATTTGGCGCAAAATGTTTTAATTCATGATCCAAAAAAAATAAACTTCAATGTTTTTACAAAATATATACATGCATACAAAAAAAACAACTTCATGTTCCCACATGTATTTCCCTTTTACACTAGAGAAATCTGTCTGTGTTTCCACTTACTGAACAGATCTACATGTTTTCAAAGTTTTCATGAAACCTGCTCGAACATAAACATCTGGAAAAATCACACTGTTGCCAATAACAGTCAAAGTGTAAAGTGGTGCGTGACAAAAAAAAATGATCTGTTGAAGCAGTTTCTCAACATCAACTTGTTCGAGCACAAAAAGGACTTAGGCTCAGGTCAGACAAACGCATTCTGTGCAGACTGTGCGTCCGTGCACAACGGACGTACTTTCTGACTGACGACAAGGTAGTGGCCAAGTGGTCTGTTTTTGTGACTGACTTTTTTTTTGACTGATGTAGATGGGAAATAAAATATGAAAAAACTAATTTTGTCCGTCAAAAATGCTGGACGTCAAAAATGCAGTCCGTCTGACTACGTTCCATCACTCACACACAAAGCTATACAGATGTGGCGCACTCCGCACGTCCGTTCTAGCAGTTTTACGTTCTTGCCTAACTTGCGTCCATTTGCCGCGTCCGTTCGCACTTCTGTGCAGACGTACTTTACGTGTGCGTCTCTAGTGATCATAATTGTAGGCTACCACGGACGTTAAAATGTGCAGCAACACAGACGTGAACACAGCGCTCGTCTGACCCGAGCCTAATTCAGCCATCATTGTTGCAAGTTGGCAAAAGATGCCAACTATTCAGATTAGTGAATGGACCCTTAAATATTCAACGTATTCTAAGAAAGCTGATTTGATGTTTTTTTTTTTAAAAAAAAAACGTAAACATCTACTACTGTATCACCCTTAAAAAATTAGCTTTTTTCAAGGGGTATCAATTAATTTCACCAGTACATATAGGGAATTGTAACTGTACTCCCTTACTGGTATTTTCATTGCTTGCGCTGTGTGCGTTTTTTTCCACCCGTATACGAAAAAAATGGAGATAAAAATCAAAATGTGCAAGTCTAAATTAATGACTACCACTCTGCATGTAATGGTATACTGCAAAATGTATCTCATACCATACTTCTTTAAAAGGAACACTAATAAAAAATAAAATAAAAATAGCTACCCCCTTTTTTGCCCTCATAAACTGGGTAGAGGCTGCTGACAACATCTGCCCAATTATTTTTTTAGGCTACATTTCTCTTTTACCCCTCGGCTCCTCCTCTTCAGCACAGGGACTTTCGAATGCGGAAGTCCTTGGAGCATATCTACGCAATTTGCGTACCTAGAAAATGCAAACTGCACATTGCTTGGAACTTGTATAATTTGCTTATGCAAGTTCTATAGCAACTACGCAGAACAATGAATCGGAGATGTGCATGCATGTACAGAACTAATCCACAGGCTGCCTCTCTCAGAACGCTTGCCATCGCAGGCAGTCTGAGACAGTGTACCGTCAGCATGCAAAGTGACTGATCCGGTGACCAGCAGTAAGGAAAGTGGAAATCCCAGTTGCTGGTGTAACTGGCGCAGGCAGAGGAAAAGCCTCCACAGAGTTTACACCAGATCGTCGCCCGGGGGCTCAACTCTACACAGCCTGACCATTTTAAAAAGCTAAAGTTGTCAGGATGTATTAAGTGTCCCTTTACCTGTTCCAACAGAGTTACAAGGCAGGATAATATAGACAGAATCCTGCACTGAATGCTTTATTTTTTCTGTACAAAAGATATCTTTTAACTTCTTTGCTTTAATATTAAGAATTCCCATACCACACGTAAGCGCATAAGAAAACGTTTCCAAAAGTTTACTATAGGAACAGAATTCAAATAATGAAAATATATTGTTCCTCACACTTGTTGATCATTAACACTGACCTGTGCACACTTTATTCTTCTTTTGTTAAGAAACAGTGTCTAGAGTTAAAAAGCACCGTTAACGTTTTAAGACCTGGAATTTGGACCATATGCTTTACTTTATCACAGCATCATGTAGGCACGCCAAATAGATCTCAATTCCCAACTAACGATATAACCTTTTCATAACCCAAAAAAGGAGCTGATTGGATAGGATTTAGTTAGGAACAAATTGCTTCTGTCCTAGTTGTCATGCATAGAGCCTTGGGGTATTTTACCATCCGGAGACATTCAGGTAGCTGCATATACAGATACCACAAACGGGGCATGTAGACTCAAATAGTGTGTGGCAGATACATGGAGCAGAGCTGCATGTTGCTGCCTTCAGAGGGGGCTCCACGAACATACTCGCAAACATCTGTAAAGACACAGTATTTGAGAAAAACGCGATGTCTCCCGACTGTACTGTAATTCATATCCCGACTAAGAATGTATATTCCGTCATTGTGTAAAGCACAGCTCACGCTCAAACCCGATTTAGAAGTGTTTTCTTTCAAGCAGCTCCAGGATCGAGTAATTGTATTGTAGGAGCGAACGCTCAAAAAGTCCTCACTTTGTCTAGATTGCTCATTACGCACGCACCCTCCCACCAGAAACAAAGTCTCTTCCAAGGACACCATTTGCTGCTTTCTCACATGTAGTGGACAGATGTCAAAAACAGACCATTCATCAGCCAAAGGACAGTATCGCAGAACACTCATGTTTCTTCCTGTGGAGAGAACACAAGTTTGGATTAGTTCATTAAACCAATATCTAGCTGCGATACAGCCAAGCGCACACATCAAGACCACCTAATGAAAAATCCATGGTATTGCACACTGAAAAGCTTCAGGAGAAGTAGGTTTTTCATGGACAATATTTTTCTGTAGATCCATGGACTTGACCCACTGGCTGATATCGAGAGTAACTTGTGCCACCCATGCACGCCAAATTTTCTTGGAAAAGAAATATTACAATAAAAATATCACACTTGTTATCCTAACATTGTATATAAAAAAATAAATTAAAAAAAAAACCTGTGGAGACAAACAAAAGAAGAACAACTTGCTATTCTAAATAAGCGGAGGAAAGGAGTTTGGCTTTGGGCACACTTACGCCGTAACCAAAATGATGTGGCTAAGAGCAGTGTGAAGGATCGCAAAGAGAGAGATTAAAGTTTTGGTTCATATACGTGCTTACTAGTGCTACTTTATCCAGGCAGGAGGTGCCAAAGAACAGAGAAAGGATGTAAAATGATGAATGAAGTGGGTGAATTTTAACAGTTTTTTGTTTGGAAGGATGTCAGGCTTGACAAATTTGCTTTGAATCTAGGAGCCAGCTATAAAAAAGATAGGAGCCAGTTTTTTCTTATTTTTATTTTTATCGTACTAAGTGAGCGATAGTCTCCAGTCTCTGCACGTCCCTCACTGCTATTACAGCATTAAATGGACCAAGTTCTTTAGGGATCTTAAGAACGTTAATAGGCAAAATCTGAGAGGCATAACCGTGTGAAAGCCTGTGTCGTGCATCTGTAAAGATACACATCAGGGCTGCATAAGAGAAGGGGTGCCGTGCTTTTAAAGAAAGAAAAAAACAAAAACAAACAAACAAAAAAGTAAAATTTTAATACACAAGCCATTGTATCCTCTAGATCAGCCTGCATGTGTCACAGGGAAGCATGGAGGTTTCTGTTCGATTTATGAAAAGGAGAATAAAATAAAAGCTATACATTATGTATACTTACCCCGCCAGTCCCATGAGGCAGGCAATTATATGTAATTTATGACTTTTATTGCAAAATGGTGAAGCGCACAATAGAGTGTAAGCTCTGAGGGTTTAGGTATAGTGGCCATGCAAACAGATTTAGAAATCATTTTAAATATTTAACTGCCGTAACAACCCCTTAAATGTCGTAAAACAAAAACAAAACAATAGAATGCACATTGTGACACATGGGCTGGACATTAACCCAAGAGGGCAGGAAACTACAAGAAAAATTTAAATACCCAATACCTAGTGCGTTATGTAGAATGCCATTAATAAAGGGCAAACATTAAATGTATACACTGTGAGGGACAAAGACTGTCCATTAACCCTTAATATACAACTAAACCAAGGGAAAAACTAAAGTAATATACAATGTGATATATAGTCTGACCATCAACCCCTTCAATGCTGAGCCATTTCAAGCCTGTGAAAAGGAAAAGTTTTTAATTTTAATTAAACACTGAATATGATCATGTTGGGTATCATTTGAAAGGCCATTCTCTGCCCTTTTCAATGACATGATCGATCATGTATGGTGCACAGGGACAGAGACACAGCAGTCTGAAGGACCCCTGCGCCTCTTGACTGCAGAGAAAGAGGCAGCACAGCCCCTCCCTCCCTGACTGCTCACTCATCCAGCATCTCCCATCGCTGGAGATCCAGCTGCTCGGGGTCAGGAGATGTTGGGGGACGGGGAGCTTTTTGGGGTAGGAGGGAATAGAGAGCATCCATGTCTCTCTGCCTGTGTAACGCTTGGTGAAGGAGCAGTGGGTGATGTTTGTCCCACCCATCAGAATGTGCAGCCTCAGACAGTGCAAGGAGAAAAGTTGGGCGGGGCAATCAGCGACAGCATGCGTCCGAGCCCCCCCAGAGCTGCTGGGCACACACTGTACGGACCTTTGCATCCGGGGAGTCAACAATAGGAATTTCTCATGCCTGTGCAAAGAATGGGCTGACAAAAGCCCAGGCACCAGGATGCAATTTCTAGGCGTCAAGGCGACTGATTTGTCGAGCCCTGATGTAATGAGTGGATTAAAAGTGTTTGATGAATTTGCTAGACCGGTGAAGTTATTTTATAATTTACCAGTGCTAAAACGGGGAAGTCATTATCCCTCCTCAGAAGCAGAGAGATATAATTATAAATATATATTAGACTAGCTTTTGCCTATAGCTTCGCTCGCGTGGATTTGTTAAAATGGTTTTTAAAAAGAAACCTTTTTTTTTTTGGTCAAACTGTACAAAATATAATTTACAGGTTGAGGTCTTAAAGTAATAAGTAATGTTTATTGCAGATGTTAGTCAGGACGTATTGGCTACAAAACAAAGTTGTTTCATTCATATGCATCCAATTTTTTTGTGTGTTTTTAATTTTTCAAGACAAATCTAAATACCAATTTTCACGTCTGTAACATCTTCTGTTTTTGAGCTATAGGTATCCTTGTAAAACGTATTCAACCCCCCTTTTTTCACCCCCCACTTGGGATTTTTGGAAATGGGTAAAACACGTGTTTTTTTATTTCTCAAGAAGACTGCAAATACCAAATTTCACAACTATAACATCTTCGGTTTTTGAAATACAGGTATACTGATTAAAGTGTTTACACCCCTTTCCCCCGACCCCCTTCCCAATTGGATTTTTGGAAAATGGTAAAAACACATGTTTGGTTTTTTGCATGAAGATTGTAAATACCAAATTTCACATCTGTAACAGCTTCGGTTTTTGAAATATAGGTATATTGATAAAAAAGTATTCAACCCCCCTTTTTGTCCCCACTGGATTTTCAGAAAATGGTAAACGTGTTTTTTTTATTTTTCAAGATGAAGCTAAATACCAATTTTCAGGCCTGTAACATCTTCTGTTTTTGAGATATAGATATCCTGTTTTAAAGTATTCACCCCCTTTTTTAGCCCCCCACTTGGATTTTTGAAAAACGGTAAAATACGCGTTTTTCTTATTTCTCAAGACGAACCTAAATACCAATTTTCACGTCTGTAACATCTTTTGGTTTTTGAGCTATAGATATATTGTTTAAAATATTTAACCCCCTTTGGGGCAAAGTTTTCAAAAATCCTTCCTTAGTGGATGCCTACGTCATAAAAACAGTGTACCATCAAAATGTCACGCTCCTAGGTTAAACGGTTTCAGCTGGGCGTTGAGGAGTCAGTCAGGACTTTATCGTTATATATATATATATGTATTCTGTTTAAAAGTATTCACCCCCCACCTGGGATTTTTGGAAAATGATAAAACACTTTTTTTTTATTTTTCAAGAACATACAGGGTTATTCAGAGAGCGTGAAAAGCAGGAGAATGACTGGAGAATGAAAAATTCTAGGTCAAAATAGCCGAATTGGAAAGTGAGATGAAAGGAAGAATTTTTCTGGTTTGGCCATTTTGACCTAGAATTTTTCATTCTCCAGTCATTCTCCTGCTTTTCACGCTCTCTGAATAACCCTGGTAGTAAATAACAAATTTCACGTCTGTAACAGCTTTGCTTTTGAAATATAGGTATACTGCTAAAAGTCTTCAGACCCCATTCCCCCGACCCCCCTTAATTGGATTTGTGGAATACGACAAAACACTTTTGACTTTTTTTCAGGAACATTGTAAATACCAAATTTCACATCTGTAACATCTTCTGTTTTTGAGCTATAGGTATCCTGTTTAAAATATTCAACCCCCTTAGGGACGGAGTTTCCAAAAATCCTTCCTTAGTGGCTGCCTACGTCATAAAAACAGTGTACCTTCAAAATTTCACGTTCCTAGGTTAAACGGTTTCAGCTGGGCGTTGAGGAGTAAGTCTGGACAAAAAAAAAAATTGTTAAATAAAATATCTGTTATTGTTCTAAAAGCAGCAGCATTGTTTTTGCCCCCTTTTTGATGGTTTTTAGTTTGAAACGCACCTTGGTGTCCTTCGCTAACGTCTTTACTTTGGAAAATCTCCGCCACAGCCTTGGTCCATGCCTATTCCTGAAGATGATCCCTACTAACAGCTGAGAGCAGAGTCAGGGTGATTGTGGATAACTAGCAGTGATGGTTATTGATGTAGTAGAGTTTAAGATGACTTGATAACAATTGAAATGTCGAGGATTTAGCAGAGCTGTGGCCTATGTCTTACCAAAATGAAGAAGTTGTCATTTCTGGACAAGGGTGTTGCACAGCCTCGAGGGTTGGGTGCAACCCAAGACCAAATGAATTCAAGTGCAATTGCATTCGAATGTACTTTTAGTGTAGATTGGATAAGCCACATTAGTCCAAATGCCAACATCAGAGTACAGCCGTACGCAGCGATACCTTTTTTATTGGACTAACGTTACATTTAAGGCTAGGGTCAGATGAGCGCATTCTGTGTGGGCTGTGCGTCCGTGCACAACGGACGTGCTTTCTGACTGACGACAAGGTAGTGGCCACACAGTCTGTTTTTGTGACTGACTTTTTTTTGACTGATGTAGAAGGGAAAATAAATTGAAATGAAAAACATTTTGTCCGTCGAAATGCTGGACGTCAAAAACGCAGTCCGTCTGACTTCGTTCCATCACTCACACACAAAGCTATGCGGACGTTGCGGACGCAGCGCACTCTGTGCGTCCGTTCTAGCGGATTTACATTCTTGCCTAACCTTCGTCCGTTTGACGCATCCGCAGTTCCGTGCGGACGTACTTTGTGTGTGGGGCTCCATTGGTCATACTTATATGCTATAACGGACGTACAAATGTGCGGCAACACGGACGTGATCAGTGCGCTTGTCTGACTCGAGCCTTAAAGACCAGCTTTCGAGAGTATCCTCTCTTCTTCAGGTCTGGAAGCTATACTAAGCAAAATCATAGAATTGAACAATAAAGAGCCAAGCAGAACGGTGGGGGGTTGGAATGGTTATCATAAATACTGAATAGTGGAATAGTATCATTAATAAGGGTAAACAAAGGACAGATCATAGGCCCATAAAACAACAGAGATAAACATCATGATGTGCATTTGATGATGGTGCCGGAACCGGAAGAAGTCAATGAGACAACTAAAAAAAAAAAAAAACAAAGAAAACCCACATAAACCAGGTCCAATGCTGAAGGTTACGTGACATTATGTTGAAAAGCCAGAGTCTACACTGAGTCCTTCCTTTACGGTGCTAAAATGTGTGATCATTTTTGTTTCGAATGTCTTACTTTCATAAGGAATCTTTAAAATTTTCATTGAGGACTTTAATCCTGAGGTTGTAGATGGAGTGGCCTGTCAGAATACAGGATACAATAAAGGGAACACACACAAACCTCAGGATCCACCTTCCTAGGTGAATGTACTAACAAAGCAGAAGCACTGTGGTTTGAGTGTGATGTTCACCCAGGCACGACGGGGTACACTTGACTGTCTAGACTTGGAAACTGGACACCAGGGATGGAGTAGGGTAAAGCTAGATTTGGACTGGATCTTCCAGGCACAACATGAAGGGTACTGCCAGGATTCAACAACCAGTACCAGCTTGGTGCTTCTTGAGGCAGGTCACGGTCCTCGTCCTTGAGTTACTGATAGACTGACTGCTGCATACTAGATCCCATGTTGAGTGGGCCAGCCATTGAATGCAGGTGGCAACTCTAAAGACCTGCTAAATTACGGCAGATAGAACGAGGCATTGGAGAAAAATCTTCAATTAACAATGCATTTAGCATTTAAAAAAGGAACACACTAGGGTAAAAATCCCCCCCTTTTTTTTACATTAAAATATACCGATTCCCTACCTAGTTATGTGTATATACAGTTGTGTTCAAAATTATTCAACCACCAATGCTGTAAAGGGTTTTAGGGAATTTAGTGTACATTTGTAATTGTATTCAGAATGAAATCCTACAAGGACTTTTTAAAGAACCATATGCAACTAAAATGACATCAATTGGTTTTGTAATACAGTAGTAAATGTTTCTTTTGTGAATTCTTCATTGACGCAATTATTCAACCCCTTAAAGACTACCACTCTGAAGAACAGAGGTTCATTCAAGTGTTTTCAATCAGGTATTGAAAACACCTGCGGATGTCACGGAGCAGCAATAAAGCATAAGAAGCACCAATTAGGCAGCTTTAAAATGACTGTGATACTCAGCTCCTTCTAGACATTTACTGGTGTGGTTACAAACATGGTGAAGTCAAGAGGATGGTCCAGGAAGACAAGAGAAGAGGTGATTACTCTTCACAGGAAGGGCAATGGCTATAAGAAGATTGCAAAGATGTTAAACATACTAAGAGAGACCATAGGAAGCATCATTCGCAAATTCAAGGCAAAGGGCACTGTTGAAACGCTACCTGGTCGTGGCAGAAAGAAGATGCTGACTTTGACTGCTGTGCGCTACCTGAAGCGTAGAGTGGAGAAAAGTCCCCGTGTGACTGCTGAGGAACTGAGAAAAGATTTGTCAGATGTGGGTACTGAAGTTTCAGCTCAGACAATACGGCGCACGCTGCGTAATGAAGGCCTCCATGCCAGAACTCCCAGGCGCACCCCCTTGCTGTCTCCAAAGAATAAGAAGAGTCGACTGCAGTATGCCAAAAGTTATGTGGACAAACCACAGAAGTTTTGGGATAGTGTTCTGATGAAACAAAATTAGAACTGTTTGGGCCCATGGATCAACGCTATGTTTGGAGGAGGAAGAACAAGGCCTATGAAGAAAAGAACACCTTGCCTACTGTGAAGCATGGCGGGGGGTCAATCATGCTGTGGGGCTGTTTTGCTTCTGCAGGTACAGGGAAGCTTCAGCGTGTGCAAGGTACCATGAATTCTCTTCAGTACCAGGAGATATTGGATGACAATGTGATGCAGTCCGTCACAAACCTGAGGCTTGGGAGACGTTGGACCTTTCAACAGAATAATGATCCCAAGCATACCTCCAAGTCTACTAGAGCATGGTTGCAGATTAAAGGCTGGAACATTTTGGAGTGGCCATCGCAGTCACCTGACTTAAATCCGATTGAGAACCTCTGGTGGGACTTAAAGAAAGCAGTTGCAGTGCGCAAGCCTAAGAATGTGACTGAACTGGAGGCTTTTGCCCATGACGAATGGGCGAAGATACCCGTAGATCGCTGCAAGACACTTGTGTCAAGCTATGCTTCACGTTTTAAAGCTGTTATAACTGTAAAAGGATGTTGTACTAAGTATTAAGATTGAATGTCACTTGGGGGTTGAATAAAACCGATAATGATGTGAGCACAGAAAAGACATTTGTGGTTATTTCATTATAAATGTTATGTTATATTTGTCTGACCTACACGTGCCTCTTTGATTTAATTGTAAGCAAGATGACTGAATGATCAAAATCAATGTCAAACTGGCCAAAACACTCAATTTCAGTGGGGGTTGAATAATTTTGAACACAACTGTAGATAGATTTTTTTAATGTAATACTTACCCTAAAAAACACTTGTTTCCAACGGCATCCTTTTTTTTATATTTTTTTAATACTCACCTCCCTCCTCTTCCGCTCCTATCCAGAAAATGATGAACTTGGCTAATGGTTTACGTGAGAAGCGCGCCTCTTACGTAAGCCAGCCAATCAGCAGGCTTCCTCTTCTTCATGGATTAGTGTTACGCGCAAGAGGATGCGCGCAACACTAATCCCAGCCGCAGACTATTCTGGTGGCTCGCTCCCGCCAGCTACTGCGGCGAGTTGGAGACGTCATCGCGCTGAAAGCACGATGACGTCTCCTACTCGGCAATAGTCGGCAGAAGCAGGAAATATGAATCCCGCTCTGCTGACTGACAGCTGGGAGGGCGGAGTAAAGTCCTCTGCATCACTCTGTTGTTTTCAGCTGTTTCAGACGATCGGCTGAGCGGAGGGAGGGGGGACAGACAAGGGCATACTCAGGGCATCAGGACCACCTAAAAAAAGCTTAGGTGGTCATGTTGCCTAGAGCAGGGCTCAAAATTTCAAGTCCCAAGCTACTAGCCAGGCCTTAAGAGTTACTCGCCACTAGTTGCCCCACCTAACCCCTTATCCTGCCCTGCCTCTGCATTCCCACTCGCCCTCATGTAATTTCCACCCGCCAAATGCGAGCAGAAATTTTGAGGCCTGGCCTAGAGTATCCCTTTAAGATACAGCATAATATTTTTTTGGCTTTTGGTGATTAGCTGAATTGTTTTCACAGCCTCACTGACAACATCAGTGCTCAAAAGGTTTGCGTTCAGGACTACTTTACAGGATGAAGAGTTAATTGCGATTGACCCCCATAATAGACCAGGCCCAGATATCATGCCTGTCCTTAAACCTGTAATTTTTCCATGATACGTGTCCCCCACACCTCAATACCTATCCTTATCAACACAAAAAAAAAAAGACTTTTTTTTTTCTTTCTTATTT
Source organism: Leptobrachium leishanense (assembly GCA_009667805.1). NCBI lineage: Eukaryota > Metazoa > Chordata > Amphibia > Anura > Megophryidae > Leptobrachium > Leptobrachium leishanense. The sequence goes on from CM019065.1 coordinate 239,627,474, forward strand.
AAGAAAAATTGGTAGGGTGAGTGCCCATGTACAATTAAACATGTATGGGTATTAGCAGGAGCTCTGATTCATTAGTAGGCTTTATTGCTCAACTGAGGATGCGATAACTCAAACTTTACATGGGGTATTGACTAAGCTCCACATTTGCTTTCCGCTTTAGGCTGGGGTCAGACGAACGCTGTTTGAATGTGCGTTTAGCCGCACTTTATTACGGCCGTGGTAGCAGCAAATGACGTCCAACATACAAAGTACGGCCGCACAACGCAAGCGGCGAACGAACGCATTTTTGCAAAAACGTCGAACCGTTAGTACGAATGCACAGAGTGCGCTGCGTCGGCATAGCGGCGTGTTTGCGTGATTGGAGACGTCAGACGCTGCACATGTCCGGCCAACATCACGTCCATTTGTTTTTTACAGCTCCGTCAAAAATCACTGCCGTAATTGCGCACCGTGTTACCACTGTCGCGTCTTCCATCAAAAAGTACGTCCATGCGTCTGTACGCACTTTTTAACAGAAGATGCGAAAAATGTGTTCGTCTGACCCTAGCCTTAGACTTCACTGTAAGCTCTAAATGTAAATCTCTAGTTCCACAAAAGTTGCAATTTCTGCAATTTAATATTGGACTAATGCAAGCTATATTGTAACATTTCAACTCACCTTTTGGAGTGTACCCTCCAACTACATAAATCTTCCCATGGCTCTCACAAGCAGAGAATTCAACCAGTGTTTCTGGAAGCGGGGAGACAGGCGTCCATGTGTCTTGTGCAGGAAGGTAACATTCCATATTCCTAAGGGACTGGCCCCCAACAGCATAGAGGGCCTCGCACACCGCCAGTAAACGGAAATTGTACCTGTGGAATACAGATTGGATTATATAAAACAGCAGGGGCGTACCTAGAACATTAGGCACCCGGTGCGGATCCTATATATGGCACCCCCCCCCCCCCAACTTTAAAAATGTAAAAAAAATATATTAAAATCAGACACACTTTTTTTATGTTTTCAAAAATATTTTTAGTTATAATAATGATATATGATTCTGCCGATGGTGGATCATGTGTCCTCTGTGCTGTGCAATAAGAGGAGAGGATAGATTTTTTTTTAATTGTTTAATTTTTAAGTGATTTTGCAAACTCACAACATATCAATCCTCATTCTATGAATAAAAGTACACATGTGGCTTGTTTTGTTGATGGGAGTTGTGTGTGTGTTGGGGTGGCTTGTTTTGTGTGACAGGAGTTGTGTATTGGTGGCTGGGTTGTGTGTTTGTGGCTGGTGTGCGATGGGGGTTGTGGGTTGTTTGGTTTTGTGTGATGGAGTTGTGTGGGTGGCTGATTTTTGTGTGATGGGAGTTGTGCGTGTGTGCTGGGTGGCTGGTTTTGTGGATTGGAGTTGCTGAGTAGAGAAAGGGTGTGTGTTTTTTTTGCAGGTATAAGATGCTGCTATGGTATTTTTTCTTTACTTTTCCAGTTTTTTAAGACTCCCTCTTCCCTGTCCCCAGGGTCGGACTGGCCTACCGGGATATCGGGAGAAATCCCGGTAGGCTGGTTCACTTTGGGCCACTGGGGGGCCGTTTTATTATAACTAAAAACCATTTCAAGCATTTTGATTGGTGGCTAATCGGCCGGCCAGTATCATACTGCAGTGCGCGGGGAGGGGTGGAGGAGCGCCAGCCGCCAAGCTGAGAGAGGGGTCTGTATGGCTGCCGCCGAGTGTCTCAGCGCAGATAGAAGCAGGCAGCCGTTGGTGCCACCTGCTCGCACACGGGCCGGCACATGGCAGGCTGCCTGCAAGACATTCGTTCTGGGTGGGGACGGCAAGGGGTGTCATGTGGTGGTGGTGGGTTGGTCTGGGTGTTGATAGGCTGGAGCAACAACAGGAGGGTGGAGCAAGCAGCAGTGACCATGCCCCTACACATGAAGGGGAAGGTGTCAGGTGAGCATGCCCACCAGAAAGAGCAGCATGTGACCGTTGGCCAGCCCACCCCCCTGAACGTGGACACCAGGTAGGAGATCCCCAAGGAGAGCAGAAAGGCCTGACTTGCCTGGGAGCCCTCCAGCATTAGGTTGGAGGTCATGCTGCAGAAGGCCATTCTCTCCATCTCCAGGCAGCGGCCTGCAAATTCCCTGACAGTATAGCAGGCTCTTCACATGTGCAGGACGTGAACTGCTCCTGGCCCGCTTTCAAGACTGGCCTCACTCTCTGGCTGGCTAGGAAAAGCCTGGATGTAAGCAGGGGTGCAGGTTCCCTTACGCTCCTCACATGCCTGTTGCTCTGCACAGCATCCTGCATGTAAACAGAGACACAGGCTACAGGAGCTCTCCCTGCTGTCATCTGCAGATCACCATGAACTGCTGGGCAAGTTACAGGAGAGTCAAGAGGAGCTTACTTTGTCCTGAAACAAAAAGGAAGCCCCTACCATGTGCCAGAGAGCAGCTGCTGTTTCATGTATAGAAATGAAGACACTGCAAGCTGCTTGTGTGAGGAATCATGTTGGATCATAGAACTGCCTCCAGGTCAGAGGTCAGAACAGGAAACAGGAAGTATAAGCATAATCAATACACAACAGCTGCCATCTCTATCCCATGTGTTAAAGGGATAAGGTGTTAGCAGAAGGAGGCAGAATAAATGTCTGGCTGATCTGTGAACTTACTGAAAGTGAGTGGTGTCCCTCTCCCCTCCAAACACAGCTACTGTTTGATCTGCAGAATGTAGATTCTAACATCCTGTAACCCCTACAGAACCAGATCCCTGTCCCACATCCCTACCTGTAACCCCTGTAGAACCAGATCACTGTCCCACATTCTTGCCTGTTAATAACCAGACTACTGCCACCCACCCTTCCTGTAACCCTTGCACCTGAAGGTCCCTGTGTACCATCATCTCTGCCTGTAACCACTAAATAACCAGACCCCTACTATGCCTGTAAACAAAGCCTGCACTTCCAGGTTCTTGACCACCCTGATCCCCCTTCAGAATTAGATTCCTGGCACTCACTATATAACCATTCCCATATGGTTAGGTTACGATTGTGTTTGTTATGGGATCACTAATGACATCACACCGCAAACTGCAGAAAAATAGAAGAATAGCAGAGTTCCTTTTAATAGGCGTTCACACACATTTTAATGCATTTTTATTGTTTTAAACAATTTAAAGAATTGTGGGGGGGGGCAGCATTTCATCCTTGGATCTAGGCAGCACAATGATGATGTCTCTCCCCCCCCCCCCATTCCACCTCCGGATCATCCGTCGGCGCGGCCCCACTTGCAGAAGCCATAGGGAGAGAGTCCCTCCCAACTGGATTCCCGCTCACACTGTCATGTGCCACCACGCCGCACTAAGCTTGCTGGGAGTCGAGGAGAGGCAGGGCTGAGGTGCTGTAGCCATTGGGCCTTTCTTGAAGCCTGTTGGCTAGAACGAGCAACCACGAAGCAGATCTGATTCTGAAACATAACTGCGACGACACTGGTGAGTCACACACAATCTGATTCCGCTCTGCACCACAAAATTTATTTATTGCTGCTTAAGAGGGATGAGGAGGAAATATGTATGTTCAGTGAGAGTGCATTGTTGTGAGGGTTTAGTGTACAATCAGCGCAGTGGGGTGCAGTCAGTGAATGCAGAGCGGGGGGGTTAGGATGCATCATTCAAAGAGTGTAGTGGGGAGAGCAGGCAGGGTGCAGTCAGTGAGCTCAATATCACCCCAGGGATGTGGGAATTGTATCGCCCAACGCCCGGGACATGAAGATCCGGGTGGCGGGCACGTTGTTTTTTTGGAGATGCAGTCCGTCAGGCAAGAAGCCCGCCGGACTGCGGGCTAATTCCAGGAATGCCCCGACACCAGAAGCCAGCATTGAGCTGGCTTGCCAGCTTCCGAGGGGCTGGGGTGGCTGTCCGAATACCCTAACGGCATTCGGACAGGCCCCTGCAGCTTACCGCGTTCAGTTACCTTCCAACGAGCGCTGCCGGGACAGTCTCCAAGCCACCGCTCGTTAGGGCTGCAATGTGTATGGATGTAAATACAGACACACACGCAGGGCTGATATATACACACACACTGAGGGCTGCAATGTGTGTGTATGTATACATACTGAGTTCTTAAGTATAATATATATTTTTACACACTTCTGAACTCAGTATGTATATATACATACATACACATTGCAGCCCTCTGAGTGTATGTGGTATATATACACACAAACAACATAGGGTTTACATAGATACATGTGATGAATAAAGACCTCTGACGCTGCATCTCTAGGCTGTTATGAATAAAGACCTATTTAAAACACTATCTTGTTGAAATTATTTTCCTTAATCAGGACAAGTAGATCGTCCTGAAGGACAAGTAGATTGGACTACTACTTAGTCCGTTGGACAAGTAGATTTTTTTTAAATTTCCACACCCCTGCACCCACATGGTTTACACGGTGACGGATTGCACCGATATCTGGGTGAGGCTCTTTGCACGGGATCTTAACGTTCAGTATGGAATAGGATGACCCATGCTCTACTCATCATACGGTATCTCTAGGTCACCTGTGCAGGATCCATGTATGTAAGTTGCATGCTCTCACTAGCAATACACAGGGCCATGACTAATTATCAAAACCTTGATGGGCCCCATGATGTTAAAACAACTGTTAATTAATGTTCATACACAGTGCACATTACTGTGGAGCTCTGTGATACAGTAATATGCGGCGTGTATGAGTGTATCACAGCGCTCCACAGCAATAAAACCTCACAGTAATGTGCGGTGTGTATGAGCGTGAGTTTTATTGCTGTGGAGCAATGTGAGAAGTATCCTTTTCATTTGCATTTATCACAATATAGGGCTGCTTTTTATTCCCAGTTCGGCCCTGGGAGCAGGACAAGGGCAATCAGGGCCCGGGTGCCATTTAAATAACCGTTAGTGGTCACAATGCATAAAGTGTCCCTTCAACTATAAATACCTAATTATATTATTAAATCAAACAGTTTATTAAATTGTCCTAAAAGACTGGCTTTAAAAAAAATAGGCACAAAAATTGTACTTAAAAAGCTAAACTTGGAATTGGGAAATTTACAGAGGATTGAAGAACGATGTCACGAAAGTTGCACATATTCAATCATAGCCATCTTTACCTTTGCTCTGTTAATACTCAACAACTGCCATTTTGCTGTGAACTTTGTTACCCACTGAATCTTAGATTATTTTCTTTTAGTATAGATATACAAGGTTTTGTTTAGCATTTTAAAACATGAGGTTTTTCATATCTAACCTGTAGTCACTTTTTAAAAGACTAACATTAGCAGTCACACTCCATCAAGCAAGAAGAGGTTACTTTTTTATTTGACGTGCTTCTTAAAAACACAAATTTCTTGTCGCATGAATCAAGATCTTTGCTATCATTAAGGCAATTGCCATTGGCTGGCTTGGCATGATCAGATCCGAATCCACATAAAGTTATGTCCCTGTAGTTACTTATATAAACCTAAACAAGTTAAAAACGCAAAAGAAAATCTACTCCTGACCACGTAATTTTTTTTTTTTTTTGGTGAGCCACAGCTTCCGGGATTCTCCACGTCTCTTACGTTGTTTTGCAGTAAATGCCAATCAGACCCTATATGGCCAAAGAGAATTAGCCCAAGGAAACACTAAAACATCATAATATCAACTCCTCCCATTATTCCAGTTCCATAAAGAGCTAGAGAGAGAGAAAAGGAAGGAGGGGAGCAATGGAAACTTTGCAGAGCACCAAATAAGGTGTACAGAGCAGAGAAAAGAGCTCACAGAGCAATTGTAATTTAAAACTTTCCAGTATGAGAACCCTTGAGGGTTTCTTACATATCACTAGTTCATTTGTATTCAAGCATGGTTTCATTTAACCCTGAAGGAGTGCAGGTGACAGATCTCCTCTAGACTTGTCATCCAGACCCATCAGCAGGATTTGAGGCTATCCTTACCATTGTATATGCGCATTAGTGAAAACTGCTGAGCTTAAGATATTCTAGTTTGAATGACACATATATATTACACACGCAGCGTGTCAAATAACCAGCTTTCCTGTTTGACTCAGGGGTCTATTCACTAAATGCCAAACTACATACACGTAGTGCAATTCTGTTGGAACAGTCAAGCTGCATTCGTCACCATATATCACTGTAATCGTATAAGGAGATGTCAAATAATAGAACATTTCCATACTAGATTAGGCTGGGGTCAGACGAACGCAATGCTAACGTCCGTGTAGCCGCATTTTAGTACGTCCGTGGTAGCAGATAATCATGACCAATGAAGGCCCACACACAACGCACTACGGACGCAGGTTAGCAAGAACTTCGAACCGCAGAGTGCGCCACGTCCGCATAGCTTTGCGTGTGAGTGATGGAACGTGGTCAGACGGACTGCATTTATACCTCCAGCATTTTTGACGGACAAAATGTTTTTTCATTGTAACTTATTTTCCCTCCTACATCCGTCAAAAATAACGTCAGTCCCAAAAACGGACTGAGTGGCCACTACTGCGTCTTCCGTCAAAAAGTGCGTCCGTAGAAAACGCGCTCGTCTGACCCTAGCCTTACCTGACAAGTGTACCCCACCTACTACACTTTCATAAAGCTCATGTGTTCCAGCGAAGAGAAATACAAAAAGCTGTGCATCGTCTTAAAGCATATCTATATTATTCACCTCGCAAAAATCATGGATTAAGGCAACATGACCCTGTGTCTATAGAACCATAAATGCTTTGAAAACAGGAATACATCAATCTGCTGCCATTTGATTTTTATTGTACATGTCCCTATTCAAAGTGAACTTGTGACCTTTGCTTATGCGTCAACAAACAGGTTACCTGAATTTTCTTGCGTTATTCAGCAGAACATAAAAACTGCTTATATGATGCATTGTTATTTTTCTAAAAAAAAATATTTACAAACAATATTCCTCTGAGATGTACTTAATGGCTATGTTGGGATAATAAGAAAAACAAAATCAAAACACTAAGCCCAACAACAAGTGTCCGTGACCTATTACCTCTTTTGATTCATAGAGGATTCCTGGCTCCAGCATCCAGTTCTTGGGTTGTAAGAGTGCACCGCACTGATCTCCTGCCCATTCTCCCGACACCCTCCAGCCACAAAAAGATAATTATTGAGTGTTGCAGCACCATAACCATGAACTCTCAGCATGCTTTGTGGAACGTCCCCAGGCAAACAATGCCACCCACCACTCCCATCTTGATGTTGTAGTAGTACCCAACAGTCATCACTTTGTTGAGACAGAACTAAAAGGGCTGGGGAGCCCTGGAACCTCTCCTGTAAGACACTATCCTTTAGGGTTTCTGGACTCTCCTGAAAGTCTGTCCGTCGCAACATGAGATGGTAATGAGTTGCCATGTAATTTAGAGCAGCATGTACCAGATCCCACTGACCATGCAGTTGTGATGCTTCTAAGAGATCCAGGCAGGTATCAGGGCTTAGTGAAGACTGCAGAAGACTCAAAAGTCCTTGCACCTGTAGATAGGAGGCCGCCTCCACTAGAGCCTGCAGAGGGCCTTGTGACATGTCCTGGAAGCCATAGTCCAAACTCTCTTCCAAAGGGCAAGACTCTGTATCCAAAAAGTCCTGGCTTGTAATGGTGCGGATGACATATTGTGCCGCATGCGCCGTACTACTTTCTTGAATGGGTCCACCAGTTATATGTTGAAGTACTGCTTCAAACCCTTCTGGGCTCAGTCCATGCAAAGTCACTACTTCCCCACTACTCTCTTTCATTCCTGAACGAAATAAAGCTTGGAAGAAGCCACTCTGAGCCACAAGGGGCTCCCGTGGTACATAGTAACATCTGGAACCTAGTAGGATCTGCACAGTGTGCAGGGAGGACATCACAAGCAGCAGGTACTGTCAAAAATTCACCACTGTTACCTGGATGAAGAGGAGCATTACGTTAAAGTGCATCGCACGGCTTTCCCCTCACTGCGCACAAGAGCGTCACGCTTCTCCCCTCACTGCGCACAAGAGCGTCACGCTTCTCCCCTCACTGCGCACAAGAGCGTCACGCTTCTCCCCTCACTGCGCACAAGAGCGTCACGCTTCTCCCCTCACTGCGCACAAGAGCGTCACGCTTCTCCCCTCACTGCGCACAAGAGCGCACGCTTCTCCCCTCACTGCGCACAAGAGCGCCACGCTTCTCCCCTCACTGCGCACAAGAGCGCCACGCTTCTCCCCTCACTGCGCACAAGAGCGCCACGCTTCTCCCCTCACTGCGCACAAGAGCGTCACGCTTCTCCCCTCACTGCGCACAAGAGCGTCACGCTTCTCCCCTCACTGCGCACAAGAGCGTCACGCTTCTCCCCTCACTGCGCACAAGAGCGCCACGCTTCTCCCCTCACTGCGCACAAGAGCGTCACGCTTCTCCCCTCACTGCGCACAAGAGCGTCACGCTTCTCCCCTCACTGCGCACAAGAGCGTCACGCTTCTCCCCTCACTGCGCACAAGAGCGTCACGCTTCTCCCCTCACTGCGCACAAGAGCGTCACGCTTCTCCCCTCACTGCGCACAAGAGCGTCACGCTTCTCCCCTCACTGCGCACAGAGCGTCACGCTTCTCCCCTCACTGCGCACAAGAGCGTCACGCTTCTCCCCTCACTGCGCACAAGAGCGCCACGCTTCTCCCCTCACTGCGCACAAGAGCGCCACGCTTCTCCCCTCACTGCGCACAAGAGCGTCACGCTTCTCCCCTCACTGCGCACAAGAGCGTCACGCTTCTCCCCTCACTGCGCACAAGAGCGTCACGCTTCTCCCCTCACTGCGCACAAGAGCGTCACGCTTCTCCCCTCACTGCGCACAAGAGCGCCACGCTTCTCCCCTCACTGCGCACAAGAGCGCCACGCTTCTCCCCTCACTGCGCACAAGAGCGCCACGCTTCTCCCCTCACTGCGCACAAGAGCGTCACGCTTCTCCCCTCACTGCGCACAAGAGCGTCACGCTTCTCCCCTCACTGCGCACAAGAGCGTCACGCTTCTCCCCTCACTACGCACAAGAGCGTCACGCTTCTCCCCTCACTACGCACAAGAGCGTCACGCTTCTCCCCTCACTACGCACAAGAGCGTCACGCTTCTCCCCTCACTACGCACAAGAGCGTCACGCTTCTCCCCTCACTACGCACAAGAGCGTCACGCTTCTCCCCTCACTACGCACAAGAGCGTCACGCTTCTCCCCTCACTACGCACAAGAGCGTCACGCTTCTCCCCTCACTACGCACAAGAGCGTCACGCTTCTCCCCTCACTACGCACAAGAGCGTCACGCTTCTCCCCTCACAAGAGCGTCACGCTTCTCCCCTCACAAGAGCGTCACGCTTCTCCCCTCACTACGCACAAGAGCGTCACGCTTCTCCCCTCACTACGCACAAGAGCGTCACGCTTCTCCCCTCACTACGCACAAGAGCGTCACGCTTCTCCCCTCACTACGCACAAGAGCGTCACGCTTCTCCCCTCACTACGCACAAGAGCGTCACGCTTCTCCCCTCACTACGCACAAGAGCGTCACGCTTCTCCCCTCACTACGCACAAGAGCGTCACGCTTCTCCCCTCACTACGCACAAGAGCGTCACTCTTCTCCCCTCACTACACACAGGAGCGTCACGCGGCTCCTTAACTACACACAAGAGAGTGACACAGCTCTCATTTTATCAATAGAAAAACGCATGCCAGGCAGAGAATACCAGTAATAAATTGCACCCGGAATCTAGAAGCATCGCTGTGGTCCAGTAACAGAGCGATTACAGAGTTCCTCCAGTGTAAAACTACCTAACACAAGTGCATCACATAGATCTGCTTCTGATATCTTTAAGCAAACCTGCATCTATTATCAAGCTAATAATATACACCAAACATGCAAACAACCATTGTACTACTAAGAACAATTATCCCCACTGAACCTTTATGTCATGCACCCCCTAAAAACAAAACATGCAAGGATATTACCCTCAAACTGCACTGTGTATTAAACACACTATTTCCAACCTCTGCTGTTCCTGATTCCATACACACAGTGAGTCGCATACAGCTCATGGCCCCCTCTCACCACATGACCCCCCACCACTGGTGCTCTCTCAATTCAAACAGCAAATCCTGACATTTCACTTCCTGAATAGAAAATGCAGCATCAACACAGCCCTCCCAATAGAGAAACACTCCCTCTCTATAAGGACACACCTACAGTGAGGATTGCTAATACAGATACACCCTCCTCCTGCGGACCTCCTACCAAACTCCCATCATCTTGAGCACTCAGCACAGCTCCTGTATAAAGCTCTCAGCTCACTGTTCCAATACCTGTTCTATAGTTAGTGATCAGAAAGGGAATCTGGTGGCATGGCATCTTCATAACAATCAACAGACTAACACTGAAAAGGGACAGCCCATGCAATAAATGACAGGAATTTATTTGATTTATTCCTTTTAGTATTATTCACTAACAGGATTATTCAGAGAGAGGTGAAATCCAGGAGAATAACTGGAGAAGTGAAAATTCTAGTCAAAACAGACAAACCAGAAAAATTCTCCCATTTATCTCACTTTCCAAATCGGCTATTTGGTTTAGATTGTTCTCTTCTCCTGCCAGTCTCCTGGTTTTCACCTCTCTCTGAATAACCCTGTGTAAGTCAGGAATTGAGAATCCTCCACACACACAGCACTTTCTTTATAAACCTTTTTTTCTCTTCTCTCATAAACATTAAGGGACATTAAGAGCCTCATCCTTTATTCTTTATCTTGTTTATTTTGATTACTTCCCTCTCATTTGTTTTTAAGCATGTAGTATGCAAAAAAATAAAAACACAGGGCTACTGAGAGAAAGGTGAAAATGAGGAGAATGACTGGAGAAGTGAAAATTCTAGGTCAAAATAGCCTCTTTCACTTCTCTCTGAATAACCCCGTAAGTATGTTATTTTGCCCTCCAGCAGGGTATATAGGTTTCTCAGCATGATTAGGGTTGCTGTACACATGTTTCAATGATAATATTAGCATACTATTGTGCTATTATAACCCCTTCATTACATAGGCTGAAAAAAGACGTGCATCCATCCAGTTCAGCCTTTTACACATCACCTACTGCTGTTGATCCAAAAGAAGACAAAAAAACCAGTGTGAAGTGCTTGCCAATATGCAACATACTGGGCAAATTCCTTTCTGACCCCAGAATGGCAGTCAGATTTCTCCTTGGATCAAGCAGCTTACACACATATTATATAGTATAACCCTTAACCCCTTAGTGACCGGGCGGTTTTACACAAATCTGTCTTTTAGTGACCGCTGCTGTTTTTACGTTTCTGCGCTGTTAGTGTTTAGGTCAAATTTTCCTCTTACTCGTTTATTCAACCCACACATATTATACACCCTTTTTCCCGCCATTAAATGGACTTTCTAGAAATACCATTATTTCCATCATATTGAATAATTTACTATAAAAAAAATATGAAATATGAGGAAAAAAATGGTAAAAACACACTTTTTTGTAATTTAATCCCCAAAATCTACAACCACCCAAAACAACCCCGGCTAAATAGGCTCAAAATTTTGTCCCGAGACTAGAAATACCCAATTTTTACATGCGTTTGCTTTTTAACCCCTTCACTGCTGAGACAGTTCACCTATGCATTCTGACCATTTTGTGCTAATTATTTTTAGATGACAGCCTATGTCCTATTTAATTAAACCCCCCCAGACAAAAAAACTTTTAAAAAAAAAAACATTTTTTTATTTTATTAAATTTTTTTATTATTTTTTTTTATTTAATTTTTTTTTATATTTTTTTTTAAAACCAAACCTGGTCATGTTTGGTATCATTTGAAAGGCCATAATCGGGAGATAAAGGGATCCTTAGGATCCCCTTATCTCTACATGGCAGCTAGATGGTTAACTGGCCCACTGACATCCTCACACATATGGTGAGGTTGTCAGTGGGTGGGGGGGGGGACCTGGAGGCTTGGCTGACATCCAAGATGTCAGCCCCCCTCCAGGTTTGAATCGCATTTTGGCGCCAATTGGTGCCGCAACGTGATCCGGCGGCGAAACGGTTAATGCCATACACTGCTGGAAAGGGGAGGCTCTCCCCTCTCCAGCGGTGCAAACGGCATCTCCCTAGCTTCAATGGTTGGGGAGATAGAGGGCTCTGAAGGAGCCCCCCCTCCCCTCCATTGAAATGCATGGGGACGCCTGCTGATGACGTCACCACGCAGCGTGGCGACGTCATCAGCCTCGCCTGCCCATGTAAATCACATGGGCAGGCTTCCTCCCTGCCAGATCGCCGTGGGATCCGGCGAGGGAGGTGAGTATCGGGCGGGAGGGGGATTAGGCGCCGCTGACGTACCCTGTACATCCGCGGGTCTAAGGGAGACCCGAGGACAAGACATACAGGGTACGTCAGCGGCCCTTAAGGGGTTACTATTATGTTTTTGCAGGAAGCCATCTAGTCGTTGTTTAAAGGTTAGTACAGACTCTGACCCAACCAACAGGCAGAGAATTCCACAGCTTTATTGTTCTCACCGTAAAATAACCCTTCCTATGCTTTAGGCTGAATTTCCTTTTGTCCAGTCTAAGGCCGGCGTCAGACGAATGCAGTGATCATGTCCGTGTTGCCGCACAGTGTAACGTCTGTCGTAGCGTAGAATCAAGATCAATAGAGACCCACACACGAAGTACGTGCGCACCGAACTGCGCACGCACAACGCACGTGGCAAACGGACGCAAGTTAGGCAAGAACGTAAAACCGTTAGAACAGACGCGCAGAGTGCGTCACGTCCGCGTAGCGTTCTGTGCGAGTGATGAGATGTCAGACGCAGCGCATTTGCGACGTCCAGCACCTTGACGCACAAAATGGCTTTTCATATCCTTTTCAAATTTTTCTAATTAATTTTGTTTCCCATAATTCCCTTTTTTTCTACGTCAGTCAACAAAAACGGACTGTGTGGTGTCTACAGTATCTTCCGTCAATATGTTCGTCCGATGTGCACGCACGCAGAGTGCGCTCAGACTGCGTTCATCTGACATTAGCCTAAGGCTAGGGTCAGACTGAGGCAGTGCGAACGCGCGTTCTGGCGCACATAATCACGGCCGCACTAGCAGCAGATGACAGGCAATGACGGCCAATATACGACGTACGGTCGCACAAAAGTCCGGCCGCGCAACGCAAGTGGAAAATGAACGCATTTTTTCGAGAACGTTAAACCGCTGGTACTGACGTACAGAGTGCGCTGCGGCCGCATAGCAGCGTGTGTGCGTGATTAGGAGACGTCAGACGCTGCTAGTGTGCGGCCAACATAACGTTCAAACAGCCGGATTTCCTAGACTTCTTTTTACCCCATCGTCATGAAATACGTCCAGAATGCGCATCGTCTGACCACTTAAGCGTATTCCGTGAAAAAATGCGTGCGCACGCATCGACGTACATTTTGACGGTGGCCGCAGAAAATGCGCTCATCTGTCCCTAGCCTAAATGGATGACCTCGTGTCCTGTGTATAGTCCTGTGTATGAATAGGTTTCCAGACAATGGTTTATAACGGCCCCGTATATTTTTATATAAAGGTATCAGATCCCCTCTAAGGCTAGGGTCAGACTAGCACAGTTTTAACGTGCGTTTAGACGCACGAAATCACGGCCGTACTAGCAGCAAATGACGTCCAATGCCGGGGAACATACGACGAACGGCCGCACGAAAGTTCGTCCGCGCAACGCAAGTGGCCAACGAACGCATTTTTTCGAGAACGTCAAACCGCTACTACTGACGTACAGAGTGCGCTGCGTCCGCATAGCGGCGTGTGTGTGTGATTAGGAGACGTCAGACGCTGCTAATGTCCGGCTAACATAACGTCCAGACACAAAAAGTGTTTTATTGACGATCCGTACAATATCACGGACGAACAGGCGCATCGTATGACCGCTATCACGTATTCCGGGAAAAAATACGTACGTTCGTTCGACCGCACTTTTTCACGGACAACGTGAAAAATGCGTTCGTCTGACCCTAGCCTTAGGTTTGGGTCAGACGAGCGCACTGATTGCACACAGTACCAGATGCACTTTATAGCGGATGAGATTGAGGTTCCATTGTATCAGTTAGTTTTGACTGATGTTGAGAAAAAGAAAAAAAAAGCTGTATGCAGGGGTTTCTCTACGTCCGTGTAGCTTTTTCACGTCGATACCATTTTGGCATCCGTTGCAACATGCGTTGCCCACGCGTGAAAAAGTGCATACGTACTCCGTGGGTTGTTCTCTATTGACTCCTTTGAAAAGCTACGATGGACAGCAAACAGTGCGGTTCTGCCGGACGCAAAAAGTGCGCTCGTCTGACCCCAGCCTAAGGCGCCGTTTCTCGAAACTAAACAGGTTTAAGCTCGTTAGCCTTTGCTCATAACTTAAACCTTCCATTCCCCTTATTAATTTAGTTGTCCGTCTCTGCACTTTTTCTAGCGCTATAATATCCTTTTTTAAGACAGGTGCCCAAAATTGCACAGCATATTTAAGGTGCGGTCTTACCATTGATTTATACAGAGGCAAAATTATGTTTTTATCCCGACAGTGAATTCCCCTTTTAATGCATGCCAATACCTTGCTGGCCTTGGCGGCTGCTGTTTGACATTGCACATTGTTACTTAGTTTGAAGTCTATGATTATTCCCAAATCCTTCTCCAGCTTTGATTTCCCTAACTCAGTACCATTTAGGGTATAAGTTGCTTGTGTGTTCTTCACTCCAAAGTGCATAACCTTGCATTAATCCGCATTAAATTTCATCTGTCATTTAAGTGCCCAGTCCCCCAATCTATCTAAATCCCTCTGCAGTGAAGTAACATCCTGCTCACAGTAAAATCCGTATTACTTTTCCTAGTTTTGTGACACATGACTTTTGATGCCTATTTCATTGTCATTTATAAATAAATTTAATAGAATTGGTCCAATAACAGACCCCATGATAAGGTTTGTTTTGTACCCGGGGGGCAAAAGCATTTTTTTTTACATTTTTAGTAGGCCATGATTTAATAGTAATTACTTCTTACTCATTTAGTACACCCACTCACAATACACTGCACCCTATTTCAACCCAGTCATTACTAGTGACTCTGTAATTGATAAATTACACGTGAACATTGTCATCCATTTGGAACTTGCTATTAATGGCTCGTTTAACAGAGCCACTGTATAAGCACCTTGAGTCGTAATAGGTTGGAGCCTCTGATCGAAAGTAGCTGTGGCGTTTCTTACCACCACTGGTAATGGCTCTTGGCCCAGGCATGCTCAAATGTGCAAAGTCATGTCAAAGTCATGGAAAGTCACTGGGAACTATATGCTCCCAATGAGCTGTTGCATGCAGCCATCGAAGAAGGAAGATAGTACAACCCTCTGTGCAAGACTGTCAAGGACCCCCCTTGGGTATATGATGCTGGTCCCTGTACACAGTATTCTATCTACCCCTCCGATCCTTCGGTGGTCGGTACAGCACGATACATACCCAACAAGGGTTTACAGATACCAGAATGCAATGATATATGAGGTTGGTGTAACAGTGGTCTTAGTAACAGGAGAGATAGTCAGACATATGCCAATATCAATACACAGTGCAGGTTCACCAGGAATAGCCAATTCGGTACACAGAGTGGGTTCGTCAGTACTTGCCAAGTCGGTACACATAGCGGGTGTTAGTGAGAGATAGCCAAGTAGGTACACAGTGCGGGTTCAGAGATTGCCAGGTTCAAACACATAGGAAAGCCAAGATCAATCATAAAGCGCCGAGGGATGATAAAAATGTTAGGGCACTGGAGTAAGTGAGGCGCTGGGCTTTAAATCTGGCGGGCGCCGCATCATCAAGCTGCGCCTGCCCTCTGGCGTCTTACTTGATTGCTCCGATCCTGCTCTTCACTCGGCGTCCGGCCATCTAGCAGGATGCTGCTGGGCGCCGGATACCATGGGACGTGACAGAACCCCCCTCTACAGGTGGCCACTGGACGACCACCAGGCAAGAGGGATGAGAGGCATGTAAAGCTCTCACCAAACGAGGCGCATGGACTTCGCTAGCAGGTTGCCGTGACCTGTCTTCAGGCCCGTACCCCTCCCAGTCCACCAAGTATTCCAATGTGCCCCTTGACAGACGTGAATGAAAATACAGAGGAATCAATTACTTACAGATACACATAAGGGAAACACCATAGTGTATATAACACGACACAACAATAAATTCATCAGCGAATAACAAAAATATAATACAGACATCAGGCAATAGGGCACAAACAACACATACACCTTCTACCTACCATTGTAAATACAGGGTGACTTAAACTCTTTCCCGCTGTGTACTATGCCGTCCCTGTGGTGGGTGGACCTGAACGCGATGGGGGCATCATAGCACGCCCCGCCGGCATCTATGTGCCGCAACAGGCCCACCTACCAGTTGGCACACACGTCATTAGTTGCCACGGGATGGTCTGAAGTGAACTGGGTAGGCAGATTGGAGGAGGGGCCCGCCGTAGCAGCTAGCAAGCAGGGCATACAGTACACCCTGCCGCCAGGCACAACCTGCCCGGCAGTAAGGGGTTAACAACATAAGAGGGGGCCGGAAAACCATATAACACATCAGGCCCACACCTCATAAACGCATCTTTAGGTCCATGTACCCCAAGTCCCAAGCAACTACTGTCACAACCACATTACATCCTTCACTAGAAATGTATACTGTAACTATCTTTCTAACATATAAAAATATTTTTTGTCGAATTGCTACAAAGAGACTGTGATGAGACGGAGCGAGATCATGTTCCTGGAGACTACAGGGGTAATCCTGGAGAGTTGGCATCACGTGGCACTTTACAGACACTAGGCTGTGTAAATGAGGAGGCCGGAGGGGGTGATTCCAGCCTTACCTGTTCACAGTAATCTATTTGTGCCAGGCTTGGATGGTCTTGGTTGAACGAGCACCTGTATTCTGATTGTTGAAAATCTGGCAGACCGTGGGAACTGAGATAGCGAGGCAGTGTGAAGGGGAAACATAAGCAGGGCAACACACTAATTTTGTTCAAACACAAATCCTGAGGCCTGAAAGAAAATAAGCAGACAGTATGATGCACTGCTATTCTGGACAGTGTTACATTTCCAGTCTAGATCAGGTCTGAGTTTAGATTAGCATGACCCCTTACACAGTCTGTTCACCAAAGCAATTTGTTATTTTCTTGTAAATTGAAGAAATCTATCATGATGATATTGTGATTTATGACAAAAATAAGACACAAAGAATCGTGAAATAGAAGAAAGTAGATGTCCCTGTCTTTTTGAGTTTATAACAATGGGATTGTACGGGGAAAGAGGGGGATGGCAGTCCTGTTAATGGCAGCTGACATATTGAATGAAAACTCTATTGTGTCTGCATCCAGTGCCGGATTAAGATCTCTATGTGCCTGGAGCTGAAGATTTTGGTGGCTTTCTTTGGAATTTAGCCGAATGAAAACATATGTTAGGTTATTTAATAGTGCAGATACAGGTATATCTAACCAGGCAGATACTGAGTAAATTTTCTATTCAGATTTCAATCATTTACAGTGTGTAAAATATTTTTTTCACATTTTATCATCCAAACCTTTGTGGTTATATATTCTATAGGGCACTCTTGTTAAAATAAATAATTGAAAGGGGAACTTGGGATGAGCCGAACACCCCCGTGTTCGGTTCGCATTCCAACTCGAACAATTTCAAAAGTTCGAATTCGAATACGAACACGAACTGAACTCAATGCAAGTCAATGGGACTCAAAAGTTCGATTTTTAGAGTGCCCTCCAAGAGGGCATATATGCAAGATATTTGCCATAAAAGGTGTATGGGGGTCCAGGTAGTGCCCTGGGGGACAGGAAACAAGGACAAAAAGTTTAAATAAAAACCTTTATAAAGGAACAGTGAGTTTTCTATGAAAAAAGGGTTAAAAATAAAAACGAAAAATTCCTACAAATATCGTGCCTAGGAGGTCCCCATAACCTGCCCGTGAAGTGGCGGATTTTTTGGATGTATAGAAATATGTAAAAACCAAAAAATGACATTTCAACTGACGGTTAATGATTTTCCTTTAATCTATCCATAAACAACTGCTTGGGGCGGTAGTCTGTATGAAAAGAGGAGACATTTTCGGACACGCAGAAAAAGTTTAGTGATTTTTTTGGCTAAATTATTGTGAAACTTATGCAGGCTTTGGATGAAAGTAACAATAGGTGCTTTGAATTTGGGCCTTTAGAGTCGGCAACAGTGCCGTCACACAGTAACGAGGATATGAATCTGGTACAGGCGTCAGTGGCAGTGCACCCAAATATTGTGCCTTTGGTGGCAGGCCAGCAAGTGCCATTATACAGTAACCCCTCTGTGGTATTGGGGAAGAGTGCAGGGGTGGACCATGCGGTCCTATATTAAAAAGATATGAATCTGGTAAAGGCGTCAGTGCACCCAAATATTGTGCCTTTGGTGCCAGAAAGTGCCATCATACAGTAACCCATCTGTGGTATTGTGGAAGAGTGCAGGGGTGGACCATGCGGTCCTATATTAAAAAGATATGAATCTGGTAAAGGCATCAGTGCACCCAAATATTGTGCCTTTGGTGGCAGGCCAGCAAGTGCCATTATACAGTAACCCCTCTGTGGTATTGTGGAAGAGTGCAGGGGTGGACCATGCGGTCCTATATTAAAAAGATATGAATCTGGTAAAGGCGTCAGTGCACCCAAATATTGTGCCTTTGGTGCCATCATACAGTAACCCCTCTGTGGTATTGTGGAAGAGTGATGTGGTGGAGGTTTTGGGAATGTAGAAGAGATCTATTCAGTTACATCAGCATTCAGCATCAGGGGAGTGATAGCTGCTGATCCAGGACTGATATGAATCTGGTATAGGCGTCAGTGGCAGTGCACCCAAATATTGTGCCTGCGGTGGCAGCAAGTGCCTTCACACCGTAACCCCTTTGTGGTATTCTGGAAGAGTGGTGGAGGTTTTGGGAATGCAGAAGAGATCCCGATCTATTCAGTTACGTCAGCATCAGGGGAGTGATGGCTGCTGATCCAGGACTGATTAAATTTTATAAATGTCAGCCGGTCTACAGAGTCGGTGGACAGACGCACTCTTTTGTCTGAGACCAGACCTCCAGCGGCACTGAACATCCTTTCAGAAAGCACGCTGGATGAAGGGCAACCTAGTAGCTGCATAGTATATTGCTTGGGGCAGCAGTCTGTATGAAAAGAGGAGACATTTTCGGACACGCAGAAAAGTTTAGTGATTTTTTTGGCTAAATTATGGTGAAACTTATGCAGGTTTTGGATGAAAGTAACAGTAGGTGCTTTAAAATTGGGCCTTTAGTGTCGGCAACAGTGCCGTCACACCGTAACCCCTTTGTGGTATTGTGTAGGAGTTCAGTGGTGGAGGTTTTGTGAATGCAGAAGAAATCCCCGATCTATTCCGTTACGTCAGCATCAGGGGATTGATAGCTACTGATCCAGGACTGATTCACTTTTATAAATGTCAACTGGTCTACAGAGTCGGTGGACAGATGCACTCCTTTGTCTGTGACAAAACCTCCAGCGGCACTGAACGTCCTTTCAGAAAGCACGCTGGATGAAGGGCAACCTAGTAGCTGCATAGCATATTGGCTAAATTCTGGCCAGTGATCCAATCTCAACACCCAGTAAGCCAGTGGATCATCTGCTGTAAAGGTATCCAGGTCTGCCCTTGCCCCTAGGTAGTCCTGCACCATACGGTGAAGACGCTGGCAATGGGTGCCTACATTTGACGTCCCTGGGAGTCGTGGACTAAAAAAAATTTAAAAAGGCATCAGTCAAGCGGCCCCGGCCTTCACCACTATTCCTCTGATCATCCGCAGCCTCAGAAGCACCTGTGTCATCACTTGGTAACCTACCAGTGCCTGGAAAGGTGTTACACAAGTGTCGCTTTAGAGCGTCCTCAAGTTGTTTCATCCTGTGCTCCCTCTGTGCGGGCAGGATGAGCTCTGCAACTTTACCCTTGAATCGTGGATCAAGAAGGCTTGCCAACCAGTAATGATGCCTCTCCTTGATAGCACGAATCCTGGGGTCCTTTACCAGGCTTTTCAGGATAAGGGAGCCCATGCAGCGTAGGTTGGAGGTGGCATTAACTTCCAAGTCTTCCTGGTCAATGAGGAAGATGACCCCATCGTCCACTTCCTCCTCCCAGCCACGTACTAGTCCTTGTGTTTCTGGGCACACAAAACCCTCCCTTGAGGAATCCCCACCTTCAATGCCTCCACTACTTAAATATTCCTCCTCATCCTCCTCCTGTCTGATCTGAGGAGGACCCGCTGGAATGCTGTCTGCGGAAAGACTGGGGCCTTGAGAGCTAGGGAAGGCCTCCTCTTCCTCCCGCTGCTCTGCCTCTAGAGCCACATCTATAATTCCTCGCAGAGTGTGCTCCAGCAGGAATAGTAAAAGAAGTGTGTCACTGATGCATGCACTGTCCCTGCTCACCATCCTCGTTGCCTCCTCAAATGGTGACAGTACAGTGCATGCATCCTTGATCATCAGCCACTGCGGGGGGGAAAAAAAACAAGTTGCCCTTAACCTGTCCTTGTGCCATACTCACACAGGTACTCGTTGATGGCCCTCTGCTGCTTGTGCAGACGTTGCAGCATTGCTAATGTCGAGTTCCACCTGGTGGGCATGTCACAGATCAGACGGTTTGTGGGAAGGTGGAATTCTCTTCGAATTTCTGCCAGGCGAACACTTGCTGGGAATGACAGTTTGAAGTGGCTGCAGACTTTTCTGGCCTGGCTGAGAAGCTCTGTTATCTCTGGGTACCTGGTTAGGAAACACTGTACCACCAGATTTAGGACGTGTGCTAGGCATGGTACATGCATCAACTTACCCTGGCGTAGGCCGGAGAGAAGGTTGCTGCCGTTATCACAGACGACCATTCCCAGCTCAAGCTGGCGTAGTGTTAACCATCTCTGTACCTGCCCCTGCAGAGCTGACAGAATTTCTGGCCCGGTGTGGCTCCTGTCCCCTAAACAAACCAGCTCAAGCACAGTATGGCATCTTTTTGCTTGAGCCATTGCGAGCCCCTGTCACGCGTCGGTTTAACTGCCACTTCGCCAGAGACACAGAAGGAGGAGGAGGAGGAAGACTGACTCCTCCGTGTGTGATAGTGAGGCTACGGCAGGAGTAGCTGTGGACATGGAGGCTGCATTAGATGCTTTGGCAGCTGAGGTGGACTGTAAAGCACTACAAGCCTGACTGGCAGAGGACTCGGAGGATGAGGATGGCCTGGTTAGCCAATCCACCAAATCCTCTGTATGTTGCTGCTGCTGCTTAAGACGGCCAGGACCAGTTAGAAAGGACAAGCGTGCCCCTGCAGAGGATGCACCACGTCCACCACGACCAGAGGCACAGCCTCCCGACACAGAGGCTGCTTGCCCTCTTATCTGTGCCTGGGAGCGTCTGCCTGTCCTTTTTGGTCTTTCTGACATGGTGAGTGATATATAGATTAAAGATATACAGAAGTCTGATTCAACTCTGTTATAAAAATTGGAGATATGCTGCAGAACTCTGATTCAACTCTGGTATAAAGATTAAAGATTTCCAGGACTCTGGTATAACTCAGTGAGACACGCTGATAGCTGGCAGCCAGTGACAAGACACAGATTACAATTCCCAGAAACCTCCTATAAATCAGTGAGACCCCCTGATGGGTGGCAGTGACAAGACACAAATTACAATTCCCAGAAACCAGCTACAAGTCAGTGAGACCCCTGATAGGACCCCCTGATAGCTGGCAACAGTGACAAGACACAGATTACAATTCCCAGAAACCTCCTATAAATCAGTGAGACCCCTTGATGGGTGGCAGTGAGAACACAAAGATTAGAACAATTCCCAGATATTTTGTATAAATGACTGACCCCCAAAACTTCTGGTGGGAGTGAGAACACACAGATTAGAACAATTCCCAGATATCTTGTAGAAATGAAATCCCCACAATTGCTGGTGGCAGTGAGAACACAAAGATTACAACAATTCTCAGATATTTTGTATAAATGACTGACCCCCAAAATAGTTGGTGGCAGTGAGAACACACAGATTAGAACAATTCCCAGATATTTTGTAGAAATGAGACACCCAAAATACTTGGTGGCAGTGAGAACACAAAGATTACAACAATTCCCAGGTATTTTGTATAAATGACTGACCCCCAAAATTGCTGGTGGCAGTGAGAACACAAAGATTACAACAATTCCCAGATATTTTGTATAAATGACTGACCCCCAAAATTGCTGGTGACAGTGAGAACACAAAGATTACAACAGTTCACAGATATTTTATATAAATGAATGACCCCCAAAATAGTTGGTGGCAGTGAGAACACAAAGATTAGAAAAATTCCCAGATATTTTGTAGAAATGAGACCCCCCCCCCCCAATAGCTGGTGGCAGACTGGCAGTGAGAACACACACTAACACAACAATTTCCTCTCAAAAAACACGCGCTGAAGCGCTGTGTGAAGCCTTATATAGTGTGCTGCAGGACTTAGCTCTGTGAGCCCATGATTGGGCAAAATTTGCCCAATCAGGACTCTGAGCCGTGATTGGCATAGTCTTGCACCTGTCTTGCACCTGACCTGTGGTCAGGTGCAAGGCTGTAGCCAATTACATGCTTCAGGCCAGTGGAAAAGTGCATTGTGGTCCATTGTGTGCGAACACCCTGAACCTGCTCCCAGCATGGGAAATGAGAAGGGGAGTATTAGCAGTGGTAGTGCTTGTTTTATACGTGACAAATGGACAATGCCATTGCTTTTGAACAAACAAAAAAAATAGATAAAAAGATTTTACATGGTCATGTTTGGTATAATTGCAAAGGCCAGACTCTGACTTGTCCAATGACGCCTCACTTGACATTGTGCGGTGTAAAGATTAGAGACAGAGGTTTCCATATTCCTCCCAGTGCTCCTCGCTGCAGTGCGTCTGTTAAGGTTTATGATGGAACAATGCGTAATAATGGATTGTACCGTCGCCTACACACTTGATGGTGACATGAGATTTGAGATGGCGAGTTAGTGCAGCATCATGGTTCACTTTATAATTGAAAAGTGAACAATATTTCTTTTACAAAGAGAAAAAGGTTACTGGGGTCAGGTTTTCTATATGACCTGAAAAAATAAATCAGAAGTAATGCTGCAGCTGAAAAGGTTAATCCCCAGACGGCATCCAACCTTGGGGTAACGAAATTGTAACAATGAAGTAAAAAAAGACAGACCTCCAGCGCTGCTGATAAAGGTGCACTAGTGTCACCACTTTTACTAGAAAAAACACAAAACACAAACGTTACGGGGACGCCCTCACTGCACACTGAGGAAGGGGCTGCATCCCCGAAACGTTTGTGTTTTGTGTTTTTTTCTAGTAAAAGTGGTGACACTAGTGCACTTTTATCAGCACCGCTGGAGGTCTGTCTTTTTTACTTCATTGTAACAATATTTCTTTGTTAGAAGAAAAATATACATATTTATTATTAAATTTTTATTGTTACATAAAACCTGGTCGTGTTTTGGTATCATTGGAAAGGTCATGCACTGGCCTTTTCAGTGATACCTCACATGACCATGTGGCTTATGGTGTCATAGATACAAGGGTACAAATGCCAATCAATGCAGACATAAGAGGTTATTCAGAGAGCACTGAAATATCACTGACATTTCAGTGCTCTCTCATTCCGCGCACTTCGGGGAATCAAAATCTCCGACCCTGCGGTGAATTCAGCATTCACCGCAGGGTCTCCAAAGTGCAGGGAAAAGGCGCTGACCGCATTAAAAAAACTGCCTAAAGGTCACTAAAGACGCTCTTGAAAATCCCGCCGATACGATCCAAAATATTGTATTGATCCGAAACGCCACAGAAAACCCGTCGTTCTGTCGCAAACCCGCCACACACATCCAAAAAAACCAGAAGCCGGATAAAGCCGGGTGTTTCCATAAAACTACGACGAAAATGTGTCCAGAAAAATGCCTAAAAAAATAACTTTTTGCTGCAAATTAAAAGAATAAACTGTTTATTAGATACTAGGTATAAAGCCTGCCCTAAGGGCAGTTATATATATATATATATATATATATGTTACAGGAGATATATATATATACAGTATATATACACACACACACACATACATACACACCCTGTAACCCCATGTGGGTGTATGTGTATATATATACACCCTGTAACCCCATGTGGGTATATATATATACACCCTGTAACCCCATGTGGGTGTATGTGTATATATATATACACCCTGTAACCCCATGTGGGTATATATATATATATACACCCTGTAACCCCATGTGGTATATATATACACACCATGTAACCCCATGTGGGTATATATATGTATATATATATACACCCTGTAACCCCATGTGGGTGTATATATATATACCCTGTAACCCCATGTGGGCGTATAATATATATATATATAATACACACCCTGTAACCCCATGCGGGTATATATATATACACACCCTGTAACCCCATGTGGATATATATTTATATATATGTATATCCACGGTGAGCTGCTGGCGGCGCGCAGTAGAAGACCGCTAAAGAGGTGATAGTGCCCACCGATCAAGAAGCACTACACGCTATTAAGTCGAGCCTGGAACAAGGCTCCAACATTGGTGAGTGAGACCAACTCTTCTCTACTATATGCACTTATTTACCACTCAAGTTGCGCTATGAGCACCTTGTCTCTCTATATTTGAGGTGAACAAGAGCACTAAAAAGAAGGTAAAAAGAAGGGAAGAGGCCACTCTATATTTGGCCCAGTGCACTTCAAACCAGAGCCTGGACTACATAGGCTCTGGAAAGTGTAAGTGTCCATTTTTTCGCACATTCCCACGATCAATATATCCAGACAGTATTGCACTATTTTTCTCTCTCTCTTTTTTCTGAGAATGTGGAATTCACTAGACTGTTGGACCCACTAGGACATCAAGGACAAGATTCGTTTCCTCTTCCTTCCAAGGATTTCCATACATGGACGTAAAGAGTGAGAGGCATACATAAACGAGCCCTTTTTTTCACTCACGAATAGACTGCCCTTTTAGACATTTGCACTATTTTGGACTATCATTATTTGTGCCATTGAACTGCACATGATATATGCACTTTGCACAAAGTACGTGTTTTTATGGAATTTTTATGAATTGTTTTTCTGAATTTCAAGATTCACTTTATTTGAAATCGTAGCATTTTTTCACAGTACGCTTCTGTCGTGCACAACGTTTTAGCTGTCCTTTGCACTATATGCACTTTTGATTGCATTCTGCACTTTTCTAGTGTTCACTTTAAGATAGCACTTTATCATTGGTCTGTTTTAGACTGTGCATTTCAACTGTTTTCCAGAATATTTTTATATTACTGTATTAACGCACACCAACTTCTCTTGCGCCACTGGAGCAACCCCTATTCCATTTCGTATCTTCAACACATTTCTGTCGAGGTTTTGTGTCTCTCCCAGTAGGCTGCATACATATCTAAACCACCCTCTATACTCTAGCGCCTCCTCCGTACTACATTTTCTTTCATATATATATATGCAGTTGTGTTCAAAATTATTCAACCCCCAATGCTGTAAAGGGTTTTAGGGAATTTAGTGTACATTTGTAATTGTATTCAGAATGAAATCCTACAAGGACTTTTTAAAGAACCATATGCAACTAAAATGACATCAATTGGTTTTGTAATACAGCAGTAAATGTTTCTTTTGTGAATTCTTCATTGACACAATTATTCAACCCCTTAAAGACTACCACTCTGAAGAACAGAGGTTCATTCAAGTGTTTTCAATCAGGTATTGAAAACACCTGTGGATGTCACGGAGCAGCAATAAAGCATAATAAGCACCAATTAGGCAGCTTTAAAATGACTGTGATACTCAGCTCCTTCTAGACATTTACTGGTGTGGTTACAAACATGGTGAAGTCAAGAGAATGGTCCAGGAAGACAAGAGGTGATTACTCTTCACAGGAAGGGCAATGGCTATAAGAAGATTGCAAAGATGTTAAACATACCAAGAGAGACCATAGGAAGCATCATTCGCAAATTCAAGGCAAAGGGCACTGTTGAAACGCTACCTGGTCGTGGCAGAAAGAAGATGCTGACTTTGACTGCTGTGCGCTACCTGAAGCGTAGAGTGGAGAAAAGTCCCCGTGTGACTGCTGAGGAACTGAGAAAAGATTTGTCAGATGTGGGTACTGAAGTTTCAGCTCAGACAATACGGCGCACACTGAGTAATGAAGGCCTCCATGCCAGAACTCCCAGGCGCACCCCCTTGCTGTCTCCAAAGAATAAGAAAAGTCGACTGCAGTATGCCAAAAGTCATGTGGACAAACCACAGAAGTTTTGGGATAGTGTTCTGTGGACTGATGAAACAAAATTAGAACTGTTTGGGCCCATGGATCAACGCTATGTTTGGAGGAGGAAGAACAAGGCCTATGAAGAAAAGAACACCTTGCCTACTGTGAAGCATGGCGGGGGGGGTCAATCATGCTTTGGGGCTGTTTTGCTTCTGCAGGTACAGGGACGCTTCAGCGTGTGCAAGGTACCATGAATTCTCTTCAGTAGCAGGAGATATTGGATGACAATGTGATACAGTCCGTCACAAACCTGAGGCTTGGGAGACGTTGGACCTTTCAACAGGACAATGATCCCAAGCATACCTTCAAGTCCACTAGAGCATGGTTGCAGATTAAAGGCTGGAACATTTTGGAGTGGCCATCGCAGTCACCTGACTTAAATCCGATTGAGAACCTCTGGTGGGACTTAAAGAAAGCAGTTGCAGTGCGCAAGCCTGAGAATGTGACTGAACTGGAGGCTTTTGCCCATGACGAATGGGCGAAGATACCCGTAGATCGCTGCAAGACACTTGTGTCAAGCTAGGCTTCACGTTTAAAAGCTGTTATAACTGTAAAAGGATGTTGTACTAAGTACTAAGATTGAATGTCACTTGGGGGTTGAATAAAACTGATAATGATGTGAGCACAGAAAAGACATTTGTGGTTATTTCATTATAAATGTTATGTTATATTTGCCTGACCTACACGTGCCTCTTTGATTTAATTGTAAGCAAGATGACTGAATGATCAAAATCAATGTCAAACTGGCAAAAACACTCAATTTCAGTGGGGGTTGAATAATTTCGAACACAACTGTATATATACACACACACATACACACCCTGTAACAACCATATATGTGTGTGTGTGTGTGTGTATATAGGCAACTTGGCCGGCCTCCATGCTCAGGTGAGCCCCCGGCTTGGCTTGGGCCTAGAGGCCCAGCCGAGCCGGGGATTCGCCTGAGCCTGGAGGACGCCCGAGCAGGCAACTCGGCCGGCCTCCATGCTCAGGTGAGCCCCCGGCTCGGCTGGGCCTCTAGGCCCAGGCCAAGCCGGGGGCTCGCCTGAGCCTGGAGGCCGGTCGAGCAGCCCGCGACAGCCGGAGGACAGTCACCGCTGGAGCTCAGGGCCAATGTAGGTGTGTATGTGCTCTCCACACGCACCCTGCTTGCTCGGCCGGTATCCAAGCTTAGGCGAGTCCCCGGCTTGGGCCTAGAGGCCCAGCCGAGCCGGGGACTCGCCTGAGCCTGGAGGACGCCCGAGCAGGCAACTCGGTCGGCCTCCATGCTCAGGTGTGCCCCCGGCTCGGTTGGGCCTCTAGGCCCAGGCCAAGCTGGGGGCTCGCCTGAGCCTGGATGCCGGCCAAGCAAGTAGCTCGGCCGACATCCAAGCTTAGGCGAGCCCCCAGCTAGGCTTGGGCCTAGAGGCCCAGACGAGCCGGGGACTCGCCTAAGCTTGGATACCGGCCGAGCAAGCAGGGTGGGTGTGGAGAGTACATACTCACCTACATCAGTCTCGAGTCCTCCACCGGTTCCACACATACTCACCTACATCGGCCCTTAGCTCCTCCAGCGATGGCAGTCCCGCTTCCAGTGTCCTCTCTCTGTTGGTCGCCGGTATGACATCACAAAAGCCTTTGACCTAGGGTCAAAGGCTTTCGTGACGTCATACCGGCGACCAACGGAGAGAGGACATTGGAAGCGGGACTGCCATCGCTGGAGGAGCTAAGGGCCGATGTAGGTGAGTATGTGTAGGAAACATCCTCCTACATCGGCCCTGAGCTCCAGTGGTGACCATCCTCCGGCTGTCCAGGCTGCTCGGCCGGCCTCCAGGCTTAGGCGAGTCCACGGCTCGGCTGGGCCTGTAGGCCCAAGCCAAGCCGGAGGCTCACCTGAGCCTGGATGCCGGCCAAGCAGCCTGCCACAGCCGGAGGACGGTCACCGCTGGAGGATTCGGGGGCTTACGCCGTTTAAACAAACTGGTAGCTGAGCGCCACTCGTGACGATTTATTTATTTTTTTGCAGGTGGCCGACACGCGCAGCTACCTGTTTGTTTTAACGGCCAGCTCGCAACCCAGTTTCAAATGTCCGTCGCGCATGCGCACTCAGCGCTTGACGGCGACGGACTTTGTATAAAAACGGGAATATTTTTAACATTGAAACCTATGGGATTCCCCTGGTCAAACCTGCCGAATGAAACCACCGAACATCAGAGCATTTCACTGACATTTCACTGCTGTTTGGTGCAGGGACATGCGGTGAGGTCAGTGGCTGGTGAGGCACTGGTTGGTATCAGAGCCAGATATACAGTACAAATGGAAAACAGCCAGAAAACCTTCTAGCTCCCAATGAGGAGGCTTCAGGCATTCAGTACATCAGAAGGACAGATACTGCGAGTTAGGACTGACTGGAAGTCGATTCTGTTCCCACAGACCTCTCGCTCCTTCATATAGAACAATTATCTAACAATATGCCTTCTAAATTGCATTGGCAAAGACTTCTTAATTGAAGAATCTACAGTCCTTGGTCCTTGTACGTAGCCTTGTTTTCATAGTATTATTGAATCATTGGGCCGGCTCACTATAGCTTACACTCTCTTCAGTATTTCAGGCTCATAAAACGTTAACCCAAGTCTTACCCCTGGCAAAAAACACATCTATGGATTGGAGATATAAATATACATACACACAGCATGTGAAAGAAAGGGTGTGTGTAAAGATAGACTGGCACTGTAAGAACACACACACCTCTCCATATGCTGCCCCTATAACAAAGTTTTATTAAGAGGAACCTGGCCACATCCATTAGGTTTCCTTAAAACACATATACATTTTGCGTCATTCATATTATACTGAAGGGAAAGCAAATCACTGACCAAACTGGAAAACTACTGGCACATCTGTGGCTGCCACCTGATTTCTGCACACTGCAGGGCAGCACTTTCAGGCACTGACCAGGGAGCAAAATGGAGATCTGACATCCCAGCCCCAAGCCAGTAACCCATGAAGCACACTCTGTGATCTGACAGCCCTGGTAGAAGATGAATTGTGAGAGTCTTGCTGGCAAATTTGCACTGCTGAGTCCCCCAACTGTCCTGTCCCTCCCCAGGTAGCCTGGCTGGTTGTACAATACATCATACAGACTGACAGCTCAGCACTATCTGGAAATCAGGAAATTGTCACACAGGAGGGGAAGCCATGGCCTCTCCCTCCCCATCATTAACCCTCTCTCCCCCAGTGAGGTCACTTACCTTGCAGCTGGGCAGAGAGGGCTTCCTGCTGCTGCTTGAATTTCAAAGCTTGCACCTCTGACTCCTTGGCTTTCTGGATCATGTAAGAGGAAAGCTCCACTTGCCAGCACCATCATTGCTATGAGACAGGAGATAATCTGGAGCAGACCCTTCTGTCTCCTGCTGCATAACCCTGTGCCCATGATCCCTGCAAAGTCAAACCTATGCCCTCCTTCACAGTGTCAACTCTTATTCCAGCATGGGCACCTGGCAGAGGGGGATGCTGCTGCACCCCCACTGATCCCTCCTGGGGGGCAGATGTGTTGGAATTGTTCCAGCCCCAGTTAGCAGACAATAACCAGCCTGGGGTATAAATGGGCATCCCCAGCTGATGCAGATCTGAGTAGCAGAGCAGGGCACCCCTGTGCCAGGCTCCTGGACTGCAACTCCCCGATCCCCCCATGCAGCTAGTCAGGGGGCGTCCATCAAGCATCCCTTCACAGCCTGCATTGGAGGCTGCCTGGCCTATCACTGACAGGAAGGGGCATGTCTAACTACTAGATGTGGCCCTTCCTGTCAATCAGAGGCCTGCCTCCAATGCAGATGTTCTTTAGAATGGCTTGGACCAATGGTGCTTTCCATTGGTCCAAACTTTTCCAATGCTCTATCAGTGCCTCTCTGTGGCACTAATGAGCAGTGATCAGGAAGTAGGCAGCGCTTGTCTCTATGACGCACGCTTCACACTTCTTGAGCAGCTTATGCGATTAGTGCAGCGGGGCAACATCCTGCTAAATTGTGTAGGCTGTGGAAACTAATGCCTGCAGAGGCAGAGGATGGAGCTGACAGCGGGGGAGGTGAGTTTGTTTTTAGTTTATTAACTTCTCACTTAATGGCAGGTGCGGCTCTGCCTCACCTGCCTCCACTGACTGCATGTCCCTGGTTTGGTGTTCTCTAAATAGATTAACAATTGCTTCTCTATGGGGTTTTCACTGTCGTCGTCACTCAGGCACCGTATTTTGCTGGCAATTCACCAATATTTGGCGAACTGCTTACTTTTTGAACAGCCGAATGGCCACGAAATTGCACTGTATGGCAGGCCCGGATTGGCCATTGGGCAAACAGGGCATTAGCTCGCTGGGCCGCTGGCCTTCTGGGCTCGAGAGCAGCCCTAATTGTACCCGCCTGGCCAGACAGCCTGGGGAACACAAGACGTGTTCCTTAGGCTACAGCCTTAGCTTGGTGGAGACTCCAGGATTGCGGCTGTCCATCCGGCAGCCCAATTTCATAATCAGGGGGAGACATCCCTCTGGCTGGCACCCGCTGATTATGTCACAGGGCCTTATGACAAAATCAGCAGGGGCCAGTTGGAGGCTCGATTATGCTCTGATTATGTCAAAGGATGTACCGGCCAGCATCCCCAGGCCCAGACAGGCCGCGGTCCGCAGAGGGAAAAAGACGGGCGAAGATGGCACTGACCAGGGGTCCACCTTTCAGGTAAGATGACTCCTGGGTTCAGCTGCCCCTCCCACCCAGAAAAAAGTGCCCCCTATTTATCCCCCATAAAATAATAATAATAAATAATAATTTGCCCCTCCAAAAAAAGATTTGCCCCCCCAGTTATTCATCAATGCAGCCACAACCCGCCGAACAAACCACCAAATGCAGCTGTAACCCAGTGAACAAATCGCCGATAGCAACCGATGATCCACCAAATGCACCCGCAAGCCGCCGAATGCAGCCGATGACTCAGTTGAACAGACCGCCAAATGTCGCCAGAAAAAGCCGACCAGCCATTGAACGAGAAAAAAAACCAATAAACAACAACTTATAAAAGACGTTTAACCCTTTCGCTGCGGATGACGTGTGGGGCACGTCCTGATTGACTCCCGCTATATGCGGAGGACGTGCCACACGTCATCCGCCAGCGGGAGCCCCGGCGGAGATACTTACCTCTCTGTCCGGGGTCCCGCGGTGTTCGCGCCGAAGATAGGCCGGCCCCCGACGTAAATGACGGCATCGCGCTTGTGTGATGATGTCATTTTCAGGCGACCCCCAGCAAAGCCGGGAGATCCCCTGAAAGGGAGGGGGGATCCTTTTGGATCCCTCTCCCTCCTGATCGGGAGGGTTTTTTCAGCCAAAAACCTGGCACCGCTTTCAAGGGCAGTGTCTGCCCTTTAAAGCAGTGCCTGCCCTTTAAAGCGGTGCCTGTTTTTTTGTTTTTTTTCATTTTATTTTTGTTTTTATTTATAACTTGGCAAATGTACTATAAACATTTCATGTCAAGTAGGCCGTGAATGGCTCCTCGTGGGTGACAATAAAAAGAACAAAGGCAAACAAAACACAAGAACAAAAGCCACTTATAGATTCCCACATGCGTATAGTTATATCCACATAAAAAGGGTTATGGTGGAGGGTATAATGGAATTAAAAAAAATATAATTATAGTGTAATGAAAGTCGTAAAAAGACCACATTTATTATTCAAGTTTGTTTTGCATGCATATTTATAAAGGAGGACTCTTATGAGCCAGTTAATCCCCAGCATTGAATATGAAAAAAGTGCCTGTGCTCCTGGGAGTATGGAAGTCCATGCCCATGTATTTCTCTTTCCTCACTCTTTATTTCAAGACAACAAGTCGAGATAACAAGTGGCTTTCTCAAGATAACAAGTTGCTATGTGGAGAATAGATGTCTATGTCAACTTTCTATGTCAAGAAAAGCGCCTACTACAGTTTATCTTGTGGTTTTTCATGATCAAAATTCTGCTGAAGACGAATTCTTTCAAAAAAAATTCAACTCTGTCTGAAAAATTTAAATTTTAGGGTTAGACATTCCTAAACTTATTATTATTATTATCACCATCAGTTTCCGCAGCGCTTTACAATAACCAAAGGGAACGAGATAAACGGACATGTGATGGAAACAAGAGGTGTAGAGGGCCCTGCTCATAGGATTTTACAATCTAGAGAGACTGGGGTTGAGGAAGAGGAATTTTACTAGATAGCAGGATCATTAGTGCCAGTGGTTGGGGAATGGTGGGGTCATAGAAGCAGCTTCAATCATGTCATCATTTAATTATTGTCATCATTTATATAGCGCCAACAGTTTCCACAGTGCATTACAATAACCAAAGGGAACGAAATACATATAAACGGACATAGGATGGAAACAAGAGGTGTAGAGGGCCCTGCTCATAGGAGTTTACAGTCTAGAGGGATTAGGGTTGAGGAAGACAAGAGGAATTGCACTAGATAGCAGGATCATTAGCGCCAGTGGTTGGGGAATGGTGGGGCCATGCAAGAGGTTTCAATCAAGTGTGAGCAGGTGAGCAGAGGGATGAGTTGCATCAGTGATGCGATATGCTAATCTGAAGAGATGGGTTTTGAAGGATTTCTTGAAGGCCTGAAGGTCGGTGGAGAGTATGGTAGGGCGAGGCAAGTCATTCCACAAGACTGGTGCTGCCCTTGAGAAGTCTTGGAGGTGAGAGTTGGCTGTGCACGTGTAGACCAATGACAGGTGGAGATCACCTGCAGATCGGAGTTGTCTAGATGGGACATGCTTGCTGAGTAACGAAGACATATAGGGAGGGGTTGAGTTATTGAGTGATTTGAACGCGGGCATCAGTATTTTAAACTGTATCCCGAAACATACAGGAAGCCAATGGAGGGACCGGCAGAGGGGGGAGGTACGCGAGGTGCGTCTGGTGAGAAAAATAAGCCTGGCCCCTGCATTCATTACAGATTGCAAAGGGGCGATACGGGAGTTGGGGAGGCCAATAAGGAGCGAGTTGCAGTAGTCAAGTCGTGAAATGACAAGAGCATGAACCAGCACTTTTGTGGTATCATGTGTGAGTAGATGAGCAGAGGGATGAGTTGCATCAGTTATGTGGTACAATAATTGGAAGAGATGGGTTTTGAGGGATTTCTTGAAGGCCTTAAGATTAGCGGAGAGTTTGATAGGGCGAGGTAAGTCATTCCACAGGACCAGAGATGCTCTTGAGAAATCTCGGAAGCGAGAGTTGGCCATGCGCATGTAGACAGATAATTGTCTGTAGACTGTAGTTGTCTAGACGGGACGTGCTTGCGGAGTAACAAAGAAATGTAAGGAGGACTAGAGTTATTGAGCGATTTGAACATGAGTGTCAGTATTTTAAACTGTATCCTGGAAGCCAATGGAGGTACTGGCAGAGGGGGAGATACGTGAGGTGCATCTGATGAGAAAAATAAGCCTGGCCCTGCATTCATTACATATTTCAAAGGGCAATACGGGAGTTGGGGAGGTCAACTTAACACTAACTCTAATTTCTTTTTTTTTTTTTTCGATCAAATAGTTTTTATTACAGTAGAACAGTACAGCAAATACAGGATTAAGACATTAATAAAGAATAATGATATAACAAAGACGTGTGGTAATAACAGTACCAACCGGTTACTATCGTTGGTCTGACTTAATTCGTCCAGGTGAATCAGGTCAGTTTTACTGGCGATAGCTTGAATGTAGTTGTGCGTGAGTACCGGTGGCTACCAAGGGAGGAAAAAGAGGTTCGAAGATAGAGAGACAGATATGAGAAAGGAATAAGAGGGAAGGTTTGACAGTGAGATCAATAGATGTGAGGAGAGAGAGAAGAAGGGGGATATGGCGGGAGGAAGAGAGAGAGAAAAAAAAAAAAAAGGGGGGAAGGTAAATGCAATAATAAAAAGAAGGGTGTGATCTGGAGTTATTATATGTAAATGAAGCGGGTATGGGGAGTGTATCCCAGATGGCAAGACCTGATGTGGGGGGAGAAGTCTCCGGGAGCAGGGGCTCCGGCGTTCCGTCACCCTTCACTCTGGTGTCAGCCATCGTCTACAGTCGGCTGAGGATATGAATGAGTTCCAATGGAACCAGGTGGTGTTATGCACTTCTGTCCAACCACCCGGGGGCAAGGTCACTGTTTCCAGAGATCTAATGTTTTCGACTTTCGATATCATGTCTTGAGGTGAAGGCACTACAGATGAGTTCCAGTGAGTCGGGATGAGTGCTCGAGCTGCTAGTAAAATCCGAGTCAGCACCGATTTCTTCAGGGTTTTTACAGATAGGGCCATCTGCCCTAGTAAAAATATCTCAGGTGTGAAGTCTAATTCGATCTCCGTGGTGTGTTTAATTAGAGCACTTGCAGAGCGCCAAAAGGGCTCCAGAAGGGGACACTCCCACCACAGATGTAAAAAAGTTCCCTGGTCTTGAAGGCATCTCCAACACTCTGTAGAGTGAGTTGGACTAAAACGGGCTATCCAAATAGGAGTAGTATACCATAAGGACGCAATTTTGAACGACGTTTCCTTCAGTCTGGATATAGAAGTGCCGTGGTGAAGGAGCGTGAAAGTTTTCGTCCAGTGCATCTCGGGAAGCACTGTGCCCAGCATGGTATCCCATCTTCCCACGTAAGAGGGGGGATCCGAGTCAGAGGATTGAAGAGCGTGATATTGAGAGGAAAGGCTGTGTGACGGGACGATGCCCGTAGCACACAGGTTTTCGAATGTCGTGAGTAGTCTTGTCAGATTCGTAGCATTAGGTAGTGATAACAGATAATGCTTGATCTGCTGGAAGTTAAACCTGTCTAGATAGGTAAGTGGAGGGTCCGTGTCCAACGTTGGGATCTGTCGAAATTGGCCATCCTGTAGAACGTGCATGGCCATGAGGCCTGGATGGGTGGTAAAACGATTTCGTAAAGTTGGCCTGATGCCCCCTCGAAAAGCCGGATTGTGGGACAACGGGAGAAGTGGAGCTGGGAAGGTAGACAGGGAGTGGCGCACCCTGAGTGTGTGCCAAATATTAATGGTACAGATCAAAGTTGGAATCTGTCGGTAAGAGGGTGGAATATGATTCGGGATCAACCATGGCAAGACCCACAATGGTTTTGATGCAAGACTAGCTTCCAGATCCAGCCATTTTTTAGTTGGGGATACGACCATCCAATCCAGTATTCTGGTAAGGTGGGTGGCATGATAATATAACCGAATATCTGGTAAGGCAAGTCCACCCTGTGCCGTAGGTCTGCACAACGTAGAGAATTTGAGACGGGGCCGCGCGCCCGCCCATACGAAGGAAAGGAAACATTGGCGAAGTGCTTGAAAAACTTCATTTGAGATGGGGAGTGGAATTGTTTGCATAAGGTAAAGTATGCGGGGTAAGATATTCATTTTCAACACCCCTATTCTACCCAACCAAGAAATATGTTTGTTGGACCATGCCGAAATGTCCTGTCTAATGTTAGTCAGGAGGGACTCAAAATTTTAATTGGAGATACTCGCTACATTTGCCGACAGCCATACTCCCAGATATTTTAGTCTGTCTGTACACCATTTAAACCGAAAGTGCGTTTGAAGCTGCTGGGCTACCTCTCCCTGAACAGAGATTCCCAAGATCTCTGACTTCTCCACATTGATGGCCAATCCCGCCACTGTAGCATAATGTTGCAGTTCCCGCACCACCTCCGGCAAGGAGGTGAGTGGGTCCGTCAGTAGAAACATGAGGTCATCCGCATATGCTGCGATTTTATGTCTGTGTCTCCTCCCCTGAAGTCCAGGAATGGCTGGGTTCGCCCTAATGGATGCCAGTAAGGGCTCTAAAGACAGGGCAAAAAGTAGCGGAGACAGCGGGCAACCTTGTCGCGTCCCGTTCAAAATGGGGAAACTGGCCGTCAGCGCTCCGTTGACTCGGACTCTGGCCGAAGGAGATGTATACAAAGCTGAAATCCATCTCAAGAACCCCTCCCCCAGTCCAAACTGTTGAAGTACTTGCATCAGATAGGGCCATAGCACCCTATCAAACGCTTTCTCAGCATCGGTAGAGAGCAACAGGAATGGAACTTTTTCGTGTTTGGCGAGCAAGATAGCGTTAATAACCCTAGATGTTGCGTCCCTTGCTTCTCTACCTGGTATAAACCCTACTTGGTCCGAGTTTACCAGGCAGGTAGGCATTGTTGTAGCCTAGATGCTAAAATGCGCGCCAAGAGTTTGACGTCTGTGTTGAGGAGAGAAATGGGGCGATAGCTGGACGGCAGGAGCGGATCCTTACCCGGTTTTGGAATCAGAGTGATGGTCGCCGCAAGTGCCGATGTGTGCAGTTGCCCCTCTGATAAGAGTGAATTGAAAGTGGCTAATAAGTGTGGGAGTAGTTCCGGCTGGAGGAGCTTCAAGTATTCCACCGGGAGGCCATCAGGTCCGGGGCATTTGTGGGGCTTGACATGTTTAAGAGCCGACACCAGTTCTTCGACAGTAATCGGTGATCCTAAGTCTGTGGCCTCCTCAGGCGACAATTGTTTAAGGCTCTTGTTTGCAAGATAGCCGTTAATGTCCGCGACAGTAAGGTCCGGGAATTGAGAGGTCTGTAATGAATATAAGGATTGGAAGTATGTATAAAATTCTTCGGCCACAATATCTGGGTGAGTTGTGATTTCCATGGAGGGGAGACGAATGCGAGGGATGTAAGCTTTCGCATTCTTCGATTTAAGTATCTGGGCCAGCAGCCGGCCTGGCTTGTTTTCGTGAAGAGCAAAAAAGGAGTTTGTTTTTGTGGCCAGGAATTTAAGGTCAGCCATGAGACGTGACGTAAGAGAAGTCCTGGCTTGTGTGAGCTGTTGGTAGGTCGAGGCGTCTCCTGAAGCGGCATGTAGAGTCTCTAAACGGGACACCTCAGCAAAGAGGTCAGCCTTTTGTGCTATACGTAGATTTTTAGCTGCTGTACCCTTGCTTATGAGAAAGCCCCGTAGGACTGCCTTATGGGCTTCCCAGACCGTGGTAATCGGGACTTCTGGAGTGAGGTTCTCCACAAAATAGTCAGAGAGCAGTTGGCGGGTCTCTGCCAACACCACCGGGTCCTCCAGGAGGGAGAGGTTCAGCCGCCACGTACGCTCCCGAGGGACAAAAATCGGGGATCGGTGCCTGGTTTTTAACCCTATAATTGCCAGATTGCGATCGGCACGGCTCCACCTCTGGGTTCCCCCTCGGCTCCTGACGTGTCGTGCATAGCACGATGATGTCAGATAGCCGGGGAACCCCTAGCTGCCCGGGGATTTCCCAAGGAAATCACCTGGTGGAGATATGGGGTTCATTTGGGGTTCATGACCATGTTCAAAGTAAAGAGAAACTAAAAAATTTAAATATATAAAAAATAAAAAAATAATAATAATTAAAAAAAAATAAAAACATGTTTTTTTTGTGTGTTGTTTTTATTAATGCAGCAATATTGTTCACATTTCAATTATAAAGTGAACAATGATGCTGCACTAATAATTTTTTTATATGGGGTGCGTTTGCAAAAAATCACGTAATTCCCCCCAAAAAAATGTAACGAGTCCCCATTTTTAATTTTTGTAGAAGCGCACCCCATAGAAAATATAACCGCAAGCGCTCATGTGAAAAAAAAATACTTTACACACTGTAAATGATTGAAAATTCAAATTTTATTGCATTTTTGTTATAATATACAGGCAGGACATGACGTATACATATAAGAATTATATATTATGAATCTGCGGAGTCTGCCAGAAAGAACGATATATAATATGTCTGGGTCATGTAATAGATGTGGCTTCTAAACATGATGAGCAAAAGCGGTAAAAATGAGCTCAGCACACAGCGGCGAAATGTCTCAGCAGCGAAGGGGTTAAAAAAACAAAGAAGCTACTGCATGCAAATTACATATAAAGTTCTTTTGAATAATAATAAAAAGGACTGCTACAGAAAAAAGAACGCCATTTAAAGAAAAATCGGAAAAAAATATTTAAAAAATACTGAGAAATGCCTAAAAGAAATAGACTTTTTGCTGCAAATGAATTGAATAAACAGATGAATAAATATTTTTAAAAACCAGAATTTTTTTACATTGAAGTCTATGGGATTCGCCTGATTAAACCTGTCGAATGAAACCACCGGCAATCAGGACATTTTACTGACATTTCGAAGCAGTTCGGTGGTCTCTGAATAGATTAACCATTACTTCTATGGGGATTTCGCTGCCACCATATGTCACGACAACTACGTGTGTCGCAGCGAAAGATGCAGAGTTAAGCAACTCACTATCTGTCTATCCTAGACCCAGATAGTGACTACGCGGACAACAATCCCCCGCGCGCTTACCTAACCGTCCCAACAGCACCTCCTCTCGCAACAAGCACGTAGAGCGTGATGAAGTGGTCCCAGGATTGTAATGCCGTACCCGTCTTCTCTCGACCTGGGGTAGAGACTACAGTTCCCACAATCCCTGCAGCCAATTTCTTACTCTATTCGTTACGCTGCCACCAGTTCTCATGAACACTACACTCGCTGCCGGCGTGAGACGCAGGGTTAAGCAACTCCCTATCTGTCTATCCTAGACCCAGATAATGACTACGCGGACAACAATCCCCCGCGCGTTTACCCAGCGACCGCAACTCACAGTTTAGTAAATACTCGAGCTTAAATCAACAAGCAATAATCCAGTCTCTTCAGTTAGCGTGGATCGAATCAGCCACAAGCAGAACTTAAAAAAGGTTATTTATTTATGATATAAAAAATTATATATCACGGTGCATATTGGTTACAAAAAAATGGGTATGATAAATCAATTAATTACACATTACACACAACAGCAAGAAAATAACCAGAGCAAAACACAGACCCTACTCACATGTCAGCAAGCTAGCATCGGTGACTCCTGGGGCTGGAGATTGAAGCATGGACAGCATGGACAGACCATCACACACACAGCGTGAACCCCCTCTGATCAGCAAGAGCCACATGGCATGTGACACACCCGAGTCTGATCTTGGTAGGCATACCGCAGTATCCTGCCACCCTTCCCAGGCATTCTGATCCACACCATCACACGGCAGAGATGGGCCTTGTGCCCTACTCCCTACAGACTGCCAGCAGGTACCCACTTCTACCATGGGCAACGTGGTCTCCCCACACATGGTGTCCGGGGAACCAGCTGACTCAGGTGCAGGCGGGCGTTTACTCACCCCCTGCCCTTCTTCCCAGTCACACTGCCCCCTCATGCTACCACACAACACCTCAGGCACACCTGGCACAGGAGAAGACTGACTCACTGCCACCCCCTGCCCTCCCATCCAGGAATCCTGTTGTGCACCCCCACACACAGCCCTCCCCACTGTAGAGCCACTAGTGGGCCTGGGTAAATCCCCAGCATACCTTTCCAGTACATACTGTGACACCA
The DNA here is from genome assembly GCA_009667805.1 of Leptobrachium leishanense. Lineage (NCBI taxonomy): Eukaryota > Metazoa > Chordata > Amphibia > Anura > Megophryidae > Leptobrachium > Leptobrachium leishanense. The sequence continues at coordinate 239,667,306 of CM019065.1, forward strand.
ATTTACCCAAATCCGTGCCCAGTAACATATCTGTAGGAATATTTTCAGACACTCCCACCTCCCGCAGACCTCTCCCCGCTCCCCAGTCCAAATAAACCCGTGCCATCGGCACTGCAGGACGTACCCCACACAAAACCCTTTACCACTAGAGTCCTGCCAGGAATAAAGTCTGCAGGGCTGACTAACCCTGGACGCACCAAAGTTACTTCAGCCGCCGTATCTCTTAAACTCACAGATACCTGTGTTCTGACAATGACTGCTTGCTGGTTTACGTAGGCCCTGCCCTCCGATCTGGTCACAAACAGGACAGATGGTGATGCTGAGGGGTGTCCTCCCCCAGCTGTGGATGCAGATTTCTTCCTTTCCGGGCACGTAGCCAGGAGGTGGTTGGCACTGTTACAAATAAAACATCGACCGGCTCACACTTTTTCCAGGAGACGAAGGATTAGTTCCCCCCTCCCCAGCAGAGACTGGCACAGAGGGGGCGCTGCCAGCGTGCTGTCGGGGGGGTCGCGATGAGTTGGGCTTCCATCCAGACAATCCTTTGGGGAAACCTCTGCTCCAGTCCACGGACGCTCTGTTGGCCGCATGGAAACCGGCCAGCTCGCCAGCTTTCAGGGCAGTCTCGGGTTTGCGATCCAGAAGCCATTCCTGGATCTCAGGTGGGCACAGCTGCACGAACTGCTCCTTGATTAACAGGTCTTCCAGGGCATCCAAGGTGTCAATCTTCAGCCCTCTGACCCATTGACGGAGGGTGGTCAGGTGGCTCATGACTGCAGAGTAGCTCTCTCGCGGCCCGCTTCTGCAAGGACTTGAACTTTTTGTGATATACCTCTGGCGTAAGGTTATACCGCCTCTGCAGCGCCGCTTTAATCGCCTCATAGTCCTGGTCACTCTCAGCTGGTAATTCCGTAAAGGCCTCGAGCGCTGGACCTTTTAGTCCAGAAGTGAGGTGCCTGGCCTATTGCTCCTTGGGCAGCTGGTACTGTCTACAAGTCTTTTCAAAACTTCGCAGGAACACATCCAGGTCCCCATCTTTGTCTAGGTCTGGGCGCAGAGTGCTCTGCAGCGCCCGTAGGGGCAGAAGATAATGGCGTTCTGCCTGCCTTTGCCAGAGCGGGCTGATGTGCCTGTTCAGCTTGGCACTCTGCCGCTTCTCGCTCACCCGCAGCCCTGCGCTCCGCAGCTTCCCGCTCAGCTTGGCACTCTGCCGGCTCTTGCTCAGCTCTGCGTTCCACAGCTTCGCGTTCAGCTCTGTGCTCCTCTCGCTCTTGGTACTGCAGGATGAGCTGGAGCCGCATCTGCGAGTCCGCGGAGTCCACATGTTTTAAAACAGTCTGCAAGTAAACATCCAGGGCCGTCTCACCCTTGGGCGAAGCACTTGACACTGTCCTTTCCACTGGACTTGCGCTTCCTTCAGCTGGGTCAAGCGTGGTACCCTGCTCTGCTGCGTCCTGGACTGCTTGCCTCGCCTCATAATCCTCGAGTGCTTGCAAAAGTTCATCTACGTTTGTCTTTCGTCTAAATACTTTTATCTTTACACAATTGTTCCAGCGCCTTTTTCGATGGTTGTTGCGTCATTCTCACTCCAGCCAAATGAAAGATAGCAAAGAAAAACCAAAGAGGGGGGGGGGGACTGCTGTGTGTAAATTCTGATAAATGCACTAAGTTCTGCTCTGGAAATTGTAAAACCAATTTCTTTAGTATCCGGATCTATGTTGCTTTACAGATCCAAACACTAACCTGATATCCCACCGCTTGCCAGCAGTTGTCACGACATCTACGTGCGCCGCAGCGAAAGATGCAGAGTTAAGCAACTCACTATCTGTCAGTCCTAGATCCAGATAATTACTACGCGGACAACAATCCCCCACGCGCTTACCTAACCGTCCCCAACTGCACCTCCGCTCGCGACAAGCACGTAGAGCATGATGAAGTGGTCCCAGGATTGCAATGCCGTACCCGTCTTCTCTCGACCTGGGGTAGAGACTACGGTTCCCACAATCCCTGCAGCCACTTTCTTACTCTATTCGTTACGCTGCCACCAGTTCTCATGAACACTACGCGCGCTGCCGGCGTGAGACGCAGGGTTAAGCAACTCCCTATCTGTCTATCCTAGACCCAGATAATGACTACGCGGACAACAATTCCCCGTGCATTTACCCAACCGCCCCAGCGACCGCAACTCACAGTTTAGTAGATACTCAAGCTTAAATCAACAAGCAATAATCCAGTCTCTTCAGTTAGTGTGGATCGAATCAGCCAGAAGCAGAACATAAATAAGGTTATTAATTTATGATATAAAAAAATTATATAAAAGAACCCCAAAGGGTTAGTGTGATAGGCCCTATAGATGGTTAGTGAAGAGATAATATATTTTAAAGCAGGTCACTAGAAAGAGTGTAGCCTTCACTACAAATAGAACTTTAGAAAAAACACATCACGGTGTATAGGAGCGCATAAAAGATCAACAGTAGAACAAATATTACAAAAAGGAAATGCAATAAGCAAAAATTTCAGTTGAGTTGGTCCAATGTCCATTTGAAATTTTCCGCAATCAATACGGGATCCAGCGGCAAGCGAGAGAGACGAGGTGGGACCCTCTCTTGCAAGAGGTCCTAGGAGTTTATACAGAGCCACCGAATTTGGAGGCTCTTAAACACTTGAGTGTATTTTTCCTCGTTTTATTATAACTTGAATGATACACAGATTTGAACTATGTCCATTTCTATTTGAGATAATATTACACATCCTTGTCCGAAGTGCACATTCTGGTCTGAAGTAACCAAGTCCTTGAACTGTGTTGGTGGGAGGAGCCCCCCTGAAGAGGCTTAGAGGCATACATTTGGAGTCTTGCAGACTCCCCTCTTGTGAGTGAAACTTTTACTTCATATTCTGCATCGTTTTTGGTGTAACTCAATATTGCGCAATGAGGTTTCCTCTTCTGTTTCTACAGATATTGATGGTCCAAACAACCGCTTTGGGACAGTATTTAAGGAACAAGATTTTTTGCTTATTGTGTTTCCTTTCTGTAATATTTGTTCTACTGTTTTTTGTTTTTTTTAATTTAAAGTTTTTATTTTGAAATAAGTCAGCATTACATCATACTGTAAAATAATGGATGACCTCGCAGGGCCAAACAAGAAGACATAACAAGCAACTAAAACCACACAGGGCCAAAAAAAATGTCATCATAAAAACAGCAAATGGAAAAAAAATAAAATAATAATATCCTCTAAGGATAGCAATATATTAGCAGAAAACATCCCCTAAAAGGGTGGTCTCATCAAGGTGGGAAAACTCTGCAAGCGAGAAAGTGTGTCTTTAGAAAAAACAACAGCTAAGCATCGGAGCGCACTACATGGAAAAGATACATCCGAAAGCTTCCAAAAAATAAAATAAAAAAGGAAAATGGTGGTGGGGGGGGGGAAACAATACAATGGGGTAGAGGCAAAGGCCTAAACTGTGCCTTCCCTGGTAAATTCCACAGGTCCAAAGGACCGTGGGAGGGCAAGGGGGTTAAATGGCACTAGGCCCGGGTACTCGGGGGTCACGGTCCCCGAGACATCCCGTTACGTCAAAAATAAAAAGTAAAGGTAGTAAAATAAATAAATAAAAAATTAAAGAAGACAGCGTCCTCGAAGCGTGTCCAGAGTCACAAAAACAAAGTCTCAGCATGAAAAAAGTGTGGGGAGAAAGCATCATCATATAATAAGAGTAAGGGGGGGACTTCATAGGGGGAAATTGGGGGGAAGGGAGCAAAATAATAATAGAGAAGGAAAAAAAAAAAACACACAAGGGTCGTCGGGGTCCCTTCAGCCAGCATCCCGGAAAAGGGGTTCTCGTAAGGCGGGTAGGGCGCCGACAGGGAGGCCGGAATACTCAACCAGTGCCATATCTTCTTCTAGGAGTAGGGCACAAGGCCCCAACGGAGCTCGGGCTGCCCAACTATCATCGTTGCCATCTCCACGAGGTGGTTTCGCAGATTCCTGTAGAGCGAGAGCCGGGGCGAGAGAACCAGGTCGTGCCTCAGACCAGGTAAACAAGGGGGGGCACTCCTCCACTTCCATTCTCCAACCAGGGTCTCCAGGCCCCTCCGTCACTCCAGTCGACTCTGTGCAGCCCGGCGATCCGCAGGCGACAGGTACCTCAGGACTACATGGAGGACTCATTCCTGTTGCCAGCGAGGTAACCATCAGGGACCGGGGCTCTGGGTCGCTCTCGGCGCTTTCCGCTAGGGAAGCACAGATGTGCGAATCAGCCTCCCGCCGGAAGCCTCCACAGTCGGCGCCACGCGGGTCATCTGGGCTTCTGCAGCCCCGCAAGGCCTCCGTAAAGCGTCGCAGGGCGCCTCTCGTGAGCGGATGCCCATCATCCTCTTCCATCCTCAGCATGTCCTCCAAGAGCGATAGCGCAGCCTCCAGGCCAGATCCCAAGGGCAGCAATGGGACATCCGTCCACCGCCCCGCGAGTACTCCATCCGCCCCCTCAATCAGGTCAGCCGCCATGGCTGGGAAACGGGGGCCATCCGCTTCTCCAGCCTTCTCCATCCAGATAGGGAGTGTATATCGGGTGCAGTAGAGACTCCGCAGTGCGGGGCAAGGCCCCAAGATAGCCGTTCGGAATGCTCGCCAGCTGGGAAACACGCAGAGCTCCCAGCCCGGAGGCAAAAGATGGTCCGGAGATAGGCCCCAAGATGGCCGCTGGCAGCACTCATCCACTGGGAAAACGGACAGGAAAAGCAAGTCTCAGGTCCGGAGGGGAGGCCAAGCAGGCTCCAGACAACACACCCCCGGTGGCCGGCTACTTGGGGGGTACAGGCACACAAAAGTCTTCGAGAAAAAAATCAGCTATACGACCCGTATTAAAGAAGGCAGAGACGGAGCTCAGCTAGAACACGTCTTGTCCCCTTCACAGCCGGCCACGCCCCCATTTGTTCTACTGTTGATCTTTTATGCGCTCCTATACACCGTGAGGTGTTTTTTCTAAAATAAAAAATTATATATCACGGGGGAATTTTGGTTACAGAAAAATGGGTATGATAAATCTATTAATTACACATTGCACACAACAGCAAGAAAATAACCAGAGCAAAACACAGACCCTACTCACATGTCAGCAAGCTAGCATCGGTGACTCCTGGGGCTGGAGATTGAAGCATGGACAGCATGGACAGACCATCACACACGCAGCGTGAACCCTCTCTGATCAGCAAGAGCCACATGGCGTGCTCCAGAAGACATAGGCTTCCTGGTCATTAAAAAAAAAAACATAAGTGGTGCAGCCCCCTGCACTACAGGTCCCAGCCTGCCCCGTTCTGGGCACGCTCAGTGCGCTTCTTCATTAAGTTTAATTGCCCAAAGATATCAATCATCTCCCTAGACCCTTTCTAGTGATCAAAGGATGTGATTAATTCTTTGAACGGCATGGCCCCTTGCAGCTTGGTGCCGTGCCGTCTGTAGCAAGGACTCCAAGGTGTGAATAGAGGATACAGGACCTTTCAGTGCCCCAAATGGGTTATTTCCACCCTGACCCTGTATCAAAAGAAATCCCATTTTGCAGCCACGTGTTATATCCCTCCCAGGGGCAAGAAGATAACCATTTTAATTACTTTCTATCACCTACTCAGAGTTGAGGTTTTCACCAGCCAGCTGTGGAAAATGGACACTTCGGCTATATAGATAGCCATAGAGATATATATATCTATAACATAATGCAGTAAGGCTTGGTGTGCTCGTCGCCAAGCCTGTACTGTGCATGCGCGCGCAACCAGCGTACTGCTGGCTGCGCGCGCATCAAACCGCCATGGTACACGCCAGCTGTGTGTGTGCCACGGCGGTTGGATGACGGCAATTTCCATGGGGCCAGCAGCCCCGCCGCTCAGTGGAACCCCCCGCCCCCTGGGACCCGCTGTCATGCTGCCCAGTGGGATCCGGCGGCCAGCGTTTTCTGAAACTCCTCCCATGCCTCTGCCCTCCCCGTGCCCACAAGGAAATAGATGCTGCTCGGTGCTTCACAAAAACCAGCCCACAACAAACTACAGAGGTAATGGATATTACCTACTAGCAGGCAGCCATTGCAAAGAGACTGCCTTACAACCTGAGAAACTACAACTCCCGGCATACCCTGCGAGGTGATTGCTCAGCCACGGACCGCCGTGTGGGACAATTCTATCTGCGCCGAACTGAAACGGGTCAGAGACAGTTATGGTGGATGTGAAGGTATTATGAAAAGGCTTTGCACTGACAGATGCCTTGCTTAATCCTGTACACAAGGCTGAAAGTGCATTCACGGTTATGGTTTCAACACATTTCATTTGGGTGAGATTTCAAATAGGATTCGAGGTTAATTTGTGCACCCCTCACCTGTGAGTGTAACCCTGTCTGACCTACACCTCCGTCATGTAATGTATGCTGCGGCATTCCCCTTCCAGACCCCAAACCTAATCCTGACTTTATTAAACAAGCCCTCATTGAGCAGGGAACCTATTAGGAATGGCCACAGTGTGTGATTGGGGGGGTGAGGAATTGGGGGTGTGTTTGGGGGGTTATGAAATGAGAGTGCGTTTGGGGGAGATGGGGGTAATGAAATGAGAGTGTGTTTGGGGGAGATGGGGGTTATTTCATGATTTTACAATCTATCCCATGATGTTACAATCTATCCCCTGAGTTTACAATCTATGCCATGATTTTACAATCTAAGTGGTCCCATGAGATTACAATCTATGGGGTCCCATGAAATTACAATATATGGGGTCTCATGATCTTACAATCTATCCCATGAGGTTACATTCTAAGTGGTCCCATGAGTTTATAATCTATGAGGTCCCATTAGATTACAATCTATGGGGTCCCATGAGATTACAATCTATGGGCTCCCATGACCTTACAATCTATCCCATGAGTTTACAATCTAAGGGGTCCCATGAGTTTACAATCTATCCCATGATTTTACAATTCATGGGGTCCCATGAGATTACAATCTATCCCATGAGTTTACAATCTAAGGGGTCCCATGAGCTTTCAATCTATCCCATGAGTTTACAATCTAATGGGGTCCCATGAGTTTACAATCTATCCCATGATCTTACAATCTAAGGGGTCCCATGAGGTTACAATCTAATGGGGTCCCATGAGTTTACAATCTTTCCCATGATTTTACAATCTAAGGGGTCCCATGAGGTTACAATCTATGGGGTCCCATGAGGTTACAATCTATCCCATGAGGTTACAATCTATGGGGTCCCATGAGCATACAGTCTATCCCATGAGTTTACATTCTAAGGGATCCCATGAGTTTACAATCAAAGGGGTCCTGTTCCTGTGAGTTTATAATCTAAGAGGGTCCTGTTCCCGTAACCTTACAATCTAAGAGGGAAGAGCAACCTGCTCTAATATATAAATGCCTTTGTAATGCGCTGTCAGCTGTGTGCTCACCCATCAGAGCTGCTCAGTTGGCCCTCCTGTTGCGGGTGGGATGGCGACAGACGCGTTACAAACGCATTTATATAGAGAGATACTCTTGGATAGGACATTGTAAAACAAATATGTGGACATGAATTCTGACCTGGTGACAACAACAATAGACTGCCCTCTGGGCAGGCTTTCCACCTAGTATACATATATATATATATATACAGATAGATAGACACAGATACTGTAGATACTTATACATATCACGATAGATATACGGATCTAATCTGTCACACCATACAGCAGAGTATTTTGCTGGCAATTCGCCAATATATTGCGAATTGCCATATTTTTGAATAGCCGTATGGCCACGAAATTGCACCGTATTGGGAATTTCACGGTTCGGTGTAATTTTGCGGCCAATTCGGTGGTCTTTTAACCTCTTGAGAACCGCTGACGTACCCTGTACGTCTTGTCCACGGGTCTCCCTTAGACCCGCGGACGTACATGGTACGTCAGCGGCGCCTAACCCCCCTCCCGCCCGATACTTACCTCCCTCGCTGGATCCCTCGGCGATCTGGCAGGGAGGAAGCCTGCCCATGTGATTTACATAGGCCGGCGAGGTTGATGACGTCAACGGAGGGGAGGGGGGGCTCCTTCGGAGCCCTCTATCTCCAACCATTGAAGCTAGGGAGATGCTTTTTACACCGCTGGAAAGGGGAGAGCGGTGTATAGCATTAACCATTTTGCCGCCGAATCGCATTTCGGTGCTAATTGGTGCCAAAACGCGATTCGAACCTGGAGGGGGGCTGACATCTTGGATGTCAGTCAAGCCTCCAGGTCCCCCCCACCCACTGACAACCTCACCATATGTGTGAGGATGTCAGTGGGCCAGTTAACCATCTAGCTGCCATGTAGAGATAAGGGGATCCTAAGGATCCCCCTATCTCCCGATCCATGGCAGCTATCTCCTGACCATGGCCTTTCCAATGATACCAAACATGACCAGGTTTGGTTTAAAATAAATAAATAAAGATGATAATAAAAAAATTAAATAAAATAAAAAAATGATTTTTTTTAAAGGTTTTTTTTGTCTGGGGGGGTTTAATTAAATAGAACCTAGGCTGTCAACTCAAAATAATTAGCACAAAATGGTCAGAATGAGCGCAGCGCACATAGGTGAACTGGCTCAGCAGTGAAGGGGTTAAAAAGCAAAAACTTGTAAATATTGGGTATTTCTAGTCTCAGGACAAAATTTTTAAACTATTTAGCTGGGGTCTTTTTTGGTGGTTGTAGATTTTGGGGATTAAATTACGAGAAAAAAAAAAATTACGTGTGTTTTTACCATTTTTTCATCATATTTCATATTTTTTTATAGTAAATTATTCGATATGATGGAAATAATGGTATTTCTAGAAAGTCCATTTAATGGCGGGAAAAAGGGTGTATAATATGTGTGGGTTGAATAAACGAATAAGAGGAAAATTTGACCTAAACACTAACAGCGCAGAAACGTAAAAACAGCAGCGGTCACTAAAGGACGGATTTGTGTAAAACCGCCCGGTCACTAAGAAACATAGAAACATAGAAACATAGAAAAATGTCGGCAGATAAGAACCTTTCGGCCCATCTAGTCTGCCCAATTACATGGATACTTTACCTGGATTTATCTTTTGTTTAGGATAGCCTTATGCCTATCCCATGCTTGCTTAAATTCAATTACTGTTTTGGCCTCTACCACTTCTACTGGAAGACTGTTCCATGTATCCACCACCCTCTCAGTAAAATAATGCTTCCTGATGTTACTTTTAAACCTTTGCCCCTCTAATCTAAGACTATGTCCTTGTTTTGCTATTTTGTTTCCTTTTAAATATACTCCCTTCCTCTATGTGGATTCCTTTACGTATTTAAATGTTTCTATCATATCTCCTCTGTCTCGTCTTTTTTCCAAGCTGTACATGTTAAGATCATTAAGCCTTTCCTGGTAACTTTTCTCCTTCAACCTACACCATTTTAGTAGCCCTTCTCTGAACTCTCTCTAAGAGGTCTATATCCTTCTGGAGATACGGTCTCCAGTACTGCACACAGTACTCCAAGTGAGGTCTCACCAGTGCTCTGTACAGTGGCATGAGCACTTCCCTTTTCCTACTGCTAATACCTCTCCCTACACAACCAAGCATTCTGCTAGCATTTCCTGCTGCTCTATTACATTGACTACTTACCCTTAGATCCTCTGAAATAATGACCCCTAAATCCCTTTCCTCAGATGTTGAGGTTAGGACTGTATCAAATATTCTATATTCAGCCCTTTTTTTTACGTCCCAGGTGCATTATCTTGCACTTATCCACATTAAAACTCAATTGCCACAACTCCGACCATTTTTTTAGTTTACCTAAATCATTTGTCATTTGGCTGATCCCTCCAGGAACGTCAACCCTGTTGCAAATCTTTGTGTCATCAGCAAAAAGACATACTTTTCCATTAATACCTTCTGCAATATCACTAATAAAAATATTAAAGAGAATGGGTCCAAGTACTGACCCCTGAGGTACCCCACTGGTAACAAGACCTTGCGCCGAATAAACTCCATTTACCACAACCCTCTGTTGTCTGTCACTCAGCCACTGCCTAATCCAGTCAACAATATTGGAATCTAAACTCAAAGAATGCAATTTATTGATAAGCCTTCTATGCGGAACAGTATCAAAAGCCTTACTGAAATCTAAATAAGCAATGTCTACTGCACCACCTGTGTCTATTATTTTTGTTACCCAATCAAAAAAATCAATAAGATTAGTTTGGCATGATCTCCCTGAGGTAAACCCATGTTGTTTCTGATCCTGTAATCTATGTGTTTTTAGATGTTCAACAATCCTTTCCTTTAACATGGTTTCCATTAATTTCCCCACTACTGACGTAAGACTAACTGGCCTATAGTTCCCCGATTCCTCCCTACTACCCTTCTTGTAAATGGGCACAACATTTGCTAATTTCCAGTCTTCTGGGACGACTCCCGTTAACAAGGATTGGTTAAATAAATCTGTTAACGGTTTTGCTATTACATCACTGAGCTCTTTTAATAATTTAGGGTGGATCCCATCAGGCCCCATTGACTTATTTGTCTTTACTTTAGACAGCTGCTGTAGAACCTCCTCCTCTGTAAAGATATGTAAATGTCTCTTTAGTGTTCTCTCCTAACTGAGGTCCCTTTCCTTCCTTTTCTTCTGCAAAGACTGAACAAAAATATTCATTGAGGCAGTCGGCGAGACTTTTATCCTCTTCTACATACCTTCCTTCCTTTGTTTTTAATCTAACTAATCCTTGTTTTACTTTTCTTTTCTCGTTTATGTATCTAAAAAATGTTTTGTCCCCCTTTTTTACTGACTGAGCTATTTTCTCTTCTGCATGTGCTTTGGAAGCTCTTATAAATTGCTTTGCCTCTTTCTGCCTAATCTTATAGGTTTGCCTATCTTCTTCACTCTGAGTTGTTTTATAATTATTGAATGCTGTCTTTTTGTTCTTCACTATTTTGGCCACTTCTGCAGAGTACCACAGTGGTTTCTTCCCTTTTTTGTTTTTGCTAACAAGCCGAATGCAATTTCCTGTGGCCTTCAATAATGCTTCCTTTAAATAATCCCATTTCTCCTGGACTCCCTTTAAACTCCTCCAGTCTGATAATGACTCCTTCACACAAAATCTCATTTTCGAAAAATCTGTTTTTTTAAAGTCTAAAACTTTCGTTCTTGTGTGGTGCGGCTCCATCCCTGTTGTTATATTAAACCATACTGACTGGTGATCACTAGATCCCAAATTTTCACCTACAACAACGTCCGATACCAAACCTCCATTTGTGAGTATTAAATCCAATATGGCCTCTTTACGGGTCGGCTCCTCAACTACTTGTGTTAGAGATAATCCCAGTAGGGAGTTTAGAATATTTGTACTCCTGGTGCACCCAGCTGTTTTGGTTTTCCAGTTCACATCAGGAAGATTAAAGTCCCCCATGATAATAACTTCCCCCTTCATTGCCATTTTGGCTATTTCCTCAACCAGCAGATTATCTAGTTCTTCTGCTTGTCCAGGGGGTCTATAGATCACACCTACACGAGCTACTGTATGATTGCCAAATGTTAGCGTAACCCAAACTGACTCTATGTTCACCTCGCTCACTTTTATTTGGTTCGTTTTTATGTTGTTTTTCACATACAGGGCCACTCCTCCTCCTTTCCTACCTTCTCTGTCTTTTCTATATAAAGAGTACCCCGGTATTGTTATGTCCCAGTTATTTTTCTCACTGAACCATGTCTCAGTAACCGCCACTAAATCTACTTTTTCAGCTGCCATCATTGCCTCTAGTTCATTGATTTTATTGACTAAACTGCGAGCATTTGTAGACACGACTCTGAGCTTGTCATTTTTTACCTCGCATGTTGCTTGCACCCTCCGATTTAGTTTTGGGGGACAATCGGGCAGATTGTTTTTTACCTTTTTTTGTCCCCCCCTCCTAGTTTAAATATTTCTTTGCGAAACCTTTGAACTTCTCACTGAGAACATATGTTCCCCTATGAGTAAGATGCAAACCATTTTTTTATACAGTTCCTTTCTGCTCCAATTAGAGCTATCATGGGACACAAAGCCAAATCCTTGCTCCCGACACCATTCCCGAAGCCACAAATTGAATTCCCTATTGCACATCTGCCTATCTTGAATGTTATGCACAGGCAAAACTTCAGAGAATGACACAGTGGACGCAATCTGCTGTATTTCACCTCCAAGAACACAAAAATCTTCCTTAATCTCAGAAACCTCATTGCTAGCCAAGTCATTTGTCCCTAGATGGACTAGAACGTCCACTTCCCCTTGTTGCTTTGCTTGTTTGACAATATTGAGAATACGTCTCTTGTCTCTACGAGCAGTAGCCCCAGGAAGACATCTCACCAAACCACTACTCTCCAGCTCAACACCTCTTATGATAGAATCACCCAGCAACAATTGCCTTCTATCAAGTCCCACCTTTTCATTTTTGTCCTTGGTTGCAGTGCTGCATACCTTAGGCATAGTGGATGGTGGTTCCTCAACTATGGTGTCTAAGCCTACATCCGTCTTATCACTACACTCTGAAAGTGCCTCAAAAGAATTAAGAAGAGCCACAGATTGTGGGACATGCCTTCTCTCCACAACTCTAAGTCTACCAGATCCTACAGTAGTCCATCTGCCGCTCCTAGGAGGCCTCTGTGGCAGTGGTTTAGTAACAGTCATAGCCTGAGTTTCTCTAACAGATAATTTACAAATCTCAGACTTCAAACAGGCAATTTCCTGCTGCAATAAAGAGAGCTGCCTACATATCAGGCACACTCCAAACCTCCAAAAATTGGATCTAAAAACAAATGCATGACAGCTCTTACACTGGACCAAGCCTGCCATTATAAAAGAATGGATTTAAACCAACAAATCTTACCTTTTTGTAGGTTTTCTACCTCCTGTCTAACCTCAGACTACCTCCAGAGTATCTCCAGAAGATCTCTAAGTGCTCACTTTGAAGACTTCACTTAGAAGGCTTCCCAAGCTCAATTAGCTTGGGAGTTAAAGAGCACCGAATGGTGAATTCCATTGTACGGTTCAAGTTTGTGGCCGTCCGAATGTTCAGAGAGCTGTAGATTCTCCAAATACTGGCGAATTGACAGCGAACGTTCACCTCAGATCACCGCAATTCAGTGAACTTTGGGGGCAGTGAAATTGCTCCATAGAGAAGTAATGGTTAATCTATTCAGAGACGCTGAACTGCACTGAAATGTTTGCGAAATTCTCATTTTTTTCCCCACCAATTTTTTCGTTGATTCTGTTCAACAGGTTTAAACAGGTGAATCCCATAGGATTCAATGTAAAAAAAATATTATTGTGTAGCGCTCACTAGGGATGAGCCGAACACCCCCGAGTTCGGTTTGCGCCCGAACTGAACTTTTCAAATGTTCGGATTCGAACTCAAACTCAATGCAAGTCAATGGGACTGAAAATTCGATTTTTAGAGCCCTCCAAGAGGACATATATGCTAGATATTTGCCATAAAAGGTGTATGGGGGTCCGGGTAGTGCCCTGGGGGACAGGAAACAAGGACAAAACGTTTTAAAAAAAACGTTTTTAAAGGACAGTGAGTTTTCCATGAAATAAGGGTTAAAAATGAAAATGAAAAATTGCTTCAAATATCGTGCCTAGGAGGTCCCCATAACCTGCCCGTGAAGTGGCGGATTTCTCGGATGTATAGGATTATGTAAAAACCAAAAAATGACATTTCAAATGACGGTAAATGGTTTACCTTTAATCTATCCTTAAACAACTGCTTGGGGTGGCAGTCTGTATGAAAAGAGGAGACATTTTCGGACACGCAGAAAAAAGTTTAGTGATTTTTTGGCTAAATTATTGTGAAACTTATGCAGGCTTTGGATGAAAGTAACAATAGGTGCTTTAAAATTGGGCCTTTAGCGTCGTCAACAGTGCCGTCACACAGTAACCCCTCTGAGGATATGAATCTGATACAGGCGTCAGTGGCAGTGCACCCAAATATTGTGCCTTTGGTGCCAGGCCAGCAAGTGCCATCATACAGTAACCCCTCTGTAGTATTGTGGTAGAGTGCAGGGGTGGACCTTGCGGTCCTATATTAAAAAGATATGAATCTGGTATTGGGCGTCAGTGAACCCAGATATTGTGCCTTTCAGGGCAGCAAGTGCCTTCACACCGTAACCCTTTTGTGGAATTGTGGAAGAGTTCAATGCTGGAGGTTTTGTGAATGCAGAAGACATCCCCGATCTATTCCATTACGTCAGCATCAGGGGATTGATAGCTGCTGATCCAGGACTGATTCACTTTTATAAATGTCAGCCGGTCTACAGAGTCAGTGGACAGACGCACTCTTTTGTCCGTGACAAAACCTCCAGTGACAATGAACGTCCTTTCAGAAAGCACGCTAGATGAAGGGCAACCTAGTAGCAGCATAGCATATTGGCTAAGTTCTGGCCAGTGATCCAATCTCAACACCCAGTAAGCCAGTGGATCATCTGCTGGAAAGATATCCAGGTCTGCCCTTGCCCCTAGGTAGTCCTGCACCATATGGTGAAGACGCTGGCAATGGGTGCCTACATTTGACGTCCCTGGGCATCGTGGACTAAAAAAAATTAAAAATTCATCAGTCAAGCGGCCCTGGCCTTCACCACTATTCCTCTGATCATCCACAGCCTCAGAAGCACCTGTGTCATCACTTGGTAACCTACCAGTGCCTGGAAAGGTGTTACACAAGTGTCGCTTTAGAGCGTCCTCAAGTTGTTTCATCCTGTGCTCCCTCTGTGCGGGCAGGATGAGCTCTGCAACTTTACCCTTGTATCATGGATCAAGAAGGGTTGTCAAACAGTAATGATCCCTCTCCTTGATAGCACGAATCCTGGGGTCCTTTAGCAGGCTTTGCATTATAAGGGAGCCCATGCAGCGTAGGTTGGAGGTGGCATTAGCTTCCGAGTCTTCCTGGTCAATGAGGATGACCGTATCGTGCACTTCCTCCTCCGAGCCACGCCCTAGCCCTTGTGTTTCTGGGCACACGAAACCCTGCCTTGAGGAATCCCCACCTTCAATGCCCCCACTACTTAAATATTCCTCCTCCTCCTCATCCTCCTCCTGTCTGATCTGAAGAGGACCCGCTGGAATGCTGTCTGCGGAAAGACTGGGGCCTTGAGAGCTAGGAAAGGCCTCCTCTTCCTCCCGCTGCTCTGCCTCTAGAGCCACATCTATAATTCCCCGCAGAGTGTGCTCCAGCAGGAACACTAAAGGAATTGTGTCACTGATGCATGCACTGTCTCTGCTCACCATCCTTGTTGCCTCCTCAAATGGTGACAGTACAGTGCATGCATCCTTGATCATCAGCCACTGCGGGGGGAAAAAAAAACAAGTTGACCTGAACCTGTCCTTGTGCCATACTCACACAGGTACTCGTTGATGGACCTCTGCTGCTTGTGCAGATGCTGCAGCATTGCTAATGTCGAGTTCCACCTGGTGGGCATGTCACAGATCAGACAGTTTGTGGGAAGGTGGAACTCTCTTTGAATTTCTGCCAAGCGAACGCTTGCTGGGAATAACCGTCTGAAGTGGCTGCAGATTTTTCTGGCCTGGCTGAGAAGCTCTGCCAGCCCTGGATACTTGGTTAGGAAACGCTGTACCACTAGATTTAGGACGTGTGCTAGGCATGGTACATGCGTCAATTTACCCTTGCGTAGGGCAGAGAGAAGGTTGCTGCCATTATCACAGACGATCATTCCCAGCTGAAGCTGGCGTGGTGTTAACCATCTCTGCACCTGCCCCTGCAGAGCTGACAGAATTTCTGGCACGGTGTGGCTCCTGTCCTCTAAACAAACCAGCTCAAGCACAGTATGTGTAAGGGTTTGACTGCGGTGGGTGTAGCAGGTTGGGGTTGTGAGCCCAGGATGCAGTGATGAAGGCAGATTCAGAATAGCAATGAGTGTTTATTGCAGGTAAACACAGTGGCATCAAATCAGACAGGGTACAGGCAATGGCGTCGTCAGGGTTCAGCAAGGGGGTTCGGTACACGGCAAGGCTGGCAGAGAATAGTCGGTGGTACAGCAGGGGTTCGGTACACGGCAAGGCTTAGATGGGGGCAGAGGGGGAGCAGGATGGGAGGGTTACCGGTGAGTGAAGCAATGAGAGTCCAGATAAATAACAGAAGGTCCTTGGGGTCTTAGCAGAGAGTTCAGGAGATGGTCAGGCGGTTTCAGGGAGCTTTAGTAAACAGGTAACGCAGTCAGTGACTTCAATGTGGAAGTCCAGGGTTGAGGTGGGACTCCCTTATATGCAGGGCTAATCAGGGAGGATGAAGGGCAGGTGTGGATCCAGGGCCAGAACGGTAGAATCAGGAAGGTGAATTGTTAATACAAGGGTTTTGGAATCTGCAGGGGACATGTAGTAAAAGGCACAAAAAGGGGCGCCAGGGGTGAGGGCCTCCAGGACCTTACAGAGCCCCCCTCTAAGGGCCGGACTCCGAACGGCCCAGGGCGAGGTCAAGGCCACACCGGTGGATTACGGGATAGAAAGGCATTGCACCATTGGAGGGTAGAATAATGATCATGGTGACCAGAGTTGGGCAGAGCTTCGCCACCCTGATAGCTGGCAGCCAGTGACAAGACACAGATTACAATTCCCAGAAACCTCCTATAAATCAGTGAGACCCCTGATGGGTGACAGAGGCAAGACACAGATTACAAATCACAGAAACCTCCTATAAATCAGTGTGACCCCCTGATGGGTGGCAGTGAGAAGACACAAATAACAATTCACATAGATCTGCTAGAAGTATGTGGGACCCCCTGATAGCTGGCAATGAGAAGACACGGATTACAAATCTCAGAAACCTCCTATAAATCAGTGTGACCCCCTGATGGGTGGCAGTGAGTAGGGATGAGCCAAACACCCCCGAGTTCGGTTCGGGCCCGAACCCAAACTTCCCATGTGTTCGGGTCCGAACCCGAACCGGAACTCCATGTAAGTCAATGGGGCTGAAAATTCGGTTTTTTTGAGTGCCCTCCAAGAGGGCATATATGCTAGATATTTTCCATAAAAGGTGTATGGGGGTCCGGGTAGTGCCCTGGGGGACAGGAAAGAAGGACAAAAAGTTTTAAAAAAACGTTTTTAAAGGGACAGTGAGTTTTCCATGAAATAAGGGTTAAAAATAAAAACCCTATCGTGCCTAGGAGGTCCCCATAACCTGCCCGTGAAGTGGCGGATTTCTAGGATGTATAGAAACACTTAAAAACAAAAAAATGATGTTTCAAATGACGGTAAATGCTTTTCCTTTAATCTATCCATAAACAACTGCTTGGGGCGGCAGTCTGTATGAAAAGAGGAGATATTTTCGTACACGCAGAAAAAGTTTACTGATTTTTTTGGCTAAATTATTGTGAAACTTATGCAGGCTTTGGATGAAAGTAACAATAGGTGCTTCAAAATTGGTCCTTTAGCATCCTCAACAGTGCCGTCACACCGTAACCCCTCTGAGGATATGAATCTGATACAGGCGTCAGTGGCAGTGCACCCAAATATTGTGCTTTTGGTGCCAGGCCTGCAAGTACTATCATACAGTAACCCCTCTGTGGTATTGTGGAAGAATGCAGGGGTGAACCTTGCGGTCCTATATTAAAAGGATATGCATCTGGTCAAGGCGTCAGTGCACCCAGATATTCTGCCTTTGGTGCAAGACTGCCAGGCCAGCAAGTATCATCATACAGTAACCCCTCTGTAGTATTGTGGAAGAATGCATGGGTGAACCTTGCGGTCCTATATTGAAAAGCTTTTTATCTGGTAATGGGCGTCAGTGCACCCAGATATTCTGCCTTTGGTGCAAGACTGCCAGGCCAGCAAGTGTCATCATACAGTAACCCCTCTGTAGTATTGTGGAAGAATGCATGGGTGAACCTTGCGGTCCTATATTGAAAAGCTTTTTATCTGGTAATGGGCGTCAGTGCACCCAGATATTCTGCTTTGGTGCAAGACTGCCAGGCCAGCAAGTGTCATCATACAGTAACCCCTCTGTAGTATTGTGAAAGAATGCAGGGGTGGACCATGTGGTCCTATATTGAAAAGATATGATTCTGGTCACGGCGTCAGTGCACCCAGATATTCTGCCTTTGGTGCAAGACTGCCAGGCCAGCAAGTGTCATCATACAGTAACCCCTCTGTAGTATTGTGGAAGAATGCAGGGGTGGACCATGTGGTCCTATATTGAAAAGATATGATTCTGGTCAAGGCGTCAGTGCACCCAGATATTCTGCCTTTGGTGCAAGACTGCCAGGCCAGCAAGTATCATCATACAGTAACCCCTCTGTGGTATTGTGGAAGAATGCAGAGTGGACCATGTGGTTCCATATTGAAAAGATATGATTCTGGTCAAGGTGTCAATGCACCCAGATATTGTGCTTTTGGTGCCAGGCCTGCAAGTGCCATCATAATACAGTAACCCCTCTGTGGTATTGTGGAAGAGTGCAGGGTTGGACCCTGCGGTTCAAAAAATTTAAATGATATAAACCTGGCACAGGCGTCAGTGCAGCCAAATGTTGTGCCTTTCATGGCAGCAAGTGCCTTCACACCGTAACCCTTTTGTGGTTTTGTGGAAGAGTTCAGTGCTGGAGGTTTTGTGAATGCAGAAGAGGACATCCCCGATCTATTCCATTACGTCAGCATCAGGGGATTGATAGCTGCTGATCCAGGACTGATTCATTTTTATAAATGTCAGCCGGTCTACAGAGTCGGTGGACAGACGCACTCTTTTGTCTGTGACAAAACCTCCAGCGGCACTGAACGTCCTTTCAGAAAGCACACTAGATGAAGGGCAACCTAGTAGCTGCATAGCATATCGGCTAAATTCTGGCCAGTGATCCATTGTCAACACCCAGTAAGCCAGTGGATCATCTGCTGGAAAGGTTTCCAGGTCTGCCCTTGCCCCTAGGTAGTCCTGCACCATATGGTGAATAGGGATGAGCCGAACACGCCCTTAGTTCGGTTCGGAGCCGAACCCGAACTTCCCAAATCTTCGTATCCGAACCCGAACCCGACGTCGAACTCAATACAATCAAAGGGGCTGAAAATTCGGTTTTTAAAGTGCCCTCCAAGAGGGCATATATGCTAGATATTTGCCATAAAAGGTGTATGGGGGTCTGGGTAGTGCCCTGGGGGACAGGAAACATGGACAAAAAGTTTTTTAAAAAAAACGTTTTTAAAGGGACAGTGAGTTTTCCATGAAATAAGGGTTAAAAAAAAAACCGAAAAATTCCTTCAAATATCGTGCCTAGGAGGTCCCCATAACCTGCCCGTGAAGTGGCGGATTTCTAGGATGTATAGAAATATGTAAAAACCAAAAAATGACATTTCAAATGACGGTAAATGCTTTTCCTTTAATCTATCCATAAACAACTGCTTGGGGCGGTAGTCTGTATGAAAAGAGGAGACATTTTCGGACACGCAGAAAAAGTTTACTGATTTTTTGGCTGTGAAAAGCAGGAGAATGACTGGAGAATGGAAAATTTTAGACCAATCAACCTATTTGGAAAGTGAGATAAATGGGAGAATTTTTCTGGTTTGGCTATTTTGACCAAGAATTTTTACTTCTCCAGTCCTTCTCCTGGTTTTCACCTCTCTGAATAACGCTGATAGTGTGCTCATCTGACCCCGGCCTAACCAATTTGTTAATCTGGTGTGTTTAGTCATACCCATTGTTCCAGATTGTTCTCTTTTCCTGCCATTCTCCTGGTTTTCACCTTTCTCTGAACAACCCTGAGAGAGAGGTGAAAGCCAGGAGAACTGGCAAGAGAAGAGAACAATCTAGACCAAATAGCCGATTTGGAAAGTGAGATAAATGGGAGAATTTTTCTGGTTTGGCTATTTTGACCTAGAATTTTCTCTTCAGTCATTCTCCTGAGTTTCACCTTTCTCTGAATAACCCTGTCAGGGTTATTCAGAGAGCGGTGAAGAGCAGGAGAATGACTGGAGAATGGAAAATTCTAGGTCAAAATAGCCAAACCAGAAAAATTCTCCTATTTAGGCTAGGGTCAGACTAGCGAATTATTTAACGTGCGTTTAGGCGCACTTAATCATGCCGCACTAGCAGCAAATGACGGGCAATGACGGCCAATATACGAAGTACGGTCGCACGAAAGTCCGGCTGCGCAACGCAAGTGGAAAATGAACGCATTTTTTCGAGAACGCAGAACCGCTAGTACGGACGTACAGAGTGCGCTGCGTCCACTAGCGGCGTGTGTGCGTGATTTGGAGACGTCAGACCCTGCTCATGTCCGGCCAACATAACGTCCAGACACCCAAAGTTTCCTGGTTTGGATCCGTAAAAAATCACGCACAAAAATGCATATCGTATGACCGTTTTTGCGCATTCTGTGAAAAAAATACGGCAATGCGTTCGGACGCACTTTTTGATGGTCGCTGCGAAAAATGCGTTAGTCTGACCCTAGCCTTATCTCACTTTACAAATCGGCTATTTGGTCCAGATTGTTCTCTTTTCCTGCCATTTTCCTGGTTTTCACCTTTCTCTGAACAACCCTGACAGAGAGGTGAAAGCCAGGAGAACTGGCAGGAGAAGAGAACAATCTAGACCAAATAGCCAATTTGGAAAGTGAGTTAAATGGGAGAATTTTTCTGGTTTGGCTATTTTGACCTAGAATTTTCACTTCTCCAGTTATTCTCCTGCTTTTCACCGCTCTCTGAATAACCCTGTGAATGATTAATCCCGAGGTGAAAAATAAAATTGCTTTAGATGTTATTTTGAATTTTTTTCAAACACCAGTTAAATGCAGCATATTAGGAAGTTTTAGGAGGGAAATTAATTCTCAAATCTCAATCAAAAGCAGACACCACCCCACCCCCTCAGTACCTCAGTATAGTGTGCAATGTATCAAATTGATTACCAGACTAAAAACACCTGGTGTTATGCCCGTTTGTGAACAGAGGTCATTTAGAGTTGAGAATCTTTCCACGTATACATTAGTTTTTAATTCAATATCTAATAAACCGTTGCTTATAATATTCTGCAGTAAAGAGTCTCTTCATTTCTAGATTTTTTTGTATTTTTTTAAGCATTTTCTATACTTTTTTCAAAATTTCTTTTTTTTTTTTCGAATTCGAACCGAACACACCCAAAAAGTTCGAAGTTCGCAAACTTTCGAACTGCCAAAGTTCGGGCCGAACTCCGAACCGTCCACACCCGAACAGCTCATCCCTAATGGTGAAGACGCTGGCAATGGGTGCCTACATTTGATGTCCCTGGGCGTCAAGGACTAAAAAAATTTAAAAAGGCATCAGTCAAGTGGCCCTGGCCTTCACCACTATTCCTCTGATCATCCGCAGCCTCAGAAGCACGTGTGTCAGCACGTGGTAATCTACCAGTGCCTGGAAAGGTGTTACACAAGTGTCGCTTTAGAGCGTCCTCAAGTTTTTTCATCCTGTGCTCCCTCTGTGCAGGCAGGATGAGCTCTGCAACTTTACCCTTGTATCGTGGATCAAGAAGGGTTGCCAACCAGTAATGATCCCTCTCCTTGATAGCACGAATCCTGGGGTACTTTAGCAGGCTTTGCATCATAAGGGAGCCCATGCAGCATAGGTTGGAGGTGGCATTAGCTTCCGAGTCTTCCTGGTCAATGAGGATGACTGTATCGTGCACTTTCTCCTCCCAGCCACGCACTAGCCCTTGTGTTTCTGGGCACACGAAACCCTCCCTTGAGGAATCCCCACCTTCAATGCCCCCACTACTTAAATATTCTGCCTCCTCCTCCTCATCATCCTCCTCCTGTCTGATCGGAGTAGGACCCGCTGGAATGCTGTCTGCGGAAAGACTGGGGCCTTGAGAACTAGGGAAGGCCTCCTCTTCCTCCCGCTACTCTGCCTCTAGAGCCACATCTATAATTCCCTGCAGAGTGTGCTCCAGCAGGAACAATAAAGGAATTGTGTCACTGATGCATGCACTGTCCCTGGCTGCTCACCATCCTCGTTGCCTCCTCAAATGGTGACAGTACAGTGCATGCATCCTTGATCATCAGCCACTGCGGGGGGAAAAAAAAACAAGTTGACCTGAACCTGTCCTTGTGCCATACTCACACAGGTACTCGTTGATGGCCCTCTGCTGCAGCATTGCTAATGTTGAGTTCCACCTGGTGGGCATGTCACAGATCAGACGGTTTGTGGGAAGGTGGAATTCTCTTTGAATTTCTGCCAGGCGAACGCTTGCTGGGAATGACCGTCTGAAGTGGCTGCAGACTTTTCTGGCCTGGATGAGAAGCTCCAGCCCTGGGTACTTCGTTAGGAAATGCTGTACCACTAGATTTAGGACGTGTGCTAGGCATGGTACATGCGTCAATTTACCCTTGTGTAGGGTGGATAGAAGGTTGCTGCCATTATCGCAGACGATCATTCCCATCTGAAGCTGGAGTGGTGTTAACCATCTCTGCCCCTGCCCCTGCAGAGCTGACAGAATTTCTGGCCCGGTGTGGCTCCTGTCCCCTAAACAAACCAGCTCAAGCACAGTATGGCATCTTTTTGCTTGAGCCATTGCGTAGACCCTGTCAGGCGTCGGTTTAACTGCCACTTCGCCAGAGACAGAGAAGGAGGAGGAGGAAGAGGGAGAGGTGGTGGGGGTGGAGCAGACAGACCTCATACAAGCAGCTTTCTGGAGGCGTGGTGGATGAACAAGCTCCAGCACAGAGCCCCATCTTGGATCCCTCCCAGCTGCAATCAGAGTTACCCAGTGTGCCGTGAAGGAAATGTAACGACCCTGTCCGTGCTTGCTGGACCACGTGTCTAATGTCACATGCACCTTGTTGCTGACTGCCTTTCCCAATGACTGGATAACATTGTCTTCCACGTGCTGGTATAGTGCTGGAATGGCCTTTGCGTGAAAAGTAATGGCGTTTTGGAACCTGCCACTGTAGTACAGCACATTCAGCAAATTCACGGAAGGGAGCAGAGTCCACCAGCTGGAAAGGCAGCAGCTGCAATGCGAGTAATTTTGCTAAGCTGGCATTTAGACACTGTGCTTGGGGATGGTTGGGACTATATTTTTTCTTACGCTGCAGCAGCTGCGGCAACGTAATCTGACTGCGTAAATCTTCAGCTGATGGGATGATGTCACATTGTGAGGAAGGACCTGGTACATCCATTACTGTAGCATCATCCCTGTCGGTGGAGGTTGTAGGCAATGACATGGCAGGACATACAGTGGGGGTAGAGACAGATGAGAAGGAGGAGGACCTACGCAAAGTTTTGTGCCAACGGGATGTGTGGCAGTTGTTCAGATGTCACCTCAAGTACGTGGTACCCAAGTGTCCGGTATCTTTCCCACGCTTAAGCCTCATCTGACATAGATTACAAATAGCAATGCTGCGCTCTACTGCACATTTCTTAAGAACTCCCAGACAACAGAGTTCCTGCATGTGTTCTTTGAGAAAACAGCGCTCTGCACGGAGCATCTGACATGTGATGCCTTGGACTGGCTAGTGCTACGGTTGGTCACAGAGATGTTGTGCCTCGTGTTTGCTGTCCCTCCTCCTCCCCCTCTTCCTCACTTATTTCTCTCTGTTCGATCAGGCACCCAGGTGGAGTCAGTGACCTCATCATCATTGTCATCATCACCCCCTATCTCCTCGTCACTGGAGCCAACTTGGCAGTATGCTGCAGCTGCTGGGCAACATGAGTGCCAGTTATTTGTGTGTCATCACTGGCACCCCCTTCCTCTAGGTTGATTATACTCCCTTCCTCAACCTCAGAGATTGAATCAGAGCACTGTACTTGCTGCGCATCCTCAAGCAGCATGTCACTGTCATTGTAGTCAAACAATTCAGCTGACTCCTCCGTGTGTGATAGCGAGGCTACGGAAGGAGTAGCTGTGGACATGGAGGCTGCATTAGATGCTTTGGCAGCTGAGGTGGACTGTAAAGCACTAGAAACCTGGCTGGCAGAGGACTCAGAGGATGAGGATGGCCTGGTTAGCCAATCCACCAAGTCCTCTGTATGTTGCTGCTGCTTAAAATGGCCAGCACCAGTTAGAAAGGACAAGCGTTCCCCTGCAGAGTATGCACCACATCCACCACGACCAGAGGTACAGCCTCCCGACACAGGGGCTGCTTGCCCTCTTATCTGTGTCTGGGAGCGTCTGCCTATCCTTTTTGTTCTTCAGACATGGTGAGTGATATATAGATTAATATATACAGAACTCTGATTCAACTCTGGTATAAAGATTAAAGATTTAAAGAACTCTTGTATAACTCAGTGAGACACCCTGATAGCTGGCAGCCAGTGACAAGACACAGATTACAATTCTCAGACACCTCCTATAAATCAGTGAGACCCCTTGATGGGTGGCAGCCAGTGAAACACACGGATTATAACAATTCCCAAATTTTGTAGAAATTAGTGAGCCCCAAAATACTTGCGTGGTACTGGCTGTGTGAAAAGAGACAGATCACCTCAATTCCCAAATGTTTTGTAGAAATTAGTGACACCCAAAATACTGCGTGGTACTGGCTGTGTGACGACACAGATCACCTCAATTCACAAATGTTTTGTAGAAATTAGTGACCCCCAAAATACTGCGTGGTACTGGCTCTGTGACAAGAGACAGATCACCTCAATTCCCAAATGTTTTGTAGAAATTAGTGACACCCAAAATACTGCGTGGTACTGGCTGTGTGACAAGAGACAGATCACCTCAATTCCTAAATGTTTTGTAGAAATTAGTGAGCCCCAAAATACTGTGTGGTACTGGCTGTGTGACTGTCACGTCCTGGGTCTCTGGCGCCCCCTCTGGCTTCTATGGATATTGCATCCAAGTTCTGGACCTTTGGTTCACGTTCAAGCCTGGACTCAATTGTTTATGTGGACTCTGTATATAAGCAGGCATCGCCCTAAGAAGGGCGCTGCCTCATTTTGGTTTTCACTCTGATCCTAGCCTCCAGTTTATCCTTGTTCTCAGTCTGATCCATGTTCTCAGTTTGTTTTGTATTCCTAGTCTTGATTCAAGCCTCACTGTGATTCTAGCTTCATTCTGATCCTGATCCTGCTTCAGTGTACTCAGCTCATGCATTCATGTTCAGGTCTGTCTTGCTTAGGTGATGTTTGCATTTAATACATCCTTTCTTAGTTCTTCTGTCTATATTTAGGTCCTTGGTTATTCATTCTGTTTTTGTTCTTATGGTTCCTGTTTTGTATTTATGTTTGCATTTCATGTTTAATCTCCTAGGTTTAAACAGGTTTATGTTTTCACTCATGTCACTCTAGTGTTTAGTTCTCTTATGTCTTTCTGTCTATAGTTTCCCAGGTCCTTGGTTGTTCATCTGTTTATTTATTTAGTTCAGGTTTATGGTTTTATTTCTAGTGCTCAGGTCTTTAGTTCCATGTGTGTTTTTCTTGATCCTTGCTGTTTATATACTTTGCTGTTGTAAATAAATCCCTTGTTTTTGTTTATACATTCATGGGTCATGTCTGTTAACTGCTCAAGTAGCTCACACCCCTTCTGTGCCATGTCAGGTCAGGCCCACCGTCACAGTGACAAGAGACAGATCACCTCAATTCCCAAATGTTTTGTAGAAATTAGTGACCCCCAAAATACTGCGTGGTACTGGCTGTGTGACAAGAGACAGATCACCTCAATTCACAAATGTTTTAAAGAAATTTGTAACCCCCAAAAAGACTTGCTGGCACAGTGACAAGACACAGAAGATCACCTCAATTCACAAATGTTTTAAAGAAATTTGTAACCCCAAAAAGACTTGCTGTTGCTGGCACAGTGACAAGACACAGAAGATCACCTCAATTCACCAATGTTTTAAAGAAATTTGTAACCCCCAAAAAGACTTGCTGTTGCTGGCACAGTGACAAGACACAGAAGATCACCTCAATTCACAAATGTTTTAAAGAAATTTGTAACCCCCAAAAAGACTTGCTGGCACAGTGACAAGACACAGAAGATCACCTCAATTCACAAATGTTTTAAAGAAATTTGTAACCCCCAAAAAGACTTGCTGTTGCTGGCACAGTGACAAGACACAGAAGATCACCTCAATTCACCAATGTTTTAAAGAAATTTGTAACCCCCAAAAAGACTTGCTGTTGCTGGCACAGTGACAAGACACAGAAGATCACCTCAATTCACAAATGTTTTAAAGAAATTTGTAACCCCCAAAAAGACTTGCTGGCACAGTGACAAGACACAGAAGATCACCTCAATTCACAAATGTTTTAAAGAAATTTGTAACCCCAAAAAGACTTGCTGTTGCTGGCACAGTGACAAGACACAGAAGATCACCTCAATTCACCAAGTTTTTAAAGAAATTTGTAACCCCCAAAAAGACTTGCTGGCACAGTGACAAGACACAGAAGATCACCTCAATTCACAAATGTTTTAAAGAAATTTGTAACCCCCCAAAAAGACTTGCTGGCACAGTGACAAGATACACATCACCTAAATTCCCTGATATTTGGTAGAAATGAGACCCCCAGACCCCCCCCCCAGTAGCGTGGCAGACCGGCAGTAACAACACACAACAATCTCCTCTGAAATCTCCTCTCAAAATGCGTGCTGTAGCTATGCGTGGAAACGTTATATAGTGTGCTGCGGGACTTAGCTCTGTGAGCCCATGATTGGGCAAAATTTGCCCAATCAGGACTCTGAGCCGTGATTGGCATACTGTTGAACCTGTCTTGCACCAGACCTGTGGTCAGGTGCAAGGCTGTAGCCAATTATGAGCTTCAGGCCAGTGGGAAAATGCATTGTGGTCCATTGTGATGCATTGTGGTCGAACATGCGGCGAACACCCGGAAATGTTCGGAGTTCGCGATCTAATCGAACAGGCTAAGTTCGGATCGAGAAGGGCTACTAAAATGGTGTACGGCTTGAAGGAGAAAAGTTACCAGGAAAGGCTTAATGATCTTAACATGTACAGCTTGGAAAAAAGACGAGACAGAGGAGATATGATAGAAACATTTAAATACGTAAAGGGAATCCATAAGGTAGAGGAAGGGAGTATATTTAAAAGGAAACAAAATAGCAAAACAAGAGGACATAGTCTTAGATTAGAGGGGCAAAGGTTTAAAAGTAACATCAGGAAGCTTTATTTTACTGAAAGGGTAGTGGATACATGGAACAGTCTTCCAGTAGAAGTGGTAGAGGCCAAAACAGTAATTTAATTTAAGCAAGCATGGGATAGGCATAAGGCTATCCTAAACAAAAGATAAATGCAGGTAAAGTATCCATGTAATTGGGCAGACTAGATGGGCCGAAAGGTTCTTATCTGCCGACATTTTTCTATGTTTCTATGAACCGTTCGAACCAAACAGCTCATCCCTAGCAGTGAGAAGACACAGATTACAAGTCTCAGAAACCTCCTAAATCGGTGTGACCCCCTGATAGCTGGCAGTGAGAAGACACAGATTACAATTCTCAGAAACCTCCTTTAAATCAGTGTGACCCCTGATGGGTGGCAGCCAGTGAGAACACACGGATTATAACAATTCCCAAATATTTTGTAGAAATTAGTGACCCCCAAAATACTGTGTGGCACTGGCTGTGTGACAAGACACAGATCACCTCAATTCCCAGATATTTTGTAGAAATTAGTGACCCCCAAAATACTGTGTGGCACTGGCTGTGTGACAAGACACAGATCACCTAAATTCCCAGATATTTTGTAGAAATTAGTGACCCCCAAAATACTGCATGGCACTGGCTGTGTGACAAGAGACAGATCACCTCAATTCCCAGATATTTTGTAGAAATTAGTGACTTCCAAAATACTGCCAGTACCACGCAGTATTTTGGAAGTCACTAATTTCTACAAAATATCTGGGAATTGAGGTGATCTGTGTCTTGTCACACAGCCAGTGCCACGCAGTTTTTTGGGGTCACTAATTTCTACAAAATATTTGGGAATTGAGGTGATCTGTGTTGTGACTCACTGCCAGTACCACGCAGTGAGTCACAAGACAGATCACCTCAATTCCCAGATATTTTGTAGAAATTAGTGACCCCAAAAAACTGCGTGGCACTGGCTGTGTGACAAGACACAGATCACCTCAATTCCCAGATATTTTGTAGAAATTAGTGACCCCCAAAATACTGCGTGGTACTGGCAGTGAGCCACAAGACACAGATCACCTCAATTCCCAGATAATTGGTAGAAATTAGACCCCCCCAGACTCCCCCAGTAGCGTGGCAGACCGGCAGTAAGAACACACGACAACACTCTCCTATGAAATCTCCTCTCAAATGCGTGCAGAAGCGCTGCGTGGAAACCTTATATAGTGTGTTGCGGGACTTAGCTCTGTGAGCCCATGATTGGCAAAATTTGCCCAATCAGGACTCTGAGCCGTGATTGGCATAGTGTTGAACCTGTCTTGCACCAGACCTGTGGTCAGGTGCAAGGCTGTAGCCAATTACAAGCTTCAGGCCAGTGGAAAAGTGCATTGTGGTCCATTGTGGGCGAACACGCGGCGAACACCCGGAAATGTTCGTAGTTCGCGAAGAAACGAACAGGCTATGTTCGATGCGAACTCTGAACCAAACGAACCGAACAGCTCATCCATAGCGCTCATCCCCGGAGGAGCCGCTGAATAAACCCAGGATAGTCTCACCACACTAGCAATTACTATACACCAGCACACTTTTGTGGATTTTCTAAGTTATATACTTTACTGGAGCAATAAAGTGGCATTGAATACACATATAGGGCCATATTACAAAGCTGGTGCTAACTTAACCAGAGCGGTTGTAAACTTACCAGAACCATTATAGCCTATGGAGCTGTTTCATTAACCACAGCTCTGGTTAAGTTAGCACCAACTTTGTAATATAGCCCATACTTTGGAGCATAAATCTATTAGGCCTGGATAAATGACAGGATGCGCAACGCGGGAAAAACATGCGGCGGAAAAGAACGGTTAATACCCCTCAGTTTGTGAGTTTAAGTCCCGCTCAAAAAGGTTCATAAATTGGTATCCTAGGGTACCCAGGTATTAAATTCAACTGGCCAGTGAGTGAACAAAAATATCTTCGACTAGTCAACGTTGGGGCCCTGTAACTTGAAGCAATCAATTAAGTGCGCACTGTTATGGAACTGTAGGCCTTGAGGCCTCTCACCCATCTGGCAAACAACTTGTCCAGAACCGATGACTCGAACAAAGGATATCTCTCTTAGCCGACTGGAACCCGGTGCCAACGAATCCGCTCTTCCAATGCCGAATCTCTGCAGTCAGGAACCGATCTGCCGCCTGCTCTCCCGTTCGATCCGCGGCCCTCCTTACTCGAGGTCCTCCTGAAACATGCTTGTCATTTGAACTGCTCAGCGGAATGTGGTACACGATGAGGTACACTCCTTCCCTGATCTCCAGCACTGGATAACGTAACCTGCACACGCTCCAACCTGGTTTCGATCCCGGACAGTGTCTCTCATACGTCTGACTTCTCTCACTGCTCTGCTTGTTCTCCCCATGCCATGCACGAGGCTCTGATGTCTTTCCTGGCGCCAGCACGCCAACTTCCTGTTCTCTCCCCATGGGTTTCTGGGAGTTGGAGTCCCTTAGTCCAGCATAGTCCTTTAGACACATAGGCTCTGTCTCCATCTAGTGGCCAGATCATCTCAGTCCAGAGAGCCAAATTAACACAGCGCTACACTTTTTACTATTATTTTTTTATTCAACCGTTTATTCTTTTCAGTTCTAGCAAAAAGTCTTTTTTATTTTTATAGGTATTTTTCTGGATAATCGTTAGGCAAATTTTTGATTCACTTATTTTTTATGGCTTTTTTTTATTCTGTAAAAGACCATTTTATATATTTTTTTTAATAGGACCTTTTATTATTTTCATGCATTTTTATTGTTTTAAACGCCTTTTAAGGAATAGCAATTTTTTACCTCATTCCCCGGATGATTGGCTTTAATTGGTGGCGTGCGGTGGATCATTGGCGGTGGGCTGCTCAGCCCAAAAGGCCTATTTTCTGTCCCAGTCTGGGGATGCCGTACGGGGAAACTCACTGTTCGGTGCAATTTCGGGAGCCAGTTCGGCTGTCTCTGAATAGCTCTGATAGTTATCCTTTCTGTGGGCGTATTATAGGGCATGGGTCTGGAGCTGCTGCTCCAATAGCCCTTATGGTGGGACCTGGTGCAATTTTCTTGTTATATCTCTTCACAGGATGGAGATCGCATTGGTATTAAAGAGCTAGGCAATATCTCATCCCTTGAAGAGACAGCATAACCGGTACATACCTGGCTCCAGTGTCGGCTGCCATCAATCGCCTTTAAACAGTGAGTAGAGTGCTGTCCTGTAGGATGGCATGCCGTATGGAAGTGATTGAGGACAAAACCTAGTTTTCATATACTCTATGGTTTTCAAATATATTCCCTAGACTAGAGCAAGCATGTCAGACTCTGCCCCCCAGAAGTTTCTGAACTACAACTCGCTTGACTCTGGCTAACTATTACATTCAAAGAATTCTGGGAATAGTAGGCTATCAATTCATGGGGGATAGAGTTTGACATCCCTGCGCTAGAGGGATTTCCTCATATAGTTAACCTGTACCCTAAATATAATCCATCTGTTACCAAAAAGTATCATCATTACCTTTAAATCATTGAGACTTGTCAAACAATGACTTTTTTACCTTTTAGCTGAATCCCCTGCAGTTTCCGCTTGTTTTCTTTCACTTGCTACTCCCTCCATCTCATCTAAATCCCCTCCCCTCTCCTCTTCAACACTGATAACAGTGGCAGATAAATTCAATAGGTCTCAGAGAGTCTGCGATGGAGAGTTTAGTTTTTTTTTGGGGGGTTGGGTCATTTACTCACCTTTTGTCCTTTGGAGCACGCTGCTCCTCCTTTTCTGCTCATGGACTAGCAAACCCAGAAGTCGCTGTGCCTTATCTGCGCTATTTGCACACCTTGCGCTACTTACGTACTTACTACTTAATACGTATGCAGGTCCTGTAGCGCTTGCACACAACGATGGATCGGGGCTGTGCCTGCACATGCAGGTCCAATCCATCTGCTTTCTCCCTGAAAACCGCAGGCTTCACAGATGGTCTCGGGGAAGAGAATTCAGCTGACATCTCCAGTGACCGAACTAGTGACCAACAGCTGGGAAGTTCAAACTGGAGGGGAAGGGGGGATCTCTCCACTTCACTTGACATTTTAAACAGTTTGGGGCACCTGGGAGGGCGGAGGATACTAAATACACCCTGGCCATTTAAAGAAGCTTAAGTGGTCAGGTTTGTAGAATATCTTTTTAATACAGCCCAGAGTCATAAGATTTGACATTTCTTGTATGGAATGGAAAATGAATGAGCAATGTAAGGCAGAATGTATTCTAATGCAGCCTATACGAGAAGGTGTTAATCCATTTACATTTATATTATTAATATTTGGACCAGTCATCAATAATGAGGAGGTTAGAAGGAGTTTATTTGGGACCTCAAAATAACCAATACTGAATTGCAGTTGTCCACCTAACCTGCAAGAGGCAGCTGCTGTTCTGTAGCTCATTTATAACTCGAATATTTATTTATTTATTTATAAAGGATTTTACCAGTTTGTGATCAGTTTTCCAAGGGCAGTAGAAGTTACAATTCAGCAACAGCGATATCTCTGCCGTAATCAAATCACAATAATTTATTATCCTGTATTCAAAGCACACATTTTTTTTGACCGCTGTATCATGTTGTCTTTGTTCCTTGCTTTTCATTATATTTGTATTAAAAGATTAAAATAATGTATTTGGGGGAAAAGCACAACTCAGGCAGTGTTTCAAATTCTACACCTTGGCTTCATTTTAAAGTTTCATCCAGTCGGCTCACTTCTCTCTCCCCCCACTCCCCCCGCTCTCATTCCCTCCCCTGTACCTCTAGTACACCCCTCCTAGTCATAGAACAGAATAGAAAACTCTGCCTGGCAAGAGGAGTGAGGTGGAGATCATCAGCAGGAAACCTCTACAGAAAAACAGGGGAAAGGAGACTGCTTTGACTCCAAGAGCATCATGACACAGCACACTGGGCATATTAGACAACAGGTGAGTGCACAACAAGAAGATGTTGAAAAACAAAACTGAACCCAAAAACACAAAAAGTCCTAGGTGAATGGTTTTTATAGAGTACAAGACAAATGCAGAAAAACATGGATTGACTGCAAGTCTAAGGCAAAGCTGATTGCAATATGAGCAGGCACTTACGCTACATGCAAACCAAGCATACAGTTAATTTCTTTTCGCTTCTTCTAATCACATCACTCAGTTCCTAACACTATGGTGGGTCGTCAAAGAGCAGCAGTATTTGTCCTTGTCGCAATAGGACATACTTGAAAACGAGAGAAATCTCAATGTATCCTTCCTGGTAAAATCCTTTTATAAATAAAATAAATAAAATAGCATCAAACGCCGACTTTTCACAAAAAGGAAATCCGAACTGCGAGAGGAGAAGCTTCACTGTGAAGATTCTCCTGCCGTTGTTTGGATTTCCCTTGTTTGAAATGCCAGTGATTGTTCCAATTGCGACAATGACAATTTTCACTGGTGGTTGCAGCATCAGAAAACACAGATGATCCTCTTTGAATAACCCCTATAACTAATAATACTGACCGCAAATTAATCATTACTAATGTGGCCCAACTCCCCTAGATTGTAAGATCATCTGAACAAAGCCCTCTACACCTCCTGTTGCTGTTTTCCGAAATCATAAGCAGCTTTGTTGAAATTTCTGTGAAACTGTTGGCTTTATGTAAATTATGATTTTTTATGTATTTTATTTATTTTATGTTTTACGTGTTGCAGATTACATTTAACCCCTTAAGGACCAATGATGGAACTGTTCCGTCATAAATGCATTGATTTTAAAGACTCTTGGTCCTTAAGGGATTAACATGCAACACTGAGCTTTAAAAAACTGTACAGAATTCTTTCATGTTTTCACAGAGCACAGCAGATTTATTCATAACAGCATTGTTCTTAAAATATCTTTTTTGGTAGGGAAATTGATACAAACTGCTGTATAATGTGAAGCATAATTGATGGTGATTTTGCTTTCTTTTTATTTCCATAACACTATGGAGATTATAAAGGGTCACTCACCCTAACCACCTTATTATCCATTCTGGAGATATCGCTGGTTGAGGTTTCCTCCACCCCATCCAACATCACCAGTAGCCAGGATTTTTGAATTTCCCAGCTGCCAGTCACCAGATTGGTCGCTAGTGATGTTGACACGTAGACAGCATGCCGACGTCACTGTCTCTGAGACCAATCACTGTAGCAAGTGGTCTCAGAGAGGCAGCCGATGGATCGGTTCTGCGCATGCAATCAGCTCCGATCCATCATTCTGCTCAGAAAAGCTTCAGTGACATCAGGGTACGGAAGTCCTTGAACCGAAAAGGAGGAGCAGCGCATGGCAGGAAACATAAGGTGAGTAAATCCAACCAAGAATTATAAAAAAAAAACAATTGGGCAGGGGCTGTCAACAGCTTCTGCCCAATTATTTAAAGGCAAAAAAAGTGACTATTTTTTATATACAGGTCTATTCTCTAAATGTGAAACTCAGGAGAATTGTCAGGAGAGGACAAACTAGACCAAATAGCCACTTTAGAAAGTGAGTAAATGGGAGGATTTTTCTGGTGTGGCTATTTTGACCTAGAATTTTCATTTCTCCAGTCATTCTCCTGAGGTTCAACTTTCATGAATAGACCTGATAATATCACATTAAGTGGAGTGGAAGTTGGGTGAATCTCTTTTAAGTGTTGTCATATCTGTGAATTTATATAAGCATGTCTATAATAATCATCTGCCACTGCCAAAGAGTTTTTGTAAATGTAATTTACATGGTTGGAGGGCAACAGGTTGACACAGTTTCACCTTCAAACATACTTTGTTCCACTTGTGCATTTATCTTGTAGGTTCAGGATTGAGATGTGGTAAAAGCTGGATACATGTAGTTTTCTTTTTAGAAAGT
This sequence comes from Leptobrachium leishanense, assembly GCA_009667805.1. Classification (NCBI taxonomy): domain Eukaryota; kingdom Metazoa; phylum Chordata; class Amphibia; order Anura; family Megophryidae; genus Leptobrachium; species Leptobrachium leishanense. Next base: position 239,701,247 of record CM019065.1, read on the forward strand.
GTTGGATCCTGCCAGATCTATGCATGTTTTTGGGAACTGACACTTCTTTGAAGCACAATCCGGATCCACAACTATATCTTCGAAAAATCCCTGGATTCTACTGGATTTAATGAAGGCTGCATGGATCCGGGTTTTACTCATACCTCAGGATTGTAGTTGAATACAATATGTTGTGTACAGCAAACTAATGCTTGCTTTATCTTTCTATAGGGAACTTCCTCCTGTCCCTGTATCTTTTGGTAATGGCTGTAGGATTCCAGTATGTAGTTCTGCTGCACCTTGCGTTCCTAGATCTACCAGGGATTCTGACCAGATCTAATGTTCTCTGCCCTCATACTTCATTCTACCATGACTGCTGGATCAGACGCTTCCCTGGTTTGTTCCTTAGTCTGGCTGTGTCCAAGCAACGTGGAGCAAGAGTCCTGCAAAAACAACCTGAAGTATCTGCATCGCGCTGCAGTCGAAAATGCTGTGATCAGGGTGAGTATGAACGAAGTCATGACATGATGATGTAGATGGCATTCTGAAACGTTATAGTTGTCAACTTCAAGGTGACAAAGAAGACAAATTGTTAAAAAAGGTACCAAAAACATTGCTTGAGTGAAACAATATAGTTAAAGATGGCTAATACAACTAGTGACTTTTGAAGTTGACATTTTACTAAGGAAAGCATTTTGTGGCTAAGAAGACAATACGCAGTATGTACTAAGAGATGAAGGTTATTGTATCAAGATGACGTTCTACTGTGTAGCACAAATGCCCAAAGGAACTTCAAAATGATGAATGGCGTTAGATTGTTAGTGCTTATCTCCAGATAGAGGATTAAATTGCCAAGGTTGAGAGAGAAAGTTGCGTCAGAGAGAAGAATGCCACCGAATGCCAAGGGCAATCAGCTAGATTGCAGAATCAAAGTGGCTAAAATACATATTACAGAAAAGCATTATGGCATAAAAGAAGCAAACTACAGATTGAAAAGTAAATATACATGAGATGATCTGGTCCTGGGATGATAGAAAAGTCTTTTTTTTCTGCTCCTTCTTGATTTTCTGATGTAACTGTAAAACAAGGTATTGGAGTATTATATCAGATATCTAATCCCTACTTATATCTAAAGCAGACAAATATGACAAAAAGAAATAACACTCTGTGGTATCATATTGCATTATTTATTAGGCAAATATTTAAGGCACAAGTGGTCTGTCACCTGTGTCCTAATAAAAATGGATCCAGTGGAATGTTCAAATATTGACATCAACCCTGTTCTGTGTACCGAACTGGCATTCTCTGACAAAGCTGCTCTCTGTACCGACCTGGCATTCTCTGACAAACTCGCTCTGTGTACCGAATTGGCATTTAACAACAACCCTGCTCTGTGAACCAACCTGGCATTGTCCGACAACCCTGCTCTGTGTAATGACTTGGCAAGTACTAGTGATCATGCTCTGTGTCACTCGTCTGACTGGTACTAAGATCCCTGTTCCATCAACCAAGTCTGTTACAGTATTCTGATATCTGTTAACCCTTGCTGGGTATGTGTCATTTGGCTCCCTGAAGATAGTCAGCTGTACCGACCACCTAAGAATCAGAGGGGTAGATAGTATACTGTATACAGGGACCAGTATCATAGACCAAAGGGGGATTTGTGACGCTCTCTCACCATCAAAACAGTGATGCAATCACTGATGTGTGCCGGAAGCAATGTCAAGGTAGGCCTATATACAGAAAAGAGGGACTACCTAGTAAGGAAATGTATAATACCAGAAGTGGTTAGTGAGGCCCGTGTGGGTACAAAGGCACCAGCACTTTCCATTGCGGGGAATGGACAGGGAGAAGTTCCGATAACCCTTCCCACAACCACAGGCTCTCACCTTACAACTATGTTTACAATATATATATATATATAAAATATACTAACAGGTATCTATACACATCTCAAAAGTTAAAAGAACAGCTTTCCAGTCCCAGAAAATGTGCACCATATGCAAGTGATCAAGTGTTGCTCAGCTGGTGTTTCAGTTGCTATGGACAAAGAAACCATATCCCACACCTTTACTGTGATCATTATGTACACAATTATGGAGCAACCTCTCCAGTAAGTGTCCTTGGGCAAGACACCTAACGGTACATACTCGCCACCCAGGACATACTTGAAAACGAGAGAAATCTCAATGTATCCCTCCTGGTAAAATCCTTTCTCAAAAAACAAAATGCTGTCTACTGTATATTATAAAAGAAATCTAAAATATTGAGACCAAGCAGTTTCTTTCTAATCCTCGTCTGATGTTGGTAGTCTGTTACAATAACATCCAGGCAGCTTCATATTTAGGTTCATATAGATTATGTGTTGCCAAATGTGGCAATGTTTAATAGTGCTGTTATATGTACATTATGGGTTCAGATTCTGATTATAAACAAAACTTTGCGAAAAATAATTATGTAAAATGTGGACCTATTTCTCTCTGCTTTGTCTGGCTATTCCTCAATTCTACATCGCACTAGCATGTTGTTTTCTAAGGCTGGGGGCAGACGAGCATTTTGAAGAGTGGAAGGAACGTTCGTGTGAGTGGACGTTCCTCCCACTCGACGCCAGTCTGACGCCCGTCTGGCCAACTCAGTGAGTGCAGTTGGTTAGGCTTTGCAGCTCCGTCAACGCGCGCCCTAGCGTGCACGTGTAACAGCCTCTGTACGGCCCCGTCGCAGCGTCACAAGGCTGCGACGGACTCTGGAAGCCACGTCAGTACAGGCGCACCTAGTACACTTGTCTGACACTGGCCTCAAACACAACTGACGTTCACGGTTTGTTTCATTGCTTATTGCAGAATTCTTTGGAAACTCTGCACACCCTTGTTCATGGATATCCCAGACAACCAACTGTATGTGAACTGCTGGAAACTCCATCTCTGGAGCCAGTAATCTATATAAAACAAGCTATCAAATAATCCCCTTAACTCTTCTGACATGCACAATATCAATCACTTTTTCTGCAACAATGTTTGCTATTGTCTTTTAGTGACAAAATAGACCAATAGATCTACCACAATTGCTAGTCCCTGTGGAGAAGACAGGTCCATACACCATTATTATAGCATACACAGATCAACCACAACATTAAAACCACCTGCCTAATATGGTGTAAGTCCCTCTCGTCCTGCCAAAACAGCTCTGATGCATCGAGGCATGGACTCCACAAGACAACTGAACGTGTCCTGTGGTATCTGGGACCAAAATACTAGAAGCAGATCCTTTAAGTCCTGCATGGTGGGGCTTTCATGGATTAATTTTGTTGTTCCAGCACATCCCACAGATGTATAATTGGATTGAGATCTGGAGAATGTAGAGGCCAAGGCAAAACCTTGAAAGCTTTGTCATGTTCCTGAACAATTTTTGCAGTGTGGCAAGGTGCATTATCCTGCTGAAATCAGGGGCAGATACAGAGGGGGCAACGGGGCAATCCCCCCATCCCCCCCCGAGAAAATATTGCCGGCCGCTGAGTGCTTTTCTTTGTACGAGCGGCCGTCGGCATGAAGCTTGGCCGCTCGCCTGGGATCCACCAGCTGCAAGATCGCGGAGTTCACGAGATCTCGTGAACTCCGGGATCTTGCGAGAGCAGGCTTGTGTGTGGTGCCCAGGCGAGCGGCAAAAATATATATATCCATGTGAGCTGCAGCAATATAAATCAATGTGAGCTGGGGCAATATATATCCATGTGAGCTGGGGGCAATATATATAAATGTGAGCTGGGGCAATATATATAAATGTGAGCTAGGGGAAATATATATCCATGTGAGATGGGGGCAATATATATCCATGTGAGCTGGGGACAATATATATAAATGTGAGCTGGGGCAGTATATATCCATGTGAGCTGGGGGCAATATATATAAAATGTGAGCTGGGGCAATATATATATCCATGTGAGCTGGGGCAATATATATCCATGTGAGCTGGGGCAATATATATCCATGTGAGCTAGGGCAATATATATAAAATGTGAGCAGGGGCAATATATATAAAATGTGAGATGGGGCAATATATTACATGTGAGCTGGGAGGGGTACCCTGGCCCCTGGTATGGAAAGGGTTTGCAGGGCTCATGAGTCACATGAGGACAGACCCTGTACAATGTTCTGGGGAGAGTGAGTGTAACAAGCACAGCTTACGTTTAGGCGCGTCCCTGCCTGTCACTGCAAACCCAACACCAGCTCTTACCCAAAACTGGTAGAGTGCCCCCCTGAAACCTGTGCCTGATTCCCCTGGCTGAAAGAGGCCAGTGCCATCGGGGAACACCTTTGTTGTGAAGGGGTGTAAGTGTCAAGTATGTTCTGACACCTTTCTATCATGGCCAGCATTAATTCTTTAGCGTAAATTCGGAGCGTGTCACTGGATGTGGGTGTTTTTATAGGATTCACTTGTATTGTAGTTGGTTCTGTGCCAGACAACTGTACCTCAGCAATGATGCAGTTATATAGTGTGTGACCTACAGTCATGGCCGAAATTGTTGGCACCCCAGAAATCAAGTATTTCTCACAGAAAAGTATTGCAGTAACACATATTTTGCTATACACATGTTTATTCCCTTTGTGTGTATTGGAACAAAACAAAAAAAGGAAGGAAAAAAAACAAATTGGATATAATGTCACCCAAAACTCCAAAAATGGTCTGGACAAAATTCTTGGCACCCTTTCAAAATTGTGGATAAATAAGATTGTTTCACGCATGTGATGCTCCTGTAAACTCACCTGGGGTAAGTAACAGGTGTGGGCAATATAAAAATCACACCTGAAAGCAGATTAAAAGGAGAGAAGTTCACTTAGTCTTTGCATTGTGTGTCTGTGTGTGCCACACTAAGCATGGACAACAGAAAGAGGAGAAGATAACTGTCTGAGGACTTGAGAACCAAAATTGTGGAAAAATATCAACAATCTCAAGGTTACAAGTCCATCTCCAGAGATCTAGATTTGCCTTTGTCCAGAGTGCGCAACATTATCAAGAAGTTTGCAACCCATGGCACTGTAGCTAATCTCTCTGGGCGTGGACGGAAGAGAAAAATTGATGAAATGTTGCAACACAGGATAGTCCGGATGGTGGATAAGCAGCCCCAAACAATTTTCAAAGAAATTCAAGCTGTCCTGCAGGCTCAGGGAGCATCAGTGTCAGCGCGAACTATCTGTCGACATTTAAATGAAATGAAAGGCTATGGCAGGAGACCCTGCTGACACAGAGACATAAAAAAGCAAGACTACAGTTTGCCAAAATGTACTTGAGTAAGCCAAAATCCTTCTGGGAAAATGTCTTGTGGACAGATGAGACCAAGATAGAGCTTTTTGGTAAAGCACATCATTCTACTGTTTACCGAAAACGGAATGAGGCCTACAAAGAAAAGAACACAGTACCTACAGTGAAATATGGTGGAGGTTCAATGATGTTTTGGGGTTGTTTTGCTGCCTCTGGCACTGGGTGCCTTAAATGTGTGCAAGGCATCATGAAATCTGAGGATTACCAAAGGATTTTGGGTCGCACTGTAGAGCCCAGTGTCAGAAAGCTGGGTTTGCGTCCGAGATCTTGGGTCTTCCAGCAGGACAATGACCCCAAACATACATCAAAAAGCACCCAGAAATGGATGGCAACAAAGCGCTGGAGAGCTCTGAAGTGGCCAGCAATAAGTCCAGATCTAAATCCCATTGAACACCTGTGGAGAGATCTTAAAATTGCTGTTGGGAAAAGGCGCCCTTCCAATAAGAGAGACCTAGAGCAGTATGCAAAGGAAGAGTGGTCCAAAATTCTGGGTGAGAGGTGTAGAAGCTTATTGATGGTTATAGGAAGCGATTGATTTCAGTTATTTTTTCCAAAGGGTGTGCAACCAAATATTAAGTTAAGGGTGCCAAGAATTTTGTCCAGCCCATTTTTGGAGTTTTGTGTGACATTCTGTCCAATTTGCTTTTTTTCCTCCCTTTTTTGTTTTGTTCCAATACACACAAAGGGAATAAACATGTGTATAGCAAAACATGTGTTACTGCAATACTTTTCTGTGAGAAATACTTGATTTTCTGGAAAAATGTCTGGGTGCCAACAATTTCAGCCATGACTGTATTTTGATGTTTCTCTCTGGGTGAAACCCTATGGTTGTGTTGTGTCATACAGTTATTATCTATATACAGTAGGTCTAATTTGTGAGGGGCAAGTTGTCTTACTGTTTCTTCACTGTTGAGCTCTATTCTAATGCTCCCTGGTATTTGAGGTATACATTATCAGGGCTGACCTGAGGGACAGATTAGAAATCATATTTCTTTGCTCAAGCAAGGGCCATTTGGTTATTTGTTGCCTTTTCTGTGCTATATTTGCCTCTAGGATTTGCACAATATTTCTGACCCTTATTCAGGAATCAAGATTAGTTCCAGTGGTTATCTAATATATACTGGCACAAGATCTTATTTCAGATCATAATACAAAGTTATGTTGTGGGCTTTTTTAATAGAGAGATTGTCTATGTTATTTCTATTTTGTATGAATAAAGATTGTGCTCGTTTATACTCTGACTATTGAGGGTTGTTAGGGATTTGGTTTTCTTTCCTCCCTCTTTCTTTGTTTTTGTTATGTTCTAACACCTTCTATCATGGCCAGCATGAATTCTTTCAGCAAGATCAGACCAGAAGGGCTAGCTTTCGCTCCACACGTGCATCAATGAGCCTTGGATGCCCATGACCCTGAGTCCAGTTCACTGGTTGTCCTTCCTTGTACCACTTCTGGTAGGTACTAACCAATGCATAGTGGGAACTCCCCACAAGGTTTGTCCTTTCGGAGATGCTATGACACAGACATTTAGCCATTACTATTTGGCCCTTGTCAAGGTCACTCAGACGTTTTCACTTGCCTATTTTTCTTATTTCCAACACATGAAATTCAAGAGCTGGCTGTTCAATTGCTATCTTAAATATCCCACCCCTTGGCAGTTGACATTGTAACCAAATAATCAATGTTGTTCACCTGTCAGTGGTTTTCATGTTGTGACAGATCAGTGTATGAAAACGGTTATATAGGATTTCATTGAACAAATTCTGTCAGAAAACAACCATCACGTTTTTAAATCAGGGGTGTCAAACTTTGGTCCTCCTATTGTTGATGGCATACAATGTCTAAAATTATTTGAATAAAAGACATGACCAGAGTAACATGGGGGGGGGGCAGAATTTGAGATCAGTGGCTCAGATGTTCCGTTCCAAATGAGAAATGTATTTATCATGTAAATAGAGCAATTATGAAAACACATCTGAAAATGCAGTTCACACATGTTTCATAAAACTTGACAGTTGGAAAATAAAAAGCAAACATTAAAGTGAACTGAAGTTACAGTTCCAAGTATTTATAAAGTGCTAACAAGTTACGTAGCGCTATATAATGGGACAGGACAACAAATATACATACATAGTTAAACACACAGAACAGTAAGAGAGAGGACCTTGTTTAAAAGCTTAGAACCTAAGAGGAGGAGTGTCACAATAAGTGAGGGTAAATAGCAGAGAATGTGGAGTAGTGTGGTACATGTGGGAAGATGGAGCAAGAAATGTACAGTGGGGGATTATGGAGTGAGCCGATAGGCTTCTCTAAAGTAATGTGTTTTCAGAGACTTCTAGAAGGAATAGAGAGACTGGGAGAGTCTAATGTTGTGTGGGAGGGAGTTCCATAAAAAGGGGGCAGCTCGGGAGAAGTTCTGAAGGTGAGAGTTGGGGGCGCGGATATGAGGAGATGATAACATCAGATCATTGGCAGAACTAAGTGGACAAGATGGGATATACCCGCTATAAGGGAGGAGATGTAGGCAGGGGTGCGGTTATGGAGAGCTTTGTACGTAAGCACAAATATTTTGAATTGGATTCTAAAGGAAACAAGGCCCGTGAAGATTATGAAAAATAGAATGGAGTGGGAGGTGAGGTGGATGAACCTAGCACAGGCATTCATAACAGACTGCAGAAGGAGAATCTGGGATCTCTTAAGGCCAGCAAAAGGGGGTTACAGTAGTCAAGGCGGGAGATGATTAAATCTTGGATGAGCATTTTAGTAAAGTCCTGTTTAAGAAAGGGGAGGATGTGTGCAATGCTTTTTAGGTGGAAGTAGTAAAATTTGGTTAGTGACTGAATGTAAGGAGTGAAGGAGAAATCAGAGTTGAAGAGGACACTGAGGCAATGAGCCTGTGAGGTAAAAGTAATGGTGGCACCATTCACCTGAAGGGAAATGGGTGCAGGACTGTTAGATTTACAGGGAGGGAAGACGAGAAGTTCAGTTTTAGAGAGGTTGAACTTTAGGAAACAGTTAGTCATCCAGACGGAGACAGCTGATAGGCAGGCAGTAACATGGTCCAACACAGGAGTGGAGAGTATAAAACAAGCAGGTCAGCGCCACGAATCACGTCCACCACCAATCTCCCGAAAGCTTGATCAAACACAGTGGTCTTCCCTATACCAGGTGAATGAAAAGAAACATATACGTATCTTGATCAGCGCAATGAAAATTGCTATCAGGATCTTGGTGTCTCTCATAGATCAGCAGACCATATTTTGGTACAGAAAACAAAATATAAAAGTACACAATGGTGAAGTATATCAAATATATACTATAAATAAAATGCAATGGATGATGTTTCACTCACAAACATAGAGCCTAGCACTGGTTCTAAGTGGAACTGCACGTTTGGGTTGTTTTTTCTTCTATATTGTTCACAGGTGACCCACACCTTGCACGGCTGTTTCCCTTCACATATCAAGGAACCATATAAGACAAGAAAAGACAGCGCAACTCTCCTTGTGCAGAATGAAAATATAAGTGTATATATGCTTTTCAATCAATCTTTCACTTACACATGTTGGAGCTTCAATAGCTCTAAGGTTTGCGCATATGGATTTTTTCAGGCTCGGGCAAATCCATAAACCACCAAAAAGACACAGGCTGGATCTTCTTTTCGAAAGAAAATTTAATGAAATAAAAACATGTAAAACAAATGAATATAACAGGTACCCAGGACGCGTTTCTTCGCACTAGGCGACTTCCTCAGCTGGTTAAGGATCAGTGTCCCCTGTAAGATGTTTTATAGTCCTCTAAATTAAGATCAACCATATGCATGTGTTCCCAGACGTCTTCTGGCATGTGTTCCCAGACGTCTTCTGGCATGTGTTCCACGCCTCACTTTCGTAATCCACCAGATGATTGAAGGTGCCGCCATCTTGGATTGTCAATGCAGCTCAACGTGTGTTCCACGCCTCTCTTTGGAAATCCACTCAGTGAATTGGACTTCCTTCATCTTGTGCCTGCATTCAGATGCTTAATGCCATATCTGGAGATGGGCGGGAACAGTGTCTCTGCATTACCATAGTAAAAATGATTTTCGCTTTCTCCACACATCGTGGAGATGTTTTATCTGCAACAAATATTTAAATAAACCTCGATCACAGGGAATAATATAACAAACTTATAGAAATCCGATCTACATCGTACATAACTTCTTATAGTTAAACATACATAACCGCATTGAATTGTGTGTCTCATAACCTCCACATAATATGATAAAGATTATTCATTTCTTAATAAGCAAAAAAGTGCTGAATGTGTATAATATATACATAAGGGGATATGAAAAAATATATCTAATCCCATCCTGTCCTATAATTGGACATGAGGTGTGCTATTGTGATATTCATTATTAAAATATGGGGGTTTTTTTTTGTGTTTTTTTTGTTATTTACATATGTGTGAATCATTTATGGAATATAATGAATCAATTAGGGATATTATATTAATATATTTTGTGAAAAATGTCAAAACTAAAAAACATATACTCAAGGTGTTTTTTACATATACATTAAGGCAGTTCTAGGGGTCTGAGATGTATGGGCCTTGATAGGATTGTATTGGGACCGAGGAAAGGTAATCTCGATAGATTACACTGATCTGCAATTTTTCAACCTTTTTCTGTTCTTTTCAAATGAATAGTTGTATCTGAATGGATTTTTTGCACAGATTCCGAAAATGACCTTCAAAATTCCCTATCACGTCAGCTTTTTTCACAAATGATGGAAATGTGAAAATTTAAAAAACGTTATTTTTTTAACGACATTGCTATATGGCAACGTTTGTAACGTTTGAAAATGTTCTCTGGAGGGGTAGAATGATTGTTTAAGGAATAGATAAACATAAATACATATTCAAAAGCAAACATACCTAACATTCGCCACTGGGCTCCCCTTCAAACTTCCTCTTTTTGGATTGTCTTCGGTGTGCGTCCGTACAGTCCTGTTCAACATCCAACAATAGTCGGCCATCATATGTACAGTCCACTTTCCTTGGTATCTCTTTTCCATCACTTTAATATCCTGATGGAAGCGCTCGCCATGTTCTTCCGAAAAATCACCAAGATTGTTAGGAAAGTAATTTAGATGAGCATGAAGAAAGTGAACTTTGACGCTCATGTTGCAACCAAGCAGTTCATAGGATTCCAGCATATCCTCGACTAAAGTGGTGTAATTTGAAGCCTTTGTGTTCCCCAAAAGGTTCTGTACCACATTTCTGAATGCAGTCAGGGCCGGCCCGACAATGGAGCAGAGCGGAGCAGCGGCACCAGGCGGCAGAAATTTGGGGGCGGCAAATTTCTGCCCCCGGTGCTGCTGCTGCGCTCTGCACTATTTTTTTAGATCGTGCAGCCGCCGCGCTCGTTCCTTCAATGAGCGCCAGCCGCATGAGTATCTGCCGCTCACCTAAGATCCATCCTCCAGCCTGCTGTGATCGAGATCACGTGATCTCGCGAGACCGCGGCAGGCTGGAGGGTGGATCCCAGGCGAGCGGCAGATACTCATGAGGCTGCCGCTCGTTGAACGAAGGAACGCGGTGGCCGCAGCAGGATCTGCCCATCGGAGGGGCCTGGCAGAGGTGAGCCTGGAGGCAAATATATCCGTGAGCTGGCCTGGGGGCAAATATATAAGTGAGCTGGCCTGGGGGCAAATATATCCGTGAGCTGGCCTGGGGCAAATATATCCATGTGTGAGCTGGGGCAATATACCCATGTGTGGGCACTGCTGGGTATGTGATGCTGGGCAATGCTGGGTATGTGATGCTGGGCACTGCTGGGTATGTGACGATGGGCACTGCTGGGCATGTGAAGCTGGGCACTTCTGCATGTCATGCTGGGCACTGCTGCGCATGTGAAGCTGGGCACTGCTGGATGTGTCATGCTGGGCACTGCTGGGTATGTGACGCTTTGCTCTGCTGAGCATGTGAAGCTGGGCACTGCTGGGTATGTGACGCTTTGCTCTGCTGGGTATGTGACACTGGGCACTGCTGGGTATGTGATGCTGGGCACTGCTGGGTATGTGATGCAGGGCACTGCTGGGTATGTGACGCTGGGCTCTGTTATATACACCTCACATTACTGTATCACAGAGCTCCACAGCAAGAAAATTCTAATGTACGGTGTGCGTATGAGTGTTTGAATTTTATTGCTGTGGCGCACTGTGATACGCTCATACACGCTGCGTGTTTTTTTTTGGGGGGGCCGCATTTCATCCTTCGCTCCAGGCAGCACAATGTCTTGGGCCGGCCCTGAATGCAGTCCATGCTCACAATTCGCACTCACTCATGGTTTCCTCGAATATGTTGTCTGCCATTCATTTTCGTATTTGAGGGCCTATGAAAATGCCAGCTTTAATTTTTTCAGACGTGATTGATGGAAACTTACCACCAAGATACTGAAAGCATTTACTGTCCCTGCTTAAAGCTGTAACGAATTGCTTCATTAAGCCAAGTTTGATGTGTAAAGGTGGCAACAGTATTTTCGAGGGATCAACCAGTAAAAGTGAAACAATGTTTTTTTCGCCAGGTGTGAATGTACTTCTGACTGGCCACTGCTGCCGAACCCAATGTTCCGTCCTTGCTCTGGAGTCCCATTCACACAAAAAGCAAGGAAATTTGGTGTAGCCTGCTTGTTGGCCGAACAATATTCCAATCACCTTGAAATCCCCGCACAAAGACCATTCATGAAACGTTTTTTCAATTTTCACATTTCCGACATTCGTGAAAAAACTTGACGTGATACAGAATTTTGAACCTCATTTTCGGAATCTGCGCAAGAAATCCATTCAGATACACCTATTCATTTCAAAACAACAAAACCTTGCATATTGGTGTTATTATTAAAACAAGAAGCTCAATGGATTTATAAATTGAATTCCTTGGCTCCCAGAGGCCTAAACGAGGGATTTACTTTTACTCCCTTCATTAGGGATAACTAGCTGCTGCTCATCCCTAAGTGATATATGCTTTGCCTTCTTCTAGTCCATTTTGGTCTTAATTGCTGTGTTGTGCCCCCCCTCTCCTTGTTTGTTTCTCTTCTCCTGCTATTCGTTCAATATATACATATACATTTATTGCATTACCAGCCATTGGAATTGTGATGTGTGAATTAGATATTAATATGAATTTTATTTATTTATTTTTTTGATTATAGCCATTTTGTTATTTTTCTTTTGATTATATTTTTCTTTTCATTATATATTTATTGGATTTTGATATTCACTACTTCTTTATTCTGATACTATGCAGTTTATTTCACTGTTTTGTTTTAGTATTCTGGTGTCAGTTTATGCAGTTTTTTATGATTATTGTGTAAAGATGCGTTTGGTCTCTATACCTTTTGGGTCATTTTCCCTGATATTTATTGTTTTTGTGATCCATATCGATATATCATAGACTGTTATTGGGTGGTCGTTACAATGCCCCCGGTTGTACTTCTGTCACCATGGACGCTGTGGAGCTGGACGCATAAGGTTTGGAGCAAGCGGCTCTACATTTTGATTTGCCCATGGAGGTATCCCGCCTTCTTCACGCATGCATGTCTTTCATTTATGCTACAGATTGCCGAATCGACGGGGCTCACGAAGGAGTCGGATCCACGTCTATTGATGCGTCCTTTCTGTTTGGTTTGGGGGCGTGTCGGTTTACTTTGATACACACGTGGATATGGAAAGCACACCGGAAAAAGGGTGGTGACACGCACGCCACCCTGAGTATAGAAGATCTGATGTATGCAATTTTGTTTGATTCCCAGGTTTGGGATACTATACATTCTTTCCCCTGATGAAGACAGCATGAAGGCTGTCGATACTTGTTGGGCTTGTTTCTGATGTATTTGTTGTTGCAGCACACTGGGATGTGTGTTTTTTAACTGTTGGGGTGCCTTTCAAATCCCCATGTAAAGTGCTGTTTTGTGTTGTGTGGGTGGATATTTCTGAGGACTTAATTACAGATTAATATTGAGTTATTTGATCATATATGCATTATATTGGTCATACCATCAGCTGCATTTAATTGCTTACTTTGGTGGTTACCAGCGACTATCCTCAATTTATATACCGATTTAATCATATATCACCCAGGTGTCTCTTTTTTCATTCTTTGTTGTTTTAATTGTATTGTTATAATATTTTATTTTATGTTTCAATAAATATTGTTTGCTGGGACCCAATCCCTCTAGTAACTCTCCTTGTACTGCTGTACATTGGACTGTTATATGTTGTTGTTTTTACCGGGGCCTGTCCTGATGAAGCCGGCACAGTATACCGGTGAAACATGTTGACGTTATGCCCTGTCAATATTCTTTATGCCTTCTAAAATAATTTCTACCCTGGCAATGGTTTAATTTGTTTCTTCCGTTATATGGAGTGTGGTGGCTTGCGTGACACCCCACTCCTCTTTCCTGGGTTCAATCCATTTATGAAGTCTGCTTGCAGTGTACCTATCAGTTCTTTTCCTCTCTTTTCTTTGCTATAAATACAATCCCACGAAGGATTGTTTTCCTGCTTATTGAGGCGCTTTGATTACAAAGCATTTGTGCACTGCTACAAGTTATATAGACTCACATATACAGTACATATACATTTTGTCCTTGACAAATCCAGTGTACTCAGGGAACTGACTTTTAATATTGTGTTTCTTTGTTACACTTGTATGTGCTTTTTTTGATTCACTGGTTTATTCTCATTTTTGTTGTACTGTTGCTCTTTTACTTTGAACCACCTGGCTGATATCACCGCTTATGTAGTGAGGGATTTTTACTTGTTTATCTGATTAAAAGTTAAGTTTTATTCTTGTATTGCTTGTTCACCTAGGCATTGATATATAGCTCTCCATTTGAATTTACGGGTTACCCCCTTGTTGCATTAGGTGTCTTTATTTCTTTTTTTTTCTAATCAATATCACTGAGAGACTTAGGCCCCTATTACAATCCTCGCGCAGCGCAAAATTGCGCTGCACGATTGCATTTGCGCGATGATTGTAATAGGGGCCTTACTATTTAATTTCTACCTTGTGGATGGTGATGGCGCCGGTGGGAGAGAAGCTGCCGCAGTCTAAAGGAAGGATCCGCCCCCACACGTGTGACGCGCCTTAATCCCGTTCACTGGCTGGCGACATTTGTGTGTGTGGGTGAGGTCCGCTGGCGGCACTGCTCCCAGGTGTTGCCTCTGATAAAAATAGTGCAGAAATCCATGTTTAAGCTGTCAGCGGCTGCCTGGGCCCCCTTCAGTGGCGGAATGCCAGGGCCCCCGTCGCAAGTGCGACCGCTGCGACCCTGGTACTTCCGCCACTGGCCAGCATCAACCCTGTGTAACGATGCGACATTCCAACATGCATCAAATCACCAACTCTCATTGGAAGCAGTGATGCATACATTGACTTTTATCATCCACCCTGCATCATTTTGGTGCTCATACCATAAAAATGATACAGTGATGTGGGAGTTAGACAGGAGGATTCCTTTGTAACGTACATTGCCAATGTATGCTGAGGATGCATGACATATGTCGTTTGGAAGGTCACCTTACTTTCCCTTATAAATAATCATGTGCCCAGTTCCTTAGGGTTGGGTTATTCAGGAGCCTCTGTGTCAGTAACCATGTATTTCTGTTCTTTTTTGAGTATCCTTCTCCACTTCCTGCCCTGCTTGTGTGTGGATTCCCTGGCTACCTGACCTTCCCTTCTCTTCTCTCCTGAATTCTGTTGCTCTGCTTGTACCCCCTGACTTCGACATCGCTCTGGACTATAGTTTCTCTGACCCCTGGCTTGTTTTACAGATTCTGATAATTGGCTTGTGCTTCATGACCTCAGTTTTTTTTTTCTGACTACATACTGGTGTTCCAAGCTTGTATCTAGATTGGACTAACTAGGGATGTGCATGGCTGAAAAAATTGTTTTGTTTAGTTTCGTTTCATTACATTTTAAATTATTTCGTTTTCGAAATTTCATAACTAATTTTGTTTCGTATTTCGTTTCGGATCGATCTAAAATTTTTGAATCGATTTGAAATTTCGAATCAATTCGAATTTCATATATCAATTCGATAGTTGATATCAATTTAAAATTTTGGATCACTAAATATAACCCCAATTAATCAAATTTTGCTGTTAAAATAAAAGCTAGGGTTAAATTTTAAGCTGTGTCACAGATTTACAGGGTTATCCAAAGAGATCCGAATTGCTTGAGAAAGGTAACCGAACGCTAAAAATCAGCGTTCGGTTATCTTTCCTGACCATTCAGCTATCCAGAGAGCAGGCAATTCGCCAAATCCTAGCGAATTGCCTGAACATACCTTGCCTGTTCGGTCCCTGTTCGAGGGCAGTGAAATCCCCATGAAAAAGCACTGCTTCGGCTATTCAGAGAACACAAACCAGCAGTGAAAGGTTCCCCTAATGCCCTGCCATTCGGTGATTTCATGCGGCAAATTTATTCAGGAGAATCCCATAGACTTCAATGTTAAAAATATTCCGGTTTTAATTCAATATCTAATAAACCGTTCATTATAAAATTCTGCAGTAAAGAGGCTCTTTATTTATAGATTTTTTAGGATACTTTAAGCATTTTTCTGAATTTTTTTTTTTAAAAGTCTGATTTTTTTTTGGATTTTTTTTCAGTTTACTTATTTTTTTTGTAACAGCCCTTTTTATTATCATTCCCTGGACCTCCTGTGTAAATTTCAGACATTTTCGCTCAGTAGTTTCTTTGCAAACAGCGTTTCAATTTCACATTCATACAAACGGTTTTGCTAATTTATTCACCTCCCTCGTCTGTGTCTCAGCTGCTTTGGCTCTGTGTGATTCGGCTCCTGTTCGGGCTTTTCAACGGGTTTATCCAGATGTTTTTGTGGCTTTTCAGCGTGCATTTGGTGGGTTTTGCGGTTAGTTTTCGGTGGGTTTGCGGCAGCTTTTCCCTGCAATTCGGGGACCCTGTGGTGCTTGCTGAATACACCGCAGGGTCACTGAAATGGGATCGGCAAAAGGAACCGAATTGAAGAGAACGAAAAGTCACTGAACGTGCGGTGACTTTTCGAATCTCTTTGGATAACCCTGTATGTATTTGAGTCAATTTAAACAGTGAAACAAATTTAATTTGTTTCAAGAAGTCCTTTGCTGACTATTACTTTTTTTTTAAGTTAAGATCAATTCGATAGTTGATATCAATTTGATAGTTCATTTCAAATTCGATAGTTGATATCAATTTGATAGTTCATTTCAAATTCGATAGTTGATATCAATTTGATAGTTCATTTCAAATTCGATAGTTGATATGTATTTGATAGTTCATTTCAAATTCGATAGTTGATATCAATTATTCAAATTTTTCTTTTATGATGATGACAGTGTAAAACTAAATAAATTCATTATATACCGTTTCGTTTCGAATTTGTATCGTATCGATTCGTTATTTGGAAGTACTTCCAAACTACGAATTATCAAATTTCGTTGCAAATTCCGAATTTTTCCGAAACGAATGCACATCTCTACTAGTTACCCTCAAAAGCTCCACTACTGTTTAGAGAGGTATAGAGGAGTCTGATGTGCCTCTCAGCTACTGGGTTCCTCTCCTTGCCTGCTACAGTCTCCTGCCTTTGGCGTTGACATTGAGCCTACAGGGGAGAAATTATTATAATTTTGAAGTTGTCATCAGTGAGGTATTTCTCAGGTTTGTAAAGGTCTTATGATTGATTTGTGTTTGTTGACATAAAGTGCTAATTTGACATGACACAGAGCTTAAAGGTGTATTAGATACAGGAAAAAATCATTATGCAGAGGTAATTGTAGTATAAAATGTAATGACATTTAAGATTGTTTGATTATCTTAATAAAGTATAGTATTTTACAACTGACCTTGATATTTAGAAATTTGACCTCCCCATAGTTCATTTACTATATCCTTGATGTACTGTCCTGCCGTGAGAGTAGCTGACAGCCAGATACAAAAATACACAGAAATAGTTTTGTGTTTAATCCAAACTGTGTTTACTTCTGGTAATCCTGTAAAACTAAAGGATAAAATAGCCTTACAATGAGTGCATTATAAGACTTTACAAATAAATGCAGTATAAACATTTATCTTTATAGAAAGCTGGTATCTAGACATATAGATCATATGTGACATACAGTGGTGTAATTAAGCTATATAATAAACTTGTAAAGTAATTAAACTTACAGGCACATCTACATCTGGGGTGAGACTGTAAAAACTCTCTTCTGTCTGCATCCAGCCAACTGTCTGCATCTGGTTAAGACTGGTTTAAACTTTATTGACAAGTGAACAAACTGACACTTCCTGTTTTACTTCAGAGCAAGCTAGACTGCTTTTATAACAAAAGACCAGCAGATAGAGTCTGTACAAATGCTGGAATATAGACAGCACACTTGAAATGCAGCGTGTTCTAGAATTGTTGCAACTGTCAGTAAGCATCATTCATGTGTCACCATAGGTATGCACTATTAAGTTCCTCATCCAAAATAAAGAACTTTGGCAGTTCTCTGTGTAGATGGTCTTGGAGATTATGAGTTGGCCCCACTTTAGATATGGTAAATTTCTGGGATGACAAACTCCATACCATCTGACCACCATTTCTGAATGCTGAAAAATCATGAGAAAGTGTAGTTGAAAATCTTAAGCCAGGCTTAACATTCTTAAATGAAGCTAGTGTAGCGCTCACCCCCGGAGGAGCCGCTGAATAAACCTCGGGATAGTCTCACCGCACTAGGAATTATTACACACCAGCGCTGTTGTGGATTTTTCTATATTATATACATTACTGATCCCAATAAAGCAGCATGCAATACACATATACGGTACTTGAATGGCAGGAATTCGTAACGCGGGAAAAACACACGGCTGGAAAACAGTTAAACCCCTCAGTCCTGGAGTGTAAGTCCCGTGAAATAGCTCAAAAATATATATATGTAGTGTCTAGGGTACCCGGGTACTGTGTTCAACTGGCCAGTGAACGAAAAGAGCAATCTTCGACTAGTCACCGTTGGGACCCTGTGAATTGAAGCAATATAACAAGTCTGCGTTTTCGTTTCGGACCCGTGGGCCTGGAGGCCTCTCACCCATCCGTCGAACTAACTGTCTAGCACGCGATGCCTCGACCAAAGGGTCTTTCTCCACGTTGAACTGGGACTCCGTGCCAACGAATCTGCTCCCCGCTTGCTGAATCTCCGCAACTGGAACAAACGATCCGCCGCCAGCACTCCCGATCAATCGTCGCGGCCTCCTAACTCGAGGTCCTGCCGGAACCAGCTTGTCCTCCAAATCTCTCAGCACTGAGTATGTAGGTCACAGCACGAACTCTGTCCCGATCTCCGGCACAAATAAAACAGCGTCTTCACTCCGCCCTGGTTGTGATCCTTGACAGCTCCAACATGCTTCCTACACCTCTCGTTGCTCCGCTCACACTCCCTGCACCAATCACGAGGCTGCTGATGTATATCCTCCACTTATTGGCCCCACTTCCTGTCCTCAAGCAAAGGGTGCTGGGAGATGAAGTCCGCTTTGTCCAGCATAGTAAACAATGTCTCCAGCACTATCTCCCTCTAGTGGCAGCCATAGTCCAGTACACCAAAGCACATTTTGAAGGCAGCGTTACACTCACCCCCCCTAAACTCTTGGGTCCCTCCAAGGGAGTGTAACAGATACATAACATTGCAATATTCATATTAACCATTACATTCAGGCTCAGCAGCAAACATGTAATGGGTCAGATATACATCCTCAATTTGACTCATGTCCCTAGCTACTTCAACCAGCATAGCAGACACTTCGGGTAGTCTTCACACAGTTGTAACCGCTTCTTCTGTGCTATGTCCCGGTGAATCATATGTAAGTCTCTGAGGGGGCCGTATTGAACGTTTGGACTCAGATTCAGTAATCTCCTCTTTGGGTGTAAGGGTCACGTTTACAGGCTCAATTCTCTCATCAACATTTGGAGCAGACACTTCCTCAGAGTATGAGCCTTCCAGGGAAGGCATAGAACTGTAATCTATGGACACATCCTCTGGAACTTCAGGAACTTCCGATGTCTCAGGTACTTCCAATCTGAATTCAGGAGCATCAGGCCTCAGGTTACTTTCACACTGATCAGAGGCCGGAATAACTTCTTCAGGCTCAGGTGGGCACACCCAGTCCAGACAAAAACTTCCTTCTTCACTGTTCTCCTCACTTTCTTCAACAGAACGCAACTGCTGAGATCGAGTAACAGGAGCCGAACGAGGAACAGGCAGATTCGGCAAAGAAAGTTCTTCTCCAACTGGTATCCGTACAGCCTCTCTCAAAGGTAACAAATGATTCCTGTGGCAGTTCTTTAGAGGCCCGGCCTTTCCATCGGGACGGATTTGGTATACTGGCAGACTAGGCAGTTGTTTGCAGACAATGTAAATTTGAGAACTCCATCTATCGGCCAGTTTGTGCCTTGCAGAAATGCCTAAATTCTTTAACGAAACCCTATCGCCAGGTTGTAAGTCCTGTACCCGAACTCTCAAATCGTAATTTCGCTTATTCCTCTGTTCTCTACCTTCTGAAGTTAAACATGCCTGTTCGAATGCATAAGCCAAGTTTCCCCGCAGTCTGTCCACATAATTTTTGTAGGAAGTGACAGACGTCTGGTCAAGAGATAGGCCAAAGGCTAAATCAACTGGCAGTTGAGCTTCTCTTGAAAACATGAGACGATAAAGGCGAGTACCCAGTTGCATCACTCTCAGTACTGTTATACACATGCACCAGCGTAGCTATGTGACGACTCCAATTCTGCTTCTCATTGGTGGATAATGTCCCCAACATATTCCGTAGAGTGCTATTAAATCTTTCTGGTTGAGCATCACCTTGGGGGTGATATGGAGTAGTTCCAGTCTTTTGAATTCCTAACACTTATAGCAATTGCCCAACAAGTCAGTTCTCAAAGTCTCTGCCTTGATCTGAGTGGATCCTCTTTGGTAGGCCATAATGAACGAAAAACTTTTCCATCAAAACTTTTGCCACTGTAGGAGCACGTTGGTCTTTTGTAGAGAAAGCTTGGGCATAACGAGTGAAGTGATTAGTCACCACTAAAATATTCCCCTGCCCACTAGCATCAGGCTCTAAGCACAGGAAATCAATGCACACCAAATCCATGGGTCCTTGACTTTGCAGGTGGCTCATTGGAGCAGTTCGGGTTGGTAGGCTCTGGATACACCTCAAACACGAATGGCAGTAACTTTCAACTTCAGATCTCACGCAGGGCCAGTAGAATCTGTCTCGCACCACTTTACAAGTTCTCTCTGCACCCAAATGTCCATGGTCATCGTGTAATTCTCTCAATACACCTGCTCTGTGCTTTGCTGGGAGGAACAATTGTTACGTTTCTTCAGCATTGTTCGAGGGGACCCTTCTGTAGACCACCCCATCCAGCATCTTCAGCCGCTCCCATTCTTTGCAGACCAATCGGGCTCCTTCGGGGGAATTAGTCAGTAGAAATCCCCTTTGACCCACGTTCATAGCTTTCATTGTCAATGTCAGAGGATCTTCAGCTTGATCTGCTTTCAGTTCCTGTTTCGATAGAGTAGGTAGGCTTTCA
The DNA here is from genome assembly GCA_009667805.1 of Leptobrachium leishanense. Classification (NCBI taxonomy): domain Eukaryota; kingdom Metazoa; phylum Chordata; class Amphibia; order Anura; family Megophryidae; genus Leptobrachium; species Leptobrachium leishanense. The sequence continues at coordinate 239,722,146 of CM019065.1, forward strand.
CTCCTCAGCTGTGTAGGATTACAATAAAGTTCTGCAACGCCCGCAGCCATAACTCCTATAGCTTCTGCCTCAGCTGTTCCCTTGACCCAGCGCTCTGCCCCCTGACATAAGGCTTGCACCCCATCTGGAGTCAACTGAGTCCATTCCGTAGTGTAGGGCCTTCTAGACAGAGCATCTGCATCTCGATTATTCACTCCAGGGCGATACTTAAGGCTGAACCGAAACCCTGACAGAGCGGCCAACCACCGATGTCCTGTTGCATCCAGTTTCACAGTAGGAAGGACGTACGTAAGAGGATTGTTGCGGTCTTTATCACAAATTCAGCCCCATACAGATAATCTTTCAGCTTGTCTACTACCGCCCACTTCAAGGCTAAGAACTCTAATTTGTGGGTAGGATAGTTCTTTTCTGAAGGCGTAAGGCTTCGGTTTACATACGCTAAAGGCCTCAGCAAACCATCATATTCTTGATACAAGACTCCTCCTAGACCTTCTCTGCTGGCATCCACATTCAATTCGTACAGCTTATGAGGATCAGCTTAAGCCAGGACGGGAGCTCGAGTTAGACTCTCTTTCAGTTTCATAAAGGCACTTTCACACTGATTAGTCCACTCTTCTTGAATTGATTCCCGAGCCTTCCTAGGCCCTTTAGCCGACGAACTTCGACTAGGGACCGTTGAGTCTTCTCCAACTTCTTCTGTTCACAGGAGCTTATTCAAAGGTTGATCTATCTTAGCAAATCTCCCCACGAATCTTCGGTAGTATGAGCAGAATCCCTGGAAGAATCTAAGTTCGGTAATATTCCGGGGTCTAGGCCAGGAAGCCACGGCTTCTAACTTCCGAGGTCCATTAAAACGCCTTCCGCAGAAATGACATGCCCCAGTTACGTAACTGAAGGTAAGCAAAATTGACACTTCTCCAAGTACAGTTTCAACCCCTCTTCATGGAGCCGCTTCAAGACCTTCTCCAACCGTTGCTCATGTTCTTCCAAAGTCTTCCCGAACACAATCAGATCATCCAGATACACCAACACATCTATCAGGTTCATATCTCCAACTGTCGTCTCCATTAAGCGTTGGAATGTGGCGGGAACCCCTGTGAGGCCTTGAGGCATTCTGTTGAATTCAAAGAGCCCCAGTGGGCAGAGGAACGCAGTCTTCTCTTTGTCTTCGGGATGCATTGGTATCTGATGATACCCACTTCGCATGTCTAGTACACTAAACCATTTTGCTCCAGACAAACACTGTAAGGCATCTTCTATCCAGGAAGTAGCATATTGATCAGGAATCGTCCTCTGATTTAACGTGCGATAGTCTATGCATAAACGGATAGAGCCATTCTTCTTTTGAACCATCACTATGGGAGAAGCATAAGGACTCCAGGATTCTTGAATCACCTTAGTCCTCTGCAGTTCAGTCAACTGTTCTCGTAGATCATCCAGGTCTCCCAGCAGAACTCGTCTTGACCTTGCTCGAAATGGCTTATCCTCCTGTAATCGAATGCAATGTTCAGTACTCTTAGCACATCCCACGTCGAACTCATCCTTACAGAACAAGTCCTTCCATTTTAGGATCTGGGACTGAAGTAGTTTCTTCCATTCAAGCGAGATAGGAGCGTATTTAGGATAGAATCGTTCAGCTGGACTCTCCTGGTTCACTCCCCCCCAAATCGGTAGGGGAGAGAGGCGTAACAGAAGCCACTTGTCCGATGGGCATTTGTGCTTTCAGGACTACTGGAGAATCAGACACATTACCCACACTAACTGAAACTCTTCCTCGTGTCCGTTTCAAAGCTCTTGTAGAGATTATTTTAGGGATTACTTCTACTCCGGCCTCACTCCCATGACTGAGATCAGTTTCCAGTACCACATAAGGACCCGGTTGTGATCCGTTCAACTTGACTGAAGCCCGGAAACTCGCCAATTCTCCTGATTGTAGAACCTTCTCTGTTCCTCCCAATCTCCACAGATGCCCCACTTCGGCAGGTGACGTCCCACTTGTCTAGAGCCTGCATCACCTGTTCTACCCATTCCTCGAAGGTTTCTTCTCCCACCGGAGTTGGTACGCTTCCTGAAAAATGTCTCAACCGTTGGTAACCAAAATTAGTGTGAGGAGGGTTGGTTCTTTGGCATTTAGCTAGCAAGTCTCCAATAGCCATAATGAACTCTGGCCCAATCATGGCTAGCGGGCCAGGCGCAGGAATGTTTGCAGGATCGTTGCACATGGCATACTTGGCTGGATCAGTTAAACGTCCACATCATCGGTCAGTTTCACACTCGCGTCCTGAAAACACACTGGAACACCTTTTCTCCACTCAAAAAGAACATGTGTGAGAAGTCTCTGGGTTCGCTTTAATGTCCATTATTAACCCCTGATGATCCGGTGTCAGCGCAGCCACGGCCTGGCGAATCTGATCTTCGGCCCAAGTGTCTGCGGGAATGTCCAGGACTACACTTAACCCTAGCTGACTATTCTGCTCCTCACACCATTTGGCAGCAGTGTCTGGATCCATCTTTAATTGCGGTATACTCAGAGACTGGAATCCCGGACGAGCCCCCACGTATAGCGCTCACCCCCGGAGGAGCCGCTGAATAAACCTCGGGATAGTTTCACCGCACTAGGAATTATTACACACCAGCACTGTTGTGGATTTTTCGATATGATATACATTACTGATCCCAATAAAGCAGCATGCAATACACATATACGGTGTTTGAATGGCAGGAATTCGTAACGCGGGAAAAACATGTCGCGGGAAAACAGTTAACCCCCTCAGTCCTGGAGTGTAACTCCCGTGAAATAGCTCAAAAATATATATGTAGTGTCTGGGGTACCTGGGTACTGTGTTCGACTGGCCAGTGAACGAAAAGAGCAATCTTCGACTAGTAACCGTTGGGGCCCTGTGAATTGAAGCAATATAACAAGTGTGTGTTTTCGTTATGGAACCGTGGGCCTGGAGGCCTCTCACCCATCCGTCGACGAACTGTCCAGCACGTGATGCCTCGACCAAAGGATCTTTCTCCGCGTTGAACTGGGACTCCGTGCCAACGAATCTGCTCCCCGCTTGCCGAATCTCTGCAACTGGAACAAATGATTCGCCGCCTGCACTCCCGATCAATCGTCGCGGCCTCCTAACTCGAGGTCCTGCCGGAACCAGCTTGTCCTCCAAATCTCTCAGCACTGAGTATGTAGGTCACAGCACGAACTCTGTCCTGATCTCCGGCACAAATAAAACAGCGTCTTCACTCTGCCCTGGTTGTGATCCTTGACAGCTCCAACATGCTTCCTACACCTCTCGTTGCTCCGCTCACACTCCCTGCGCCAATCACGAGGCTGCTGATGTATATCCTCCGCTTATTGACCCCACTTCCTGTCCTCACGCAAAGGGTGCTGGGAGATGAAGTCCACTTTGTCCAGCATAGTCCACAATGTCTCCAGCACTATCTCCCTCTAGTGGCAGCCATAGTCCAGTACACCAAAGCACATTTTTAAGGCAGCGCTACACTAGTATTTTACATATGTACAGTTGTGTTCAAAATTATTCAACCCCCAATGCTGTAAAGGGTTTTAGGGAATTTAGTGTACATTTGTAATTGTATTCAGAATGAAATCCTACAAGGACTTTTTAAAGAACCATATGCAACTAAAATGACATCAATTGGTTTTGTAATACAGTAGTAAATGTTTCTTTTGTGAATTCTTCATTGACACAATTATTCAACCCCTTAAAGACTACCACTCTGAAGAACAGAGGTTCATTCAAGTGTTTTCAATCAGGTATTGAAAACACCTGTGGATGTCACGGAGCAGCAATAAAGCATAATAAGCACCAATTAGGCAGCTTTAAAATGACTGTGATACTCAGCTCCTTCTAGACATTTACTGGTGTGGTTACAAACCTGGTGAAGTCAAGAAAATGGTCCAGGAAGACAAGAGGTGATTACTCTTCACAGGAAGGGCAATGGCTATAAGAAGATTGCAAAGATGTTAAACATACCATGAGAGACCATAGGAAGCATCATTCGCAAATTCAAGGCAAAGGGCACTGTTGAAACGCTACCTGGTCGTGGCAGAAAGAAGATGCTGACTTCGACTGCTGTGCGCTACCTGAAGCGTAGAGTGGAGAAAAGTCCCCGTGTGACTGCTGAGGAACTGAGAAAAGATTTGACAGATGTGAGTACTGAAGTTTCAGCTCAGACAATACGGCACACACTGCGTAATGAAGGCCTCCATGCCAGAACTCCCAGGCGCACCCCCTTGCTGTCTCCAAAGAATAAGAAGAGTCGACTGCAGTATGCCAAAAGTCATGTGGACAAACCACAGAAGTTTTGGGATAGTGTTCTGTGGACTGATGAAACAAAATTAGAACTGTTTGGGCCCATGGATCAACGCTATGTTTGGAGGAGGAAGAACAAGGCCTATGAAGAAAATAACACCTTGCCTACTGTGAAGCATGGCGGGGGGTCAATCATGCTTTGGGGCTGTTTTGCTTCTGCAGGTACAGGGAAGCTTCAGCGTGTGCAAGGTACCATGAATTCTCTTCAGTACCAGGAGATATTGGATGACAATGTGATGCAGTCCGTCACAAACCTGAGGCTTGGGAGACATTGGACCTTTCAACAGGACAATGATCCCAAGCATACCTCCAAGTCCACTAGAGCATGGTTGCAGATTAAAGGCTGGAACATTTTGGAGTGGCCATCGCAGTCACCTGACTTAAATCCGATTGAGAACCTCTGGTGGGACTTAAAGAAAGCAGTTGCAGTGCGCAAGCCTAAGAATGTGACTGAACTGGAGGCTTTTGCCCATGACGAATGGGCGAAGATACCCGTAGATCGCTGCAAGACACTTGTGTCAAGCTATGCTTCACGTTTTAAAGCTGTTATAACTGTAAAAGGATGTTGTACTAAGTACTAAGATTGAATGTCACTTGGGGGTTGAATAAAACTGATAATGATGTGAGCACAGAAAACACATTTGTGGTTATTTCATTATAAATGTTATGTTATATTTGTCGGACCTACGCGTGCCACTTTGATTTAATTGTAAGCAAGATGACTGAATGATCAAAATCAATGTCAAACTGGCCAAAACACTCAATTTCAGTGGGGGTTGAATAATTTTGAACGCAACTGTATGTAGACTTGCAATAACCACCCAACACCAAATCCTCCCTGTCCAGAAAATGCCTGTGTGTAGAATGGCCAAATACAAATGCTAGGATATAACTAATTAATAATTTAATAACAATTAAGGTTGCCGTGGTATTACACTAGCTTGCTGTTGGTAAAAAAAAAAAGTCCCTATTTTGCAATGTGTATTTAGCCAGATCAGGTAATGTCTTTAACCTAGTATTATAACATGTATCATTGCAGCTTCCTGTAACATGGCCGTATTTATGGACAATATTGAAGGGCAAGATAACTGTCACTTGGTGTACTGTCCACAACCAGAGAGCTGCATCCTTCAGCTACAGGAGAGAGCTATACTGTTCACTGTCACAAGTGGTAAGTTCAGACAGAAACACAGGTGAAGGGGAGGTATCATTCTTCTCTACCAGCAATAGGTGGTGGGTACAGTGCTGCATTAAGTTTTTCAGGGCCTGGAGCTGAAGAATTTAGTGAGCCTCTGCTGTGTCCCACTTAGCCACATGTAAGTCTTCCATATTCTTTTTGCCTCCCATTATTGCTCTGCACCATTCTTCAGTCCTCTAACCATGGCCGTGCCCCATTTCTCTCACCACCCATTTTTCTCTGCCCTATTCATCCCGCCTTCAATTGTTCCTTTGCCTCGTTCTTCTCAGTTCCCATAGTGTTCCCGTCCCATTTTTTCCCTCCAAACACACACCTTTGTGCCCCTCTCCCATCCATCCTGATTGTATTGTATTGTGACAATTTGTGCGGACATGGTTAAAGGCCACTACCACCAAAAAATTAAATGTTCTTTATTTTATGTTGCTGATATCTTACATGTGTTTTGTTTTTCTCTTTTATATTTAGTTAAGAAAATATTTTACTCTATATGTGTCACTGGGTGCATCCATTATATGATCTTTCTTGTTGTAAACTGCCCCCCCCCCAGGTATCTATATTATTTGGTCCTCACTGTGTGGCATTCGCCATATAATGGAGTCTATAGGTCAATCACTGACTGAAATCATTGTATTGTGTGAGTGTAATCATAGGACATCACCAAGGGGTAGATTAGAAGTCTGTTACGCTACCTGTCATATATCTTTGCTTGGAGAACAATACCCTGCTGCCACCTTATCTAAATATTCCCTCCTCCACCTCATTAACTGTTAAATAATGTAGATTGAATAAACAAGAGCCACGAAGCAAAGCTTTAGGTCAATGTTGTTTCATGTCATGAATACACAAAATGGAAACAGGAGATAAAAAAACTAACTTTATTTTTCTTTTTTACATGCAATTACTTCAAGCAAAAGAAAAAACAGCAGCATGTGTTTTATAATGTGGTTTTGTTCCTAATGAACAAGTAACCTAGTTACAGTTTATTTAAGTGGTAGTGTCCCTTTAACTGTTCAGTAGTCCTATTTCGGAACATGGGTCAGGAGCTGCAGCTCCAATAGCCCCTATGTAAATCTGGCCCTGGGTACAAAGACCATAAGGGTATTGTAAAAACAAACATTCCTAAGAAATTCAAAAAGACTCCAAAATCCATTGTTTTCCATATTCTAAGAGCACCCCTCATTCACCTCATGCCGCATCCGTGTCTGTTTCTCAATTCTTCCGATGCATTTCTATGCCCCTTCTGCACCAGAGAGGGACATGCTGCACAGTTACGGTGAGAAGCACAATGGAAATGTCCAGCATGACCTTTGCTGGAGCACTGCAGAGTGCCCCTCATGGCACTTCTGCCATGTGGAAACCTGGCAGGATTCCAAAATATGAAGTATAGTAAAGCCAAAATGCTCATGGTCCAAAGAACTATGGATAAGAGATGCTCAACCTGTATTAATTTTTTTTTTTTTTTTAAAAAAAGCAACATTACTTATCAGCACAGTACTCAAACGGTTTTATTGCAAAGTGGCTTATATGAATATCCAGCAAATGTTGTTTCTTTCTGCATGGGATGCATAGGTGCTCACGTTATTGCACATTTATGAATTGAAAACAAAATAATTTCATACTGTCAACTTTCATGCTCTTCATAATAAACCAGATAACCAGATGAAGTTAATCTTCAGGATGCCCCCCCCCCCAAAAAAAGAAAAGTAATCTAGTTCCTAATACCTGGGACATAGGTACTAAAATCCTGTTTAGTGTGTGCTTTTAAAAGTTGGCCTTGAGGTAGATACTATACATTTTCTCAGAGCTGTATCTTTTTCTAAAAGTGTTATCTATTATGTTCTACCAAATACTTTAAAATGACCTGTTTCCACCCACAGGTGTTGATCCTGATCTGTTGGTGTTTAATAAACAAGGACAAGTAGATTTCAATCCAAGGTCATCTTTGAAATGGGAACGGTCGAATGAATCCCGGCCATTGAATTCCTCTCCTCTGCATACTCCTGATGTCCTTACTACATCAGCCGCTTCTGTAAAGCAGCAAGAAACTATTTCTGGCAATTCTCCTCAACAACCTTTATCTCCTCCTCGTCCTTCTCCCCAAAACTCTCCACTGCGCTCTTTCCCTCCTACACAGTCACCACCCCTAACAACCCCTTCTGCTTCTGATAAGCCTTTTATTACCCCTTCAGGAACCAGGGGTTTGGTAGGGGCCATCACTACAGAGAAAACAGCGCCTTCCGTGCCCCCACTGGGCCAGCCAAGACCAAACCTACAGAGCCCAGCTCATCTTGACAGCAGTAAGCAGCATCTCAATGAAACCAAGAACCATAATGGGAGAAACCAAAGCTCAGAAGGGGAACTGGATGACCCCAGAGACCCTTTAGCAAACCTCTGGTTACTCCCATGCTTGCTTGGGTCAGCACTAGCCTTTCTGTGTTGTTGTACGGGGATCCTGACTCTAGGATGTTGTAAGAGAAGAAAAAGGGGGAGATATAGACCAGCCCATGCAAGTGACACTACAAGAGGGACTCTATTAAGATGTACTCACCTAAAAGAAAAGGAATGAGCATTTGACATAGTGTGGACCGTCTTTTATCTTGAATGACATGCACAGGAACTTGGCCAATACTGGACATATCACACTTCCTGCCACTCAGAAGCCTTCTGTAGGACATATAGAGAGATAACATCAAGTATCTTTGTGTAACCAAAGAGAGACAATGGAAATCTAAAAGTAATATTTCTGGAATGAAGATGTTCTAATACTGGACCAGTCACCATGAAAACCAGTACCATGGCTCAGATGATTTTATTCAGAATGTTACTACAGAATTTCTATCCATAGCTCCATCACGTTTAATGTATTAGTAGAATATATTATTTAAATGCGTTTATTTGGGATTAGGTCAAATAGTTCTGTTACACAGATCCAACAGGTATTATTGTCTCAAAACAGCTCATCTTTGCTAGTCTCGTAATTCTATAGGCATTCTCTTATTTTACAACTCCACGTTAAAATAAAATATTTTAAATTATGTTTTAAAAAAACAAAAGTCTTTACCAGTACATACTGGATTTCTGTGGATTGAATTTGATCGTACTTCTCTGATATTGTTCCTGTGCTGTCATTTTGTAGTTATGGGGCCTGCTCATACCTGAACAGGTAACAGATCCCCCTCTGCAGTGTGGGGGAAGGGAGGGAGCGTTCATCTTTTGTGCAGGCCTTGTTGAATGCCTCCATTCTTTCCTAATGCTGTGTTTGTGTTCGCTGCTTCTGAAGGTCACCATGGCTGGAGCTAACCCAGGAAAAGGGATTTCATCTCCTCAGATTAACAGGAGGTCACTAAATGAGCCCATAAATAGTCAACAGTGGGAATTATACTGCAGGCTGCGTCATCACACAAATCATCACGCTGCATCAGAAGGATTATGTCAGAAGCTGACAAAACCAGTCACCTGGAACCGTGGGGCTGAGGGGGGCCTAGCAAAAGCCAATGCAGCTCCAAATCCACCTCTATGAAAAGATGATACAGGATAAGAGAATTAAAAAGCTTGGCATACTGAATATTGAAATAATTTTATTGGGGAAAATATATCAAGTTAACCCTTTGTAAAGTTTGACAGAAACAAAAAAAAAACTTTTAAAAAAAATATATATTTATATATACACAGCTACATATTTAAAAATAATATATTAACCAGCCAAATGATGTACGGTCAAGATATACAGGTTTTTAGAAAACATAAGTTTTTTGTATAGATTTGCCATTCAGACTGTATGGCATGGGTCTCCAACACAATCAAATACAAAGTAAGGCTAGGGTCAGACGAGCGCAGTTATCACGTCCGTGTTGCCGCACATTTGTACGTCTGTGGCAGCATAGCATTCTGACTGATGGAGCCCCACACACGAAGTACGTCCGCACAGAATGCAGATGCATGGCGGACGCAGCAAACGGATGCAGGTTAGGCAAGAACGTAATACTGCTAGAATGGATGTGCGGAGTGCGCCACGTCTGCAACGTCCGTGTAGCTTTGTATGTGAGTGATGAAACGAGGTCAGATGGACTGTATTTACACGTCTAGCATTTTTGACGGACAAAATGTTTTTTCATTGTAATTTATTTTCCCTGCTACATCAGTCAAAACGGACTGTGTGGCCACTACCTTGTCAGTCAGTAAGTACGTCCGTGCTGCACGGACGCACAGTCCGTACAAAATGCGCTCATCTGACCCTAGCCTAAAGGCTCAAAATTCGTGCTCACCTGCTTAACCTCAATGAGTGGAGCTTAGCTCTGTATTTGTGAAAGCTGCGGAGCCTTTATTTGTGGAGGTAGTGGAAGAGATGCAGTGAGGGACGTGAAAAAGCATCTGAGCGCAGCAGCATCCAACGTAAGGTGGAGCTTAACAAACGGTGGGCAGCAAGGATGAAATTTGCAAGGAGCAGTAAAGTGGAGGACTTAATTGGACTGCACTTATGGGTCTGTTTTTTTTTTTTGCCTTTGTTTCTGACCATGTAAATATAGACTGTCTAAATTTAGCTTGTAATGAAATAAGGACATAAAATGAAATAGAGGCTAAATGAGATGGGACTAAATATTGAAACTAGGGATGAGCCGAACACTCCCTGAGTTCGGTTCGGAGCCGAACCTGAACTTTCCAAATGTTCGTATCCGAACCAGAATCCGAACTCGAACTCAATACAAGTCAATGGGGCTGAAAATTCGGTTTTTAGAGTGCCCTCCAAGAGGGCATATATGCTAGATATTTGACATAAAAGGTGTATGGGGGTCTGGGTAGTGCCCTGGGGGACAGGAAACAAGGACCGAAAGTTAAAAAAAAAAACCTTTTTAAAGGGACAGTGAGTTTTCCATGAAATAAGGGTTAAAAATAAAAATTCCTTCAAATATCGTGCCTAGGAGGTCCCCATAACCTGCCCGTGAAGTGGCGGATTTCTAGGATGTATAGAAATATGTAAAAAACAAAAAATGACATTTCAAATGACGGTAAATGCTTTCCCTTTAACCCCTTAGTGACCGGGCGGTTTTACACAAATCCGTCTTTTAGTGACCGCTGCTGTTTTTACGTTTCTGCGCTGTTAGTGTTTAGGTCAAATTTTCCTCTTACTCGTTTATTCGACACACACATATTATACACCCTTTTTCCCGCCATTAAATGGACTTTCTAAAAATACCATTATTTCCATCATATCGAATAATTTACTATAAAAAAAATATGAAATATGAGGAACAAAATGGTAAAAACACACTTTTTCGTAATTTAATCCCCAAAATCTACAACCACCCAAAACGACCCCGGCTAAATAGGTTCAAAATTTTGTCCCGAGACTAGAAATACCCAATTTTTACATGCGTTTGCTTTTTAACCCCTTCACTGCTGAGACAGTTCACCTATGTGCGCTGCGCTCATTCTGACCATTTTGTACTAATTATTTTTAGATGACAGCCTAGGTCCTATTTAATTAAACCCCCCCCAGACAAAAAAACTTTAAAAAAAAACCATTTTTTTTTTTTTTTTATTTAATTTTTTATTTTTTATTTTTTTTTAAAACCAAACCTGGTCATGTTTGGTATCATTTGAAAGGCCATAATCAGGCCTTTCAAATGATGGCAAATATGACCATCTAGCTGCCATGGATCGGGAGATAAAGGGATCCTTAGGATCCCCTTATCTCTACATGGCAGCTAGATGGTTAACTGGCCCACTGACATCCTCACACATATGGTGAGGTTGTCAGTGGGTGGGGGGGGACCTGGAGGCTTGGCTGACATCCAAGATGTCAGCCCCCCTCCAGGTTTGAATCCCGTTTTGGCGCCAATTGGTGCCGCAACGTGATCCGGCGGCGAAACGGTTAATGCCATACACCGCTGAAAAGGGGAGGCTCTCCCCCTCCAGCGGTGCAAACGGTATCTCCCTAGCTTCAATGGTTGGGGAGATAGAGGGCTCCGAATGAGCCCCCCCCCTCCCCTCCATTGAAATGCATGGGGACGCCTGCTGATGACGTCACCACGCAGCGTGGCGACATCATCAGCCTCGCCTGCCCATGTAAATCACATGGGCAGGCTTCCTCCCTGCCAGATCGCCGTGGGATCCAGCGAGGGAGGTGAGTATCGGGCGGGAGGGGATTAGGCGCACGCTGACGTACCCTGTACATCCGCGGGTCTAAGGGAGACCCGAGGACAGGACGTACAGGGTACGTCAGCGGCCCTTAAGGGGTTAATCTATCCATAAACAACTGCTTGGGCCGGCAGTGTGTATGGGTCGGGCAAGCAGAAAAAGTTTACTGATTTTTTGGCGGTGAAAAGCAGGAGAATGACTGGAGAATGGAAAATTCTAGACCAAATAGCCGATTTGGAAAGTGAGATAAATGGGAGAATTTTTTTGGTTTGGCTATTTTGACCTAGAATTTTCTCTTCAGTCATTCTCCTGAGATTCACCTTTCTCTGAATAACCCTGTCAGGGTTATTCAGAGAGCGGTGAAGAGCAGGAGAATGACTGGAGAATGGAAAATTCTAGGTCAAAATAGCCAAACCAGAAAAATTCTCCCATTTAGGCTAGGGTCAGACTAGCGAATTTTTAACGTGCGTTTAGGCGCACTTAATCACGGCCGCACTAGCAGCAAATGACGGGCAATAACAGCCAATATACGAAGTACAGTCGCACGAAAGTCCGGCTGCGCAACGCAAGTGGAAAATTAACGCATTTTTTCGAGAAAGCAGAACCGCTAGTACGGACGTACAGAGTGCGCTGCGTCCACTAGCGGCGTGTGTGCGTGATTTGGAGACGTCAGATCCTGCTCATGTCCGGCCAACATATCGTCCAGACACCCAAAGTTTCCTGGTTTGGATCCGTAAAAAATCACGCACAAAAATGAGCATCGTATGACCGTTTTCGCGCATTCCGTGAAAAATACGGCAATGCGTTCGGACGCACTTTTTGACGGTCGCTGCAAAAAATGCGTTAGTCTGACCCTAGCCTTATCTCACTTTACAAATCGGCTATTTGGTCCAGATTGTTCTCTTTTCCTGCCATTCTCCTGGTTTTCACCTTTCTCTGAACAACCCTGAGAGAGAGGTGAAAGCCAGGAGAATTGGCAGGAGAAGAGAACAATCTAGACCAAATAGCCAATTTGGAAAGTGAGTTAAATGGGCGAATTTTTCTGGTTTGGCTATTTTGACCTAGAAATTTCACTTCTCCAGTTATTCTCCTGCTTTTCACCGCTCTCTGAATAACCCTGTGAATGTTTAATCCCGAGGTGAAAAATAACATTGCTTTAGATGTTATTTTGAATTTTTTTCAAACACCAGTTAAATGCAGCATATTAGGAAGTTTTAGGAGGGAAATTAATTCTCAAATCTCAATCAAAAGCAGACACCACCCCACCCCCTCAGTATAGTGTGCAATGTATCAAATTGATTACCAGACTAAAAACACCTGGTGTTATGCCCGTCTGTGAACAGAGGTCATTTAGAGTTGAGAATCTTTCCACGTATACATTAGTTTTTAATTCAATATCTAATAAACCATTGCTTATAATATTCTGCAGTAAATAGTCTCTTTATTTCTAGATTTTTTAGTATTTTTTTTAAGCATTTTCTATACTTTTTTCAAAATTTCTTTTCTTTTTTTGAACTCAAACCGAACACACCCAAAAAGTTCGAAGTTCGCGAACTTTCGAACTGCCAAAGTTCGGGCCGAACGCCGAACCGTCCGAACCCGGACAGCTCATCCCTAATTGAAACGGGACATAATGAAATGGAGGGGGAGGAATATTGAAATTGAGCACAGGATGAAATGTGACACAAACCTTTGAGGGCAGAACATTAAATGGCATAATAGAATGTATATTTAACCCCTTCACTGCTGAGCCATTTCACGTCTTAAAAAAAATATGTTTTCTTTTTGTTATTATTATTTTTATTATTTTTTTCTTTAATTTAAACGTGGTCATGTTTGGAATCATTGGAAAGGCCTTTCTAATGATACCAAATATGACCCTGCTAGCTGCCAACAGTCGGGAGATATCGCGGTTCAAATGAACCCCCTATCTTTCCTTAGGAGTCAATGAGGACGTTCCCCACACGTCCTCAGCAGTGAAAGGGTTAATGAAATATGGTCATATACTGAAACTGGGGGAGTAATGAAGCACTTATTTCTTATGTGAGCAACGGAGCAGAAGTTATTCCAGAATGAAGCATTGCAAGTAAAAATTGAGGACAAAATTACTGATTGTCATCTGGAGCACGTGTAGCTACCGCAAGAATAGTCCCGTCATGGAAGGCTCGGACTGTAACAGGTGAGAGCCCAACATGCAGTGAGCCCAACGTGCAAAAAAGTTCAAATACTGTATAGGGAGACACAGGAGCAGGCTTGGGCACAGGTAAACGTTGGTGCAGATAAACTTAAGACGGTGACAGGACCTTTGGTTGCTGGAGATGGGCACAGCAGACTGGATCAGGCCTGGCTTCTTTGGAACAAGACAGAATGGTAGCTAACATGCACCAAATGCTGAGTCAATGCAAAAGCACTGCTCATGAGGGGGGGGGGGCTACGACATCCCTTAAGGCCCTGTTCACACTGTGCGATTTATCGCGCGAATTTTGATGTGAAATCGCAGCAAAATCCGCACTATGTAGCATCTCCCATGCATTTCAATGGAGCTGTTCACATCTTGCCTTGCGATGTCGCGGTAGCGTGTCGCTGGTACATTACCCTTTTTTTGCGATTTCCATTGGTGGGGTTTTGCAAAATCGCGACGTCGCGAATATTAAAATCACACGGAAAAACGCACGATTTTCAAATCGCACAGTGTGATCGGGGCCTAAATGCAGTTCCCATTGCCAGCCAGAGAGGTCGCACCTGCAGTTCCATCTACTGATTACCACGGCAAGCCCAGAAACAGATATGCGACTTGTGGACATGATTGGGAAGCACCAAGTTCAGAGTTCAAACAACATCAGCTTAGACATGGGTTTTCCTGTGGTTCCTCCATCTCCTGGACACAGAATGGGACAGTCCCTAATGTTGATTTCATGAATAAAAAGGAAGCAGGGTCATTTTGTTCTCCATGCACTGAATTTGTCACTGCCATTAGATTGTATAAAAGTTGTCTGTTTGGCCTGCAACATTTACCAACATGTTCAATGTATCACCTTTCAGAAGGTTGAGCACCCACCCCTTTTTTATGGAATCTCTGTGAATGCAGTCTAAAGAAATTGTCAATGGTTCCAGTTCTTTGGAAAAAAAACTTTGTCGTTGTTAATGACTAATGATAAAGGGGTACTGTAAGAGAGAACATTAACAATCCCGTTAGATCTTTCTTGCCCATTTTTGAAGTAAAAAAACCCTTGATTACAAGGCCACAACGTAACAGAATGTGCGGCATACCTACACAGGGAAAGCCCAATCCAGGCTAGCGGGAAAACCTAGTGCCATGTCAATGAGGCCTGCCTGTACCGCTCACTTATCCACAAATCCGTGGGATGTCTTTACCCGTGTTGCATGCCGTGATCTATTTGGAATTACAAGGCCAGCATCTCTTTCAGCGATATTGCATTTTGACAGGTCTGCTACTTAGAGCTGCAGACACTATGGAGGCCCACGTCAGACGAACGCAGTTATAACGTCCGTGTTGCTGCACAGTTTAACGTCCGTCGTAGCTTAGAATCATGATCAATAGAGACCCACACATGAAGTACGTGAGCACAGATCTGCGCACGCACAACTCAAACGGACGCAGGTTAGGCAAGAATGTAAAACCGCTACCACGGACGCAGAGCGTTTTGTGTGAGTGATGAGATGTCAGACGCAGCACATTTGCGATGTCTAGCACCTTGACGCACAAAATGGCTTTTCATATCCTTTTCAAATTTTTAGCATTTTTCATATTCATTTTATTTCCCATTGTTTTTTTTGTCTACGTCCGTCAAACAAGGACCGTGTGGGGTCTACAGTAACTTCCTTCAGTACGTCCATCCGTCCGTTATGCACGCACACAGAGTGCGCTCAGACTGCATTCATCTGACAGCCTAATGCGCTGATGGCTCAAACGAGCATTCTGACAATCGGATCGGTGTATCAAGAAGCATTGGCTGATCATCACTTCTCTAGCTGTGCATAGATTCTGCTCCTCAGACCCCTTAATTGTGTTTACAAGAAAGGAAAGTAAGTAAATGCAGGTATATATTTGTGTTGAAGGTCAGCTTTTGAATGCAGTTTGCATAAAATCTATACTACCAGCAAGAATAAGAGCAGAGGGTATTTTCATGCAGTGTCATGTGGAGGGACCTTTACACAAGGCTGCCATCAGAAATATTGGGGCCCCTTACTGCATCAATGGGCAGGGTCCACCTCCCCATTTCAGTAAACTAGTTAAAAATAAAACATTTTTGCCCCTCATGCTTACATTAATTTACAAGGAATGTGATAAATATCTGGAGGTCCAGCAAGGGGACAAACAGTATTCCCTGATGGTCTGCTAGACAGGGCTGGATTAACAAAGTGACTTTTGGACCTGGAGCCTGCCAGATCTGTATAAATAAAAAAGTGAGAGATGCAGGGCAGGTCATCTGGCCAGCAGGAGGCACTGCTTTGTGTAAATTAAAAGTATAATGCAATCCTTTTTGTAGAATATAACAGATTGATGGGGGCCCTATGGTCCATAACAAACCAAGTATTATTATAGATGGCCTAAAAATAGCCATAATATGGGCAACATCGGTACTCACCAAGAATCATCCTTTAGCTTGCAGAGCAAAAACCCTTTTGGGTTAAACCTGTGAAAACTATGGCATGAAGTACTGCTCTTCCCTTCGGACATTAAGAGGTTAATGAAACCTTCTATGAAAAAAGGGCTTGTTCGGTTTAAATGGGAATTGTGCTCTTCCATTGTATACACAAATATTGTGCTTTAGGCTAGGGTCAGACGAGCGCATTTTATACGGACTGTGCATCCGTGCAGTACGGACGTACTTTCTGACTGACAACAAGGTAGTGGCCACACAGTCCGTTTTTTCACTGACGTATTTTTTGACGGATGTAGCAGGGAAAATAAATTAAAATGCAAAACCATTTTGTCCGTCAAAAATGCTGGACGTATAAATGCAGTCCATCTGACTACGTTCCATCACTCACACACAAAGCTATGCGGACGTTGCGGATGCAGCGCACTTTGTGCGGCCGTTCTAGGGGTTGTACGATCTTGCCTAACTTGCGTCTGTTTGCCGTTGTGCGTCCGCAGTTCAGTGCGGACGTACTTCGTGTGTGGGACTCCATTGGCCTTTATGTCATGCTATCACGGACGTCCTTTTGTGCGCCATCAAGGACGTGAACGCTGCGCTCGTCTGACAGGAGCCTTAAGCCTCCAGAGGCCTGGCCCTGCAGGGGTCAATATCCAAATGATGGACCTGGTCAGTCCACTTATATATCTGGCCCTCTCCTGCAGCAAACTAGGTCTATGATCAGGACACATTTCACATTTTTAACCAAAGCTTTGTAACAATCACAGCCCAGTGCCTGTAGGATTCCTCTCCGTCTGCAATGCTAGCAGTATTCCACCTGCTCTGAAAGCAGGGCCTGCAATAGACATCCAGTTTCTCTGCTTGGGATAGGAGAACAATGCCACGGGCTGCCAGCCATTAGTGCTGCCACTTATACATTGCCTGCGTCAGTAAAGGAAAGTGATAGCAAGCATAAGACTTGCGAAAAGAAAGCCAAGTAAGCAACAGGGGATTTTTATGTCACCACAGATGCCTGGACTTGTCGACCCTTGTACTAAAGCCTAAGGAAGGAGAATGGATATATCCGAGAACTCCATAAACACATAAGTTAGGTTTTAAGTTATTGAACTCAAAAATGACATCGGTTTATTAACAAAAAGAATTTTATTCTGAGAAACCTACGATCACAATTTAGGTAAAATCCCCCCGGGAATTGTGATCAAAGTTAAGACATAAGTCACCAGCTGTGACCATTGTCGTTTACACTGGTGTTTCTCAGCAACATTGAGCAACAAATGTGTCTCATGTGGAGATCCCAAGAAAATAATGGCAAGGCTTGTTCACAACTGTGAACATCCAACTCTTTATATCGGTTTTATGCAAGACCCAGCATTTTCTTTACACTCTCCTTGTAAGACTTGATATTATCTTCGCTTTCGCCCTGGTTGCGCAGCATCACGGTAGCACTGCGGTACTCTTGAACTTTTGGCGATCGAAGGAGGTCTTCTTTGGTGAGAGAGTCACTATCCACTTTAAGCATTGTCTGCAGGACACTTGCTTCTGACTTGCTGCCCTCCCATACGTATTCTTCCATGTCACTTTCTGCCTTTTCACTTTCCCAGGCTTCAGTTTTCTGTAAGAAGATCATACACCAAGTTAGACAGATTGTGCACTAAACTCCCACATCTGCATTTATTTTTTTCATTATTGATGAGTTGGATATTGTGCATTGGGTGTTGTGATTATTTTGTTTTGCATTTATAACTCAAAAAGGTAGTTGCCACAGTATATAAGATGTCTCCACACATTATAAATTATTCCATAATGAACAGATATATATATTTTTTTAAATTGGACTGCATTCACTTGAGCCCTGATTGTGCTTTTGGCACCTATGAAGTAACCGTGTGTCCAAAGCGATAAAAGCAAACATTCTATCTTACCGCATTAACCATGGACAAGAACATTAATACTGTGCAAAAGGTCACTTTATTATACTCCTTTGAAAAAGGATCTGTTAGGTTCTCCCATCTTCAGAAAAAGGAGGTGCATAAAAATGTAACTTGTCATGACAGCTGGAACATAATTAGATCCATGGATAATTTTTCAAAAACAGTCGAACATATAATAATATGACTCTCAGACCTTGTGACCGATGACTATTCAGCTACACCATATTTGCTACCACAACATAAGATTCAAACATTTACAGGGTTATTCAAAGAGAGCCAAACTGGCCCTGACATTGCCCCGAACAAGGAATATCCCTTATTCAAAAGCTGGCAATCCACCAAATGTTGGCGAATTGCCAGTGAAACAATGCTCTTTGGCAGCAGTGAATTTCTCCATATGGTGCAATTTCGTGGCCATTCAGCTATGCAGAAAGCAGGCAGTTCGCCACATTTTGGCGAATTGCCAGCGAAATACATTGCTGTTCGGCGGCAGTGAAAGTCCCCATAGAGAAGCAATGGTTAACCTAGTCAGAGAACAGAACAGCAGTGAAATGTCAGAGAAATGAGCCGATGTTCGGTGGTTTCATGCGACAGATTTAATCACGCGAAGCCCATAGGTTTCAATGTAAAAAATTCCTGTTTTTCTTGAATATTTTTAACTGCTGCAAAAAAAGCTCTTTAGCGAAATTTTTTTTACCCCCCGATCTTTTTTAAATAGAGTTTATTCCTCTGTAACAGACCTTTTTATTATTATTTCATAGGAACTCCTATATTAATTCCAGGCAATTTCGTCCAGTATTTTTTTTTGCAAACAGCTTTTAAATGTTGTGGTGGTTTGTTTGATTTTTCGGCTTTGTTCAGCCGCTAGTCGGGTTTTTTTTCTTTCAGATGCATTCAAGCTTTTCTTTTTTTTTTTTTTTTTTGGGGTCCCTCCGATTTTTTTCTGGCAGTTTTTCGGATGCGCTCGACACATTTTCCCTGCACTTCAGGGACCCTGCGGTGAATGCTGAATTCACTGCAGAGTCAGGGAATTTGATTCCCTGAAATGCAGGGAATGAAACAGCACCGCTCTTTGAATAACCCCTTTAGGCTGGGGTCAGACGAGCGTTTTGCAGAGCGGAAGGAATGTCCGTGAGAATGGATGTTCCTTCCACTCGACGCCCGTCTGGCCAACTCGCTGAGCACAGTTAGTGCTCTCAGCGCTGCAAGGCTCGATCCCCCTATGATGGATCGCACTTTGCAGCTCCGTCAACACGCGACCTAGCGCTTTGATAGAGAGGTCTGCTGCACGGCCGCTGTTGCACGCATTGTAATTAATGCGCACGCAACAGCGTCTGGCCGGCCCCATCGCAGTCTCACAACACTGCGACGGACGCTGGAAGCCACGTCAGTACAGGTGCACCTAGGGCGCTCGTCTGACACTGGCATTAGTTGTAATTGTTCCTGTGTACAAAGAAGACAGCAGCTGCCTGGCGAGCCATGAGATCTTGGTGGATTGGGCTTTACGGGAGAAGGATATGAGAGAACTATTTCTTCTCCGTACAGAACAAACAAAGCAGGACTCCAAGCTGCAAAAGGTGTGTATTTATTAGTGGGAGACAACACTACCTCACAAATAAAATGGTGACGTTTCGGCCAGAGACCTTAAATCATACAAAGACATATGGACACTCCACCTCCTCTTTTATACTTCCCTCTGAATGTATGCACCTGTATGGATAATATACGTATGGGATTGATGTGCACACCTGTCCTGTTTAGGATTGATCTGTATATATTCCCTCGATATATGTACTTAGGCAGATGTATGGAGATATATCTATATATATATATATATATATTTTATTTACACGTATACAAGTCACAGGTGTTAACTACTCACTTGCAAATGTTAACCGCTCATCTGGAATTAAACCTAGTTGCCAAAGGATTAACATAGTTTTGCACACTATGCCAACAGCAAGTTTAATGTAATGCCACTAGACCAGAGGTGTCAAACTACGGCCTCCCAGATGTCACTGAACAGTTTCCATGATGCTCTGGCCTTCAAAGATTTCAGGGAATTGTAGGCCTTCAATATCTGGGGGCCGAAGTTTGACATTAAAGCAACACTCACTACAAAAAAATAATTGTATAATATGTCATTAATACAATTATACTATAACTAATTAATAACCAGGACATGACAATGCATAGGCAATTTGAGAATTCTAAAAAGGAGGCACAACAATGGAAAGAAGCAATAAACAGATTTTTACACCATGTTGATGTACAAACTCCGTACTGTCGCTGTAGATTTGATAAGTCTTTCACATTGTTAGTACAACAGATAATGTTTATGTCTGGTAAATAGAATTAAAAGTCAAAAAATTTGAATTCAAAATATAGCACCAACAGCAGAACAATATTACAGGTCTAATTCAGAATCTGTCAGTAGTAGGAATTTTGTAAAGTTTGACTTTTGCTCAAAAGCACCAATAAACTATATCTTCTATATTTTGTAAAATGACATAGATCTGTGTGGGATTTGCCCTGTAACCTTCAAAGACTGATTGACAATCCTTATAAATATGCACCTTTCTGCATGATAAAAAAAAAGCTTCTAGTACCAGGAAAGCTGACAGAGACATTTGTAAGAGGTGCTTACCCCAGGGATTCCCCCCATACAAATCAAAAGGCAAGGTCACCCTGATCATGGAAAAATCACAAGTGTCAGAAATGCTCATGAAATATGCAAAGCAATCAAGGCAGTTCATCAGACGAGGAGCCACTGAAATATTAACGAGGAACTGAAAGGTAGCGAAAGGGCTGGGAGGTTTGTGTACAGGGAACAGCCTCAGATTAGGTGGCACATGATAAATACAGACTGCGCTAGGTAGGAATGGGGGGGGGGGGGGAAGAGAGAAAAATCAACAATTACAAGCCTTGCATTTCCAAACACCACAAACCATCTTGCATTTCTTAAGGAGAGGTTTTATCAAGCACACCTGCAGATTAGGACAATTCTGCCAAACCCCTGCCATCACATAAAGCACTACTCTAGCACTGAAAAGATTAAGGGCAATATAACAATCTTAATGCAAACGTTACCGCTCAGCTATGTGAGCGTTCGGTTAAGTAGCCCTAGTGCAGGCCGACCATATTACAATACATACGCATCCGAGATTGCACTCCCTATGCTTACCATGGCAAGAGTAAGTAGCTTTAGGGTTTTGCAATCCTAACTTTAATTAGGCTCCAATGCGGTTAACTGAAAAGTTAACACCAGTTTCTAGCTGTGGTTAACGGATTCCACTTCTGCGAAGTCAGCAAAAGCTGAAAACCCCCAAAAATCAGATAGTCGTCGCTCATTCCTCGGCGAAAACGGTGGCCCGATCGGCTACACCTATGGCCAGCCGGGAGCAGAGTGATACTGGGGGGAGGGTGGTTTTGGAGTCCCCAGTCTCCCTCCACGATCACTACGCGGACCGGCAGGATCTCATAGGTCAGCTGACCTGGCAGCACAAGCCTCCATGGAGTCCTATGACTTCGGGGGGGGGGGGGGGTATCTTCGCAAGGGCACCTTGGCACTGCGTTACGGGGCAGGCTGCTGAATTAGCACCTACCCTATAGTATGTAGCTAAAACGGGGATGCAAAGGGGAAACCTGCAGGCACAGGTTTTCCACCTTAGTGTCCCTGTTTTAGAGGGCAGTATGTAATACTGCCCTAAAGGTTTCAAGAAAGAGGCCATCTAGGTGTGGATGGAGTCACCCCAATCTGGATAAAAAAATATATAATAAACACTATTTACTATAAACATTCAGTAATTATTTCAGAAAGGTTAAGACCCCAGTGCTTGGATTTTTCCAGCTTTTCAAATCTCATCGTCAAGGTGGGCTTGAGAATGGTAATGAATTTTAATAACTTACCCATGATTCATGATATAACACGGTTAGCAAGTACATAGCATAATCTTGATTCTGTTTTTGAAGCGGACATCTGAAATAAATGGGGCAAAAAAAAAAAAAATAAAGACCATTTTATATACAGTGTGGCTTTGGGTAGAAATACACCTCACAATCACTACACATTTCTAAACAATTTAAAGTTGTAGAACACAATATTTCTTTAATAGGTTTTCAACTCAAGACTGACTATTTCAATGTAAACACTGCACATATACAAATGTGAAGTCATTACCCAGATGATTTGTTGGCGATAGAAGAAAATTTACACACCAGGGAGAGCCATCACAGATTTAAATATTAGACTTGCATACCGGTCAGTCCGGATTGTCAAGGAATCTGAGGCCTTGTCATATCGAGATCCCACAAGTTTTAGAAGTTTTTTCTTAGAATGATCATCCAGATTTAGGCTTGAAAGTTTCACCTGAGAGAAAAGGTAAGACAAACTATGTTTAAGGAGAAGAAGGAGGAGGAGAAACAGCTGCTAGTGTTAAATGCCTGTAAGGACCATGGATGTATCAAAATAACATACGAGGGCAGAGGTGCAAACATTAACAAACTACTATAGTTTACACCAGGGGTGGGCATTTGTTTTGGCTCGGGGACCACTTTGTGGGAGCGGAGGGCAGCACCTTATAAAATGATGAAATAGTGGTAGTTTTATTCAATTTATTTATTGTGCCAATTTCATATCGTCTATAGCTGCAAGCACATTTAATTTTAAACCAGCTTAATGAGACAAACTTATCCTATCACACTTTTCTACAATTTTTTTGAAATCAGGAATGAGATTGCTTGTGGAGATTCTCATCACAGCCTGCAAGTTATATATTGGTAAATATGGATATATATTGCCCCCAGCTCACATGGATATATATTGCCCCCAGCTCACATGGATATATATTGCCCCCAGCTCACATGGATATATATTGCCCCCAGCTCACATGGATATATATTGCCCCCAGCTCACATGGATATATATTGCCCCCAGCTCACATGGATATATATTGCCCCCAGCTCACATGGATATATATTGCCCCCAGCTCACATGGATATATATTGCCCCCAGCTCACATGGATATATATTGCCCCCAGCTCACATGGATATATATTGCCCCCAGCTCACATGGATATATATTGCCCCCAGCTCACATGGATATATATTGCCCCCAGCTCACATGGATATATATTGCCCCCAGCTCACATTGACATATATTGCCCCCAGCTCACATGGATATATATTGCCCCCAGCTCATACGGGTATATATTAGGGCTGTCAAAAATAATTGGCGGCACGATGCATCTGCTGTCCGCAAGGAGAGGGTAGCCCAGCTAAGGACTACTATAGAGCTTCTAAGATTGGTATCAAGAGCCACTTGGGGGGTAACCCAATTAAACAGATAAGGACCTCAGGACTAGAGGTGACCGGCTAGGACATAACTATAAAATATTGAATACTTTATTGAACATATAAACATAAACCCTTCAAAAGGTAAATAAGACACAACTCAAAACGAAAAAATGGACATAATTAAAATCAATATAACCACATATATTAAAGGGTGAATTACCACGAAGGGTGGTTATAACAATTCAATGATAATATGAACATGTGAAGTATCTATTTGAAAAACCTCCTTATATTAATGGCATTCGTTTCTAAAACGGAGTATCAATAGATTCACAAAATAGTGTGGGATGACAATAATCGCTATCTAACCCGATTTGAACTGTCTTTGGGGCAATATAATTATGAAATTACCCCAGATGCAATTGGAAAAAATCACTATCAATAAGCATACGTTCAAATTGCGAATATGGTTGTGAGCCAGTGCTGCGGTTATTAGATAGGTGATTATATGCAAAATAAGATCATTTATAAAGAAACCGTTGCACTTTTGAATTGGAAGCCTTGGAGTGCTGAGTGGTGGAAGCACAATGATATAGAGCGAGGTGGTAACGCCCAAAACAGCGTTTAAAAAATAAATTGCACACTTATTCGAAAAAGACCCTTCTAATAAAGATGGATTAGTTTATATAAATAAACATTCGCTCCTAGAATGGAGTTAAATGCTTTAAGGTATCTCAATCAAACTGTTGTTGACGTATAATGTGCAGACACATAAGCAATTAAAGAGTTGTTGTATAAAGTACCTAAATTACAACCGTGTGTATTATTTAGAGAAAAAGACGCCCAATGCAGCGTTTAAATAGAATTTGACCAAGGCACCTATCAATAGTTCATAACCTCTCAAATTTGTTCAATACGGAGACTGCATACATTGAACATCACACCATATTACGCATATACAAAAAACGATTCCGTCATGAATCCTGCAGTTAGAGCTTGAAATCGGATACCTTTAAGTGCTGAGTTGTAAAGGCACTTATGTATTGAAATGAGGTGATAACGCCCAGAGTAGCGTTTTAAATCGAAATCCTTATGTGTGTTGAAATTGGTTGCATATCAAACCAGAATAACCTTTATTTAATAAAGTTGATTGATTTATGTGGATAAACATCCACTTCTATAATGCTATAGTCATAACAATCATTGTATCTTAGATATGATTGCATGCCACGGAGTTTGATTAGTTGGCATTAATGGATGTCCACTTAAAAGATACTTTTGTAATCATTGCATAATTGGCATACAGAATACAATTATACACACAGTTTTGGATTTTTAAGCTGTTGCGTTCATTCCTCAGATCTCCTAAGGTACTATGTTGCAAAGGTGCACGTTTCTCATATATTGAGTGTTTAAATAGACAACTATTGCGTTGTTAACATTCTAAATACAATAGTATACACAGTGCTAGAGTTTTGAACTGTTGCGTTCAGTCCTCAGATCTCCCAAGATACTATATTGCAAGCTTGCACCAGTGTGTATGGGATAATAACGCCCAAAGCAGCATTCAAATGGACAATTATTGCGCTATTAACATGCAGGGTACAATTCTATACACAGCTCTGAGATTTTAAAGCTGTAACATTTCTTCCTCAAGTATCTTCAGGTTCTATATTACACAGGTTACATAGTTACATAGTTACATAGTTATATAGGCTGAAAAAAGACATGCGTCCATCGGGTTCAGCCTCTCCCACATAACCTACTGCTGTTGATCCAAAAGAAGGCAAAAAACCCAGTCTGAAGCGCTCGCCAATATGCAACATACTGGGAAAAAATTCCTTCTTGACCCCAGAATGGCAGTCAGATTTCTCCTTGGATCAAGAAGCTTTTACCCACATATTAAATATTATAACCCTTAATATTCTGTGTCTGCAGGAAGTCATCCAGTCGTTTTTTAAAAGTCTGTACAGACTCTGACCCAACCACCTCAACAGGCAGAGAATTCCACAGCTTTATTGTTCTCACCGTAAAATAACCCTTCCTATGCTTTAAGCTAAATTTTCTTTCTTCCAGTCTAAATGGATGACCCCTTGTCCTATGTATAGTCCTGTTAATGAATAGGTTATCAGACAATGGTTGATAATGGCCCCGTATATATTTATATAAGGTTATCAGATCCCCTCTAAGGCGCCTTTTCTCTAAACTAAACAGGTTTAAGCTTGTTAGTCTTTCCTCATAACTTAACCCTTCCATCCCCCTTATTAATTTAGTTGCCCGTCTCTGCACTTTTTCTAACGATATAATATCTTTTTTTAAGACAGGTGCCCAAAATTGCACGGCATATTCAAGGTGCGGCCTGACCATTGATTTATACAGAGGCAAAATTATGTTTTCATCCCGTGAGTGAACTCCCCTTTTAATGCATGCCAGTACTTTGCTGGCCTTGGCGGCTGCTGTTTGACATTGCACATTGTTACTTAGTTTGAAGTCTATGATTATTCCCAAATCCTTCTCCTGCTTGGATTTCCCTAACTCCGTACCATTTAGGGTATAAATTGCTTGTGTGTTCTTCACTCCAAAGTGCATAACTTTACATTTATCTAGATTAAATTTCATCTGCCATTTAAGTGCCCAGTCCCCCAATTTATCTAAATCCCTCTGCAGCGAAGTAACATCCTGCTCACATTGTATTACTTTTCCTAGCTTTGTGTCATCTGCAAATACTGATACATGACTTTCAATGCCTATCTCAAGGTCATTTATAAATAAATTGAATAGTATTGGTCCTATAACAGACCCCTGAGGGACACCACTTACCACTGGTGTCCATCTTGAAAATGTACCATTTATGACCACTCTCTGTACCCTATCTTTTAGCCAGTTTTCTATCCAAGAACAAGTATTTTCATCTAGACCATTTTTTCTTAATTTAAGTAGTAACCTTTTGTGTGGAACTGTGTCGAAAGCTTTGGCAAAATCTAAGTAAATCACACACAAGGTGCACTTGGTATATAGAGAGTAGTGACGCCCAAAGCAGCGTTTAGATGGACAATTATTTTGTTGTTAGCACCCAACATATAACCATATGCACAGACAACTATTGCGTTGTTGACATTCTAAATACAATAGTATACACAGTGCTGGAGTTTTGAACTGTTGCGTTCAGTATCTTGGGAGATCTGAGGACTGAACGCAACAGTTCAAAACTCCAGCACTGTGTATACTATTGTATTTAGAATGTCAACAACGCAATAGTTGTCTGTGCATATGGTTATATGTTGGGTGCTAACAACAAAATAATTGTCCATCTAAACGCTGCTTTGGGCGTCACTACTCTCTATATACCAAGTGCACCTGTGCAATATAGAACCTGAAGATACTTGAGGAAGAAATGTTACAGCTTTAAAATCTCAGAGCTGTGTATAGAATTGTACCCTGCATGTTAATAGCGCAATAATTGTCCATTTGAATGCTGCTTTGGGCATTATTATCCCATACACACTGGTGCAAGCTTGCAATATAGTATCTTGGGAGATCTGAGGACTGAACGCAACAGTTCAAAACTCTAGCACTGTGTATACTATTGTATTTAGAATGTTAACAACGCAATAGTTGTCTATTTAAACACTCAATATATGAGAAACGTGCACCTTTGCAACATAGTACCTTAGGAGATCTGAGGAATGAACGCAACAGCTTAAAAATCCAAAACTGTGTGTATAATTGTATTCTGTATGCCAATTATGCAATGATTACAAAAGTATCTTTTAAGTGGACATCCATTAATGCCAACTAATCAAACTCCGTGGCATGCAATCATATCTAAGATACAATGATTGTTATGACTATAGCATTATAGAAGTGGATGTTTATCCACATAAATCAATCAACTTTATTAAATAAAGGTTATTCTGGTTTGATATGCAACCAATTTCAACACACATAAGGATTTCGATTTAAAACGCTACTCTGGGCGTTATCACCTCATTTCAATACATAAGTGCCTTTACAACTCAGCACTTAAAGGTATCCGATTTCAAGCTCTAACTGCAGGATTCATGACGGAATCGTTTTTTGTATATGCGTAATATGGTGTGATGTTCAATGTATGCAGTCTCCGTATTGAACAAATTTGAGAGGTTATGAACTATTGATAGGTGCCTTGGTCAAATTCTATTTAAACGCTGCATTGGGCGTCTTTTTCTCTAAATAATACACACGGTTGTAATTTAGGTACTTTATACAACAACTCTTTAATTGCTTATGTGTCTGCACATTATACGTCAACAACAGTTTGATTGAGATACCTTAAAGCATTTAACTCCATTCTAGGAGCGAATGTTTATTTATATAAACTAATCCATCTTTATTAGAAGGGTCTTTTTCGAATAAGTGTGCAATTATTTTTTAAACGCTGTTTTGGGCGTTACCACCTCGCTCTATATCATTGTGCTTCCACCACTCAGCACTCCAAGGCTTCCAATTCAAAAGTGCAACGGTTTCTTTATAAATGATCTTATTTTGCATATAATCACCTATCTAATAACCGCAGCACTGGCTCACAACCATATTCGCAATTTGAACGTATGCTTATTGATAGTGATTTTTTCCAATTGCATCTGGGGTAATTTCATAATTATATTGCCCCAAAGACAGTTCAAATCGGGTTAGATAGCGATTATTGTCATCCCACACTATTTTGTGAATCTATTGATACTCCGTTTTAGAAACGAATGCCATTAATATAAGGAGGTTTTTCAAATAGATACTTCACATGTTCATATTATCATTGAATTGTTATAACCACCCTTCGTGGTAATTCACCCTTTAATATATGTGGTTATATTGATTTTAATTATGTCCATTTTTTCGTTTTGAGTTGTGTCTTATTTACCTTTTGAAGGGTTTATGTTTATATGTTCAATAAAGTATTCAATATTTTATAGTTATGTCCTAGCCGGTCACCTCTAGTCCTGAGGTCCTTATCTGCTGTCCGCAATGCTGCATCGATTAATTTGCGCCTGTTAATCGATTCGTGCAGGGGTGGACTGGGCCGCTGCACCGCCGTAATGCTCTCCTCTGCTTTTTTTTTTTCTTTCCTTCTGAACGAGCAGCCGCAGAGTCAACATGAGCTGGGAACGGCACGCTGCAATGGCTCCACCCAGGGGCAGACTGACCAGTTGGGGTTAAGTGTGTGTGTGTTTGAGGGGTTAAGTGTGTGTGTGTGTGTGTGAGGGGTTAGGTCTGTGTGTGTGTGAGGGGTTAAGTGTGTGTGTGTGTGTGAGGGGTTAAGTGTGTGTGTGTGTGAGGGGTTAGGTCTGTGTGTGTGTGAGGGTTTAAGTGTGTGTGTGTGTGAGGGGTTAAGTGTGTGTGTGTGTGAGGGGTTAGGTCTGTGTGTGTGTGTGAGGGGTTAAGTGTGTGTGTGGGGGGTTGTGTGTGTGAGGGGTTAAGTGTGTGTGTGTGAGGGGTTAAGTGTGTGTGTGAGGGGTTAAGTGTGTGTGTGAGGGTTTAAGTGTGTGTGTGTGAGGGTTTAAGTGTGTGTGTGTGTGAGGGGTTAAGTGTGTCTGTGTGAGGGGTTAAGTGTGTGTGTGTGAGGGGTTAAGTGTGTGTGTGTGAGGGGTTAAGTGTGTGTGTGTGAGGGGTTAAGTGTGTGTGTGTGAGGGGTTAAGTGTGTGTGTGTGAGGGGCTAAGTGTGTGTGTGTGAGGGGTTAAGTGTGTGTGTGAGGGGTTAAGTGTGTGTGTGTGTGAGGGGCTAAGTGTGTGTGTGTGAGGGGTTAAGTGTGTGTGAGGGGTTAAGTGTGTGTGTGAGAGGGGTTAAGTGTGTGTGTGAGGGGTTAAGTGGTGTGTGTGTGTGAGGGGTTAAGTCTGTGTGTGTGAGGGGTTAAGTGTGTGTGTGTGAGGGGGTGTGTGTGTGTGTGGGGGGTTGTGTGTGTGTGGGGGGGTTGTGTGTGTGTGTGTGAGGGGTTAAGTGTGTGTGAGGGGTTAAGTGTGTGTGTGTGTGAGGGGTTAAGTGTGTGTGTGTGTGAGGGGTTGTGTGTGTGTGGGGGGGTTGTGTGTGTGTGGGGGGGTTGTGTGTGTGTGAGGGGTTAAGTGTGTGGGTGTGTGAGGGGTTAAGTGTGTGTGAGGGTTAAGTGTGTGTGAGGGGTTAAGTGTGTGTGAGGGGTTAAGTGTGTGTGTGTGAGGGGTTAAGTGTGTGTGTGTGTGAGGGGTTAAGTGTGTGTGTGTGTGTGAGGGGTTAAGTCTGTGTGTGTGAGGGGTTAAGTCTGTGTGTGTGAGGGGTTAAGTCTGTGTGTGTGAGGGGTTGTGTGTGTGTGGGGGGGGGTTGTGTGTGAGGGGTTAAGTGTGTGTGTGTGAGGGGTTAAGTGTGTGTGTGTGAGGGGTTGTGTGTGCGTGAGGGGTTAAGTGTGTGGGTGTGTGAGGGGTTAAGTGTGTGTGTGTGTGTGGTGTGTGGTGAGGGGTTAAGTGTGTGTGTGTGTGAGGGGTTAAGTGTGTGTGTGTGTGAGGGGTTAAGTGTGTGTGTGTGTGGGGGTTAAGTGTGTGTGTGTGGGGTTAAGTGTGTGTGTGTGGGTTAAGTGTGTGTTTGTGTGTGGGGTTGTGTGTGTGTGGGTTAAGTGTGTGTGTGTGAGGGGTTAAGTGTGTGTGTGTGAGGGGTTAAGTGTGTGTGTGTGAGGGGTTAAGTGTGTGTGTGTGTGAGGGGTTAAGTGTGTGTGAGGGGTTAAGTGTGTGTGTGAGGGGTAAGTGTGTGTGTGTGAGGGGTTAGTGTGTGTGTGTGAGGGGTTAAGTGTGTGGTGTGTGTGTGTGGTTAAGTGTTGTGTGTGGGGTTAAGTGTGTGTGTGTGGGGTTAAGTGTGTGTGTGGGGTTAAGTGTGTGTGTGGGGTTAAGTGTGTGTGTGTGGGGTTAAGTGTGTGTGTGTGGGGTTAAGTGTGTGTGTGTGAGGGGTTAAGTGTGTGTGTGTGTGTGTGTGAGGGGTTAAGTGTGTGTGTGTGTGTGTGGTGAGGGGTTAAGTGTGTGTGTGTGAGGGGTTAAGTGTGTGTGTGAGGGGTTAAGTGTGTGTGTGTGTGAGGGGTTAAGTGTGTGTGTGTGAGGGGTTAAGTGTGTGTGTGTGAGGGGTTAAGTGTGTTGTGTGAGGGGGTTAAGTGTGTGTGTGTGTGTGTGTGTGTGTGTGTGTGTGTGTGTGTGTGTGGGGTTAAGTCTGTGTGTGTGTGTGGGGTTAAGTCTGTGTGTGTGTGAGGGGTTATGTGTGTGTGTGAGGGGTTGTGTGTGTGTGTGAGGGGTTGTGTGTGTGTGGGGGGTTAAGTGTGTGTGAGGGGTTAAGTGTGTGTGTGTGAGGGGTTAAGTGTGTGTGTGTGAGGGGTTTAAGTGTGTGTGTGTGAGGGGTTAAGTGTGTGTGTGGGGGTTGTGTGTGTGTGGGGGGGTTGTGTGTGTGTGTGAGGGGTTAAGTGTGTGTGAGGGGTTAAGTGTGTGTGAGGGGTTAAGTGTGTGGGTGTGTGAGGGGTTAAGTGTGTGTGTGTGTGTGTGGGGTTAAGTGTGTGTGTGTGTGTGAGGGGTTAAGTGTGTGTGTGTGTGTGTGTGTGTGTGTGTGAGGGGTTAGGTGTGTGTGTGTGTGAGGGGTTAAGTGTGTGTGTGTGAGGGGTTAAGTGTGTGTGTGAGGGGTTGTGTGTGTGTGGGGGGGTTGTGTGTGTGTGTGAGGGGTTAAGTGTGTGTGAGGGGTTAAGTGTGTGTGAGGGGTTAAGTGTGTGTGAGGGGTTAAGTGTGTGGGTGTGTGAGGGGTTAAGTGGTGTGTGTGTGTGGGGTTAAGTGTGTGTGTGTGTGTGGGGGTTAAGTGTGTGTGTGTGTGGTGTGTGTGTGTGTGAGGGGTTAGGTGTGTGTGTGTGTGAGGGTTAAGTGTGTGTGTGTGAGGGGTTAAGTGTGTGTGTGAGGGGTTAAGTGTGTGTGTGTGTGTGAGGGGTTAAGTGTGTGTGTGTGTGTGAGGGGTTAAGTGTGTGTGTGTGTGTGAGGGGTTAAGTGTGTGTGTGTGTGTGAGGGGTTAAGTGTGTGTGTGTGTGAGGGGGTTAAGTGTGTGGGGTTAAGTGTGTGTGTGTGGTTAAGTGTGTGTGTGGGGTTAAGTGTGTGTGTGTGGGGTTAAGTGTGTGTGTGGGGTTAAGTGTGTGTGTGGGGTTAAGTGTGTGTGTGGGGTTAAGTGTGTGTGTGGGGTTAAGTGTGTGTGTGGGGTTAAGTGTGTGTGTGTGTGGGGTTAAGTGTGTGTGTGTGTGGGGTTAAGTGTGTGTGTGTGGGGTTAAGTGTGTGTGTGTGAGGGGTTAAGTGTGTGTGTGTGAGGGGTTAAGTGTGTGTGTGTGAGGGGTTAAGTGTGTGTGTGTGAGGGGTTAAGTGTGTGTGTGTGAGGGGTTAAGTGTGTGTGTGTGTGGGGTTAAGTGTGTGTGTGTGTGAGGGTTAAGTGTGTGTGTGGTTAAGTGTGTGTGTGTGTGGGGTTAAGTGTGTGTGTGGGGTTAAGTGTGTGTGTGTGGGGTTAAGTGTGTGTGTGTGGGGTTAAGTGTGTGTGTGTGTGGGGTTAAGTGTGTGTGTGTGAGGGTTAAGTGTGTGTGTGTGTGAGGGGTTAAGTGTGTGTGTGTGAGGGGTTAAGTGGTGTGTGTGAGGGGTTAAGTGTGTGTGTGTGAGGGGTTAAGTGTGTGTGTGTGAGGGGTTAAGTGTGTGTGTGTGAGGGGTTAAGTGTGTGTGTGAGGGTTAAGTGTGTGTGTGAGGGGTTAAGTGTGTGTGTGAGGGGTTAAGTGTGTGTGTGTGTGTGAGGGGTTAAGTGTGTGTGTGTGTGTGTGAGGGGTTAAGTGTGTGTGTGAGGGGTTAAGTGTGTGTGTGTGTGAGGGGTTAAGTGTGTGTGTCTGTGTGAGGGGTTAAGTGTGTGTGTGTGTGTGTGAGGGGTTAAGTGTGTGTGTGTGTGTGTGAGGGGTTAAGTGTGTGTGTGTGTGTGGGGTTAAGTGTGTGTGTGTGTGGTTAAGTGTGTGTGTGTGGGGTTAAGTGTGTGTGTGTGGGGTTAAGTGTGTGTGTGAGGGGTTAAGTGTGTGTGAGGGGTTAAGTGTGTGTGTGTGTGGGGTTAAGTGTGTGTGTGGGGTTAGGTCTGTGTGTGTGAGGGGTTGTGTGTGTGAGGGGTTGTGTGTGTGTGAGGGGTTGTGTGTGTGTGAGGGGTTGTGTGTGTGTGAGGGGTTGTGTGTGTGTGAGGGGTGTGTGTGTGTGAGGGGTTGTGTGTGTGTGAGGGGTTAAGTGTGTGTGAGGGGTTAAGTGTGTGTGAGGGGTTAAGTGTGTGTGAGGGGTTAAGTGTGTGTGAGGGGTTAAGTGTGTGTGAGGGGTTAAGTGTGTGTGTGTGAGGGTTAAGTGTGTGTGTGAGGGGTTAAGTGTGTGTGTGAGGGGTTAACTGTTAAAAATCTGTGTCCATCACAATACACGCTGGTCGCATGTTTCCCTGTTACATGTCTCAGCTGACTAGGAGGGTTACTGGGGCTCTAGTTCACTCTATTGTTTTGTATATACTGTGTGTTTAATCTTGTTTAGTTGGGGTTCCCTCCCTCCTTTCTCCTCCCGGTTGTTTTATATGTAGGAGGTTTATTCACCTTCTGAATGATATCATGAGATAAAGCTATGCTATCCTGCACCTTAGTCTCCTGGCTAATAAAAAATGTATTTTGAACAAACTCCTTATGGAGTCCCTGAATTCTGGCTTGTTTTTTTTTTGCTTTTTAAGAGGTTCTGAGAACAATCCAGTCAGGCGCTCAAGTTTTGCAATAATAATAATAATAATATTCAGTTAGCATCTACTGCTGGAACAAAGGGCAGTTTTCAACTTAAAAGATTGAATGCTGGACTAGTTACATATGTCCATTTTATTTTTTACATATTTTCAAAGTTTATGTGGTATTATGGGTAGTGAGGTCTCTGGGATGGGGATCTAGACCTATCATTGTAATTTTAGGGGATCGGCTTTATCAAGTCGATCTGCCCAACGAGTCCCCTAAATGTAGGGCAACCATCCACCAAGCCGGAATCCCAGAGACTCTGCATTGACATCTTCCCTAACTCCTCATGGTAATGGAGATGCAGCAGGATTCCATTCCCTGAGGGCATCGCGGATCTGGCTGGGGAGTGGTCAGTATAGTATCAGGACTCTGTAACAGCCTTGCATTCTAACGTGGACTGCGTGCGCGACAACTGGACTGCAAGCTTTTGGTGTCAGTCACGCAGAACTCGTTAGATTGACCAAATCCCTAAGAGCTTCCAGAGATGCAAGCAGCTTAGAATCTGGGGACTGTGGGTGCCTGCTGCACAACTGGATCCACACAGCATTGATGAGATAACCCACGGCCAAATTTGCCCCTCCTGGTTGTGCTTTAACAATTTCAAGTCGAAGCCCAAACAGGCTCCCGTAAGGGCTGCACCACTTTTACATTGAGAAAACAATGTGGCGGCAGAACAACAGCTAAGGAGTACGCAAATATCTGCAAGGAGTGAGCAGAGAGTTGTTCTGTAGGCGAACGAGAGCTTTCGTCACTCATGAAAAAATTTATTATTAAAATTCCTTTCAGTACATAAAGAAAAACTAAAGCATTTCTAGTCTTTAATATCTCAGTGTTGGTGCAAATGTACTAAACCCCTTTAGGACCACTCACATACATAGTACGTCCTAGGGAAAATTCCCATTAAGGACCATGAACGTACTATGTATGTCATGGTCCTTTAACCCCCCCCCCTCCCTATATGAACCGCTCCTGCCGGGGTCCCACGTCGGTCTGGCTTCCTTGAAGCCGGCCCGATGGTTTTAGGAGCCCCAGCTGTTGCGATGACATCATTTTCAGGCGCCCCCGGTGCCTGCAGACTGAACCTGAAAGGGGAGGGGTCCTTAGGACCACTCTCCCTCCCCAACGGTGGCACCTAGACAAAAAAAGAGGCACCGCTGGAGAGGGCTGCCCTTTCCTGCAGTGAGTGCCCCTCTTTAACCCCAAAGGATCCCCCATCTCCCGATTTGTAGCAGCTAGAAGGTCATGTTTGGTACAAAAAATTTAATTTTTAATAAATTATCTGGAGTGGTATAAATTAGGACTTCAAATCTCGTTTAAAAATGATGAGCATAAAAACAGTCAAAAGTGAGCTCAGCACACAGAGGTGAAATGACTCAGCCGTTAAAAAGCAAAAACATGTAAAAATTGGGTATTTCTAATTTCAGGACAAGATTTCCAAACTATTTACCCAGGGTCTTTTTAGACGGTTGTAGTTTTGGGGATTAACGTTCGAAAAAGAGTGTTTTTTCATCATATTTCATATTTTTTTTTTATAGTAAATTATACAATATGATGGATATAATGGTATCTTTAGAAAGTCCATTTAATGGCGAGAAAAACGGTATATAATGTGTGGGATCCTTAAACGAGTAAGAGGAAAATTAGACCTAAAACACAAAAAGAGAAATATAAAAACAGCAGTGGGTGCTTTCGGACAGACAATGGCAAAATCGCCTGGTCACTAAGGGCCATATTACATAGTTGGTGCTAACTTAACCAGAGCTGTTGTAAACTTAAAACCTCCATAGGCTATAATGGCTCTGGTAAGTTTACAACAGCTCTGGTTAAGTTAGCACCAACTATGTAATATGGCCCATAGTGTTTAAGAGGGTAAAACCATGTACATTCTGGTGTATTCAAATGATATATTGCACATTACACAAATCATGCAATATGGACTGAACGCAATGGTTAAAACACTCCAGACAGAAAAATACTGAACAGCCAAATTAAGTAAAACAAAAATTCCACCTGATAAGAATAACATACCCCTGTCATAAAAGATTTAAAAGGTAAAAAAAAAAATCCTTATCAAAATATGAATAAAATTTGTACATTAGCAGAAGTAACTAAACAGCGTGGAATGGTATTAGATGTAAATAATTAAAAGGATACTGCAGATACTGTAACCTATCTATGTAATAGATGGTCTATGTGGGCTGATTTAGCCTTTCAAGTACAGGGGATTAGTCCCTGCCTGAACCCAAGATCACCGATCTGAGGTTACTGGATATTGGGACTCTTTCAGGGTTATTGAGAGAGCGGTGAAAAGCAGGAGAATGACTGGAGAATGGAAAAATTCTAGGTCAAATAAGCCAAACCAGAAAAATTCTCCCATTCATTTACTTTCCAAATCGGCTATTTGACCTAGAATTTTCCATTCTCCAGTCATTCTGCTATTCACCGCTCTCTGAATAACCCTGTTAGTCAATGGCTCTCAATGCGCTTGGCATCCGAGAGCCCTCGGATTGGATGAACGCTCATTCAAATCCCCCCGCCCCCAATAGTCACATAACTGCTGCATCTTTAAGGCGCTGTTATTAAATAATCTAAAAGGGTTAAAATGAGAGTGTGGGGGCAGAGGGGATCAGGTGATGTTCCATTTATCCCATTTCAATTGTCTACCAACATCCCTTAAGTCATGCTTTCTCGGATTATCCATTTAAAGTATGAATGCTCCCACTGTGTTGACAAATTTAAGCAACTGGTGGTTCAAAACCAGACCAGGGGAAAAAGAAAAAAACTCACCTGCAGGGTTACCACTCGGGCCTTTGGATTACGAACAGAAGGACCAGCTGATACATAATCTACAGTCTGAAACTCAATTGGATAATGTTGTGCACAGATATCTTCACGTGAAAGAGCAGATGGCCACTCTGTGCAGAACTCTGAAACAAAACATGCATAAATACATTTGTACAGTAGGTCAGGTTTATCCAACAAGGTGCCCATTTGAGAAGAGGCACTAAATAAACCCATGCATGGCATAGTTGAACATAGTTCAAGATAAACTATTGCACAAAAAGTTCAATAGTAATTAAATAAAATAGTAGTACTTGCTGAGTCTAATAGTTATGTACAAATATCAACACCTGGACAAGAGACAGT
Source organism: Leptobrachium leishanense (assembly GCA_009667805.1). Lineage (NCBI taxonomy): Eukaryota > Metazoa > Chordata > Amphibia > Anura > Megophryidae > Leptobrachium > Leptobrachium leishanense. Next base: position 239,758,597 of record CM019065.1, read on the forward strand.
AATTGGAACAAACACACAATTGTTTTCCAGAACGATCACTCCACTCTTACCACTTTACCTCATATTGCAATTTATACATACCACCATTATATGAAAACATAATAAAATCTCAAAATGTACCAAAGATGCAATCACAAAGCTTGGTTCAACCCTGATATAGTAAAAGACACTTTGGGGTGATGTAACAAGATACCAAGTTCTGTTTAAAATTTTGTACAAAAATCAGCATAAATATCTTATACTTTTTTACCTAATTATATTTTTGTGCACATGCTGCCGACAGCAACTGCGCATTTATTTTTAATATATCTTTTAGTTACGAGTAAATACCTTTTAACCAGTTGTGCTGGGTCCGTCCCCCCCCTTTTCTGCTCCCTGGTTTTCAGATGCAGAAGTCCCTGGTGCCTCTTACGCAAATTGTGTAGCTTATGTTACACAATTTGCATTGCATACGTACGAATGTATCTCCTGTCACTTGTCTAATTTGCACATGGCAGGTAGGCAAAAGCTTGCGCAGAATGATGGATTGGTGGTCTGCACTCAGTGCACTGCTGCCATCTTACCAAACGCTCTCTGTAGTTACAGTTACAAGTATTTATAAAGCGCCAACGAGTTCCGTAGCACTTAGTAGTATGCATTTGCATACACAAGATTATGTCAGCAAGCAGAGCTGGTCAGCAGGAGGGATATTCAAAATCTGGTCTGCTGAGTGACAGCTGTGTAGGCTGAGAAAGCGATCTGCACTGCTGTACTAGCCAAAAGGTACTAGAAAAGAGGGAGGCACCACACGCATCCTGACCACTTTACCTTCAAAACATTGGCCAGAATTTCTCCTCAAAATACATGAGCTTGAAAAGAAAAGGAAAAAAAACCATATCTCACCTCTGAGAGCTTCACAGTGCTTCTTAATAGCAACTGGAGTCAGGTGCAAAAAATTTGGAATCTGGAAACAAATTGACAGATACAAAATTATTAGCATGCAGAAGCCATAACTATCTAATTTCAAATAAAAGGCATGCAAGCATGAAAATAAAAATTACACACAAAACTAAATCCAGACCCTCAAGATCCCGGACTTGCAGATTAACTACATTAAACCACAACTTTCATTGATTTGATTTATGATCATTTTACCTTCACAAGTTCCAGGTTCCCGGTCTTCTCTGGAGGAACACTGCGTTTCAAAGGGTATCCCATGCGAACTGGAAGTGGCACTGCTGAAGGTTTAAATGCTGCTGCAGTTGGGTAGACATTCACCCAGTCCTGATCCGGATGCATTTTCTCTGTTCTGGGAGCAATTGCCTGAAGGAAAAGAAGGAAGAAAAAGAAAAATGCCAATATAGCACAGTGAGGTTTAGGCATGTATACATACCACATTCATGGGTATCATAACTATGCACTGGTAATTGTACAACTTCAGACTTTTCAGCCATTGATAAACATTGTAGTGCATTAAGGGCAAGAAATAAAAACGCTAAATAACTTTGCTGTTACCAAACGACGATATATGGATTACTATATCTTGGTTCGCAGTCCCCCCCCCCAACATAGCCCCATTATTTTTGTCTAGAGCAGGGCTGTCAACTCTTGCCCCCCAGATGCTTCGGAACTACAACTCCCATGACTCCCTGGCCATCTATTGCATTAAAAGGAATTCTGGGAACTATTGGAATCAACATCTGGGGGGTGAGTGTGACAGTTCTAGTGTAATGTGAAGAAGAAAAAAAACACTTCCATTCCAAAGTGGCAGCTTAGGGGTCTTACAGTGGGTTGCATCTGTTGCAGAAATCAAATCAACATGGTGCTGTACCTGCAACATGAGCACACTCAGCCAATAAGATGCCTCTTAATGCATGAGCATTGAGAGGCATCTCTAATTCTGCTGGTTCACTCCGTTCAAAGAACCAACTCTCGGATGGCCATCGAGCAGCTGATTGATAACCTGCAGTGCAGAGGCAAGACATCCACTATAAAGAGCTACCGCACTGACCGGGGACACCCGGGGGGGGGGGCACAAATGGTGGGGCCACAATTCCCAGAATTTAGTCCATTAGATGTTCAAAGAAGAATGGGAGGGATGAGTTTGAGATACCCGTTTAAACAGGTGTAATTAGAATAGGAAAAATGAGGCGGAGCTAACTGCTGGCGAGGAAGGTCGCGTTCTGAGGAGCTCCTCCACTATAGCAGTCTATTTGGCCTTTTTTGGTGACCCCTCGTCGGTTCTAAGACTTCCTGAAGGTGACAGGTGGTCCCTGTAGCCCTCTGACTCAGACCGGGGTCCCGCTGCATCGCTCTGAGTGTGGATCTTGGAGTGAGGTGAATCTGGGCCTACCTCGGCAGCCTGCTTCCAGCGTCCATCTTGGGCCTATACACCCCTGATCCGGCCTTGCTGCGAGACGCTCTCCTCTGGTGGGTCCCCCTCTGGCCCGAGTTCGATGGTGAAAAAGTCGGGAAAGGGAGCTGGCCGGGTGGAGGGTCCGTGCCAGAGTGACATCCGGACGTCGTTGAGCGGCGGCCTCAGACACCAGCGTGATGCCTCCCAGACTGGGTCCCTAACACCTCACCCTTCCTCTGATGAGGAGGGGGTGCGCTGGCCGGAGAGCCGTGTGGCTGCAGCACGAGCCCGGACCCCTGCAACCTCTTCGACCCAGGTGCCGAGAAGAGCCAGCTCTGAACAAACAACTTTGCGCTGCTCTACAGCCGCGGAGGTGCGCCCCGATGAGCGGCTTCCTTTACCTCAGGATGATCTAACTGCTGACACCAGGCCTTCTACAAAGGGAGATATCAGCCGTATATTCGCAGAGTTGCGGGAGCTATGGATGTCGGATCTCTGTGTTATCCGGGAGGATGTGACTGCTGTGACAGCTCGGGTGGATGCTGTGTAAACACAGGTGGATGGAGCGGCAGTTGAGCGGACCCGCCAGGCTGTACAGGTCGCTGCACTACAGGACCAGGTGACTCACCTCACTGCGGCAGTGGAGTCGCTGGAGGCATGCCACCGCAGGCGAAATATCTGGATTTGAGGGATACCGGAGTCGGTGGCCTCTGCTGACCTGCCGGATTTTTTGAATCGCATGGTCCGTCACCTCCTGGTTCTCCCAGACCCTCAGGTGATCGTGTCAGCTGTTCATCTGCGGAAGGCTGCCGCGGCTCCTTTGGAGGCCTCGAGGGATGTGCTCGCGGTGATACGGGATCTTTCATTTAAAGGGAAGCGGATGTCTCTGCCAGCGGCTCGTGCACCTTTTGTGTTTGAAAATAAGTCCTTGGCTCTTTTCCATGACTTACCTTTATTTACTTTGATGGCGAGGCGACGGTTCCGTGAGGTCACGGCTGCATTGAGGGCGGCGGAGGTTCGCTACTGGTGGGGAGTCTCCGGTACTCTTGCTTTCCAGCATGACGGAATATCTCACCTAGTTGGCACAACGGCCGAAGCCTGGCTTTTGTTTGCCAAATTGGGTTTGATGACTCCGGGCCCAGACGGAACATCTGGCATTGGGATATCTACTGCCACGGCTGCTGAGCCCACGTTCACCGACCCGGGCTGAGAGTGTTGCTCCTTCCCTATTCAGTTATTTACCTTCCCCCCCCCCTTTCCCTTTTTTTTTTTCTTTCTTACCGGATTGGACATTTAGTTTTCTATAGACTTGGCTGGTTCACTCTTGGTTATGACTTTATAGACTTATTGGGATGTCAGGATATTTGGCTCTTATCCCTCCTCTCCCCCTTTTTTTTTTTTTAACGGACGGGACACTGGGTGGTCCTGGGTGAGCCGCTGAGATGGTCACCTAGGCTCTCACCGTCTCTCGTGGCCCCAGGACCCCCGGCCCTGTGGCCTCTTCTATGGCCCCCAGTCCTTCTTTGGATTTCCGGGGCGTGCCAGGAATGTCACCCTGCTTGGGCAGTTCCCTCCCCCCCAATTTTTTTTTTCTTCCTTCTCTCCTCTCCCTCTTCAGCTATCTGTTCTGTGCCCTCCTGGCTGTCACACGAGACTCCGCCCATCCCTCATATCTGGTCCACTCGTACTCCCTTATTTTGCTCGGACTGTTACCCCCCCACCCTTTCGTATTCCCCTGCTCCCCATCTCTTTGTTATATTTATGTTAACAGGATATATTTGTAGTATATATATTGTTACTTTCTATGATGACTTCTTCTGAGATACATTACTGCGGAATTTGTTTTTGGTCCTGCGCGACTGATATTCATACTGTGTATTTTATTGCTGTCATTTTTTATTTTTTTTTCCCCCCAAAATAAAATTTTGAAATATAGAATAGGAAAAGACTGGCCACAACACCAGTATGCAAGACAGCGCCTCAAGTATTTCAATGAGATAGCAGGGTCTACTCCAGAGGCGCGTTCAATACCTCAGCAGCTGCAAGTGCTAAGTTAGCAACTTGCCAGTGAACGTCGTTCAGCCACTCAGCACTGCTAATTTAGCACTTGCAGCGACCCGAGGAGATGCTGCGAGTAGCTGAGTGTGACGTATTAAAGATGGCCACCGCCATGAAGCAAGTAACAATTCCGTACAGCAAGATGGCCGCCGCCGCGAAGCAAGTAACAATTCCGTACAGCAATGTTAATTTTGAGGTTTTTGTTCACCAAAGCACAAAATATTTTTTTATTATTTACCCCTGCACAGACATATATTACAGTTCAATTTATATTTTGTTTCAGAAGTACACATAACATTTATTCAATAAAAACTATCATATGTGGTGTGTGCATACAAGACGGAATTGTGCTGACTGCTTTTATCATATTTTGTCCGAGGGATACGAAAAACAATCTGAATATTTAAAAAAAAAAAAAAAAGGTATTGAACTGAGGTATTGAACGGGCCTCAGGGATCAGCAGCCTTGGCCCTCTAGATGTTTTGGAACTACAGTCCTACATGAGGCTTTACCACTCGAGTAGCTGAGCATCACGGGAGATGTAGTTCCAACACACCTAGCCAAAGTTGTTGAGACCTGGTACAGTTCATCAATTGCAAAATTAGTTGTCCAATTCCACAAAGTTAGAGGTTTAGTGAATAGGTCACTGTGTTCATGATTTTCTGCATCAGAAGCACAAATTACAATAGAGGTGTAACTCAAGCAGCATAAAAAAGGTTTGCCTTATGTACACACCACACCTGCTGCCATTTCCAAATCTTACAAGGCCCGTAATACAAGCTGGAAACAGATTATATCACATATTGTGCAGTGAACATGTTTCTCATGGAAGTTTAGAGAATCCTTAGCGATAGATTAACATGTACGGTAATCAAAAACTGCATTTCATTTTGCCTCACAACCAGATGAACTACGGTGTATGTTATGCAGAAGCAAAAAGAAAATGTACTTTAACACACGGTTGCAGAGATAACATTTCATACTAATTTGGGTTACATCAACTTGGTCTCGTCTTGACATTAAAAGAGAAATCAGAAGAATATCTTTGTGCGACTAATTAAATAGCCACACAACAACCTCCACATTAAGGCAGCCACTTGCAGGAATGCGGCCAGCCGGAGGGTCCTGGCAGAACACTGTGATTAAAATTTTAATAATGCCCCATAATGCCACAAAAGTGTGGATGATAAAATGTAAAATAAAAATAAAAATTCCACGCTGTAAATTTTTGATATTTCCTTAGTTTTACATTATTGTTATGGGATTCTGGGAAGACCTATACACACACACACAATAGAATTTTTTGAATTTACGGTGTCTGCTGAAAATGAGGATTTATAATTTGTCTGAGTCCTACAATTAAACACAAGATGAACACAAAATGAACTCCGTAAAAAAGGGGTGAAATGGCTCAGCAGTGAAATGTGAGCATAGGTTACCTTTAGGCCCGTGTCAGACGAACGCAGTGATCACGTCACCACACAGTTTTAGGTCCGTCATGGCACAGAATCATGATCAATAGAGATCCACACAAGAAGTACGTGCGCACCGAACTGAGCACGCACATCGCACGTGGCAAACGGACGCAAGAACGTAAAATCGCTATGACGGATGCGCAAAGTGCGCCACGTCTGCGTAGCAGCCTGTGTGCGTGATAACACAATGTCAGATGCAGCGCATTTACAGCGTGCATCACATTGCCGGACAGAAGTTTTTTTTGGTCTGGCTGATTGTACCTGTCATTTGATTTTAATTAATTTTGATTCCCATATTTCCCTTTTCGTTCTACATCGTCGAAAAAAAACGTACGGTGTGGTGCCTACAGTATCTGCCGTCAATACGCCCGCCCGTCCGTCCGTCCGTTGTGCACGCACGCAGAGTGCGCTCAGACTGCGTTCGCCTGACAATGGGCCACAGATGAGATCTACTACATTTGACTTTATATCGCAAAACCAAATTGCCCATGATGCCCGATTTTCCTTTGGGTAAGCTGTGCATTGGGGAAATGTAGTTTTAATAAGAAAAACCTTGGATGTCCAGATGTGTTGGAGTAAGGCTCGTGCTAGACGAGCACACTGATCACGTCTGTGTTGCCGCACATTTGTACGTCCACTATAACATATAATTATGACCAAAGGTGCCCCACACACAAAGTATGTCCGCACCGAACTGTGGATGCATAACGGATGCGGCAAACGGATGCAGGTTAGGCAAGAACGTAAATCCGCTAGAACGGACGCACAGATTGCGCTGCGTCCGCAACGTCCGCATAGCTTTGTGCGTGAGTGATGGAACGAAGTCAGACAGACTGCATTTTAGACGTCCAGCATTTTTGCCGAACAAAATTTTTCTCATATTAATTTATTTTCCATTCTACAGTCAAAAAAAACGTCAGTCACAAAAACGGACTGTGTGGCCACTACCTTGTCGTCAGTCAGAATGTCCGTTGTGCACGGACGCACAGTCCGCACAGAATGCGCTCGTCTGACCCTAGCATCAGCCGGGTAGATTTAGAATGGAATTAGAAACAAATATAAAATGACTATTGTGCCACATTACCGCTCTGTGCTGTGGGCCCCTCCTGTTGGCACGGTTTCTCTGGGTCTCAGGAACTGCTGAAAAACATACCCATGACAGAAATGAGGGAGAATGCAAAAAAAAAAATACAATTGGGTTTGTAACTTTCCTGTTTCTACTTTGGTTTTAATAGAGGTCACTGGCTGGTCCTTCAACATGCTCTTTAAATTGTAATTTCGTATTTTTTTGTATTAATAATAGGAAATCATGTTGTACTTTAACTAAATATTTAAAAACATACTTAAGAGTATATTCTACTATATAAAATCAATGTAGAACACACTATATGATCCTATGTATGGGGAGCCAGGTATTGACAGGCTAATCACGCATGCATACACCATGCAGCAAACACGCCTTACACAGAGACACTTAAAAAATATAATATATGTACTTTTCGATTGGGTGACAGAAAGTGCTGTGCTGTATCCAGGGGCCATTTTGGGGTGCAGAAGCGAAGTCCCTGGGACCCTTAGGGTCACATACACCCTGTTCAGCATGGAGGACGCCATGTTGGATGGAAGAAACGGAGAGCCACAAGGACTAAACTAGGTGCGGTGGCGAAGCTAGCTTGGGCGCATATAGGGTGGGGCGTGGCTCAGTCACGGGGATGTGGGGGGCGGAGTTGCTGAGCAGGGCTTCTTTTGATGACGATGAGAAATTTGTTATTATTAAAAAGTGCATGCTTCTGCAGTAGGAAACGCTTTACATCAGTGAACCATAAAATAAATAGAACTTAAAAAAGCAAAAAGCGTTTTTAATAGTGTAGCTATTCCTTCAGTCTCATTATTTTAGCCTAAAGTGTAATTCTCCTTTAATTCTGATTTACCTCTTATGGGGGATACATATACTACACGTTATCATGCTTCCAAAGTGATCTTATTTAGAGCCCAAATTCCTCTTGTCTGTCTCTGATAATGTTCTCATTGTTCCCGCCATATATTAGGGGAGTGTAGGTGTATAACAATGCAATAAAACTAGCAGTGAGTATAATAGATGTTTGAAATTGCTCAGGTGTAAATAAGATACTTTGCTTGTGTTCTAAATTATGTTTTTATTGACATATATCTCCCATTAGTTAAATGGCCCTATTTGGCCTTAGGAAATGTTGGCAGGCGTGTGCATGGTGCAACGCCATAACACAGTGGGCTGTATGAAGATGGACACACTATGGGGGAGAGTGAGAGAATGAAGGGACATACTAAAAGGAATGATGGAATGTCCATAAACTTACACAGGGGAGAATGACAGAGTGGAATGCCCATAGAAGATAATGGGGAACCAGGGTCGGGTTTATAATTAGGCAGAGTTGGCATGTACCTACAGGCGCCTGCCACAAGTTTGGAATTTATGGGGTTAAATATTGAGATTGACATTTTTAACATAAATCGGGACGGGAGACATGGCTGCTGGCATGGGCCGGACAGTCTGGTTTGAAACCTGGATGATTATTGATGCAAGGGTAACTTTATGGCACCTAACAGTATTTAAGGCCAAAGAGGGGAGGGTCTGACTGCTTTGCTCCTGGACAGCCTGAGATGAACACCAAAGAAATTCCTCCAGCAAGGAAACTTTACAAATCCCAAATTCTACAAAAAAAAATACCTGGAATTGTTGCTGACCAGGATGTCCAGTCGATGCTGGCACAATTGCAGGTACATGCAGCAGCTCACGGTACAACGTTGTCTAACCTGCTGAAGGATGATTCTGGTGCGGGCCATGTTTCCTTGCCGGTGTTGGATCAGCAATTGTGGAGTAGAGAGTGGGACTTCGCAACCTCCGGACCGGTGCGTCTGTGCCCGAGTCCCACCTGTGGTAGAGCAGCGCAGAGACAGACGGAGCCTAATTTGCAGATGGTGCTGCCAGGGCCGGCCCTAGCCACTGTGCTGCCTGGAGCGAAGGATGAATTGCTGCCCCCCCCCCAAAAAAAACATGGTGTGTATGAGCATATAACAGAGCGCCACATATAACAGCCCACTGTCCCACACATCCACATACCGTCACACACTTCCACATACACACTTACATACTTCCACAGTCACACACACACATACATAACACAGCCGGTAACGAGGAGATGCAGAGGATTAATGACTCCGTAGGGCACAGAGTTACTGACAATTATATTTCACAGGGTGTTCCTTTAAATAGGAAGCGTCTCACTGAAGGTATGAAAGAAATTAGGAAAATGCTTGTTTTTTCACCATGATTTAATAATTCAGGGAATACTGGGGGGGCGGGGTGTAAAAGCCATAAAGCGGCATTAAAACATGTGGCGTCCCAGTCATTTCTGTAATTCCCCTATCAAACCCCGGCAGCTCCATAGTAACCCCCCCCCTCAGTTTAGAAAGGTAAAAATTAGATTTATTTATTTTAGTAAAGTCACTCAGGCCTTGCCAGGCCAGTGAAAAGCAGATCCCCCAGCTATTAACAACTAACTACAGCTCCCATCATGCTGTGCGGACTGTAAGGGAGCTGCAGATTGTCTTCAATCGGCAGCTCCCTCAGGACTCTGGGATAGGGTGCCTGTCCAGGCCTTCCCTTAACCAGGACAGAGGAGCTGGCAGTGCATTATGGGGGCAGCAACATGTCCCTGTGAGGAGGGATGGGCGGGAGGGGAACCTCCATAACACACATGTGGGGGGGCACAGAGTCTCCTGTATGAAATCAATCTAGGCCTACCTCCTCAGCAGCCTCATGGTTCCCCAGGATTCATTTAAATGGCGCACGCTTGCCTACATCATCAGAGCAGTGCCGTGCATGGCACGTGACAGGCTCTAAACACCGCGTTCCATCTCACAGGCGCACTGTGCTGCAGGAGAGCCCACAGCCAGGCTGCATCGCTGGTAAAACTTAAGCTGATGGCCTCCATGCCTGCTGAAAGGGGAGGGCGCCGGCCCGCTGAAAGGGGCAGTCACGTGCTGGAGGCAGGACGCGGCTTGGTTTTCAACTGAACACTGTCCTGCAGCCATGTCCGGGCTGGCGGCCTTTGAAAGAGCAGCAAAATGCTGCCCCTGACAAAGTGCTGCCTGGAGCGGCTGCTCCACCCCGCTCCATGGAAGGGCCGGCCCTGGGTGCTGCTTACGGCGACACCGCCAAGGCTGGTGGGCTTAATGGCGCTGATATGGTGTCTCAGGTAGGCTGGCAGAGCCACCAGTCTCGCAGTCTCCTTGCCCCCACTTCTATTGCTGGAGATGAGGAAAATGGGTGTCGCCCTGCGGCAACATAAACCACATCACACTGTGCACCGGGTCACTCATAAGCCCCTTCCACAGGATGGCGGCTGTCCCTAACATTTTCAAAATGCCCCGGCACCAGCTGATCAGAGGGTGCTGGTGGATGCTCCCTGGTGCCTGATGATGGCAAATCATGCCATGTCACTGGAGGAGCCTGAGGTTCAGGGTCACCGAGCCCAGATCAGCAGCAGAGAGGATGGAGCATTGCCCAATCGCCAGCAGAGCAAGGAGGATGGCCGGCGCTTATGGTTTGGCAGGCACTGGGCTTAGGTACCAGGTGGAGGCAGGTGCCTGATCGGGAGCTGCAGTACTCAGCAGATGGCCAGGACTCAGCTGAGTCTTCAGATGGAGTGGATGACCATCGGTCCGAAGACAAAGCGCTGGCGCTGTCGAGCAGAGACAAAGTCACTGTGTGCCAGCTTGAGGTGTCTTTAGGCCAGGGGACCATCTACCTTGTTAGCAGCACGTGAGTCAGACTTGGGTACAGGGCAGGAGCTTGCAAGGGGCACAAACACTATGGTCAGCGGCGGCTCCATGGTCAGTTACCAACAGGGTTTATGGAAACCTTGGTTGCGGCGTATAAGCAATGGGGAACTGTAGTTGTCTCTTGGTACAACCGGCGCTCGCGTGTCCTGTTGTAACGGTGTCTGCGAGTGCAGCTGTGGCTGGGCACATGGCGAAGGAGCCGGTTGCCTATGCTGTGCCGGTAGTGTATCACGCAGCGGGTTCAGATAAGTTTGGGAACGAGTTATTTCTGGAAGCCCGGATAGAGCTCGTTTGTTTCTGTGTTGTTTTCTATACTTTTTAGGCATCGAGATCAATTCGGTGGAACGAATCTTTCACCTACCTTGTGGGAAGCTGGAGGCCTTGTTGGGGTTGCTGGCTCAGGCCAGGGAGGTTGCAATACTGCAACTGGTAGAGCTTCAGTCATTTTTGGATCATTTGACCTTTGCGTGCAGGGTGATGCCCTTGGGTAGGGCGTTTTGCAGATGTCTCTCGTTGGTAACAGGTGGGGATCAAGGCTCCACACCATTTTGTTCAAATCACTCAGTCCCTTAAGAGTGATATTGCTGTTTGGGAGTCATTTTTGGCCTCATGCGATGGGTGCACTTACTGGCAGGAGGCTGAGCAGATCTACCTGTCAATGGAGCTCTATACCGATGCTCCGGGCTCAGTGGACGTTGGGGCGTATTTTCAGGGAGTCTGGTGTGCCTAGGTTTGGCCTGTGCATTGCAGCAACTCAGAATTAGTCAGGAATCTGACTTTTCTCAAGTTGTTTCTGATTGTTGTGGCACTGGAGCTGTGGGGAGGGGTTGGCTAACAAGAGGGTAGTGTTATGGATGGACAACATGAGTGTCGTGCAAGTGATGAACCGCTCGTCGCCTGGTTCTCTGCCCCTCTTGGCATTGCTGCGCCATCTCGTGCTGTGCTGCTTGTAACACAATGTGTGGTTGAAAGCTAAACATGTGCCTGGTGTCAATAATGTAATTGCTGATTCTCTCTCCCGGTTCCAGTGGAACCGTTTTTGGCAGGTGGGTCCCGGAGCGAATCCATACAGCATTCCATTTCCCACTTGGTTGTGGATGCTAGCCTCACTGGATTGCTGATTCCACTGTGGGGTTTATTGGCAGACAGCACATGGAATGCTTATTTTTGGGGGGCGTGGCCGGCTGCTCACAGGAGAGGACGTGTTTTTATGGAGCTCCACATGTCCTCTCTGAAAAGGGACACATAGCTGACTGTTCCCAAGGTGAATAACTCCTGAGAGATCCCTGAGCGGCTGGCCGTCGGTGTAGTGCAGTCCGGAGCCCGCTTGGTTCCCCCCTCCGGACCAGAGACTTTATTGAAGGCTGCTGCCTCGTAGTGACGGCGGCCATCTTGCGGCCTACAACCTGGTTCCAGATGTCTTCCGGCCTTGCTGGCCGTAGTGTCCCACCCCGGACTAAGATTGTGCAGAGGGCTGAGGGGATGGAGGGCCCACATCTCATGGCCACCCCAGAGGACTGTTCGGTGGATGGGGAGCTCGGACAGGCTGAGAGCTGGATCCCCCCCCCTTCAGAGGTGAGGGTGGTTTGGCCTATAGCCTGGACGCCTGCCTGGAAATGTTGGACAGAGAGGATGCTGATGCCCCGCTTACCAGGGGGGTCTGGCGCCGGATGCTGGCAGTACTGCGAGGTAACGGAGAGATGGTGGTCCCAGAGGCGGAGAAGCTGGAGGTCGCCTCGAGATCAGGTGGTACTGCGGTCTGCTCGTCCTCTACGGCTGCATTGGGGAGCTGTACCGGGAGTGGTGAGCGACCTGGGGAGCTGGAACCACAGTCTCGGTCACTGAGGACGACCCGGGCGCTCCGTTACTGTGAAGAACCGGTGACTCGAGGAATCCAAGAGGTGGCAGACCCTGCTGGGATGCAGATGGCGGTTCCCTGTCGGGGGCCTATGGTGGTGGAACACCCTCCCTCTCCTCCCGGGATGGCGCGGCTGCGTCCCTCGGTACTGCGGCCGGCTCTGCTCCGAGCTCCGGGGACTCGCAGCTCGGAGGGGGTCTTGTCTGTCCTGCAGGCCCTCTTTCCAGGCATCGGGCTTCAAAACGCTTCCTGGCCTGGCCTCTCCTGCGTCGCCCTGCCTGTCCCATGTCGGCTGTTTAGAGACACTGGATGAGAGCGCCCGATACTTTTTTGCAGCCTTGTTTTAATTTACTGCTGAGACCTGCCTTTTGAGATTTTTTTTTTTCTTTCTTCTTTATTTTTACACTCTTTTACTGAGGCGTATTTGAGATTTCCCCCCCCCCTTGTGCTGGGACACCTCTGACGCTTACTGAGGACACTTGAGAAAAATATGTCCCCCAGTCGCTGAGACACCCTCTGCGGACTTTGTTTTGCTCTGAGGAATGCTTATTTTCAGGTTTGCTCTTTATCGGGAGGGGTGGGTCGCAAGGAAGGGGACTGGGGCTCTCACAAGGCACGGCTGCGGGTCACTTTTATCTTCCTTAGTCAGGCACTCTGGGCCGGTAGATCCAGGTCTTGGGATGGTCGGGTTCTAGCTGCGGTATCTAGTCTCTGTCAATATTTGGGCTGGGAGGATTCTAGTCAAGATTATGTTCCGAGACACATTGTCCAGGGCTTCCGGACAGCCCGAGGCCGGTTTTGAAGCAGTTACAGGAGACTTGGAACCAGGCGACAATGGAGCCGTGAAGCAGGGTACACTGGAGACTTGAAGCAGGGGGCACTGGTGCTCCATCCTTATAAAGGGAAACAAAGGCCTCATTATAGGGAGCACCTGGTGTGAGCTCACAGCCAGAATCTACCTGAAGGTTTTGTTGCAAGAAGGATGCGGCCAGGCTCAGTCAGGAGGGTACAGTACCGCCTTTGGCTTTCTTGCCACAACAGCATAGTTCATAACAGATGCCCCCCTCCAAGGACGCACTCCAGGCGGCCAAGGCCTGTTCAAACATTTGCAGGTCCTCACAGTGTACAAGAGTTCCACTGGCGACGACGTGGTTCATGACAGGATGGAGCTTATTTGCAGTATAAAATCTGCAATTGTACCTCTGCATGTATTTCGGATTACTACCAGAATTGAATACCCAGCCATTTTTGTCCATGCCATTGGTTTAATGTTACTTATCTTTAGGCACTATCATGTGCATCTCACTAAAACGGGGACGCTACTGGGGAAAACCCACACCTGCTACTGGGGAAAACCCACACCCCTTAGTGTCCCCATTTTAACACCATATGTCGGGGCAGGAGCTGATTCAGCAGCATGCCCCGTAGCGCAGCGCTATCCTCCTGGATACGCTAATACACCGCTGCGAGTATCACCTCCTGGAGTCCATAGGACTCCATGGAGGCTTGTACTGCCGGGCCCGGGAGCGCTCTGTTCCCGGCGGCCAGGAGTGGCGGATCGAGCCACTGTTTGCGCCGCGAGATGAGATGTGAGTATCTGATTTTTTGGGGGGGTTCAGCTGGTGATAACTGATTCCGCAGAGCTTTGTAATCCTAACGCCAATTACTCTTCATGCTCCCCATGTTAAGTATAGGGAGGGCAAAGTACAATAAGCTTGCGGTATAAAATGCTATCACCAATGGACTAACGAGTTTTTAATCCATTAGCGTTCGTGAATTTAACTCTAACCTAGCGTAACGTTCACGTATGTGAGCGCTAGCGTTAAGGAGGTGATAGGGCCCTCTGTGGGCTGGCATTTTCAGCACTAATTTACATTAATAACTGAAGGAGGGAGTGCTTGTCAGTGGAACAGGATTTGTATGTATCCCGCTTTTCAATTCCTCCCCAAAGTAAGAGACAATGTGCACATCATCAGACCTAGGTTTCACATTGACTGATTAGTTCATTCCCATTGCATTTTAAGTTGTTGCTTGCTAATATTATTTGATAAAAGATATATATTGTTAAAAATATAGCACCTTTGTTTAATAATGCATTTTTACTTACACTGTATGTTCCATACTTCTCAATGAGTCTCTAAAAACAAAGAAATGCAGAGGTAAATATAGCTGATCTGGAACAGTTGTCCAAGTCAGCCATAGTCAGACTCACAGCTTGCCACTCTGAATTATTTAGCAAAAATTCGTAGTTTAGTGAATAGAAAAACAAGTACTTATAACGGTCCAGCACAACAAAGTGCAAGGAGAGTTAATAAAGGGGATGTGGGTCCCCGTCACGAACACAATTTATTAAACAAGAAAATCAGAAAAAAGCACACTAATATTAAAAACACATGAAAACATGGAAATGGCTGAGATGTAAATGATCCAATCAACTGCCAATGACACCACAATTAAATGAAAAAACAAGTCAGGAGAGTAGATAACAAGAGAGAAATATAGTTAAAGGGAAATACTCTATTAAAAAAAAGGCTAGTGAGCCACCTAATCATGAATAGTGGTGACATGGCAAATCAAAAATTCATGGCAAGTAAATAAATCATATTGTAATGCAATCCAAAATCAGATACACCTACAGACAAATAAATCTAATAAATGGGGATTTGAAGGGCACCCCAGCTGTTAAAACAACATAAAGCTGTTAGGACAATAACATGAAGGAAAAAAGTATAAACAAAAGTACCACAGTACATTCGGGAGCGCAAATAAGTATTGGTCCTCTTTAAGTTTTAAAGTCTCAAGAATCTCCGAGAAAAAAGTCTCTTTTTAAAGATAGTCCAAAATGTTCTCCGGTCACATGATGGGAGTACCGAGTAGAGAGGGAAAAAAGGAGGAGAGAATCAAATTGGGCAATATCGTATATATCGTATATTGAAAATTGAACAAAGAAAAAAACTCACAAGTGTGGAGCTAGATAGCTCAATACTGGGCGCAGTTGAGTCTCTATGGGGGACTCCACACTCAGATGGTAGTGATTCTTGATTCGCTGTTCGCTTCAATCGGATGCTTCACGGTGTATGTGCACCAAAAGGACCTCGGAAGAAACGTATTATAGCGTAATCCCGTAACAGATGAAAAATCATGTGGACGTCTATAAAAAGGTACTCACATGCTTCAGAACCTCCTATATAGGTGGTTCCGTATTAGCAGCAGTAGACCACTTCCCAGGGGGTCTAAGCCTCTAGCTGGATAGGTTGGTGTACTCCAATCGATAGGCAGATAGATCACAATACAATAAATGGTCATGCGGTATCAAGAAGGGAATGGGCGTTTAGCATATATAGGCGTGGAGAGGTATAAAGTGGATCATAAATCTTTAATTTAAAACATATAAAATGTATAAAAAGGTGGGAGTGTCATCGAGACGCGTTTCCCTTACCAAATCTGTAAGCTTCTTCAGTCGAGTACTACTCTTCCGATTTCCATACATAGAGGAACATGCAACAAAAGAGAGGCTTCCTTGTGCAGATCTGTTGGAAATATAGTGGAAGTATATCTATAGAGATTGAACTCACATGTGTTGGAGCTTCTAGCCAAGCTCTGGGATCTAGAAGCTCCAACACATGTGAGTTCAATCTCTATGGATATACTTCCACTATATTTCCAACAGATCTGCACAAGGAAGCCTCTCTTTTGCTGCATGTTCCTCTATGTATGGAGATCGGAAGAGGATTGCCATCTTTGAAGGTTGTGGGTCGCCTCCTTCAATACAGAAATAAATGACCGAATGCGCTGACCCGCTCAGAGCCAGTGTTGGGGCTCTTTTCTTGTGAGTGGGAACAGTATCATGTGCATATAAAATGTAAAATTTGTATTCGCTCTGCACAATATTTCTCTATTGTTTTTCATGATTTATGTGGACGGTACTTCACAAGAGAACCACCATACGATCCAAGAGCGACTACCATCGCGCCACCAGATACGTATTTGCTGATCTTTGCACACTGGTTTTGGGGGAAACCACTGATTGCTGGCTGGCTTTGGGGAATTGGTGGCGGTACAGGCAGGGGCGCCTACCACTTTGTTTGTATATATCATCCTTCGCATCATCTGCCGATCGTCAGCACCCCCGAACGAGCTCCTTATATCACTGCAGAGGCGCTACGCGATTCTCCTCGCATTCGTGTAACGTGTCTGCAGTGATGTTAGGATGGAGCAACAACTGGGTGGGGCTGACTATTGGTGGACGGTGCAGTGGAAGAGCCTGCCTACTGGAGTCAGAGGTCAGAAAACTTTTTTTTTTACACTTTTTCACACGCAATGTAGAGGTCTCGCATATAACGCGACCCCTCCAATTTTAAGGTAACTTTTTGTCACCAAAATCTAGTGGTATACTCGAGTATCTACAGTATTTATTTTTTTGTTTCCCCAAAAACAAATGTTAAAAATGTATTTCCCCCTGTTTTGGTAATTTTGTTTTGCTCTCCAGATTTCACATGGTATAAAATCAAAAATATTAATTTAAACTTATTGCCACAATATTTATACCATGCATATTATTAGTAAGTAGGCATTCAAATACATACCATGTTGCTTTCAGGAACGTGTTCAGTACAACTATCAGGATCTGAGCCTGCCTTGCCAGCCCCCCACTTTCATATGCATTTTGCATTCTAACACCTTTTGATTTACAAACTAAGCGCTGCTATTAAAGGTAAAACCAGGTTATCGTTCCTTGATTCAAAAAAGGGTAGGGACTACTGATTTAGACAACATCTTGATCCTCTCCCTCCAGACACACCATTTGCACAATGTATTACAACACAGCACCTTACTTGCAATACCACAATACAAAAAGAAAGTGGCTCGATCCTCATTTTCCTACAGAGCACCACAATTATGGAATAACCTCCCAGACGCCGTCAAATCTTCCCCAGTCTAAAGTCCCTTAAGAGCTCCCTATTAACATACCTCAATAAGGAATGCACCTGTAAACATGTAACATAGTGACTACATTTCCTACATATTTATTTTCTGTTAATCTGTATTTGTTTTGTGTTAATATCTTGCATTTTACTACTTTGTATTTCTGTAACCACTCAATGTTCTTGAACCCAGGACATACTTGAAAACGAGAGAAATCTCAATGTATCCTTCCTGGTAAAATCCTTTATAAAATAAAAAATAAATAAATAAACATAGGTAAATATAAGTATAAAATGCTCCATTTGTTAAAAATAAACTAATAGAGTCTCCTTTGTTTTAACCTGTGAAACAAGTGCCAATCTGATTACGATGGTCCAGAAGTACTAGCCAGTTATGCAGAATGATATGAGATATACCTAGACACAATATCTTTAGAAGAGAACTAGCAAAAAGATATGAGATAATGTAACCAATATTCCAGCATCTAAACAAGATACTTTGCGTAATAGCACCGGTAATGGAATATTTTGTTTGGATATCATGTGTTTCTTGAGGTATGCTTACAATTGATAGCTTAGAGTTGTAGGGCTCTATTACATTCTCCGCGCAAATTCGTACGTGCAGCGCAATTTTTTTTGGGCGCAGCGTCAAGCGTTACCACGCGAAAATTAACGGTGGTATTACGATGCGAACACATTTTTTCATCCGTCAAAAAAGAACGTTCGTAAAACTGACGCACAAAACGAAGAGTAATACGCGCGCAGTAACGTAGCTCACGTAAATCAGTGTGCGGACTGTTTTTTTCACGGATTCAGCCAATCCGAAAGAAGAACCTTAATTGACATCAATTTACCTTAATTGACTCACTTAAGTTTCTGCGTCTGTCAAAGTAAACATGTGTATACATGCTGCAGCAATAATAAAAACACGCACAAATTCACAATTTTATTGTTTCGGTATGTTTAGAATGTGTAACTATACTTTGCGGTATTTTTTTTTTCGTGCTGGTGTTTTTCGTTTCGGCCAGAACGTTCAGATTTGTAGTTACCACCAGCTTTTCAAAGACGTTAGAATTATGCACGCAAACGTCGTTCGTACCATCCGCGTACCAGCGCACAAATGCATTTGCGCTCACAATGTTAAGTATAGGACGCGCACAGTTCATCATGCTCGCGCAGGTCCATCCGCGTTAAACGTTAACGCGCATCGTTTGCGCGAACATTGTAATACGACATTCTGCGCAAAGTATTTTGCCCATCGCGTTAATGCGTCTTTGTGCACGTGCACTTTTTTGCGCGAAGAATGTAATAGGGCCCGTAATTTTTATACTCTACAGCAGCTGTCTAAAGTAAAGACAAATAAGTCAATGGGGCCTGATGGGATCCACCCTAAATTATTAAAAGAGCTCAGTGGTGTAATAGAAAAAACGTTAACAGATTTATTTAACCAATCCTTGTTAACGGGAGTCGTCCCAGAAGACTGGAAATTAGCAAATGTTGTGCCCATTTACAAGAAGGGTAGTAAGGAGGAATCGGGGAACTATAGGCCAGTTAGTCTTACGTCAGTAGTGGGGAAATTAATGGAAACCATGTTAAAGGAAAGGATTGTTGAACATCTAAAAACACATAGATTACAGGATCAGAAACAACATGGGTTTACCTCAGGGAGATCATGCCAAACTAATCTTATTGATTTTTTTTGATTGGGTAACAAAAATAATAGACACAGGTGGTGCAGTAGACATTGCTTATTTAGATTTCAGTAAGGCTTTTGATACTGTTCCGCATAGAAGGCTTATCAATAAATTGCAATCTTTGAGCTTGGATTCCAATATTGTTGAATGGATTAGGCAGTGGCTGAGTGACAGGCAACAGAGGGTTGTGGTAAATGGAGTTTATTCGGCGCAAGGTCTTGTTACCAGTGGGGTACCTCAGGAGTCAGTACTTGGACCCATTCTCTTTAATATTTTTATTAGTGATATTGCAGAAGGTATTAATGGAAAAGAAGTATGTCTTTTTGCTCTTGACACAAAGATTTGCAACAGGGTTGACGTTCCTGGAGGGATCAGCCAAATGACAAATGTAAAACAATGGTCGGAGCTGTGGCAATTGAGTTTTAATGTGGATAAGTGCAAGATAATGCACCTGGGGTGTAAAAACCCAAGGGCTGAATAGAGAATATTTGATACAGTCCTAACCTCAACATCTGAGGAAAGGGATTTAGGGGTTATTATTGCAGAGGATCTAAGGGTAAGTAGTCAATGTAATAGAGCATCAGGAAATGCTAGCAGAATGCTTGGTTGTGTAGGGAGAGGTATTAGCAGTAGGAAAAGGGAAGTGCTCATGCCACTGTACAGAGCACTGGTGAGACCTCACTTGGAGTACTGTGTGCAGTACTGGAGACCGTATCTCCAGAAGGATATAGACATCTTAGAGTTCAGAGAAGGGCTACTAAAATGGTGTACGGCTTGAAGGAGAAAAGTTACCAGGAAAGGCTTAATGATCTTAACATGTACAGCTTGGAAAAAAGACGAGACAGAGGAGATATGATAGAAACATTTAAATACGTAAAGGGAATCCACAAGGTAGAGGAAGGGAGTATATTTAAAAGGAAACAATGTAGCAAAACAAGAGGACATAGTCTTAGATTAGATGGGCAAAGTTTTAAAAGTAACATCAGGAAGCATTATTTTACTGAGAGGGTGGTGGATACATGGAACAGCCTTCCAGTTGAAGTGGTAGAGGCCAAAACAGTAATTGAATTTAAGCAAGCATGGGATAGGCATAAGGCTATCCTAAACAAAAGATAAATCCAGGTAAAGTATCCATGTAATTGGGCAGACTAGATGGGCCGAAAGGTTCTTATCTGCCAACAATTTTGAGTAGAAACATAGAAACATAGAAAAATAAGTGCATATGCAACCACTTTACATTGCTGCATTTTCTTTAGCTTTGAAAATATGAATTGTTGCTGTCACGTTTATGTTAGGAAGCCAGGCCTGAGAGGCCCAATGTCCCAAGACCTGTACCTGCCCTAGGGTCAGTCCGGCTGGCTGACTCCACTCCTGGTTTTCCCTGCTGCTCAGATGCACCTTATCCCGTTCATGCTCTGTGCTGGGTTTGCCCTGTTGCTCCCTGGCTACCACAGGTGTGGCCGGCAGCCCTGTAGGACTTCCTTTAACCCCTTCATTGTGGACGACATGTGGGAAACGTCATGGGGTTTCCCACAGTATGTGCAGGACATTCCCCACACGTCGGGCCCTATTGCATTCTAAACGCAAAAACGCATGTGCAAAGCGTGAATTTTTGCGCGAAGCGTTAAACGTTAACGCACGGAAAACAACGCTGGTATTACAATCCTCGTGCATTTTTTCATCCGTCAAAAAATAACACGCATAAAGCGGACGTGCACAAACGCAGCAACGTTGCGCGCAGAAATCAGTGCGCAGATTGTTTTTTTTTTCACGTGATTCAGCCAATCAGAATTAAGAACCACAATTGTCTCACTTTAAGTTTTTGCACCTGTCAAAGTCAATCTGCGCATATATGCTGCAACAATAAAAAAAACACACAACTTCTCAAATTTACTGGTCTGGTATGTTTAGAATGTGTAACTATACTTTGCTGTGTATTTTTTGTTTGGGCTGGTGTATTTGGTTTCGGCCAGGTTGATAGAATTTGCCATTAACACCAGCTTTTAGGAGTTGCTAAAATTATGCGCACAAAGGCTGTGCGTTACAAACTGCGCATAGATTGTAATACCATCCGCATACCAGCGCATAAACACATTTGCGCCACAATGTTAAATATAGGACGCGCGCAGTACAGTACGCTCGCAGGTTCATCCGCGGTAGACGTATACGTGCGTTTTTTGCGCTGACATTATAATACGACGTTCAGCGCAAAGGGTTTTGCCCCTCGTGTAAATGCATGCACGCTGACGTTCACTCAAAGATTGTATTAGGGCCTGTCATCGGGTCAGTGGGGTATTTTGGAGAATACTCACCTCTCTCCAGGGTCCCGCGGTGATCTGACTTCCTTGAAGTCAGACTCCGCATTTATACCTCTCCCAGCGCACTGACGTCATTGCAGTGACTGCAGTTTTAGGTGCCCCACCCCCGACAAAGCCCACAGAATTACATAATCATAAAGGCTCGGATGATAAAAACATGAATTAAATATTTTACACGCTGTAGATGATTGAAATTTTAATGGAAATTGAAATTTTTCAATTTTGTTTTATAGCATTCTGGCAGGATATAACATATACATGTAATAATGATATATTATCAATCTGCTGAGTCTGCCTGGGTCCTAAATAGGGATGAGCTGTTCGGGTTCGGACGGTTCGGAGTTCGACCCGAACCCTGGCAGTTTGAAAGTTTGCGAATTTCGAACTTTTTGGGCGTGTTCGGTTCGGGTTCGAAAAAAAAAAAGAAATTTTGAAAAAAGTGTAGAAAATGCTTAAAAAAATACTAAAAAATCTAGAAATAAAGAGACTCTTTACTGCAGAATATTATAAGCAACGGTTTATTAGATATTGAATTAAAAACTAATGTGTACGTGGAAAGATTATCAACTCTAAATGACCTCTGTTCACAAACGGGCATAACACCAGGTGTTTTTAGTCTGGTAATCCATTTGATACATTGTACAATATACTGAGGGTGGGGTGGTGTCTGCTTCTGATTGAGATTTGAGAATTAATTTCCCTAAAACATCCTAATATGCTGCATTTAACTGGTGTTTGAAAAAAATCTAAAGCAATGTTATTTTTCACCTCGGGATTAAACATTCACAGGGTTATTCAGAGAGAGGTGAAAAGCAGGAGAATAGCTGGAGAAGTGAAAATTCTAGGTCAAAATAGCTAAACCAGAAAAATTCTCCCATTTATCTCACTTTCCAAATCGGCTATTTGGTCTAGATTGTTCTCTTCTCTTGCCAGTTCTCCTGGCTTTCACCTCTCTCTCAGGGTTGTTCAGAGAAAGGTGAAAACCAGGAGAATGGCAGGAAAAGAGAACAATCTGGACCAAATAGCCGATTTGGAAAGTGAGATAAGGCTAGGGTCAGACTAACGCATTTTTCGCAGCGACCGTCACAAAGTGCGTCCGAACGCATTGCCGTATTTTTTCACGGATTGCGCGAAAACGGTCATACGATGCGCATTTTTGTGCGTGATTTTTTACGGATCCAAACCAGGAAACTTTGGGTGTGTGGACGTTATGTTGGCCGGACATGAGCAGGGTCTGACGTCTCCAAATCCCGCACACACGCCGCTAGTGGACGCAGCGCACTCTGTACGTCCGTACTAGCGGTTCTGCGTTCTCGAAAAAATGCGTTCATTTTCCACTTGCGTTGAGCAGCCGGACTTTCGTGCGACCGTACTTCGTATATTGGCCGTCATTGCCCGTCATTTGCTGCTAGTGTGGCCGTGATTAAGGCTAAGGTCAGACTAACGCAGTTTTAACGTGCGTTTAGCCGCACTAAATCACGGGCGCGCTAGCAGCAAATTATGTCCAATGCCGGGCAGCATACGAAGAACGGCCGCACAAAAGTGCGGCCGCGCAACGCAAGTGGCAAACGAACGCATTTTTTCGAGAACGTCAAACCGCTAGTACTGACGTACAGAGTGCGCTGCGTCCGCTAGCGGCATGTGTGTGTGATTAGGAGACGTCAGGCGCTGCTACTGTCCGGTCAACATCACGTCCAGATGCAAAAAGTGTTTTATTGATAACCGTACAAAATCACGGACGAAAATGCGCATCGTATGACCGCTATCGCGTATTCCGTGAAAAAATGCGTCCATTCGTTCAAACGCACTTTTTCACGGACAACGCGAAAAATGCATTAGTCTGACCCTAGCCTAAGGCTAGGGTCAGAGTGGGGCAGTCGGAACGCGCGTGCAGGCGCACTAAATCACGGCGGCAGTAGCAGCACATAACGGCCAATGACGGCCAATATACGCAGTACGTGCGTACAAAAGTGCGCCGACACCACGCAACCGGCAAATGAACGCATTTTTCTCAGAACGTGAAACCGCTGCTACAGACGTACAGAGTGCGCTGCGGCAAGCATGGCAGCGTGTGTGCGTGATTAGGAGACGTCAGACGCTGCTAGTGTGCGGCCTACATAACGTTCAAACAGCCGGATTTCCCTAGAATTGCGTTGGTGAGTACCTGCGACTGTGCGACTGTGGTCGTCTGACCACTTAAGCGTACTCCGTGAAAAAATGCGTGCGCACGCATCGACGTACATTTTGACGGTGGCCGCAGAAAATGCGCTCATCTGTCCCTAGCCTAAGTGTGCCTAAACGCACGTTAAAAATTTGCTAGTCTGACCCTAGCCTAAATGGGAGAATTTTTCTGGTTTGGCTATTTTGACCTAGAATTTTCCATTCTCCAGTCATTCTCCTGCTCTTCACCGCTCTCTGAATAACCCTGACAGGGTTATTCAGAGAAAGGTGAAACTCAGGAGAATGACTGGAGAATGGAAAATTCTAGGTCAAAATAGCCGAACCAGAAAAATTCTCCCCTTTATCTCACTTTCCAAATCGGCTTTTTGGTCTAGAAGTTTCCATTCTCCTGCTTTTCACCGCCAAAAAATCAGTAAACTTTTTCTGCGTGTCCGAAAATGTCTCCTCTTTTCATACAGACTACCGCCCCAAACAGTTGTTTATGGATAGATTAAAGGAAAAGCATTTACCATCATTTGAAATGTCATTTTTTGGTTTTTACATATCTGTTTCTATACATCCTAGAAATCCGCCACTTCACGGGCAGGTTATGGGGACCTCCTAGGCACGATATTTGAAGGAATTTTTCGTTTTTATTTTTAACCCTTATTTCATGGAAAACTCACTGTCCCTTTAAAAACGTTTTTTTTTTTACTTTTTGTCCTTGTTTCCTGTCCCCCAGGGCACTACCCGGACCCCCATACACCTTTTATGGCAAATATGTAGCATATATGCCCTCTTGGAGGGCACTCCAAAAAACCTAATTTTCAGCCCCATTGAGGCTAGGGTCAGACTGAGGCAGTGTGAACGCGCGTGCAGCCGCACTTAATCACGGCCGCACTAGCAGCAGATGCCGGGCAATGACGGCCAATATACGAAGTACGGTCGCACAAAAGTCCGGCTGCGCAACGCAAGTGGAAAATGAACGCATTTTTTCGAGAACGTGAAACCGCAGGTACTGACGTACAGAGTGCGCTGCGTCCGCTAGCGGCGTGTGTGCGTGATTAGGAGACGTCAGACGCTGCTAATGTCCGGCCAACATAACGTCCAGACACAAAAAGTGTTTTATTGATGATCCGTACAAAATCACGGACGAAAATGCGCATAGTATGACCACTATCACGTATTCTGTGAAAAAATGCGTCCATTCGTTCGAACGCACTTTTTCACAGACAACATAAAAATGCGTTCGTCTGACCCTAGCCTGACTTGCATGGGGGTTCGGGTTCGGGTTCGGTCCCGAACAAATGGGAAGTTCGGGTTCGGGCTCGAACCGATCTCGGGGAGTGTTCGGCTCATTCCTAGTCCTAAATAGTAAAAATTAGCTCAGATGTGAAATGGCTCAGTAGTGAAGGGGTTAAAAGGAAGTAACGACCCTATACCTGTGCTTCCGCATTGCTAACACTAGGGCCCATATTACAGTCCTACCGCTAAAACGGGGATGCTAAGGACATTATTTAGACACATTTTTACTATGGGCACACTGTAGTGGACGCTACATGGAAATGGTAAGCAGGATAATGTGCACTTGCAGATTTTTCCCTACTGTCTCCATATTAACGTCATATTCCAGGGAAAGTGATAATTCAGCACCTTGCCCTGGAACGCAGTGCTAAGTAGCGCTCCCACGTCTCTGTGAGTATCAGCTCCATGGAACTTTGTGAGTCCCAGCCACAAGCTGGCTCTCGCGACATCACACAGTGCCCTGCAGTTGTTCCCAGTCCCGCTCTGCTACCGGGGAGAAGAAGTGGTGATCCACGCTGCCCTTTTTGACACGGGATGAGAGGTGAGTATGGGATTTTTTTGGGGGTGGGTTGGAGCGTGTTAAATGATTTTGCATTTGCTGAATCTTTAAACAGCAGCTTTTAGGAGATGTTATAATCTTTGCTTTCGTGTCTCGCAGTAAATTGCACCAGCACTTTGTAATACCTTACTTGTCGAGATGCTAAAAAGGAATTACGCTCCCTATGTTAAG
This sequence comes from Leptobrachium leishanense, assembly GCA_009667805.1. Classification (NCBI taxonomy): domain Eukaryota; kingdom Metazoa; phylum Chordata; class Amphibia; order Anura; family Megophryidae; genus Leptobrachium; species Leptobrachium leishanense. The sequence continues at coordinate 239,784,279 of CM019065.1, forward strand.
GATAGGAGATGCAAAGTACAGTAAGCTCATGCAAGCTGCGAGGCGCAAACTGGTTTCATCACAGTTTAGCGTCAAGATTGGAATATGGATGCCAGACGTTAAATTTATGCTAACGCTTACATATTGAGACACTACATTAGCACCAACTATGGAACGGGGCCCTACATTTTTATTGATTTAAGCTCCTGTTAGGAGAATAGGAGACATCCTGTTATTGTTCACTTCGGTGGGATTGCTTGTAACGAATGTGTAAAAATATCAAATTAAATTTTTTTATTTTTTCTCTGTTCCATGGCAGTGGCATTAAATGTTTTTACTTATATAGCAAACGCCACCTCTGCAATAATTCACCTTCTCATTTCCCACACCAGGAGCAAAGGTAGAGGTTATGGTCTAATGCGTTATTACACATTGGTTCATTTAAAACACAAGCTCTGCGGCGAAGAGGGAAAGGATCCTTTGGACACCTGTACCTCTATTCTTTGCACCCCACAAGTTCAGCTAGGTGTCATTGAACTGTGATAGCAGATTCACAGATTTATCCGGGAAGATCGGAGAAATTCAATCAGAGACATACAAGCGTGAGTCAGATGCAAGAAAGGCGTTTATTTTGGTTGCCCACACTCAGGCAGGATCAAGTCCAGAATCCTGATGGAGCTCTCTCACTGATACATTACACTTTATACTTTGTAAATTCAAAAGTACATCCCCTCCTCAAGATTCCCCTCTCCCTCCATATTCAGACAAGAGACACCTTTCGGTCTCACGGTTTAAACAATTTAGACACAGAAATGATTTAATGGGAGGTAGGGACACTCGGTGCCATCTCGAGCAAGGATTTCTTCTCTCACTGATAAGGAATGCCAGCTTTGTGTATTGAGGCCTTCATCTAGCCCTTGGAAGGGCCCTCAGCCTTTTCTGTCCTTGGTGTCTAAATCAACTCTCCCAGCGTCTTTGTTTCTCTTAGCTATACTTTCGGCTAATTAATTGCTATATAGTTTCTGGAATGTTAGTGACTTACAAAGAACAGGAGAATTTCCTAAAAGAGCTAGCAGTGTTAGTGTATTTAGATATACAAGATGGCTGCTGGTATACAAGATGGCTGCCAGTCCAGCTCATGCTCCTTCAGAACAGGTCAGAGTCTGGCCTTTCTAATGATACCAAACATCACCATGTAAAATGTAAAAAAATACAAAGAAAACAACTCCCCTAATTTTGTTTCAAAGCACATTTTAATATCTTATCGAAAAATCGCTGAGAATAAAGCAGCATCAAAAATGAAGTGGTTAAAAAACTCACGTCTTGCAAAAGACCCACAGCTGCAGCCGTATTTTGATTTCCAGAATTTTGACCGAAACGCAGAAGCATCATTTTCCATAGCTATGGTTAGAAGTTAGGGTTAGGCTTAGAAATTAAGCTTATGTTACTATTTGTGCTGTTTTAGGGTTAACCTGAGCCCTAACATTCGTCTCCAATTTTGTGTCATTTTAAGGCAACAGATTCTGCCCCTTCTTTTGATGTTTTTATGTTTCCCCCAAAACAAAAATGAAAACCGTAGTTTTGGCACTGTTTCATGTGTTTGGTGGTGGTGGAGGGGGGTGCTCCAGTTTTCTGCGCCTACAGTCTCCTGAGATGTAAATCTGGGCCTGTGTATAGAGCGTCACATACACAAGATATTACAACTATCTAGATACATTCATAACACATACCAATCAAGACAAACCCACAAATTACTGCAGTATATAATTCTGCTGGTATAGTCATACATTAATACATGTCACTAAAAACAAAATGACACACTACCACAGTCTGACAATTACAGGTCTATTCACTAAATGTGAAAATCAGGAGAATTGGCAGGAGAAGTGAACAATCTATTACAAATAGCCGATTTGGAAAGTGAGATAAAAGGGAGAATTGTTCTGGTTTTGCTATTTTGACCTGGAATTTTCACTTCTCCTGCCAATTCTCCTGCATTTCACCTTCAGGAAATAGACCGTTTAGAGGCACATTCCATGCTACCACAAGGTGACACCAGAGTCATAATTTCATAATGCACCAGTGTTACTGGCCCCTGAGCATTCATCTATCAACAAGCCCTACACAATGTCACATGTCCCCCTCCTGTTACCCTGGTGTCGGTGCCCCCCTGCTGCCTGCCATGTGCCCACACATAATACAATGACAGCACACTTAGAGTAATTGAGTAAGAGTCAGGTGACACAAGAATTTCATATAATATCCATGCCCTGGGAGCAGACACCTGATCTCCTCGGTCACACAGGAGCCTTGCTTCGTACCTCTCCTTTCATCGACACAATGATACCAGCAAACGCATCTATAAACATTCCCTAGGGCACTGTACTAATAATACCCAACCTGACAGGGTAGGTTCAGTTACCTACAGGATGCTGGGTAAGTGGAAATGGGTAACAGTTTCAGGATGATCCAAAAATGAGTATCTTCCTCTTTTACATATAAAAAATCAGCATAACCCTTTCAGTGCCAAATGGCGAGGAAGAACTGTCTCTCTATGGCTTAAAAAACAAACACAGCTCACTTCTTCGCTAAGTGGAAGTTAATAACTAATCACAATCACTAATTTCATACAGTATATTCTTGTTTTAATCATTATACTGCATGAATTGCTAGATTTTTTTAAATTTTGTTCATTAAACGTGTTGTCCATTTTATCACATGGTTTTCACATAAAACGGTTTAACATTCTGGTGTACTTTCCACGCAGTACCCTACAGGTACAGGGTCCTGAGTTTTCAGTGTGATTATACCACTATATTGTCCCTCTGTAATACTCTGCTCAAGACTAAGATTAAATTGTGGTATATTTCTATAAAGACTCATGGTCAGTGAGTTAGGATTCTGAATTCTGACTTTTAATTATATACCCCTGGTTAGCATACTTTATCATTAAAGTTTAAATATACTTTCCAATAAGTTGTAGAAAATTGTCAGAATACTTTATTTGGAAAAAGATATCCAATCCAGTTAATACATTTTCCATCCTATTGCAGCTTAGTATTATTTATAGATCAAACTCCTGAGAGTCTAATCCCTGGAAAAACAAATCCCTACAAGCATTGGTTAAAATAAGAAGCTATGTTAATCATTTATTGCATTGTGTGGAATTCTGTTGGAACAAGTAGATTTTGATAGTTTAGGCAACTAGGGACTCCATTTAAATCTACTGCTATTTGACCGCAATTCTGCTTTTTTTCGGTTTGGGAGACGTAATTAAGGGCAAACCTGTAGTTCGATTCCTGTTCGGCTCAATTATCAACACTCAAATGTACTCTTTAATGGAAATATCAGCTTTAGCAACTCAATTAGATTTTATCTCTAAGCCTAATTTGGAAAACATATCAAATGCTGAAATGTATTGATACAGTAAATAACTAATTGGTCAGGGAACATCACACTGAAACTCTCGTATTTATAGTGCAGGTTTACCATTTCTCCCTAAGGGATATCCAAAAGCAGGACCGGCCCTGTCCGAAAGGCATAGTCGAGGACGACGCATGGTCAGATCAGCTGCAGAGGCCACCCAGGACCACCAGATAAGCACCAAGATTGGTGGAAGTCCACAGTGGGGCCTGAAACTAATATCGAAACTCTATGGTAAATCACTTACTAATAACATGAATTGCAGACAATAGATTTGTTTTGGGGCTTATTGCCAGTCTGATTCTTTTCAAAAGAAGGGAGACCTTTTGGAATTTAGCTGTGGCCAAATCCGTTTGTCTGAATTAGTAATATTTTGAATAAAATATTCATCAAAACTAGAAATGAAAAGACGGCTAATCTGTTTAAAACGACTGCAAGGTAGTTGGAAGGCGTGCCTTAATAACAAGTGTATTACATTTATAAAAATTTTAGGTTAACACAAACAATCACACTTATGGAACTTAATTAAGTGGGAAGCAAAAGTTATGATAAACCAAAATATGTTCTGTAAATAAATAAAATGTACACCTGAGTCTTTGACTAGGTTACCTAAGCTAAATATATTTCATTAAATGTTTGCTATGATTTTATTTTGGAGTTTATGTTCTCCTTTCAACTACAGGTACTACTACATTGTAAGGAAAGAGTTTATGATAGAATGAATAGAAGAAATACTGTAAAAAGTCTTCTTCCACTCCACTGGAAGCCAGACTGTCTTCTCAAGGAAACAGAAAGACTAAAGACTAGAAAATACTCTAATATTATAGAAGAATTTTTATTTTTATCCTCCATAAAATTTTTACTGCATCTTTTATGACAAATTTTCCTCATCAGCATCTTTTATCTGGTTTTCAACTACTTCACGTATTCGGCTTTCCATCTTATGCAAGCTACAAACACTGTTAGACGCGTATCTCGCGCAAATAGCGGGCTTACTCTAAAAGATACTATTTTTTTAATCTCCACTTTTTTAGTTAGCATTATTAAATGGACACAGTTCTGCAAAATGTTCCTATGAAACTCTTCGTTTCCCCCTGCTCCCTGAGGCATCAAGGCAATAATTGTTACCATGCTTGTAACCAAAAGTTGCTTTGCAGAAAATCTTGACAAGAACTTTCATTCAGTACTTCAACCAATTCAATACAGCTCAGTATTTCAACTGTTTGTCTTTTATTTAAGCACTCTCAACATCCATTTGTCGCACCTGCATAATGCAGTCTGCCCAGACTTTAACCCCTTAGTGACCGGGCGGTTTTACACAAATCCGTCCTTTAGTGACCGCTGCTGTTTTTACGTTTCTGCGCTGTTAGGGTTTAGGTCAAATTTTCCTCTTACTCGTTTATTCAACCCACACATATTATACACCCTTTTTCCCGCCATTAAATGGACTTTCTAGAAATATCATTATTTCCATCATATCCAATAATTTAATATAAAAAAATATGAAATATGATGAAAAAAATGGTAAAAACACACTTTTTCGTAATTTAATCCCCTAAAGCTATAACCACCAATAAAGACCCCGGCTAAATAGTTTCCAAATTTTATCCCAAGAATAGAAATACCCAATTTTTACATGTTTTTACCTTTTAACCCTTTCACTGCTGAGCCAGTTCACCTATGTGCGCTGCGCTCATTCTGACCATTTTGTGCTAATTATTTTGAGATGTCAGCCTAGGTCCTATTTAATTAAACCCCCCCAGACAAAAATTTTTTTTTAAAAAAAACACATTTATTTATTTTATTAAATTTTTTTATTATTATTTTTTTTTATTATTATTTTTTTTTATTTATTTTTTTAAACCAAACCTGGTCATGTTTGGTATCATTTGAAAGGCCATGAAAGGCCTTTGAAAGGCCATGATTCAAATGATGTCAAATATGACCATCTAGCTGCCATGGATCGGGAGATAAAGGGATCCTTAGGATCCCCTTATCTCTACATGGCAGCTAGATGGTTAACTGGCCCACTGACATCCTCACACATATGGTGAGGTTGTCAGTGGGTGGGGGGGGACCTGGAGGCTGACATCCAAGATGTCAGCCCCCCTCCAGTTTCGAATCGCGTTTTGGCGCCAATTCGCGCAAAAACGCGATCCGGCATCGAAACGGTTAATGCTATACACCGCTGAAAAGGGGAGACTCTCCCCTTTTCAGCGGTGCAAAAAGCATTTTGCTAGCTTTAATGGTTGGGGAGATAGAGGGCTCCGAAGGAGCCCCCCTCCCCTCCATTGAATTACATGGGGGCACCTTCTGATGACGTCACCACGCAGCGTGGCGACGTCATCAGCCTCGCCTGCCCATGTAAATCACATGGGCAGGCTTCCTCCCTGCCAGATCGCCGTGGGATCCAACGAGGGAGGTGAGTATCGGGCGGGAGGGGGATTTGGCGCCGCTGACGTACCCTGTACGTCCGCGGGTCTAAGGGAGACCCGAGGACAGGACGTACAGGGTACGTCAGGGGTCATTAAGGGGTTAAAATGCCCTTTGGAAAGTTCTTCTCCACCTTTTTGGGAGGCTTTTCAGTTCCACCGACTAACCCATAAAATCACTTGGATTTGCCATCTACTGACGTTTGAAACCATATATCACTGTGAGATGACTCCCCAAATCCTTGCAATCCCCACTAAAGCTAATATTCTTCTTCTGCCATGTCCCTAGCCGCCAGCGCCGCAAGAGAACTAAAAGCAAGTTGCCTGATAGTGGTAAGATTAGCAGTGGCCCTCTTGACAAGCCGTGCTGAGCTAGTAACCAGGTGCTAGCTAATGCCTCCTGATTTCTCCACTACAAAAGAGGACCACACCTATACCATAGTGCTTCTGCATTAAACTAGTGACTAGTAAGAAGCTGCCACCAGTTCCTGTTACCTGCCTAGATCTTTGTTGTATCCTGAGTTCTCTAAGTTACATTGTCTATAGTTATTGTCTGCAGATAACCTCTCTACAGTTCCTGCCTCGAAGACCCTTTGCTCCCAGGACCCTCTGCCTTAAAGACCCTTTGCTTCCAGGATCCTTTGCCTTCAAGACCATTTTCTTCCAGGACCCTCTGCTACCGAGACCCTCTGCTACCTGCTACTGAAACTCTCTGCCTGCAAATAACCCTCTGCTTTTGTTTTCTGTCTATTTCCCAAGGACCTCCTTCAGTCTCCATTCTCCTAACTATATCTCTCTCCATACCTGGTCTAACCCTGCTCTAATTCCTATTTCTATCTACTCTCCTTTTTCTTATATATTATGTATTATAGTTTAGTATAGTTTAGTATTGCCCTTTTGTCTACCTTTCTCTCAGCTTGCCTTTTAGTTAATCTTATTGCTGTTTATTATTTATACAGTGTTTTCCCTTCCTGTCAGTATTACCCAGCTTCTTGATATTTGTTTATTGTCTTTATGCTTTACTCCTAATAAATCCTTTTGTTTATATATCTTTCTCGGTCCTAATCATTGAACATTGGGCTCAAACCTGCCACCTGGAACCAGCTCCTTCACAAAATGTCAGTACCAATTGAGCCCGCAATGATAAAAGCCATCACAGGGTTAATTCAGCAGGCGGTTCATGAGTTCCTGCCTCACCTGATCCAGCTCCTGAATCTCCAACTTCAAGGAACCCTTCTAATAAAGAGAACATTCTTGCACCTAAGGTAACCCGTGGCCCTATATCCGCAGCAGAGTGTGCCAGGAGGCAGGCGGGTGGCCTTTGTATCGATTGTGGTTCCAGGGGTCACTGGATCCTGCTCTGTCCCCAGAGCCGGATTAAGCTCTCTTTGGGCCTGGAGCTGAATATTTTGGTGGGCTTTTTTGGAATTTAGTGAAATTAAACCATATTTTAGGTTATTTAATAGTACAGATATATCTATCCAGGCAGATACTGTGTGAGTAAGTTTCCATTCAGATTTCAATCATTACAGCGGGTAAAATATATTTTTTCACTTTTTATCATCCAAACCTTTGAGCTTATATATTTTGTAGGGCATTCTTGTTAAGAAAATTGTAATGGGAAACTGTTACTGCATTTGTTTGAGAAAATACACAATTTTAACCGAAAAATGAAAAAAATTGAATGTTTCTCTTGTGTTTTCGAGGATGGTGTCTGATGAATAATATAGTACAAGAATTGTGGGGTCGCACCTATTTCCCGATGGGGCGGCTGCAACCACCAAATGCATCCAGCCCAGCAACATGTATAAAACAAAACAAAGAGAAAAATGTCATCTGCGCTTCCCATTCCCATTATACTGTGTGAAACAAAATTAGAGGCTTTGGTTTCTATTAATGGGCATTAAAAGAGTAAGCTCACCCACCAACGTCACGGCACCTCTAGTGAGGGTGAGTCCTATCCAAAAATTAAGCCACAGGCTGCTGTATAGCGAACCATAACTTGCTCATGCTGCTTTTCAGTCATGAGGTAGACTGGTGGGCTTTTATTTATGCCCCCCAAGAAACAGATCCGCCTTGGTATCAAAAAACAAAGACACAGAGCGGAACAGCTGCAATGATGACCTGGCTGGAGGTACAATAAAACATACATAGTACAGGAGGGTTGGGGTCGCGCCTATTCCTCAATGGGGCGGCTGCAACCACCAAATGCATCCAGCCCAGCAACATGTATAAGACATAACAAAGAGAAAAATATCATCTGAGCTTATTCCCATTATACCGTGTGAAATAAAATTAGAGGCTTTGGTTTCTATTAAGGGGGCATTAAAAGATTAAGCTCACCCGCCAACGTCAAGGCACCTCTAGTGAGGGTGAGTCCTATCCAAAAATGAAGCCACAGGCTGCTGTGTAGCCAACCATAACTTGCCCATGCTGCTTGTCAGTTTATTAAACTGGATGCATTTATTAATCAAATAAAATATAACAATGTATAAAACACTGACCTTACTCCCCACGTGAGAAGTGAGAAGATGAGTAATGGCAGCGGTATTGCTCATTTTATACATGAGAAATGGACAATGCCATAGCTTTTGAAATAAAAATAAGTAAATAAAATGTTTTTTGTTTTCTTTTCTTTTAGATTTTACATGGTCATGTTTGGTATCAATGCAAAGGCCAGTGTCTGACCTGTCCAATGATGCTTCACTTGACCTTGAGAGTTGTAAATAATTAGTGGCGCAGGGTTCAAAAGTCGTCGTCCCCGTGCTCTTCGCTGCAGTGCGGCAGTTTAGGTCTTTGATGTAACAATGGTGCCATGTGAAATGAGAAGGTGAGTTAGTGCAGCATCAATTTTCACTTTATAATTGAAAAGTGAAAAATTTGCTGTGTCAGAAAGAAAAAATAAATAAATATTTATTATTTTATTTTTACTGTTACATAAGACCTGGTCATGTTTGGTATCATTGGAAAGATCATTCTCTGGCCTTTCCAGTGATATCTCATATGCCTCTACTCATCTCAGTTATTCGAGACCTACTTTTCCTGATGCTTGCGGCCCAACAGTGCTATAAGAAAATCACCACCTTGCTTTGTCGACATGGCGGTCACTACAGATGGAGGTCATCGGGATCCCTCCTTCTCCACTGGTGGCAAGACCCTCATGGCCATGAACCTGGAGGAGGCGGAGGCTCTTTTGTCCCAGCTGGGGTTTGTGGCTGCACCGCTGGAACTCTGGGGCCTGGTACTGGAACCCAGGTGATTGACCCCCCCCCCTCATTTTGGACTATTGTTTTGTTTTTCCCTGCTTGTTGAGATTCTTTTCTTTGTCCAGAGACTGTTTATTGTGGCTGGAGGAGGTTTCGGGGTGCTTTTCCCCCTCCACTTTTTTTTCTCCTCCACTTTTTTGGAGGGTGCGGGACCTCGGGTTGCTCCAGGAGCGCTGATATGGTGAAGATACTATGGCTCTGTCCACTATTGGCCCTGGTTCTCCCGTCCCAATGACCTGTTCTGTGTCCTCCGATCTCCCATTCTGGCCTAGGAGCGAGCCAGCCGGAATGTCGTTTTCCTATTGGCAGATCCTGCTCCCTCCTTTTTTTTCTCTCTCGCCTCTTGACTGCCCCTTCCTTCATACCCTTCCTTCATATTGTGGTATCCTCCACCTTGATTTAGCTGAGCGAAGACCAGGAGGGGGTGCAAAAAAAAATTTGAATACCTGGTCACTTGCCTTGACAGGGATCCGAATTTTTAAACTATCTGCCTGGTATTGTGTCCCTGCTGCTCCTTCTCTAAGATGCAACCGGGGCCCAGCAACCTGCATTGTATCTGCCAGGTCAGAGAGCAGTCTGCCCCGTGGTGCTGGATACGGAAGCCTGCGCTCACTCTCCTCCTGGTCCCTTTCTCCTTGCTGGTGCCTGGCCCAGTGGCGGAAGTACCAGGGTCGCAGCGGTCGCGGTTGCGACCGGGCCCTGGCATTCCGCCACTGGAGTGGGGCCCAGTGCCACCCACCAGATTCCGGCAATCAGTGCCAGAATCTGGGGGCAGCGCGGCCGTTCCTCTCCCTGCGAGTGGCCGCTGGTTTGCATCTTGGCAGCTCATGGGATGGGAACTACCTGACCAACGCACGAGATCCTCTCGCGAGAACTCGGCTGCGCTGGTCAGGTGGTTTCCGGTTGAGCGGCCAGGCTGCATGCTTTCAGCGGCCGCTCGCCTCAGAGAGGAACAGAACGCCGGCGGCAGCAGAGGAGGTGAGCTGGTGCACTATATACCCATAAGAGCTGGGGGCACTACTGTATATACCCATAAGAGCTGGGGGCACTACTGTATATACCCATAAGAGCTGGGGGCAAATCTATCCATAAGGGCTGGGGGCACTACTGTATATACCCATGAGAGCTGGGGCAAATATATCCATAAGAGCTGGGGGCAAATATATCCATAAGAGCTGGGGGCACTACTGTATATACCCATGAGAGCTGGGGGCAAATATATCCATAAGAGCTGGGGGTAATATATCCATAAGAGCTGGGGCAAATATATCCATAAGGGCTGGGGTCACTACTGTATATACCCATGAGAGCTGGGGCAAATATATCCATAAGAGCTGGGGGCAAATATATCCATAAGAGCTGGGGGCACTACTGTATATACCCATGAGAGCTGGGGGCAAATATATCCATAAGAGCTGGGGGCAATATATACACATGAGAGCTGGGGGCAATATATACCCATGTGTGAGCTGGGGCAATTTGTACCCATGTGAGCTGGGGCAATATATACCCATGTGAGCTGGGGGCAATATATACCCATGTGAGCTGGGGCAATATATATCCTTGTGAGCTGGGGCAATACTATCTTTTTTATATTGCAGGTGGAAAAAAGTTAAAATGTAGATCTTTTTGGGGGGAGGGGGCCCTTCATGGATTCTTGCACCGGGGCCCTCAGGTTTCTAGTTACGCCACTGGCCTGGCCCCCTCTGATGTCAAGAGGAGGGTATGCCAAAAGAAGTCTACACTGCCGCCTTACCCCCAGCCTCCCCAGAAGTTCCAGACAGTCTGTTGTGCACCCTGGAAGGTGAGAAGGTGGAATTTTAAGTCCTGACTGCATTGCTCTGCAGGGACTAAGTGACAGGCAGGCCTCAGAATAAAGAAAAAAACTGCTGCGGCTGCTTCCAAATACACTTCAAAACAGCATTTAAAAATATCAGCTCTGGGAACACAGGTATGTTCACCTGGTACTGCTGTTACCACCATGTGGGTGTGTTCTCAAGGTCAAACACCCTCTCATTGGAATCCCCCAATATTATTCAAACAGTACTTGGTGGATAGTGGAGTTTTATTGCTGTGGAGCTCATACACACTGCGCATTACTGTAAGTTTCATTGCTGTGGAGCTCATACTTGCTGTGGAGCTCATACACACTGTGCATTATTGTGAGTTTCAATGCTGTGGAGCTCATACACACTGCGCATTACTGTGAGTGTCATTGCTGTGGAGCTCATACACACTGCGCATTACTGTGAGTTTCATTGCTGTGGAGCTCATACACACTACGCATTACTGTCAGGGTTATTCAAAGAGATCCGAATGGCTGTCTAAAGGTAACCGAATGCTGAAAATCAGCATTCGGTTACCTTTCCTGGCCATTTGGCTATCCAGAGAGCAGGCAGTTCGCCAAATGTTGGCGAATTGCCTGCACATACGGTGCCTGTTCGGTGCCTGTTCGAGGGCAGTGAAATCCCCATAGCTTCGTCTATTCAGAGAACAAAAACCAGCAGTGAAAAGTTGCCAAAATGCCCTGCCATTCGGTTGCTTCATTCGACAGGTTTATTCAGGCGAATTCCATAGGCTTCAATGTTAAAATTATTTCCGTTTTAATCCAATATCTATTAAACCATTTATTGTAATATTCTGCAGTAAAAGTATCTTTATTTATAGATTTTTTTAGGATCTTTTAAGCATTTTTCTGGATTTTTTTGAAAACATTTTTTCCTTTTTTTTTAAAAAAAATGTTAATGTTTTTTATTTTTTTTGTAACAGCCCTTTTTATTATCATTCATTGGACCTCATGTAAATTTCAGACATTTTCGCTCAGTAGTTTGTTTGCAAACAGCATTTTACTTTTCAAACATTAAAGCGTACTGGTTTTTTTTTCCTCACTCCATTCGTCTGCGGTGTCGGGTTTTTCCGGCAGCTGCTCTGCGCTCTGATCGGGTTTCTCCTGCGTCTTCGGCGGGGTTAATCCAGATATTTTTGCGTGTTTCGATGTGCATTCGCCTGGGTTTTGCGGTGAGTGTTTGGTAGGTTTTCGGTGACTTTTCCCTGCACTATGACGGCCCTGTGGTGCTTGCTGAATACACCGCAGGGTCGCCGAAATGGGATCGCCAAATCGCACCGAATTGAAGAGAACGAAAAGTCACCGAACGTGCGGTGACTTTTCGATTCTCTTTGAATAACCCTGTGTTTCATTGCTGTGGAGCTTATACATACTCAGCAAAACTGTCAGGGTTATTCAAAGAGATTCGAAAAGTCACTGCATGTTCGGTGACTTTTCGTTCTCTTCAATTCGGTTTGTTTTGCCGATCCCATTTCGGCAACCCTGCGGTGTATTCAGCAAGCACCACAGGGCCCCCGAATTACAGGGAAAAGCTGCCGCAAACCTGCCGAAAACTAACGGCAAAACCCAGCGAATGCACGCCGAAAACCCTCAAAAACATCTGGATTAACCTGTCGAAAACCACAGAAAAACCCGAACAGGAGCCGATCGCAGCCTTCAACACCGCAGATGAGGCAGTGAATAAATTAGGAAAACAGTTTGTATGAATGATTGAAAAGTGAAACACTGTTTGCAAAGAAACAACTGAGCGAAAATGTCTGAAATTTACATATGAGGTCCAGGGAATGACAATGAAGAGGGCTGTTACAGAAAAAATAAGTAAACTTAAAAAAATAAATTAAAAAAAATCGGACTTTTAAAAAAAAATTAAAAATTCAGACAAATGCTTAAAATATCCTAAAAAATCTATAAATAAAGAGACTCTTTACTGCATAATTTTATAATGAACGGTTTATTAGATATTGAATTAAAACGGGAATATTTTTAACATTGAAGCCTAGGGGATTCTCCTGAATTAACTTGCCGAATTAAACCACCGAATAGCAGGGCATTTCGGGAACCTTTCACTGCTGGTTTGTGTTCTCTGAATAGCCGAAGCAGTGCATTTTCATGGGGTTTTCACTGCCCTCGAACAGGCACCGAACAGGCACCGTATGAGCAGGTAATTCGCCAGGATTTGGCGAATTGCCTGCTCTCTGGATAGCCGAATGGCCAAGAAAGGTAACCGAACGCTGATTTTCAGCGTTCGGTTACCTTTCTCAAGCAATTCGGATCTCTTTGGATAACCCTGTGTGACTTTCTTTGCTGTGGTGCTCACAAATGCTAGGGGATTATCCACTCAGTGCCACCGTTGCAAAAACAAACAAACAACTAACTGCACTGTAATACAGACTTTTCTTGCAACAGAGGCACTTAGTGGATAACCCCCATAGGGTTACAGCAATAGTTGTAGTTCATTTAAAGGAACACAGTATTAAAAAATATGGTTCCCTTTTATAGTGTCTTCCTTTAAGTGAGCTACAACTATTGTTTATTAGGACATGAAAATAGTCATAATAATCAGTTTTTCCCTGGACTTGAGAGACAGATCCTGAGCCGGTACAGACTGAGCGCCCACAGCCTGGAAATTGAATCAGGGCGGCATAGACAGACCTACAAGCCCAGGGAGAATAGACTGTGCCAGCATTGTGACCAGGGGGCCCTGGAAGATGAGGTCCTCTTCCTCCTACAGTGCCCAAAGTACTCAGCACTGAGGGACACTCACTTCCAGAGACTCTCCGCTCTCATCCCGGACTTCACCTCTATAGAAGAGATGAGGAAAATCCACATCATACTGGGAGAAGAGGAGCCGGCGGTGAAAATACCTGCCCAATACGTCACAGAATGTCACAGACTGAGAGGAACATGAGAGATCCTGGACTTATAAATCCCCAACACGGACTCGCCCCCATCCCCCTTCACATTATCCCTTACCCCTGACAATGTCCATGGACTTGCCCATTCCCCCCATATATATGTCCCACTAACCCCCCCCCCCTCCTCCCCATATGCTTTGGCAATGCTAAAATGTATTTGGTCCTGCCAATAAAGCTTATTTTGATTTGATTTGATTTGAGTACCTCCACCTATTTTTCCAGAAAAAAAGCACTGCCTAAACCTAATGATAGCTCTAAAATTAACCCTAACCCTAAATATAACCCTATTTTCAGAATATAAATTGCCTGAATATTTGATCGGTCCAAATCAGAAATACACAGAGAACATTTTTCGCAGTGGATGTGCCCTATCAGGTCCCCTGAGATAAAACCGAGATGCTAAGGGGAAGAATTAGCGATTGCTAATTTCTAGGGATGTGCATGACTTTTTTTTTTTTGTTTTCTTTTGTTTTCCGGGTGTTTTATTCCATTTCGGATCATTTCGGACAGGTTTTCTTTCGTTTCGGATCATTCGATTTGGTGATTCTAATCGAGTCAGTGATTCGGATCAGTTCGGCGATTCAGCTCATTTCGGTGATCTGAATCATTTTGCCAATTCAGCTTATTTCGGGTGATTCAGATCAGTTGGTTTTTTGCTTTTTTGCTTTTTTATGACTTATTTCTTTTTTTATTGCTTATTTAAGAATGGGAAGTAGATTACTACCAATAGAATGAAAGTTTCTTTACTTAATTATTTTTATAGAATTTTTTAGGCATTTTTTGGGTGAAATTTTAGGTTTCCTAACTTTTTTTAAAGAAGCAAGGCTTTTTAACCCATAGGTTTCAATGCAGCATGTGAATCCACACACTGCCGGGCAGCGCCTCTCTGCAGTATAATTAATGCTGCATATGACTCTGCACACTGTCGGGCAGCACCTCTCTGCAGTAAATACAGCATATGAATCTGTACAGTGCCGGGGACGTAATTGTGCGTACACGCATTTTTCCAAATTTTTTAACATAACAGGGAGCAATGAGATCGGATGGTAGTTGGATACTAAAGTACTGCCACCACTTTTATGGATAGGTACCACTCTCGCAGTCTTCCAGAGTTTGGGTATGTGTCCAGTCGCCAGTGATTCATTGATGAGGGTTACGACAGGATTTGCAATTGCCGGTGCACTGATTTTCAGCAGCATTGCTGGGATTTGATCAGGTCCCGACTGGTATTTCATTTTTTGATTACGGAGAAGTTTTGATCCGGATTGCCGAAATGATCCGAATCGAAGAAATGATCCGAATCGACAAAATGATCTGAATTATCGAATCGATCCGAAATTTCGGATTGATCCGAAATTTCGGGTGGTCGATTTTTCATTTTCGGAAATGCTCCCGAACCACGAAAATGGTGAATTTCGTCAGAATTTCAATTCGGAACGAAACGAATTGCACATCTCTATTAATTTCCCCTTTGCGTCCCGGTTTCACGAGCGGATTACAGGGCAGGCGCAGAGTCCAGCAGCCCTCCCCATAGCAGCCGCTAGGCAGGGCAGCGCTAGAGTCCCATCCTGAGCATCCCCTCCATAGGACATCATGGAGGCTTCTCTCCTGCCGTGTCACTTGACCGACAGGATCTTGCCTCTTGCAAGATCCTACTGGTCGGTGGAGTGATCGTAGAGGGAGATGGGGGATTTTTTTCCCCCAGTTTCCCTCTGCTACCGGCAGCCAGAAGTGGCGGATCGGCCACCGTTCTCGCCGTGGGATGCGAGGTGAATATTTGCTTTTTGGGGGCTTTTCTACTGCTGCTAAGAACTGGTGTTAACTTTTTGGTTAGTGACAGCTCTTTGTAACTAGCGGTAGTACCTTGTAATCCTAGCGCTAGTTAATCTCTTCTTACACTTTGTGCTCCCCATGTTAAGTATAGGGAGCGCAAAGTACAGTAAGCTCACGGTATAAACTGCTAATACCAATTCGCTAACGGGTTTTTTAACCCGTTAGCGCTCCGTACAGATCACCTCTGATTCGCTATTACCTCCTTTAAGCTAGCTCTAACATGAGCGCTAGCGTTAGCTTGAAGGAAGTGAAACAAGCAGTGCGTGGCTACACCAGAGAAACCAGGAATCTTAGCAGGAAATGTTTGGGTGCTCAATCAAGGAGTCCGCAATCCAAAACATCAATCAAAAAGAAGATCGGCCACACCGAATTCTTGCTGCCATGTCAATATTTATTCACCGCAATTTGGGAGAAAATACTACAATGTTTCGGCCAAAGCCACTAATGTTTTGGCCGAAACGTTGTAGTATTTTCTCCCAAATTGCGGTGAATAAATATTGACATGGCAGCAAGAATTCGGTGTGGCCGATCTTTTTGATTGATAGCTTGAAGGAAGTGATAGTACCCCTTATATCTACAATTATAATTATTACTATACTTATATATCGGCAGCAGATTCTGTAGCACCGTAGACCACAAGAGGGCAAGGACTGGTACATTGTAGCGTAAGTACAATTGAACATTACAGACTTATAAAGATGATGCAGTAGGATAGGAGGACCCTGTTCCCAAGGGAACTGACATTATCATATGTGCAGACATTTTGCAACAGTTTCTTGTCTTGCTATTTCTCTTTGCTTAGCACACTTTTATTTTCTTTTTCTGTTATTTTTCCAATATAGTTAATTTTCTCATGATTATTTTTATTGTGCTTCACTTCCATTTTGCTCATATTCCTATTTTGGGTAATCTCCCTTTGGGTGTTGTGGCCTCGTTATTGCTGTCAGGGGTGACTCTTTCCTTTGTTTGGTTATATTTTTACCTTCTCTTGACAAGCATTGATATATTGTGATTACTAAAACCTCCTGTTTACAATTTACTTGTACCAGCCTGTTGATTTGCATATATATTCAATTTTTATCCCTTAACAAATAATAAGTATAGATGTTTTATTAACCCCTTCACTACCAAGTGATTTTTGGAAAAAAAACATTGTTTGGAAAACAGTTTTCTTTTTGTTGCATCATTTTGAATTAATATACAATAAGAAATATCTGGGCATTTTCATTGTATTTCTTACTGTAAATAACCTATTTGGCCAGTAGATGGCGCCATCTACTGCCAAATTGAGTTACAGCCATTACAGCTGCAACTTGATTGTCTTTTTTCTGTGGATCGGCTGCTGAATGCCCGATGTAAAAGCATTCATCAGCCGATTTTTACATTTTTAGCTCTTTGGGAACACCTTCTGCAGCCCAAAAGGAAACGAAATTTGTTTGCAGCAAACTAATTTCATTTGCTTTTGGACTGCAGATCGAGATATCTCGCTATCGGGGCACCGGATGGTGCTTTTGACGCCCAAGATATTTTGATCTCTTTAGTGAAGGGGATAAGCAATTGAACGAAACAGTTTCAATCAAAATGTAGGGTGGTTTCATTTGTTTGTCTTTTTTTCCAAAATTTTAGCGCAATAATGTCTGGGTTGCATAATGTAATATGTTACACCAGAAAACATAGAAACATAGAAAATGTCGGCAGATAAGAACCTTTCGGCCCATCTAATCTGCCCAATTACATGGATACTTTACCTGGATTTATCTTTTGTTTAGGATAGCCGTATGCCTATCCCATACCTGCTTAAATTCAATCACTGTTTTGGCCTCTACCACTTCAACTGGAAGGCTGTTCCATGTATCCACCACCCTCTCAGTAAAATAATGCTTCCTGATGTTACTTTTAAACCTTTGCCCCTCTAATCTAAGACTATGTCCTCTTGTTTTGCTACTTTGTTTCATTTTAAATATACTCCCTTCCTCTACCTTGTGGTTTCCTTTTATGTATTTAAATGTTTAAACACATTATATAGACAAAACAAAATAGTTTTATCTTATTCATATAAATCAGGGGTCTCAAAGTGCCAGCCTGCGGGCCTTTTGTGGCCCGCGGACAGGTTACAAAAGGCCCACAGATTGACCCGGTCTGGATTGGCCGTGCGTGGGGCGTCATGAGAATTCCCTCCCAAGCACGCAGGACGCTCCACGCCCGTCCTGCCGGGCCCCTGCTCGTTGCTGATCTGGCACCAAGCAGGGCCTTCAGCCACAGCAGGCAGACATCAGCCCTTGCCGTGGGATGGCCCCTGGGCCTCAGGAGTCATTGTGCACACGCGAGATGAGGTCACCCGCTGGGATTCCCCCTGCCCAGTACTACAGGAGATGCAGGGGTCATTTAGATCCCTGTATCTCCGGAGCTGTAAGGGCTACAGGGATGGTTATTCAACATCAATGTATATTGTGTAAAATCAAAAAGGTAAAATTAATAATAAATAATAAAATACAGTTATGAGATCTTTTGGGGGGGGGCTTTCAGTTCTAAAAACAGGAGCATTGTTGTTTTTTTTTCCCCTTATAGAATTAACGAAACCACTATATTAATTTTTTCATATATATTTTAATATATTTGATTTTAATATAATTATTCTTATATATTTTTATATTTTATTTATATTATAATTATTTTAATTAAATATATTTAATACTGCATTTTGATTTAACTTTTTACTAAACTAAAGTTATATCTAATTGTTTTTGAGTTTTATTGCTATGGGGCTCTGCGATTCGCTCACTCATACACACTGTACAATACTATCAGGGTAATTCAAAGAGATTCGAAAAGTCACCGCACGTTTGGTGACTTTTTGTTCTCTTCAATTCGGTTCCTTTTGCCGATCCCATTTCGGTGACCCTGCGGTGTATTCAGCAAGCACCACAGGGTCCCCGAATTGCAGGGAAAAGCTGCCGCAAACCTGATGAAAACTAACCGCAAAACCCACCGAATGCACGCCGAAAACACGCAAAAACATCTGGATTAACCATCGAAAAACCCGAGCAGGAGCCGATCACACGCAGCGAAGCAGCCGAACAGGAGCCGATCACATGCAGCCGAAGCAGCTGAGACGCAGAGGAGGCAGTGAATAAATTAGCAAAATCGTTTGTATGAATGTATGAAAGGGAAAAGCTGTTTGCAAAGAAACTACTGGGCGAAAATGTCTGAAATTTGCATATGAGGTCCAGGGAATGATAATAAAAAGGGCTGTTACAGAAAAAAGAAGTAAACTTAACAAAAGAATAAAAAAAAAAAAAATTCAGAAAAATGCTTAAAGTATCCTAAAAAATCTATAAATAAAGAGACTCTTTACTGCAGAATTTTATAATGAACGGTTTATTAGATATTGAATTAAAACGGGAATATTTTTAACATTGAAGCCTATGGGATTCTCCTGAATTAACTTGCCGAATTAAACCAACGAATGGCAGGGCATTAGGAGAACCTTTCACTGCTGGTTTGTGTTCTCTGAATAGCCGAAGCAGTGCTTTTTCATGGGGATTTCACACACGAACTGGCACACACGAACTGGCACACACGAACCTTACACCAGGGCCGGTACTAGACGATTTTGTGCCCTAGGCAAGACCAGCTCCCCCCAGAAAAAATTGGCAACTGTTGAAGTGCGGGGGGGTAACACACACACACTGTCAGTGCAGGGAGGGCACACACTGTGCACAGGGACACACACACACACAGACATACTGCGGGGCGGTCAACACACACTGTGAACGGGGCCACACACGGCCGTTCGCTGCCCATCTTACCCCTCCGCTGGTCGGGCCCAGGTTCGGTCTGTGCCTCTTTTTTCCACTGCCGCTTTCTTTCTTTCCTCTGTACCACTTTTGCCTTTTCTTACATCTGTCTTTCTTTCATCTGCCTCTTTCTTTCATCTGCCTCTTTCTTTCCCCTGCCTTTCTTTCTTTCCTCTGCCTCTTTGATTTATTTCATCTGCCTCTCTCTTTCATCTGCCTCTTTCCTCTGCCTTTCTTTCATCTGCTCCTTTTCTTTCCTCTGCCTCTTTCTTTCACCTGTGCCTCTTTCTTCTGTGCCTTTCTTTGTCTTCTTTCATTAACGTGCCTTTTCTTTCTTCCGTGCCATTCTTTTTCCTTTTGTTCTTCTGTGCCTTTCTTTCTTCGGCCTTTTTACTTTCATCTGCCTCTTGTGCTGCCCTCACATAATCTGGTGGTGCCTGCACGTCACCATAAGACGCCCGCCTTCTGCGTTGCTAGCGGGGGTCCACTTTGCAAGCCGCCACTGTCGGCTACACAAGCAAGCAATAAGGAAGGGGTACAATAATGGAACCTGGCTTGATGCTGGCTGCACCCCTTCGTGGCAGTGCGCCCTAGGCAGTTGCCTAGCTTGTCTAGTGGAAGCACAGGCCCTGCCTCACACACACACACGCACCCTGATGCACACACGCACGCACCCTGACACACACGCACACACGCGCCCTGACATGGACACACATGCACCTTGACACACAACCTCAGATACATGTATACCAAGACACTCTATGTCTTGTCCTCAATCTCTCACAACGGTCAGGGATGTGGATTTTTTTAAAAAAAAATCTAGTTGTCCATCAGACTAAAGTAGTAGTGTTATATACAGTGTATAAACTGTGCCTGGATCAGGGATTGTGTGTTATTTATTGTGTTTATACTGTGCTTACATTAGCACAGAATGCTAATATAACACATAGTCCCTGATCTAGGCATCATATACTGTGTATACCACACGGCTGATCAAGGCACAGTATATACACTGTATATAACACACAGTGAATGTTATAGGCAGTGTACATACAGTTGGGTGAACTGTGTGCATTGTGCCCTCCCCTGCATTCTCCCTCTTATCTGGGGACTTTCCTTTTTAAAGGACATTTTTCTTTATTATCTGTCTGGGCTGTGTGATGCTGGGGGTCAGGCAGGCTCTGAGTCTGAATCTCAGCGTGCACAGAGTGGAGCTCCCCCCCTTCCTTCCCCCTTCCTCCTTCCAATCAGCAGCTAAGAGAGGGAGGGGACGGGCCAGCAGCATCAGTGCGCCTGTCACAGGGGTCTGATTTATAACCCCAGAGAGATGCGCTGAACAACCTGGCAGGAAAGAGTGCATGCTGCCGATACAGATCTCAGCGTGCACACAGCTTTTCCGAGCGGACAAAGGCTTCTTGTCCAGTGGGTGGAGGACCCAGCGAGCGGGCCTGGCAGAATGGGGGGCTGTGCATCCAAACCTGGGAGCCAGGACACTATTTGTACTCGCCATGGCGACTCTGACGCCCGTATTTGTCGAGCTCTGTGTTAATGTGCACCTAGCAGATGAAGAACGAGCAATTCCAACCTAGCTCGTCCTTCGTCTGTGCCTAATGTTATTCATAAATGAATAATGTCTTGTAAAGCCTGCTGTTAAGTAATTTTGCAGAAGCGAGATTACGTAACACGTAAATCTAACCCAACAACCCATCGTACCTTTCCAAAAGATCCTTCTCAGTATCTCTTGCTGGTAATTCCTCCACTTCAATGCCTCTGTCAGTCGGCATACCTCAAGCCTCAGTTCTAGGTCCTCTGCTCTTCTCCATCTATACCTCCTCACTTGGTAAACTCATCACCAGTTATGGCTTCAAGTATCAACTATACGCTGATACATCTCCACTCCCGATCTCTCTCCCTCGATTCTCGCTCAGGTCAGTGATTGTCTTTCTGGGATCTCTGCCTGGATGGCCACTCACTACCTGAAGAAAATCAACATGTCCAAGACCGAGCTCCTTCTAATTCCCCCCTCTAACTCTACTCCAATTTCAGACTTCTCTATAATTGTTGACGATATCACTATCCTTCCTTCTGCCCATGTCCGTTGGCTTGGAGTGACGCATGACTTCAGTCTTTCCTTCAGCCCCTACATCCAATCACTCTCCTCATCTTGCCACAATCACCTCCGCAATATCGCCAAAATTCGTTCATTTCTGACTGCCAACACCACCAAGCAACTTATCCACTCGATTGTTATCTCCCGCCTGGACTACTGCAACAACCTCCTGACTGACCTTCCTATCTCCCGCCTCTCCCCCCTGCAGTCCATCCTAAACACATCAGCCAGGCTTATCCATCTCACCTGTCACTCTGTCTCTGCCGCTTCTCTCTGTGAATCCCTACACCGGCTCCCCACCCACAGCAGAATTAAATTCAAACTACTCACCCTGACCTACAAAACCCTCACTAACGCCGCTCCTCACTACTACCTGTCTGCACTAATACACCCCAGCCCGCTCCCTAAGATCCAACAATGACCTGCGCCTGGCATCCTCCATCATTACCTCATCACATGCCAGACTGCTGGACTTTTCTCATGCGACGCCAACCCTATGGAATGTGCTTCCTCACAATATCAGACTGTCCCCAAATCTGGCTTCATTTAAACGCTCCCTAAAGACCCTTCTGTTTAGGGAAGCCTACCACCTGACTCCGTAACAACGCATCCTACCGACCCAAAAGCAATCCTCACTTCTCCATGCATAAACTCATCACAGCAGTCCCTCCCTCTTGTTTCTAATCCACTCACCCATCGAGAGTGTAAATTCCCACGGGAATAGGGTCCTTATGTCCTCCTGTATCAGCAGGCAGCAAAACTGACCTGCCTCCGGCATGTATTGTAGAATTGTCCTGTCTTTACTCAGTGCACCTTGTACAGCGTTGCGGAATGTGTTGGCGCTTAATAAATAATAAATAATAATAACAAAAAATCAAATACTCATCTCAGATCCCTCGGTGAGGAGAGCCACGTGATCCACTGCCTCCTCTCTCTGTAGCCTTGACGCCGTCAGTATCAACTCCTGGAGTCCATAGGACTCCATGGAGGGTTGTGCAGTCGGGCCGCGAGCCGTGCGTGATCTAGCTATCGCGAGATCGTGCCGGACCGCGGATCGATTTGCGTAGAGTGACCGGGGACTATTTGTCCCCATCTCATTCTGCTCGCAGTGGCCAGAAGAAGGGGATCGGACCACTGTTCGCGCAGCGGGTTGAGCGGTGAGTTTCAGATTTGTTAGGTATAGGGAGCGCAAAGTACAGTAAGCTAGCGCAATCATCGTTGCGGTAGCAGGTATTTTAACCATTACTGTTAGGGATATAATATGGGGGGCATACATTAAAGTCACTTAACCTAGCGTTAATGTTCACATATCTTCAGTTTTATTATTAGTATTCCACATCTGGAGAATACATTTTGGACAGCGGGACGTGGTTTTGGAATCTCTGCTGACTTGCAAAATCAACTTTATTTGGTAATTATGGTTAATTTGTACTGAATTGCTCTTCCACCATTATTAACTGTAATGCAAATTGCAAGTTATATCTCTTGAATATTGCTCCTGTCCCAGGAACCTTCTGTGCTTTGTGTCAGCCGCCTTATCCTGCAGCCGTGGGATTGAAACTCTATAAACTGTTCTACATGTTGCAATTGTTGTCCTGCACAAAGACTACATCTGAAATCTACAATGTACATTTTTACACATCTGATTGTTCTAATTCATTTTCATATAATTCAATACAATGAGCACACATTCCACAGCTTTAGATTTTTATTAACTCTAACACTGGAATTTAAACTGGAAGAATATTATGTTATGTAGGTGGAATGTTCTCAAAACTCATGGTACCACTAGTAACTTGACTTTCAGATTTAATGGGACACTATCACAAAAAATGAAATGTCCTTATTGTGATTTTTTTGCATTGCTGATATCTTACATGTCCTTTTTTTTTCTTGTTTGTTTCATTAAGAAAATATTTTACATGTGTCACTGAGTGCATTCATTTTTGATATTTTGTATTGTATACTGCCCCCCCACACACACACATTATCTTTACCTCGCTTGGTCCTCACTGTGTGGCATTAGCCATCTAACGGAGTCTATTGGTTGATCATTGTCTCACATCATTGAATTGTATGGGATGCTTTCAAAGGACATCACCAAGGGGTAGATTGGAAGTCTTTTAAGCTCACAGATACTTTTACATAGTCTGCTTTAAAATTTGCATAAAAGGATTATTTTGATAAGGGGGCGCTAACTGAGGAAGCCCAAGGTGAAATGTGTTTTAGTGGTCCCTGAACCCTTTTTACCTCTTGATGCATCTATTTCATTTACAGTCAGGTCCAGAAATATCGGGACATTGACACAATTCTAACATCTTTGGCTCTATACACCACCACAATGGAGTTGGAATGAAACAAACACAATGTGCTTTAACTGCAGACTGTCAGCTTCAATTTGAGGGTATGTACATCCTCCTCAGGTGAATGGTGTATGACTTACAGCAGTTTGCAGATGTGCCTCCCACTTGTTAAGGGACCAAAGGTAATGGGACAGAATAATAATCATAAATCAAACTTTCCCTTCTTAATACTTGGTTGCAAATCCTTTGCAGTCAATCACAGCCTGAAGTCTGGAACGCATAGACATCACCAGACACTGGGTTTCATCCCTGGTGATGCTCTGCCAGGCCTCTACTGCAACTGTCTTCAGTTCCTGCTTGTTCTTGGAGCATTTTCTCTTCAGTTTTGTCTTCAGCAAGTGAAATGCATGCTCAATGGGATTCAGGTCAGGTGACTGACTTGGCCATTGCATAACATTCCACTTCTGTCCCTTCAAAAACTCTTTGGTTGCTTTTGCAGTATGCTTTGGGTCATTGTCCATCTGCACTGTGAAGTGCCGTCCAATGAGTTCTGCAGCATTTGGCTGAATGTGAGCAGATAATATTGCCCTTCAGAATTCATCCTGCTGTTTTTGTCAGCAGTCACATCATCAATAAATACAAGAGAACCAATTCCATTGGCAGCCATACATGCCCACGCCATGACACTACCACCACCATGCTTCACTGATGAGGTGGTATGCTTAGGATCATGAGCAGTTCCTTTCTTTCTCCATACTCTTCTTTTCCCATCACTCTGGTACAAGTTGATCTTGGTCTCATCTGTCCATAGGATCTTGTTCCAAGAACTGTGAAGGCTTTGTTAGGTGTTGTTTGGCAAACTCTAATCTGGCCTTCCTGTTTTTGAGGCTCACCAATGGTTTACATCTTGTGGTGAACCCTCTGTATTCACTCTGGTGAAGTCTTCTCTTGATTGTTGACTTTGACACACATACCTCCTGGAGAGTGTTCTTGATCTGGCCAACTGTTGTGAAGGGTGTTTTCTTCACCAGGGAAAGAATTATTTGGTCATCCCTGGTCTTTTGGTGTTGCTGAGCTCACCGGTGCGTTTCTTCTTTTTGAGAATGTTCCAAACAGTTGTTTTGGCCATGCCTAATGTTCTTGTTTTGTTTCTTCAGCCTAATGATGGCTTGCTTCACTGATAGTGACAGCTCTTTGTTGCTGTCAACTCTCAAGATGAGATCCAGATTCCAAATGCAAATAGCACACTTGAAATGAACTCTGGGCCTTTTATCTGAACATTGTAATTGGGGTAATGAGGGAATATCACACACCTGGTCATGGAACAGCTGAGAAGCCAATTGTCCCATTACCTTTGGTCCTTTAACAAGTGGGAGGCACATCTGCAAACTGCTGTAAGTCCTACACCGTTCACCTGAGTTGGATGTACATACTCTCAAATTAAAGCTGACAGTCTGCAGTTAAAGCACATTGTTTGTTTCATTCCAGCTCCATTGTGGTGGTGTATAGAGCCAAAGATGTTATAATTGTGTCGATGTCCCAATATTTCTGGACCTGACTGTATATATTTTTATCGAATAATGATTAATATACAAAATTTTTACTATTCATTGTCTTGGTGCTACTTTCAACCAAGCAGTGTTAATTTTAGTCATCTGAATTTATTCCGTTTTAATCTAGTTTTAGTTAACCAAATAACATAAGATATTAGTTGACTAAAACTACAGTAAATTTAGTCTAGTAAAACAACGCTAGATTAAAAATAAAACAATTCAGATGACTAAAATTTGACTAAAATTAAATGACATTTTAGTCAAATGACTATGACTGAACTTAAAAAAAAATCTGCTGTCAAAATTAACACTGCATCCCACTTTAACTAAACCCATTAGATTTTAATATACAAAATTTACTGTAGTTTTAGTTGACTAAAATGGCAAAAATTCAGATGACTAAAACACGACTAAAATTAACACGGCAGCAAAGGACTCTTATGGAAGGGAAGATCCTCCTCCCACACCGAAAAATTGCCGGATCATACCTAGGAACCAGGATAGAGGACAAGAAAGATTGCCACTTATATATAAACAAGGTGGAAAGCCTGCCCAGAGGGCAGTCTATTGTGGATATACTGCCCCTGCTCATGGATATATGCCCCAGCTCATGGATATTGCCCCAGCACGTGGATACTGCCCCAGCACGTGGATATTGCCCCAGCACGTGGATATTGCCCCAGCACGTGGATATTGCCCCAGCTCGTGGATACTGGCCCAGCTCGTGGATATTGCCCCAGCTCGTGGATATTGCCCCCCAGCTCCTGGATATTGCCCCTCAGCTCCTGGATATTGCCCCCCAGCTCCTGGATATTGCCCCCCAGCTCCTGGATATTGTCCCCAGCTCATGGATACTGCGCCCCAGCTCATGGATACTGCCCCCGAGCTCCTGGATATTGCCCCCAGCTCCTGGATATTGTCCCCAGCTCATGGATACTGCCCCCCAGCTCCTGGATATTGCCCCCCAGCTCCTGGATATTGTCCCCAACTCATGGATACTGCGCCCCAGCTCATGGATACTGCCCCCCAGCTCCTGGATATTGCCCCCCAGCTCCTGGATATTGTCCCCAGCTCATGGATACTGCCCCCCAGCTCCTGGATATTGCCCCCCAGCTCCTGGATATTGTCCCCAGCTCATGGATATTGTCCCCAGCTCCTGGATACTGCCCCCCAGCTCCTGGATATTGCCTCCCAGCTCCTGGATATTGCCCCCCAGCTCGTGGATATTGCCCCCCCAAGCTCTCATGGATATATGCCCCAGATCAGACCCCAGACCAGACATGGGGCGGCTGTTCCAATGCTCTATCGGCATTCGGACAGCCGCCCCATGAGCTCCGCGCCATACTTACCTTTCCGAGCGGCGCCGGGGAAGTGAAAGTTTCCCCGCTTCCAGTCGTTGAAGGACCCAAGTCGCGGTCAAGTGGGACTCCCACATGACCGGGGCTTGGGTCCTTCAAAGAGCGGAAGCGAGGGAACTTTCCCTCCGCCGCTCGGGGGTTGGATGCGCGCGGCAGCCGGGTAGAGGCTGCGCTCGCAGCCTCTACCCGACTGCCGCGCGCATCCAACCCCCGAGCGGCAGAGGGAACTTTCCCTTCGCCGCTCGGGGGTTGGATGCGCGCGGCAGCCAGGTAGAGGCTGCGAGCGCAGCCTCTACCCGGCTGCTGTGTGCATCTTGTAACCGCCGCGGCGAGCGCACAGCTGGTTCGAGCCGCGGCGGTTGCATGCGCGCGCAATCAACCGCCGCTGGTTGCGCGTGCATGCGCAGAGTAAGGCTTGGCGACGGACACACCAAGCCTTACTCAATTATAGTATAGATATTAATTTCCTCTTTTGGTGTGACTTAGAACAAGATAATTGTTTATTTATGTATACAATGAACTAGGGTAAAATAAGGTTTTATAAAGAGGTTTAGTCAAAGATGCAAATGTAAATAATTCCATAAATGTGCTGGGAATACTGTATATCTACTTCTTATAGATATTTATTGTGTCATTTTGAGGTTTTGGGCACTTCTTATTCTACCATTAGCAGCACCAAGCTCATTTGGGCATTTCATCCATTAAGAATACCATTGAAAAATAGCGCTGTTCTCTCACAATCTTTTCTCCTTTTAACCCCTTCCCTGCGGAGGACGTGTGGGGACGCGATGACGCCATTTCCAGGCGACCCCCTGGCAAAAGCCGAGAGATCGCCTGAAGTGAGGGGGGGGATCCGTTCGGATCCCTCTCTCTCCCGATCGGGAGGGTCTACAAACAAAAGCCAGGCACTGCTTTAAAGGGCAGTGTCTGCCCTTCAAAGCGGTGCCTGGCTTTAACCCCTTAAATGCCAGACCGCGATCTGGCACCATTCAGCTTGTATGGCGGCTCCACCTCCGGGTC
This sequence comes from Leptobrachium leishanense, assembly GCA_009667805.1. Lineage (NCBI taxonomy): Eukaryota > Metazoa > Chordata > Amphibia > Anura > Megophryidae > Leptobrachium > Leptobrachium leishanense. Next base: position 239,812,114 of record CM019065.1, read on the forward strand.
TCCCCTCGGCAACCTGCGTCATGGTGCAATGACGTCAGTTAGCCGGGGAACCCCTAGCTGCCCAGGGATTTCCCAAGGAAATACTCTGTGGAGATAGAGGGTTCCTTTGAACCCCCATATCTCCCGAATGGTGGCAGCTAGAGGGATCATGTTTAATATCATTCGAAAGGCCTGAGCATGATACCAAACAGGATCATGTTTAAAGTAAAGGGAAAAAAATAAAAATTAAAAGAAAATAATAAAAAAATAAAACTGTGTTTTTTTTTTTTTTATTTTTTTTTATTAATGCAGCAATATTGTTCACATTTCAATTAGAATGTGAACAATGATGCTGCACTAATGATTTTTTTCTATGCCGTGCGTTTGCTAAAAATCATGTAATTTCCCCCCAAAAAATGTAACGAGTACCAATTTCTATTTTTTTTAACAAGCACACCCCATAGAAAATATTGATGCAAAAACTCATATGATAAAATGTGAAAAAAAACACTTTACACGCTGTAGATGATTAAAAATTCAAATGTTATTGCATTTTTTGTTATAATATACAGGCAGGACATAATGTATACATCTAAAAATGATATATTATTAATCTGCCGAGTCTGCCGGAAAGAATGATCTATAATATGTCTGGGTCATATAATAAAACGTGGCTTCAAATCGCGTTTAAACATGAAGAGCAAAAGCGGTAAAAATGAGCTCAGCACACAGCGGTGAAATGGCTCAGCAGTGAAAGGGTTAAGCTCCCTGTCATATCTCATTCAGCTGCCATCTCTTATCTCAGTTAGCCTGAGGAACAATAGACCCCCTGCCGCCATATCTAAACATTAGCTCCTCCATCTCATTAAGGGCCCTATTACAATCTTAGTGCACACCTTTGCACCGGCACAAAAACGCATTAACGCGCGGGGTCAAACCCTTTGTGCTGAACGTCGTATTACAATGTCAGCACAGCAAACGCGCGTATATATCTACCGCGGGCGAACCTGCGTGAGCGTACTTTACTGCGCTCGTCCTAAACTTAACATTGTGAGCGCAAATACGTTTGCGCGCTGGTAAGTGGATGGTATTACAATCTATGCACAGGAATAGACGTTGTGCGCATAATTTTAGCAACTCCTAAAAGCTGATGTTAATGGAAAATTCTACCAACCTGGCCGAAACCAAATACACCAGCCCAAAAAAAAAAAATGCAGCAAAGTATAGTTACACATTCTACTCATACCAAACTAATAAATTTGAGAAGTTGTGTGTGCATTTTTTGTTGCTGCAGCATATACTGTATACTCAGATTGACTTTGACAGGCGCAAAAACGTAACGTGAGATAATTGTGGTTCTTAAGTCTGATTGGCTGATTCGCGTGAAAAAAACAGTCCGCACACTGATTTCTGCGCGCAACGTTGCTTGGGCGTGCATTTTGCTTGCCTGTTTAACGCGCGTTATTGCTTGATGAAAAAATGCGCAAGGATTGTAATTCCAGTGTTGATTTACGCACGGTAACGTTTAACGCTTGCCGCACAAATTCACGCGTTGCGCGAGCGTTTTAGCGCGAAGATTGTAATAGGGTCCTAACTGTTTAACCACTTCGCTGCTACGGACGCGCTCAGCGCGTCCAACTGCATGTATCGTTCCATGCGGTGGACGCGCTGAGCGCGTCCTCTCTTTGGGGTCAGCGTTCGGCCGGGTTCCTTTGGACCTCTCTCCCTCCAAATCGGCGGTGTGCAGGGGGTTAACCCAGGCACCGTTTGGAAGGGCACAGCCTGCCCTTCCAAATGGTACCTGGCATTAACCCCATGGGGGCCGGATCACGAATCGGCACCGAAAAGCGCCGGTTCGTGATCCTTTCCCAGAGCTGGCCGACATCTTGGATGTCGGCCAAGCTTCCGGGAATGCCCCCTGAGGACTGGCATCATCGTGCGTAGCACGATGACACCAGTCTTGGAGTTAACCCCTAACTGCCACCAATGGTGGAGATAGGGGGTTCCAATGAACCCCCTATCTCCCGATCAGTGGCAGTTAGGGGTTAATGTTTGGTATTGTTGGATCGGCCAGAGCATGGCCGTTCCAACAATACCAAACATGAGTATAATTATTTTTTTTTAAAAATAAATAAAAATAAAAATAAAAAAATATTTAAAAAAAAATTATAAAAAAAAAATAAACAAGTTTTTTTTTCTTTCTTTTTGGTTCGTTAATGCAGCAATATTGTTCCCATTTCAATTATAATGTGAACAATGATGCTGCACTAACGATTTTTGTATGCGGTGCGTTTGTTAAAAATCGCGTAATTTTCCCCAAAAAAAATGTAACGAGACCCCATCTCTAATTTTTTTAACAAGCGCACCCCATACAAAATATAACCGCAATTGCTCGCATGTTAAAATGTGAAAAAAAACACTTTACACGTTGTAAATGATTGAAAATTCATATTTTATTGCATTTTTTGTTATAATATACAGACAGGTCATGACGTATACATATAATAATGACATATTATGAATCTGCCGAGTCTGACGGAAAGAACGATATATAATATGTCTGGGTCATATACTAAAATAAGCCTTCAAAACACGTTTAAACATGATGAGCAAAACCGGTAAAAATGACCTCAGCACAGAGGTGTGAAAAGCCTCAGCAGCGAAAGGGTTAAACACTAGATTTATTAAACAAGAGCCACAAAGCAAAAGCTTTTGGGAAATGCTGCATTATGGGAAAAATACACAATCTGGAAACAAGAGATCAGAACCTTACTTTATTTTTCCTTTTTACATGCAATTACTTCAAACAATAAAAAATACAGCAACATGTGGTTTATAATGTGGTTTTTATTTGTAATGCACAAGTAATCTAGTTCTAGCTTATGTAAGTGATAGTGTCCCTTTATTGGTAGCTGCAGTTTGTGACCTCAGGTAAGGCTGTGGCTGTCGGATGCAGAGCATCTTTCATTGTCCCTTGCATGATGCATGGGGAGGTACAGTATCTGAGCCAGAGGGAGGGGACATGCTTACAACAGAGTTAGTTCTCTCAACAAGGCTTCTCAGAGTCTAGAATAACCAGGCAAGTGATGGAGGGACCCGGGTGAGTTAAAAAAAAAACTACACAAGGTTTTTAATGTGAGCAAAGTGATTTTGAAGAATTGCAGTGGACCACACTGAAAAAAAGAGATTCACAAGGTGATACTCCAAATCCAATGCAGCAGAAAGACAGGACATTCCTGCAGGTACAGGGCAGGGGTATTGGTCTGTAACTGGGAAAACATGTAATGGTTTGTTTAAGCAGTACTCATTACTGGATGAGAAGAAAACAGTTGCATCAGGATGTTCTAAAAATTGGACTCAAATACTATTGCAGTCCTTTGACTCGGAAAATATTGTGTTTAACATAATTATCTTTATAGGAAATGTACTTTCTGTTAATAATGTATATTGTTAAACTCAGAAATGTCTTACTCCATTGTTGGAGAAAAAAAAAACCTTAGCACTGCAGATTTTTCTAAACTGCATATCTGTAAGACTCCGTGACCCCTAAAACTTCATACAAATCAGCATTTTCAAGGTTAGCTTTTTCTGTTTTATACATAATCAGTTCTATGTTTTATCTGGGCCATTCAGTATTTCCAGCTGATGTAATGGACCATAAGTTGTGAAATAGATGTAACAGTCGTTTCTAAAGAGTAGATGTTGTGAAGTTATATAGCTAAAAAACATTAAACCGAACACGCTGCAGGGCAGAATTACCAATGCTATTTAAACCTAAATGCTTGCAGACCAATTACATTTTCCAGTTTTGGCTTAGTATACGTGGTTTTGTTTCACAGTAGCTCAAATTATTTTTTCCGTTTACATGTTCTGTTTCCTTGGCTGTGAATTTAGTTTGGATGGAAGGGTATTTGTGATGACACCTTCAGTGACCTTACAATGTTCTTCTTGTTACAGAGCTATGAGTGACAGTGGGTGACAGCAAGTGACAGTGGGTGACATAGCTGTGATCCCGTCTGCTGTGACTCTTGAGTAGCACACTGATAAGAGGGATCAAGTCCCGCGGGAGCTTGCAATCTAACACCGGCTCTTAGGATGTGAAATATTGATCAGTGGCAGTCTGCATCATGTCGTGCAGCTCTGGGGAGCGCAGGGGACTCCCCCTCTACAGCTTCTACTCAGCCCCCCCTGCACCGGACCCCATGCACTACTCCTCTGTGGCCCTCAATACAGACCCCCCCATCAACAATGGCTCCGGGACCCCCTGTTCTGCCAGGGACCCCACTCTGCAGGTAGGCAGCCAGGGTGTGGGTACAAGGGAACTGCATACAGACTCCTCACCCAAGTGTTTCTATCGCCACTACCTGACCCGCACCAGTATGCAGGGCGATATCTACAACTTTCTGGAAAGACCCAGTGGCTGGCGATGCTTCATATACCACTTCAGTGTGTGAGTACAATACAGTATACCTTTATCTAAGTACATCTCTTGTCCCAATCACAGATTTCCTTTCTAATAGGACATGGCACTGGACAAAGGTGACCACTGCCATCCTTTCAAGAACTTCTAATTTGCGTTTCTAATGATGGAATTAAATGATGGATTTCTAATCTTCTACACAGCATGAAACACAGTAGAGACATACGTTTCAGCAGCTTTGTATCAAGTAGTTATAGTCTTTACATACAGAAACTGTAATCTTAATACATAACTGACTGGGGCATTTATGGGGCTTTTATGAACTTAACCACAGTAATGCCTTTTTTTTTTGTCCATCTCCATGAAACCCATTCTATGGGAGGGGTTGCTTGTGGGTTCTTTTAACATATATAATTATATATATATATATATATATATAAAATCTTGTAATATTCTTTATTCCATAATTCTTTACTAAAAACACAACCTAACGGATGCGCCATCATCCTCTGGTGGAAAATACTACCCTCCTCATGAACCTTGTTAAATCCTTTATACTTGTATAGCTTTATCAGGTATACCATCTCCCTTCTCGGTTTCAAGTTGAACATGTGTATTACTTTTCGACTTTCTTTAATACTTGTTATCACGCTGACCTTGTAGCTTTTTAGTCACACTTCTTTGAATTTTCTCTAATTTATTAATGCTCTTGTGTAGATAAAGTCCCCCAAATAGAACACAATATTCTAAGTGTTGTGTTTTAGGTAATCTATGATATCTCATTACTTTCTCTACCTACTAATGATTCCTACGAAACACCAAGTATGCTGCAAAATTTTAATGTGTTTCATTACTTGCTTACATATAAGTAAATTTAAATAATAACACAATTCGATTTTTCAACCTAAATCCGTTAACTACAATGTATGTTACATTTATTTTGTTTATCTTCAGTAAATTTACCATTTTCTATATAATGGAAATATATATTGATGCCTACATTCATTACGTGATTTTACTGTGCCATAGTGTAGTTGTATGATGTATCATGCCATCTACTTTTTTGTAATTCTATTATCTACTGGATTGGTCTAACTTTCTTGCCCCATAATAGCTTTATGGTATTTTTGTATGTATATGTATATTGTGCAAATCACCATTTAAGTAAATAACAATAAAACAAGCAGATTGCGTACTATAGCTAAAGAGAAAACTCTTTTTCAGCTTTCTACAGGTGACAAGAGTCATGGAGACACATTGAGATACCATTTATTTAGTTAGCCATGAAGTGTATGATCTACTGTGTTTTAAAAGATGTCATACAAGGGGTACGGTTCTAAGCAGCTCCACAGACTTTAATGGATTTGGGAAGTTTATCAGACCTTTGGTTAAGTTAGCACTTGACTGAGAATCTAGCCCGAGATCTAGACTAGTAGATCTAGGTTGGTTTAGGCTAGGGTCAGACGAACGCATTTTTTACGTGCGTTTAGCCGTGCGAAATCACGGCCGTGCTAGCAGCAAATGACGTCCAATGCCGGGGAACATACGACGAACGGCCGCACGAAAGTTCGTCCGTGCAACGCAAGGGGCCAACGAACGCATTTTTTCGAGAACGTCAAACCGCTACTACTGACGTACAGAGTGCGCTGCGTCCGCATAGCGGCGTGTGTGTGTGATTAGGAGACGTCAGACGCTGCACACGTCCGGCCAACATAACGTCCAGACGCAAAAGGGTTTTATTGATGATCCGTACAAAATCACGGACGAAAATGCGCATCGTATGACCGCTATCGCGTATTCCGTGAAAAAATACGTCCATCCGTTCGAACGCACTTTTTCGCGGACAACGTGAAAAAAGCGTTCGTCTGACCCTAGCCTTAGTTCTGGTATTCTTTCCTGCAGATGCAAAATAATTAGTATATATGCAAAATAAATTTATAGCGAGATATCTTATTGTTTGAAGATAATGTATGTTTGCTCTATCTACCTACTAGGCCTTGTAACTCCAGATTAGACTCATGCTTGGGAATCTATATTGAAATTACAACACTCTAAATTAGCATAGTATTTCCCAAGGCTGGAGATAACTTTCCGTTCGTTTGAGGCATCAAGTGAAATACACACAATTATATAATAAATTTTAAATGGTTTCCTGATTTGTCGAGTATAGAATTCCTCCAAAGAGTATAGCATTAAAAATATTGTTTTTCGTTACCTTTCTTATTTCTGTGGTTACATCATATATGTTTAATGAACCCTTTCAGAAAAGGGAGAACAATCGAGTGCTTGGAAATGTTGTAGCTGTATTGTGTTTAAAGGGATGAAACATCACACAATCGATTCAATGTTAAGAATTGTGTATTCGCAATGTGACAATAAAATTTAAGTTGGGAATATCTACAACAGATGTAGTAGGGGAGTATTATACCATATATATATATATATATGGTGAAGTTCAAGTTAGGAGAAAGGTTTTGTTTGATGGGAGTCAGCATGAGACCGCTGTGACATAACAATAGTTAAAATATTTAAATTAATGCTTTCGTGTTGACTTTTAAATAAGGCCAAAATCTACTAAACCTCCAAAATCTTTGTGCGTTAAAATGAAAATAAACCGCACTTTATGTTTCTTTAACTCAGTAACAATCACTTTGAAGGACATGTTACCTCAATTCGTTATTGAAGTACATACCGTATTGTTTTAAAATATCAAATTTCAGACAGTACAATTCCGTTACAATGGATACTAATTCTGCTTTTAAAAGCATGATTTAAAATGCTATTATGAGCTTTTCTTTCACGGTCCATATATCTTGATCTACCTTCCTTTGCTATACATCATTTTTCTCATGCTACACACAGTCTGATTTCTCCCATATCACAAAATACACACCTTTATGTACAACTTATTTTGCAATCAAAATATTTGCAACCTATTTTACCTCCTACTGTGATATCTTCTGTATGTTATACCCTTCCTTTTATTCTTGGTATAGCTTTTCCTGCAGTACGTACATGGTGTTTGCCCTCTTTCATTATATGTAGCATATTATTTTCTCAATATGCTGACTCTAATCTGTCTCACTCCTGTACTTTACTGACTACCTAAACATAGCATTCTCTCTTTCGGATATATGTAACTGTATATTTAATCTGATATACGCATCAAGCCAGCTGCCTCTCATGCTGTCAGGATATTTCCATGTTTTTCCTGGAGGTTCCTTAACGAATTTTAGGATCGGCCTCTCTCCAGGACAGATCTGCTCACACATCTAATCGCACTGCGTCGATAAGCTCTGTCAGCTGTACAGCTGTTGCTTTGAGTGGCCAGGATAATCAGTGGATTTATCCTTGTGTGATGTGCGGGTGAAAATATTATCTGCCACTGTGTCCGTTTAGCATCACATCTGTCTCACTGTTTACAGAATTCTAATGTTCCTTTTCCAAGAATCTTAAATATAAATTGCACTTACAGACTTGTTTCCTCTAAAGCAGACAGCCTTCCGTATTTTGACCAACTGCAGTAGGTCACATATGTTCATTATTTGTGTACGGATGATGTGACATAATTTGGTGGCTAGTTAAAGAAACAGGTATACTCTTCACAGCCAGATGACTTAAAGAAATGTCTCATGTCTCATTAATTTTCCAATTTTAAAATGACGTGTATAAATATATATCTACAGGCCAGGCACTCTCCGCGTGGGACGTGCTGCTCGGAGTCTCGGTGACTCCAGTCACTGTGTCTGTGATAAACGCTGCAGAGCATTCCCAGCATGTGTACATGCTGGGAGCTGCGGCAGGAAGGAGATTCAGGCTATCCTGACGCGACCTAGTTCTTCATTAAAACAACAGATTCTCCTGGATTCTGAAATGTAGAAGAATCTGAAATCTGGAATGTTTAGGGTCCCAAGCATTCTGGATTAGGGGTGCACAGCCAGTATATATGATTTGATTATACAATGCTTTACAGATCTTTGCACCACAATAGTCAGGTTTTGTTGAGTCCCTCTTCTTAAAAGGATAACCGACTGGGTGGAGTAGAGGTAACATCACTGCTCCGCATGGAGAAAGCCTGTGGAGTCATGGGTTCTATCCCAGCAAGCAACCTCTCCAGTAAGTGTACTTGGACAAGACACCTAACGGTACATACTCGCCACCCAGGACATACTTGAAAACAAGAGAAATCTCAATGTATCCTTCCTGGTAAAATCATATCTCAAAAAAAAAGTTAAAATTTATATAATGTAAAATGTTTCATAATGTTGCAATTATGATACTGTATTTCTTAATGCGGAACATGGGTATTGGGTAGGGTGCTAAAATGGCAAGTAAAAGTATGTGAACCCTTTTGAATTAGCTAGTTTTCTATTTGAAATGGTCATAAAATGTCATCCCATCTTCAAAGTCACAAGTATAAGCAAACAACACACAAACCAATTAAAAAAGTCTATTCACTAAGCACCGAACTTGCACTGAACGGTGAATTTCACCATTTGGTGCAATTTCGGAGCAGCTCATCTATTGACTAAGCTGTCAATTCACCAAATACAGGTTGTACCGGCTGGGTGGAGTAGAGGTAACATCACTGCTCTGCGTGGAGAGAGCCTGTGGAGACATGGGCTCGATCCCAGCAAGAGCACTTTCCCAGTAAGTGTCCTTGGGCAAGACACCCAACGGTACAGACTCGCCACCCAGGACATACTTGAAAACGAGAGAAATCTCAATGTATCCTTCCTGGTAAAATACTTTCTCAAAAAAATTTATTAATTAAAAGCGAAACACGCTGCAGTTTGTGTCTTCATAGGTCTTCACTGGCAGCAACTTGTCTCATAGAGAAGCAATAGTTTGTCTATTCACAGAATGCCGAACTGCACCGAAGTGTTGGCAAAATGCCCTGATTTGGTGTTTCAGTTTGACAGGTGTAAACAGGCGAATCCCATAAGATTCAATAATAAAGTAATATTCTTTTTTTATTTAAAAAATTGTTTGTTTTGTTCATTTTCAGCAAAAAGCCTTTTTATTTTTTAGAATATCTTTTTTTAGACTAATTTTTTCCCCCCAGTTTCTAGAAAAAAAACCTTTTTATAAATTCTATAACAGACCTTTTTATTGTTTTTAAAGGACCTTTTTCTGTGACCTTCGACGTCCAACTTTTTTCGTGGGGCTTCAGAGACTCTATCTTTGGAGCACTACAGTGAGCATTCAGTGAATAGTGAATTCACAGAAATGTCGTCGAAATGGAATCGCTGAAGTGCACCAAAATGCGTTGAAGTGAAAAGCACTGACATTTCCCTGAAATGTTGTTGCTTAGTGAATAGACCCTAAAATATTTCATGTCTCTATTGAATAAATATTAAATAGACATTCAAAGTGCTGGGGGAAAAGTCATTACTTGAATTTAATAGCTTGCTGATTTCCGTTTGACAGCGATAACCTCAACCAAGTTCTTCAAGTAGCTGAGGAATAGACTAGGGATGTGCATGACTTATTTTTTTGTTTCGTTTCGGGGGGGTTTTGGGTCTTTTTTTTCATTTCGGGTCATTTCAGACAGTTTTTTGTTTCGTTTCGATGATTCGGATCGATTTGGATCAATTCGGGTTGATTCGGATCAATTGGTTTTAAATTTTTTATGAGTTATTTCATTTTTTATTGCTTATTTAAGAAGGGGAAATAGATTACTAGTACCAGCAGAATGAAAGTTACTTATTTATATTTTGAGGATTTTTTGGGGTGAAATTTGGGGTTTCATAACTTTTTTTAAAGTTATGAAACAAGGCTTTTTAACCCATAGCTTTCAATGTGTACTAATCTAAGGGTAAGTAGTCAATGTAATAGAGCATCAGGAAATGCTAGCAGAATGCTTGGTTGTGTAGGGAGAGGTATTAGCAGTAGGAAAAGGGAAGTGCTCATGCCACTGTACAGAGCACTGGTGAGACCTCACTTGGAGTACTGTGTGCAATACTGGAGACCGTATCTCCAGAAGGATATAGACATCTTAGAGAGAGTTCAGAGAAGGGCTACTAAAATGGTGTACGGCTTGAAGGAGAAAAGTTACCAGGAAAGGCTTAATGATCTTAACATGTACAGCTTGGAAAAAAGACGAGACAGAGGAGATATGATAGAAACATTTAATACGTAAAGGGAATCCACAAGGTAGAGGAAGTAGTATATTTAAAAGGAAACAAAATAGCAAAACAAGAGGACATAGTCTTAGATTAGAGGGGCAAAGGTTTAAAAGTAACATCAGGAAGCATTATTTTACTGAGAGGGTGGTGGATACATGGAACAGTCTTCCGGTAGAAGTGGTAGAGGCCAAAACAGTAATTGAATTTAAGCAAGCATGGATAGGCATAAGGCTATCCTAAACAAAAGATAAATCCAGGTAAAGTATCCATGTAATTGGGCAGACTAGATGGGCCGAAAGGTTCTTATCTGCCGACATTTTTCTATGTTTCTATGTTTCTATGTTTCTAATGCAGCATATGAATCCGCACATTGTGGGGCAGCAACTCTCTACAGATCGATTCAGTGATTCGGATCGATTCATTTTTTGGATCAGTTAGTTTTTTCTTTTTTATGAGTTATAATTATGTTTTCATTTCACTAAATTCCAAAAAAAGCCCACCAAAATATTCAGCTCCAGGCCCATAGAGATCTTAATCTGGCCCTATTGGCATCAAGGCAGAATAGTTTAAACTCCTTCAGCCCCATTTGAGCAAAAATTCTCCTATCACACACACGAACCATTCGAATTCCAAAGCCAGACAGGGAATCTAATCGAGAGGAATAGGTGAAGAAGGATTAGAGTTCCATATAAAAGTATTCACCAAAATTATAGCCTCCAGAATACAATCTTTTCTTCCCCAAATTATAACTTCCCAACAACTAGGCTTTGTCCGTGGCAGACAGGTGGTATGGGGATAAGAGGTCGCATGACTGCAGTAGCTGACATATTGACTAGACAGCATGCTCTCTTAAAGCTTCCCAGCAGTGTGTGGATTCATATGCTGCATTAATTTTAAAGTTATTTAATAGTGCAGATAGGTATATCTAATGAGGTGGTTACTGTGTGATTAATCATTCAATTTCAATCATTAAAAGCGTATAAAATAATTTTTTCCCATTTTATCATCCAAACCTTTGTATAGGGAATTCTTTTTAAAAAAAACAAGTGAAATAGGAACCTGTCACCGCATTTTTCTGAAAAAATATACAATTTTAATAAAAAAAATGAAATATTTCCCTTCTGTTTTGGAGGATGATGTTTTATGTATAATATGACTGTATAAACCACTGACCTTGCGTTCAGCGTTGGAAATTAAAAGGTGAGTAATGGCAGTGGTATTGCTCATTTTATAAGTGACAAATGGACAATGCCATCTCTTTGGAACTAAAAATAAATTCACGGTTATTCAAAGAGATCCGAATGGCTGCCGAAAGGGAACCGAACGCTGAAAATCGGCGTTCGGTTACCTTTCTTGGCCATTCGGCTATCCTGAGAGCAGGCAGTTCGCCAAATGTTGGCGAATTTCCTGCACATTCGGTGCCTGTTCGAGGGCAGTGAAATCCCAATAGCTTTGTCTATTCAGAGAACAAAAACCAGCAGTGAAAAGTTGCCAAAATGCCCTGCTATACAGTGGCTTCATGCGGCAGATTTATTCAGGCGAATCCTACGTTAAAAATATTCCCGTTTTAATCCAATATCTAATAAACCATTGATTATAATATTCTGCAGTAAAAAGTCTCTTTATTAATAGTTTTTTTTTAGGATCTTTTAAGCATTTTTCGTGATTTTGTTTAAAAAAAAAATCCGATTTTTTTTTTTTTTTTTTTTTTTTTTTTTTTTTGTTTTTAATTTTTTTTTAACTTTTCTTTTTTCTGTAACAGCCCTTTTTATTATCATTCCTTGGACCTCATATGTAAATTTCAGACATTTTCGCTCAGTAGTTTCTTTGCAAACAGCGTTTCTCTTTTGAAACATTCAAGCAAACTGTTTTTTTTTGGTTTTTCAATCCATTCGTCTGCGGTGTCGGCTTTTTCAGGCGGCTGCTCTGCGCTCTGATCGGCTCCTGCTCGGGTTTCTCTGGCGTCTTCGGCTGGTTAATCCAGATGTTTTTGCGGGTTTCGATGTACGTTCGCCCTCATTTTGCGGTGAGTTTTCGGGGGGTTTGCGGCAACTTTTCCATGCATTTCGGCAGTTCTGTGGTGCTTGCTGAATACACCGCAGGGTGGCCGAAATGGGATCGCCAAATCGTACCGAATTGAAGAGAACGAAAAGTCACCGAACTTGTGGTGGCTTTTCGATACTCTTTGAATAACTCTGACAGTTTTTTTTGGTTTCTTTTCGATTTTACATGGTCACGTTTGGTATCAATGCAAAAGGCCAGACTGTGACCTGTCCATTAACACCTCACTTGACCTTGTGAGGTGTAAATATTAGTGACGCAGGGGTCCAAAGTCCCACCCAGTGCTCTTCGCTGCAGTGAGGCGGTTTAGGTTTTTGATGCAACAACGGATTGTGCCATCACCTCCACATTTGTTGGTGACATGAGAAATGTGATGATGAGTTGGCGAGTGCAGCATCATTGTTCACTTTGTAATTGAAAAGTGAAAAATGTTGTTGTGTCAGACAGAAAGAGAAATATTTAATTATTTTATTTTTATTGTTAACAAAAAGCTGGTCATGTTTGGTATCATTGGAAAGGCCTTTCCAGTGATACCTCACATGACCCTGTAGCTGCTATGGAGTTGGAGATACATGGGTCCAAATGCTCATCAATGCATGCTTTCTCTGGGCCTATTCTGGGGCATGGGCCTGGAGCTGCTGCTCCATCAGCCCCTATGTTAATACGGCCCTGGGCCTAGATATTTGCCAGTTTCCAAAGTGGCAATAGCAAGTGATAAACAGCCCTATAACTGAAATATAATTTAACAGATCTCTACAGTCTTTGGTCCTTATTCTTCAATTGGCGTTAAGATATCGGCTTGAATCAATATACAGATTTTCTCCAGCGGATACCCTGAAGTCTGGAATCGCTATTCCAAGCTTGCCACTTGGTTACAGCAAGCCCTTACTGCAAATTAACACCTCCTATACCTTTTATTAGAGGCATCAATTTGGACCTGGGAGAAAAAGAACAATCTATTCCAGGGTAGCTCGTTCTCCTATTCTGGAGCCAATATTTCTCGAACCAATATCAGCTCCTAATACTGGGTGTTAAGTGATTTTTGCTTTTGCAAAAGGGCAGAAAGCATGGACAGAACTGATCCTTAGGGAAACCGCTTCAATATTGGAGCATGGGAATGAAGCAATGGCTACTTTATAAAGAGATAGGCTTTAAGGGCCCCTCCTACTGCCTCAGGACCTCTGCTGACATCAGTGACGTGCGTCACGAGCTGGCCGCCACATCAGAAGAGACAAGCCGCGCACGTAGCCATCTTCTGGCCTACAGCAGGCCTGAAGCTTTGCGCTTCTCCTAGTTCCTCCGGGGACCTGGAGAGGTGCCAGATGTGGGTGCTGCCTCAACGGAAGCCAGGAGATGGAGTCGCCCTGGCTCTAGGACTGTGCACAAGCTAGTACGAGATCACTGCTTGACTACCAGGTCGCCGCAACAGAGCAGGCCGTGTTGGGTGGGAAAGTCGGATCCGGCACTGGTCAGCTGGGTGAGGAGGCAGGACACAGTGCCGGAGGACCAGCTGCCCTGACATAGAAATAGATAAATTTATGTGTACCAAAACCTGAGTAACTTTAACTTCAGCCTGGAGCTAGATCATCAACTGCCTTAGAATAGAGCTCCTTGTTGGCTGTGATTATAATTTGTTATTGGGCTTTCTATAACACTTGGAGTTATTCAGAGAGAGACGATCTGGTCCTGAAATGACACCAAACAGGGAATTTCCCTGTGCTTTGCCATTTCGGGGCCATTCGACAATTCAGAGAACAAACAGTTCAACAAATTTTGGCGAACTGGCAGCAGGTACAGTGCCTGTCGAAGGCAGTGAAATTCTCCATAGAGAAGCAATGGTTATTCTATTCAGAGAACACCAAACAGCAGTGAAAAGTTGCCGAAATGTCCTGCTGTTCGGTGGTTTCATTCGGCAAGTTTATTCAGGCGAACCACATAGGCTTGTTTGAGGCAGATGTTCGGCAGTTTGGCAGCCGGCGGGTTTGCGGTGGCAATCGGCAGCCGCCAACCCCTGCACTTCAAGGACCCTGCAGTGAATGCTGAATTGACCGCAAGGTGGGGAAATTTTATTCCCCGAAGTGCAGGGAACTGGAGAGCACCAAAATGTTGGCAACATTTCAGTGCTCTCTGAATAACCCCCATAGTTTTGTAGTGGGTCTGTATGCTTCGTAAAACCTGGTAGTCATAATTATTTTTTATATCTAAAATCATGTAATTATATATATATATATATATATCAGTATACTGTATTCCAATTTTTTTTTTTGCTGTTTGGTTTTGTTTATACATTGTTCTCTTACTGTTTCAATGAAAGGTGTTATTCAAAGAGCATTTCGGAGAAATTTCGGTGCTCTGTCATTTGGCACACATCGGCGAATTCAATTAGCCGACCCTGCGGTGAACTCAGCATTCTCCACAGGGTCCCAGACGTGCACTGAATGAATCCGTCGAATGCCGCTGAAAAACACGCTGCATGCATCTGATAAACCCCCAATCGCATCCGATAAAGTGCCGAACACCGTTGATAAACTTCCGAACGCATCCGATAAATCGACGAACGCATCTGATAAACTGCTGAACGCAGCCGACAATCCGCTAAACAGACTGCTGAACGCCGCCGAAAAAAGCCAACCAACCGCCAAACAGGAGTAAAATAATAAATAAACAAAACACAATTTTTAAAAGGTGTTTTAAACAAATATGCATGAAAATGGATGGAAATAATATACGTATATATATATATATTTTGAAAAATCCAGAAAAATGCCTAAAAAATTCTAAAAAATAAATTAATAAAAAGACTTTTTGCTGCAAATGAAAAGAACATACAGCTGAATTAAAAATTTATAAAAAACGGGGACGTTTTTTTACATTGAAACCTATGGGATGAACCGGTTTAAACGAAAGCACTGAAAATTTGGCATTTTGCCAACTTTTCCCTTCTGTTCGACGTTCTCTGAATAGATTAACCATTTTCTATGGGGTATTTCACTGCCACCGAATTGCACCGTATTTCGCTGTCAATTTTTGCCAAATTGCCAGCTTTATGAATAGCTGAATTGCCACAAAATTGCACTGTATGGCGAAATTCACTGTTCAGTGCAATTCGGTGGCCAATTTGGCAGTCTTTGAATAATCCATTCCTGATTGCACTTTGCCGCAGTGGATATATTTGAGCTGTTGTTGGCATTGGAGCATTTAGAGATCATAGATTAGTGTGCAAGTTGATTATGCTTGTGTATATATTAAGTTGTGCTGTCAGTAAGCCGTTGCTTATGATGAAACAGACACGCCGGTCCATAGGCAGAATAAATATGCACAGTCTGGAGCACACAGGCTCTGCAGCAAAAATGTAGAAACCTTACATACTGTATGTCCACAGTGCAACAATCTGGCAGGGGTACACTACATGCAGGTACTCCAGAGATGTCGACATTACAATAACCTGTTGCACCCAAACATATAACAAATAACAAAGAAAAGGAATAAACCTGTAATCCTCCTCTTCAAGATAAAAGAATGTAGTGTCTGGAGGAGGGAAAGAGGTGGTTTAGGTGCAGCAATGAAGTTTAGATGTGGCAATGAAGGGGCTACTAGAGCAGGTGGGATCAACATAGCAGGGCCACCGTATATATTAAGGAACAAAGGCACACCAGGACCTAGAAGGGCTCTAAAGGCAACTGAGGGGGCACTAGTAACTATCTAGATCAAATAGCCAAGTATCGGACTGTCCTGTCAGTGGCTGTAAAATGTCGTTTTGTTCAATTGCGTCTAATTCCTCTATTTTCGATGCATTTTTCAATGCATTTCCAGAATAATGGGATAAGGCTATTGGCTGTGCTCAAGATTAGAATCAATAGGGACCATTTCTAAGAAGTAATGGAGTACTCCGTTAGGTTTAAAAACATAACCTCCAGTTAGGAGGCGGTTCTGTAAATTCACATGCAATGCATGTATTTTAGCCCAATTTTGGCAAAATTGTGGGGCTTTTCCACCAAATGTGTAACATGGTTGTTCCCAGCTCGTGGTTACAGTATCAGCATTCCTGCAAGGATACAGGATAAAACTCATTGGGGTACAGTACCATAATGTAAGGACTTTATACACTGTTTCTTGAGGGGTTATTCAGAGAGCAGCAAAATGTCTTTGGCATTTCGGTGCTCTCTCATTCCCCGCACTTCGGGGAATCAAATTCCCTGACTCTGTGGTGAATTCAGCATTCACCGCAGGGTCCCCGAAGGCAGGGAAAAGAGGCCAAATGGCTTAAAAAAAAAAAAAAAAAAAAAAATCGCAGACAGATTGATGAAAATCCGCCGAAACCCTTGCCGATGCAATCCGAAAAATCAGATCGATCTGAAACGCTGCAGATAACCCGCCAAGTGTACCCGACAATCCCCCGCAAAGCTGCTGAACACGTCCGAAAAAAGTCGATGATCCGCCGAAAAAAGCAGACAAGTCGACGAACAGGGTAATAAATTTTTTAAAAGACATTTGAACGCCGAACAGCACTATTAAATTTGGCGAGCAGCCTGCTTTTGAGTAGCTGAATGGCCCCGAAATTGCACTGTATGGGGAAATTCACTATTTGGTGCAATTTCGGGGCCAGGTTGGCTGTCTCTGAATAACCCTGTTAGGCTTTGCTAGACACAGAACAGTGGTGGGTGAGTTTGCATATTTTTTCCACTGAACATCTGTTAGAATCAGATCCAAAAGCATCTCTCATTTACCCATGAACTGTCATGCACCCCACTGCTGACTGCACTGTGCTTGCCATTCATGCTCAGGCAGCACAAGTAAAGTGCTGTCCATGCTCAGCACTGAGATACTGATCACGAAACAGTTACGCATAGCAACACACACCATACCCCTGCCCTGAATAAAGGTCAACTCCCCACTTCACTCAGGGCTTCAGCATTAATGTGCTAGCTGTGTTACAAACCAGCCTGACCTTCCTGAAGCTCCCTGACCTGCTATTGAACTTCCGTGTTGCCGCCTTCTATCAGCCTTTGACCTACGGATCATTCTGTGACCACTCTCTTGGAATACTTGTACCTTGCCTGGAGTCCCCCTTGTGTCCTGTCTACCACCCCCCAGGTACATTTTCAAGTGTCTCTCAATTAATCCTGGTCCATCTTTTCTGTTCACCTGTGTGTCCCTGCATACTGGGTTTAGAACACAAATAACCTTTACATGAACAAAGTTGGCACCGAATCTAAAGAGGTTTGGAGAATGGGGCAAATCAAAGAGATACCGTGGAGCAGGAGGTCAGGGTGCACACACAGATGTTTGAAACCAAACATCGGTCTTTATAATAGATGTTGTTGCGGCATAGTTTGAATGTAATGACAGAGTTTCTGGTATTTAAATTGATGGTGAAACAAGGTAACCCTATCTTGCATCAGGCCCTGTAGACACAGGATTCCAGCAAGTCCCATCACTGTCATGTCCCACACTGTCCTGGGTTTCCGGGGGCTGGCAACGCTGTCCTCAGTGCTCGCTGGCCAGCCGCTGAGTGAAGTAGCAGAGGGTCGCGGTCACGGGTCACTGATGCAGGGGAGGTGCGATGTGATGGCATGGCACCCCCCTGAATCTGAGCCCTGGTTCCTTGCCCTGACGTGGTTCTCACGCCTCAGTGCTTTCTTTTGTCATTTATATGTCCTGCTCACTCTTGTATGACTCTGGCTTGACTAACGACTCTCCTGGCTCTTAACCCTTTGGCTTCTGGCTGACAACCCAGTCTGGCATCTGACTTATGGCAATCCTCTGGCTACCCGATCTGGCTCACGACCCCTCAATCTGGCATCTGACCCCTGGCATATCTCTGACGACCTGTCTGGTATTAACCCCAGGTATTTGATGAGCAACCCTGGTATCTGACTTAAGAGCAACCCCTGGTATCTGGCTCACGAGCAACCCCTGGTATCTGGCTCACGAGCAACCCCTGGTATATGGCTTACAAGCAACCAATGGTATCTGGCTTACGAGCAACCCCTGGTATCTGTAACGGTAGCGGTAACAGCACTACCCTGGAGTAGCGTTTATTTGGATCCTTTAGGACAGATTCTTGAACACAGACAGCAGGAAAGGCTGTAATACCTTGATTCCCACACCAGGGAGGTACTACAAGAAACCTAATTATCACCTCAGTTCCAAATGGCATCGTGGCCAGGAGGTCACTGGGTGTAAACACATGAACTATCTGTGTACAGATACATAGACTTGACGTGATACATGAACAGACGTGAACAAGATTGCTGAATCTCAATGATACATGAGTTGTGCGGACTGCAGGGCAGTCACACAATACCCAGATACAGATACTGGAAACACAGACAGCAAGAAAGGCTGTAATACCTTGATTCCCACACCAGGGAGGTACTACAAGAAACCTAATTATCACCTCAGCTCCAAATGGCTTCGTGGCCAGGAGGTCGCTGGGTGGAAACATTAACTATCTGTGTCCTGACACATAGACATAACGAGATACAAAAACATAAACAAGATTGCTGATGCAAGACTACTTATGAGACATACAGAGTGGGAACACTAGTGTTCATAAGCCTGCAGGGAAGGCCTACAATCTAAGATTGGATATACTGTATGTACTCAGCTATACAGAGAGAAAACACAAGGTTCAATAGCCTGCAGGCAGGCCTATTATCTGCGATAGGCTCCTGTATAGCAACCAAGGAAACATATACTAGAAAGGATACATAAACTAGGATCAAAACGGGATGCCTTGAGATAAGGCCTTGAAACCAGACAGACAAACAGACATGAAAACATGAACTAGAAAACCAGACTAGAAACAGAATATACTTAGAAGCATGAACTTAGCTAAACAGAGGGGGAACACAAAGTTCAATAGCCTGCAGGCAGACCTACTATCCATGATAGGCTTCTGTATAGCAAAGACAGACAAACAGACATGAAAACATAAACTAAAAAAAACAGACTAGAAACTCAGATACATGAACATGAAACTAGAATACATGAACTAGAAATCAGGATACAAGAACTAGAAACCAAGATATATTAACTAGAACTAGAAATAACGTATACATGAACTAGAATAGAAATAACAAATACATGAACTAGAACTAGAAATAACAGAGACTTGAACTAGAACTTGAAATAACAGATACTTGAACAGAACTCCACTCCAATTACTCCCACGACAGTTCAAGGAGCACCTTCTCTCAGCCTCTTTTAAAGGCTGATGGTTCCTTGAACTTATGCTTAGCTCCGCCCCCTCAGATGCCGTTTTGCCAGCCCTTACTACTGGCAACAGGCTAGCCAGCGATGCCACCTGGCGCCCTGACCCCCCAGGAAGCGCTGCGGGGGCCAAGGATGTAACAGTATCTGGCTCATGAGCAACCTCTGGTATTTGCTTCACGAGCAACATCTGGTATTAATCCCTGGTGTCTGTTATTCTGTTTGTGTATAGTAATAGGTATATTTTCCGGCCACTTAAAGGACAGTCAGTGTAGGAGAGCTTGTCTGCATACAGGAATCAAACATTATATATCTAGGAGGTACATGACAACCACATGGCGAATCCTCAGGATCTCTTCCCACAACAGGTTTCGCCACCTTCAGGGCTTCAGACCCAGTGGGAACTCATTATTATATGTCAACGGTATCAAAAGGGGAAGGAAACTAAGTAAAGGCATGGGATCTAGGGCTCTTGTACCAAATGCCCATATAACAGGGAGGCTTGTACAAGTCGGGAACCCTGTGTTTTAGTATAATAGAGCTGAGAGTGGGGCCTGCACCGGTGCCTGGTCAATATTCTTCCACAATTTCCACACTCCTTCCTTTTCTCACTCAACACCTAGAACAAATGGTAAACCTGGTGATATAGAGGGAAGGCTGGCACCGCCATCCCTCCTTGTAATTTGGGCTTGGTCATAGTTTTAAATCTTTGACAGGTCTCTTACCCCTCCAAATATATCTGCCGAGAGAAGCTTATAGAGTGGCAAAGAAAGTCACAGGCAGCGAGATTGGTATTGCAGGTTTATTTTGATCTCCTCCACTCTCCAAAGTGGACATGATCCTAAATCTTCAGATCCTTTTGAAAAGTAGACAAAATGGAAGCAAATTAAGGAACAGATGCGTGTGATGAATGGAGAGCCAGAAGCCTAGATATTTAAGCTTAGTATGGGACCACTGGAATGGAAAGGCCTGATGTAGCCGCTGAATCCCCTCCACAGGGAGAGACGCATTCTATTTATTTGATTTACAATAGTTAGGGCAATATTACAAAGTTGGTGGTAACTTAACCAGATCTGTTGTAAATTTAACAACTCCATTGACTATAATGGCTCTGGTAAGTTGGTCAACTGACGAAGCCGAAAGGTGAAACGCGTTTTGGTCATTCATCCACTTTTATGGAATAAAGAAAAAGTTTTTTTATCTACACCGATTGGAGAGTTATTTGTTACCCGCTATTATGGGGATTGGTGCTCCCATCTGAAGACACCAATAGCTGCTGTTAATGAGCCAGTATTTATACAGGCTCAGGAGCACGTGAGTTTATTTTGACTCAGATTGCAATTATATATATTGTTGTTGTGGAGTTACGCTATGTTCCATTTGCATTTTTTTGCATGATTATTGCTGACTGCGCACCATCTTCCAAACGGGACGGGGTCGCCCTACAAAAGGACCCATCGCTGGAATATTGAGCCTTAATTATTCAGGCTCAAACCCACGTGAGTGGAATACTTGCCCTTTTTTGCTGTGTGCATCGTATTTTTTAGTATACTGTACCATTGTTTTCTTGTACTTTATGTTTTGCATGTTATCTTTCGTGAAAGCTACACAGGGTAGGAAGAGACTCCCCGGTAATAATTACCAACTTATGTGTATGAGGGTGATGGATATTCTTCCCATACAGTAATATTGTTGTTACTTATACTTTTTCACTAATGTGGTGATTGGATATCGAGTCGCACTATATATCTGATACACTTGCTTTGGGTGTGTGCATTACATGTATTAGGACTTAATAGCGCTTCCTCATTTTAATTGTATGGTTTCCACAGTTTAAGACCGCAATTTAAAAGAGATATGGGCCAGTAGCTGGCGCAATGTTTTGGATCTTTATTGTCTTTGGGGATGACGGTGATGTTGGCCGTGAGCATCCGCTGCTGTAGGGGGTTACCTTGTATTAAATTGTAAAATGTGTCAATGAAGTGAGGGGATAAAGGGCTCTATTACGTTCTTCACGCAAACGTTAACGCGTGCGCAAAAATGCATTAACACGAGGGGGAAAGCCCTTTGCGCAGAACCTTGTATTACAATGCCCGCGCAAAAAATGAGCATTAACGTCTACCGCGGGTGAACTTGTGCGAACCCTTTGCGAGCGTAATGTACTTTGCGCGTCCTATACTTAACATTGTGAGCGCAAATGCATTTGTGCGCTGGTGCGCGCAAGGTATTACAATCTAAGCGCAAAATTTAACGGACAACGTTAGCACACATAATTTTAACGTCTTTGAAAAGCTGGTGGTAACGGCAAATCTGAACGTCCTGGCCAAAACCAAATACACCAGCCCAAAAAAAAATGACAGCAAGGTATAGTTACACATTCTACGCATACCAAACAATAAAATTGATAAGTTGTGCGTGTTTTTATTATTGCTGCAGCATATATACTCAGATTGATTTTGACAGGCGCAAAAACTTAACGGGAGACAATTGTGGTTCTTAATTCAGATTGGCTGAATCAAGTGAAAAAACAGTCCGCCCACCGATTTCTGCGCGCAGCATTAATGCGCATGTCTTTATTACGCGTCCTATTTTTTTTGACGGATGAAAAAATGCGCTCGGATTGTAATACCAGCCTTAATTTATGCGCGTTAACGTTTAACGCTGCGCGCAAAAAAAATAGTGCTGCGCGTGCGCTTTTGTGCGAAGAAGTTAATAGAGCCCAAAATGTCTACAAAACACTTATAGCATCGGAAGAGAAGACTGCCTGGGCCAGGGCGTTTGCCTGGTTTAGAAGGCTTTAAAGCTAACAAACACTGTGAAAGGGGCCACCAGGATGTCTGCAGAATTACAGGAATCTCTGAGTATTAAGTAAGAAAGCTTGCATTTCAGTTGTAAGGCAGGTGCAGGCAGATTCTGTCTCTGTAAGAGGCAGAGACTATAAGGTAGAGTAATAATCATGCATTCATTTTTGGATCTGAGTGGGTAAAAAATTGATTGTGCGTTGTTTGTAGTTACACGAGCCCAGGTCAAATATTTTCCCTCGGCCGTCGTGACTCGTTTATCACATGTATACAAAACTCACCCGGTCCCAGAGGTACATGGCTGGTCAGGCCTGGGTCCAGCTGGCTCAGGATCCGTCACTCAACGCGTTTCGTCCATCTGACTTCTTCAGGAGTCTTCTTCTCCTGCGTTTCACCTCTCTCTGAATAACCCTGCTAGTTTCTATTTCTTTAAATTAGACTTGCTTATGAAAGAGAATGGTCGTTCCCTTCTATTTAGATTGGTGGTGTTATTAAAATAAACCACTGGAAAGCGTGAGTCAATCAGCTATGGAACATTCTCTCCTTGATGTCGGTTTTCTAGTGGAATATAATAGATGTGTGGTGTTAACATAAGTCTCTAAGAGCGCACGTACATTTTTCAGGGGATTTGAGACCCCTTGTGTTTATAGAAAGGAGTGTAATGTCCTTTGATCTTACACACAGCTCAGAACGTTGGTGTAATAAACAAGGGGAAAAACTAGGTACAGAGGTACAGAAGGCATTGATGACGGGGGCAAGGACAGTCCATGCAACAACCTGAGCGTGCACAGTAACCCAGCCACCTAAAAAGTCGGCAACCTCGTTGAGTTAGGGTCTGAGGGTGGGTCGCCCGCTCAGAGATAAGCATTCAATTTAAAAACAAAGTGTAACCAAATAACTGAAAATCACTTATAACTCCGGCAGCAGGAGATTCACTTGGTGAGGAGTATCAGTGTTACGCTAAAAAAGGTGAGTCGGTGTAATAGGTAGAACCTGTGGGAGGACTTGTTTCGAAGGCTGTGACTTAAATAAAATGGGAGACAGCGAACTTGTTACACAACAGTATAATCTTACAAAACCAATAGCAGAGAACAACCAATACTGCAGTAAGGAGGCAGACCTAACGCAGAATGGCATTGTGCACCACAATCATTACCTTTCGAAGTAAGAAGCCAGGTAGCCAGTAAGGTTTAGTGGTAGGAACCGAAGCGTGAGGTTACTAGAGACAAAACTGCTGCAACAGAGACATCTCCTAAATAGTCAGCATAGCATCAGCATTTTATTTGCTCTTATATAATAAATACATTTTTACTGAACACCTTTTTGGTAACATTTATCGACGGGAACAAGAAGGCCCCATAATTACAGCGGAACAAGGCTTGTCAGGTTATGCCCAACAACCCTATTTGCGCTTGGTCCCTTGAGCTAGGTAAATCTTGAAAAAGGGCAAGTAAGGTACTATACCTTCCTGTATCTACAGTATACAGTATATGGTGGTACTTTATTATGCAGTGAAAGTCTTCCTTTTTGTCTTTTGCGAATACTTGAGAAGTCACTCTCGGGAGGAATTGTGGCAGACAGATTGGCCCATAAACAATCGGAAAGGCAATACCTTTAGAGTTGGGGAGCTCTTAAAGAGTGTCAGTGTATATCATCTCATTTTAATTGTATCAGTTGACCCACTGATGCACACTATGGTTCTATTTGCTTGTCATTTCTACTTTTGAGATACGTGAGGAACACGAAAAGAATATAAAACCTACTGCGGAAACCTTTGCATGATAATCCCTACCACATAACAAAGAACTATTGTCTTCATTTTATGAGCACAATAGGTGTGGGGATTAAGG
Source organism: Leptobrachium leishanense (assembly GCA_009667805.1). Lineage (NCBI taxonomy): Eukaryota > Metazoa > Chordata > Amphibia > Anura > Megophryidae > Leptobrachium > Leptobrachium leishanense. The sequence continues at coordinate 239,836,568 of CM019065.1, forward strand.
AAGCGTTGTTCCTTCCATTTTTTGTATTTGTAAAAGAATAAAAGGTTTATTAGATATTGAATAAAACCGGCAATATTTTTAACATTAAAACCTATAGGATTCGACTGATTAAACCTGCTGAATAAAAACTCCGAACATCAGGGTATTTCACTGACATTTCTCTGCTGTTCAGTGTTTTCTGAATAGATTAACCATTGCTTCTCCATGGTGACTCTCACTGCTTTCGAACAGGCACCATATTTCGCTGGCAATCCGCCAATATTTGGCGAATTGCCAGCTTTTGAATAGCCGAATGGCCCCGAAATTGCACTGTACGGGGAAATTCCCTGTTCGGTGCAATTTCGGGGCCAGTTCGGCTCTCTTTGAGTAACCCCTCAAAACTTCAATGCTGCCAGGTATCATGCTGGTACTGAACAGGTGGTGCTTGGTGGCCCATATGTATTTGGTGCTCCCGTCTTTTCCCATTCAGGTCCTGCAGCATTCTTGGAGAGTGGCCTTTGCAGCAATTGATGGATGTGTCTCCACCACAGTCAGCAAATGGAACGGATTCCTCATCCCCAAGCAGTTGTAGGAACGACTGAGACAGCTCCTCTTCTTCCTCCTTGGCGTACTGAGTAGTGTGCTGCACAAGAGTAGGGGAGGCTGTGAAAAAGTATATATATCATTAAGTACACTGCTCATGTTAACAATTATTTAAAATATATTCAGAGTCACATGTATCCAAATCATCAATCATACTACTATTATGCATCTGACGACAGCCTGTGTAGCAGTATTTCCTCCTATTTGGTATACTCCTCTTCTGTGGCTGGACTAGCTCTTGTCCTTGCATGCTCTCTCCGCTCCCACTCTTTCTTGGCCTTAAGCACAGGCTTGCAGTCATGATTGTGATGTTTCATCGACTCCATGGTCCTGCCTGGTCTTGTTCCACAGTCGTAGGAGCCCAGATATGAACATGTCCTCCAGATGGTTGGCCCTCTGCATGTAGGCCGGAATAATCACCTCCTTTTCCTCTGCAGTGTACCTCTCCACATGAACTCGGGATCGCCCTGCAGAGGAGTCCTGGAATGCCTGTGTCCAGGAATTGGTCCATCCCCGCCCCCCTACTATGTCCCTGACCTGATGTCTCCCTCACCATCTGCTCTCCTTCCTCCCTGCACCTATGCTCCTCCACCCTACACCTATGCTCCATTTCACATCTATGCCCATGCTGTACCTCACCCATGTGCCACCCCTCATCCTCTCCCTAGACCCTTGCACACCACACCCTACTACCTCTTCAACACCACTTCTCCTACACAACCTCTCTGCCTCTCTCATTCACCTGCTACCCTGCTCTCCTCCACTTCTTCCCTCCCACTCATCTACCCTTCTCCTCTCCCACTTCTCTCCATAACAATACAGAAAAAAAATGGGGAAAAAAATAAAATAAATTGTGTTTTTTTTGTTTTTTTCCCCCGCCAAACAGTAGGGTAGGAAAAAAAAATACAAAAAAAGGGAACAGTGAGTGACACAAAATATAGTTATGGGTACCAGGGCTAGGGCGTTAGGTGTATGGAGTGTGCAGTATATGTAAATGTACAAGGCATATATGTACGTGTAACGTATGAATAGTAATGTGAGGGTGCTGTCATTAGGCCGTTTCTGGTCTCCCTGCGCCCTTCATCGGCAGCTCCTGCACAATCCAGTGAGGATGAGTTCACTCAGAGCTCAAGGCAGCGACCTATGGACTCCAGGAGCCAATACCTGCGTTTCATTCTGTGGCCAGCCACTAATAAAGAAGCTGGAGTGGAATAGGTGAGGTAAAATGGGGATGATAAGGAAAAATCATTTTGCAAAATCTTTTTCACTTACTGTCTCTCTTTTATTGGCAAATTGGATATGGCTCCTGGTGTCCAATTAATGAAATGCGAGTTTGAGTTAGAACTACCTTGACTTGTAAAAAGTCAACTCAAATGTTTTGCTACTCGCAAAAAGCATCTGTTGATGTAAACCATACCTCTCAAAAATAAAAAAAGGGGTGTTATCACAGCGGCACCAGGCTTGCGCCAAGTTGGGGCCCAGACTCAAGTAGAAAGCCCCTATATGCTTGGATACTACTGCAGACAACGGGTGGTAAAAGCAACACAGGGTTAACCAGAGACTCCTGCAGACTATAACCAAAGAATCCCTAAACTGATAGGCCGGTCTTTAAAGTAGCCAGATCTGCACTAGATGAAATATTACCACAGAGCCGTAAAGTCTTATGAGTATACAGATACCAGGATATCAATACAGACTTATAACATACATAAGCATAGTCATGAGGAAAGCAAGGAGTCAGAAAACCAGAGAGAGTACGTAATCCAGATTCCAGGACGTCAGTTCTGGAGTTAACCACTAGCTGCCACCAATGGTGGAGATAGGGGGTTCCAATGAACCCCCTATCTCCCGATCCGTGGCAGCTAGGGGTTAATATTTGGTATCGTTGGATCGGCCAGAGCCTTTCCAATGATACCAAACATGACCATGTTAAAAGGTAAGAAAAAAATAAAAATAAAACATATCTAAATAAAAAAAATCATTTTTTGTTTTGTTAATGCAGCAATATTGTTCCTATTTCAATTATAATGTGAACAATGATGCTGCACTAACGATTTTTGTATGGGGTGCGTTTGTTAAAAATCGTGTAATTTTCCCCAAAAAAAATGTATGTAACAAGTCCCCCATCTCTAATTTTAACAAGTACAACTCATAGAAAATATAACCGCAAACGCTCGCATGTTAAAATGTGAAAACAAACACTTTACACGTTGAAAATTATTGAAAATTCAAATATTATTGCATTTTTTGTTATAATATACAGACAGGACATGACGTATACATATAATAATGATATATTATGAATCTGCCGGAAAGAACGATATAGAATATGTCTGGGTCATATAATAAAATAAGGCTTCAAAATGCGTTTAAACATGATGAGCGAAACCGGTAAAAATTAGCTCAGCACACAGGCGTGAAATTGCTCAGCAGTGAAAGGGTTAAAATGGCACAGTAAGATAAAGACACACCCACATGGCCACCCACCAGCGGTGACTGCTGGCGTGGGTCTCTGCCTCTGATTATAACTCAGAATTGCAATTCTGACTCTGTATTTGTATTTCATGAGTGACAGCATGCTAGCACCACTCACACACTGTGGTTTAAAAATCTGAGTCCTCTGACTCAGACTCTTTGCTGCCTTGCAAATAGCAAACCCGGAGTCCCACCTCCAGAGACCTTCACTCTGGTCCTCCGATACTTAAAGGGACACTACCACTTACATTAGCTGTAACTAAATTACTTGCGCATTACAAATGAAAGCAATGTATAAACACATGATGCTGTTTTTTTTCTTTGTCCGAAGTAATTGCACGGAAAAAGGAAAAATAAAATTTTATGTCCAGGATACACTTTCTGGACTTTCTCATGATGCACCATTTACCAAAAGCTTAGATTTTAGCTCTTGTTTATTTATTCTACAATATCTACCAGTCAATGAGATGGAGGATAGAATTTTGAGTTATCGGCTTTTTCTGGTGGCTGGTCAGCGGTGTGTTTCGGCGGATCGTCGGCTTTTTGTCGGACGCATTTTTTTTTTACGGCAGTTGGTTGGCTTGTTTCAGATGCATGCAGTGTTTTTACGGCGGATTTTTTGTTCGAGGCGGCAGTTTTGTGGTCGATTTTCAGATGCGTTCGGAGTTTTTCCCTGTACTTCGGGGACCCTGTGGTGAATGCTGAATTCTCCACAGGGTTGAGGAATTTGATTCCCCAAAGTGCGGGGAACGAGAGAGTCGGTGCAATGTCGGTGCACCGAAATGTCATTTCTGAATAACGATGTCAGAGTAAAATATTTTCTTAACTAAACATACAAGAGAAAAACAAAGCACATGTAAGATCAAATAAACACAATAAGGACCTTTCCTTTTTTTGATGGTAGTGGCCATTTAATAGCTGCCATGCTTAGTGGCTGCTCTTTTTTTCGACATGGTGAGTGCACCATGCTCGACTCACTCAAAGGGCAAGCCTGCAGCCTTAGACATTTGTTCCTAAATTGGTCTGAAAAAAGGCAATTATCAAATCTCTAAACTAGGGACCTGCAAAGCTTCGAAATTCGATTAGAAAACAAATCGCTGGACGTATTCGATCCAAATTCGACTTTGCCGATCGATTCGAAATTTTTTCAAATCAATCGCTTTCTTATCAGAAGCTCCGGTCTCGAAGCTTGTCTGGCCCCGATCCACGTCCCCAGCAAGCAGAGTGTCTCCCAGACACACAGCGTCTGCTCTATGTGGGGAGATAATAAATTATATGGGGGCCTGCTGCTCTGTGTGGGAAGATAATAAATTATATGGGGGCCTGCTGCTCTGTGTGGGAAGATAATAAATTATATGCGGTATAAAACAAGCAGGTCAGCGCCACGAATCACGTCCACCACCAATCTCCCGAAAGCTTGATCAAACACAGTGGTCTTCCCTATACCAGGTGAATGAAAAAAAAACCATACGTATCTTGATCAGCGCAATAAAAATTGCTATCAGGATCTTGGTGTCTCTCATAGATCAGCAGACCATATTTTGGTACTTAAAACAAAATATAAAAGTACACAATGGTGAAGTACCGTATTTTTCGCTCCATAAGACGCACCTGACCATAAGACGCGCCTAGTTTTTAGAGGAGGAAAACAGGAAAATAAATATTCTGAAATCAAATAGTGTAATAATGGATATACTGCCCCCAGGTCATGGATACTGTCCCCCAGCTCATGGATACTGTCCCCCAGCTCATGGATACTGTCCCCCAGCTCATGGATACTGCCCCAGCTCATGGATACTGTCCCCCAGCTCATGGATACTGTCCCCCAGCTCATGGATATGCCCCCCAGCTTATGGATATGCCCCAGCACATGGATATGCCCCAGCACATGGATACTGTCCCCCAGCTCATGGATATGCCCCCCAGCTTATGGATATGCCCCAGCACATGGATATGCCCCAGCACATGGATACTGTCCCCCAGCTCATGGATATGCCCCCCAGCTTATGGATATGCCCCAGCACATGGATGTGCCCAAGCACATGGATACTGTCCCCCAGCTCATGGATATGCCCCCCAGCTTATGGATATGCCCCAGCTCATGGATACTGTCCCCCAGCTCATGGATACTGTCCCCAAGCTCATGGATACTGCCCCCAGCTCATGGATACTGTCTCCCAGCTCATGGATATGCCCCAGCACATGGATACTGTCCCCCAGCTCATGGATATGCCCCCAGCTTATGGATATGCCCCAGCACATGATATGCCCCAGCACATGGATACTGTCCCCCAGCTCATGGATATGCCCCCCAGCTTATGGATATGCCCCAGCACATGGATACTGTCCCCCAGCTCATGGATATGCCCCCCAGCTTATGGATATGCCCCAGCACATGGATATGCCCCAGCTCATGGATACTGTCCCCCAGCTCATGGATATGCCCCAGCTCATGGATACTGTCCCCCAGCTCATGGATACTGTCCCCCAGCTCATGGATACTGCCCCAGCTCATGGATACTGTCCCCCAGCTCATGGATATGCCCCAGCTCATGGATACTGTCCCCCAGCTCATGGATATGCCCCAGCTTATGGATATGCCCCAGCACATGGATACTGTCCCCCAGCTCATGGATAATGCCCCAGCTCATGGATATTGCCCCAGCACATGGATTTGCCCCAGCTCGCTCATGGATGTGCCCCAGCTCGCTCATGGATGTGCCCCAGCTCGCTCATGGATGTGCCCCTGCAGCTCATGGATATGCCTCCGCTCACCTGTCGCCGCCGCGTTAGGCTCCCTCTGAGCGTGCGTCCGGCGGCAGGAAGCTTGGGCACTCGCCCTGAGAATCATGTATAATCCAGCACAGACCCCAGAATCATATATAACCAACAGACCCAAGAATTATATATACCCAGGCAAGGCCCCCAGAATTATATATATCCAGCAGACCCCAAAATTATATGTATCCAGCAGACCCCAGAATTATATATATCCAGCAGACCCCAGACTTATATATATCCAGCAGACCCCAGAATTATATATATCCAGCAGACCCAGCATTATATATAACTAGCAGATCCCAGAATTATATATATATCCAGCAGACCCCAGAATTATATATAACTAGCAGATCCCAGAATTATATATATATCCAGCAGACCCCAGAATTATATGTATCCAGCAGACCCCAGAATTATATATATCCAGCAGACCCAGCATTATATATAACTAACAGATCCCAGAATTATATATATATCCAGCAGACCCCAGAATTAGATGTATCCAGCAGACCCCAGAGTTATATATAACCAGCAGACCCCAGAATTACATAAAATTCTGGGGTCTGCTGGATATATATATATAATTCTGGGGTCTGCTGGATACATATAATTCTGGGGTCTGCTGGGTATATATAATTCTGGGTTCTGCTGGGTATATATAATTCTGGGATCTGCTGGATCTATATAATCCTGGGATCTACTGGGTATATATAATTCTGGGGTCTGCTGGATACATATAGTTCTGGAGTCTGCTGGTTATATATAATTCTGGGGTCTTCTGATACATATAATTCTGGGGTCTGCTGGATATATATATATCAGAAGACCCCAGAATTATATATAACCAGCAGACTCCAGAACTATATGTATCCAGCAGACCCCAGAATTATATATACCCAGTAGATCCCAGGATTATATAGATCCAGCAGATCCCAGAATTATATATACCCAGCAGAACCCAGAATTATATATACCCAGCAGACCCCAGAATTATATGTATCCAGCAGACCCCAGAATTATATATATATATCCAGCAGACCCCAGAATTTTATGTATCAGCAGACCCCAGAGTTATATATAACCAGCAGACCCCAGAATTATATGTATCCAGCAGACCCCAGAATTATATGTATATCCAGCAGACCCCAGAATTATATATACCCAGCAGACCCCAGAATTATATGTATCGAGCAGACCACAGAATTATACATATATATCCAGCAGACCCCAAAATTATATGTATCCAGCAGACTCCAGAATTATACTTACCCAGACAGACCTCCCGCCGGCTTGTTCTGATCTGAAGGCTGTAACACGCTCTCACAAGATCTCACGAGATCTCACGAGATCTCGTCTGTAGGCCGCTTCACAGCCTTCACAGGGCTGAGGACGGCAGGCACACGAAGGAGCACGCAGGCAGCGCTCGGAGAAACACATGGCCAGTTGAGGGGGCTGCTAGTGGAATGCTCTTAATGCATTCCGCTAGCGGCCCCAGCGATAAACTAAATCAGACACAGCAGGAACATGCGTTCCCACAACGTTCCCTGCATCACCAGGGAATAGGCAGCCCAGGGTAAACAGGGAAGAGGGAGTCTTTAAAAACAGGATAATAAAGAAATAAGCCCATAGTGAAAGGGGAATAGCTAGAAATGGCTGCCATTTGGCAGTCATCTTACATGATTTTTATACAAAATAATACTAACTACCCTTATAATCATCTTGCTTAGATTCTAACATTCCAGATATTTTCTGCCGTAGCAATTAAAATGTTAGAGTCTGGTTAGTGTAAATAGAGATACCAAGAGACCTGATTTAAACAAACAAGGTCACGCAGGCTTTGAGCCTGGACCAAGAGCGAACAAAGGAATTAGTCACTCTTCACAGCTGCATCCTTATCTAACGGGAGGTACCACCATGGCTGTGAGAAGGTACACCAGATCTCATGCCTCCCTTCTAAACAAAGTTTGTGTCCAAATTGTTTATTAAATGTGTAATTGCAATGTGGTCTTTGTCTTCGAGATGGAGGGAGGGGGTATTTGGTATGGGGATGTACCTTTTTACGATTCAATGTATAAGAATTGTATCTTTGTCGAGAAGCTTCCCTTGAGATTCTGGAGTTAATGCTGCTCAAGTCTGGTACCATAAGAAAGAACGCCTTTCCAGCCAATTGTTTTTTTTTTTTTAGAAAGGATTTTACCAGGAAGGATACATTGAGATTTATCTTGTTTTCAAGTATGCCCTGGGTGGCAAGTAGGTGCCGTTAGGTGTCTTGCCCAGGGACACTTACTGGAGAGGTGCTCTTGCCAGAATCGAACCTGTGTCTCCAAGGTCTCTCTCCACGGTTATAGAGCAGTGATGTTACCTCTACTCCACCCTGCGGCACTTTGACTCATGTCCGGAGCGTCATTGTCCGAACTACGTTGACCTTTCCCGAATAAATCAACAGATTGCTGGTTACAATAGCAGAATCTTATACTTGCAAAACACACACCCATTCTCTGCTCAGCAACTCCAATCCACAAAATAAGCCACGCAGCACACACACACACAACTCCAATCCACAAAACCAGTCACCCAGCACACACAAATCTCCCATCACACAAAACCAACCCCCCACAAGTCCCATTACACAAAACCAGCCACCCGCAACTCCCATCACACAAAACCAGCCACCCATACAACTCCATCACACAAAACCAACCAATACACAACTCCCATCACACAAAACCAGCCACCAGCACACAACCAGCCCGCTAAAACGGGGACGCTAAGGAGGAAAACCTTCAGGTTTCACCTTAGCGTCCTGTTTTAGCTCCATAGTACGGGGCAGGCGCTAATTCAGCAGCATGTCTCGTAACACCGCTAAACCAGATGATAACGAGCCACCCGAGCATTCCCTCGTGGAGCCCATAGGACTCTATTGAGACTTCGACTGTCGGGTCACATGACCTGCAGGATCACGCCTCTCACAAGATTCTACAGGTCCGCAGAGTGATTGCGTAGGGAGACTGGGGACATTTTTACCCCGGTCTCACTCTGTTCCCTGCAGCCAGAAGCAGAGGATCGGACTGCTGTTCTCGCCGCAGGATGAGAGACGAGTATATGATTTTTGGGGGGATTTGCAGCTGCTACTAACTGATTCTGCAGAAGTGGACTCAATTAGCACCAGCTCCAAGCTGTGCTTAACTTTTCATTTACAGTAAGCTCGTGCAAACGAGCACAATTTCCAATACGGTACTGTGTTTTTTAACCCGTTAGCGTTCAGTTTGTAATATGGGCAGGCCGCTCTAGGGCAACTTAACCTAGCGTTATCACTCACATAGCTGGTCGCTAACGTTAGTGTTAATATTATAATATTGCCCAACATAGTCTCTTTTTTTTCTCTACTTAGTCTTGGGGGTGTGTAGCGCTGGGTTTAATTCCCTGTTGTGGCAGTACCTATTTTTGGCCACCGGAGGGAGACAAGCGCGTTGAGAGACACTGAACATTGGGACTACATTTCCCGGCATGCTTTGGGAGCGGACACAGGAAGTGGGTGGGACACAGAGACTTACATCCTGAGCCTCGTGGAGAGAGCTGGCAGAGCGCGCCAGGGAGTGAGAGAAGCAAGACGCAGAGCAGCAGAACGAGACAGGGACTAGGCTGGAGCGCAGCTGGGGCCTGACAGAGTTCCAGACCGGGTTATTCAGCCTTACCAGAGGAAGACCCAGAGATTCACAAGACTACCCACGCTAATATTGATGAAGCTGGACGACCCCGAGTTAGGAGTACCGCAGATCGATCGGACAGGGAGAGCAGGCGGTGAGCTGGACATCTTGCGGCCGGTGCATAAAGCCAGACAGCGGATCCAGTAACCAAGAGAACCCCAGTCAACATCGAGCGGAGAGACGTCCTGGGTCGAGCGGAGCATCAAGTATCTGGTGGATGGGTGAGAGGCCTTCCAGGCCGTTGTGAAAATAAAAGCATGCTGCTGTTGTTTCCAAAACCCACAGGGCCCCAACTTGACTAGTCGAAGATACCTCATAAGCAATTCACTGGCCAGTTGAATATTGTACCCCGGTACCATAACACACACACACTTACATTCAGGGACATAACCTGTGCGGGACTCACTCCCCAACCTCAAGACAGGGGGTTAAAGATTTTCTTCTTTTTTCTTTTCCGCTGCGCGTTTCTCGAATTACGAAGCATCGTATTTCTTTTCCGCTGCGCGTTTCTCGAATTACGAAGCATCGTATTTCTTTTCCGCTGCACGTTCCCGCATTACGAAGTACTGTAAATATATATACGAACACCGTGTTATTCATTATATGCCATTTATTCTAGTAAACTATATAATTTATAAAATCCACAACGGTGCTGGAGTATATTTATTCCCTAGTGCGGGGAGACTGACCCGAGGTTCAATTTCAGCGGCTCCTCCGGGAGTGAGCGCTACACGTGGGGGCTCGTTTCCGGGATCCAGTCTCTGGAAAAACCGCATCTAAAGGGTTAAATATGGATCCAGACACTGCTGCCGAATGGTGTGAGGAGCACAGTAGTCAGTTAGAATGCTGTATAGTCATGGATATTCCCGCAGACACTTGGGCCGAAGATCAGATTCGCCAAGCCGTGGCCGCGCTGACACCAGATCATCGGGGGTTAATCCTGGACATTAAAAAGAACCCAGATACCTCTCACACGTATGTTCTTTTTGAGTGGAGAAAGGGTGTTCCAGTATGTTTTCAGGGCGCGAGCGTCAAGCTTACCGATGAGGTGGAAGTCCAACTGATTCAGCCAAGTGTGCCACGTGGCGAATCCGCAAGTGTTCCTGCGCCGAGTCCGTTGGCCATGATCGGGCCTGAATTTATAGTGGCTATTGGAGATTTGCTGGCTAAGTGTCAGAGAACAAGCCCTCCGCACACTAACTTCGGTTATCGACGGTTGAAGAATTTTACAGGAAACGTACCAACTCCGGCGGGAGAAGAAACCTTCGAAGAATGGGTGGAACAGGCGATGCAGGCTCTGGATGAGTGGGATGTCCCTGAAGCCCAGAAAAAGCAAAGGATCACCGAGAGCTTAAAGGGACCTGCGTCAGAAGCTGTAAGAAACCTAAAATTGAGTAAGAAAGACTGCACTGCTTTAGATTATTTAAACGTTCTGGAGGAAGTTTTTGGGCGAACGGAAAAGGCTACAGAGCTCGTATATCAGTATGAACACACCTACCAGCGGAAAGGTGAGAGAATGACCGAATATATGAGGCGCCTAGATAAGATTCTGCACCAGATTCTCCTCAAGAAAGGGGCCGAACCGGCTGAAGTGGATAAGATCCGAATAAAACAGATCCTGAGGGGCTCTCAACCTCTAGATCCAGTGATGCTGCAGCTGAGAAGCAGAGAAGGTAATCAAGAACTGAAGTACCTGGAACTGATCCGAGCTGTCAGAGAGGAGGAGGCTTTACTGGAAGAAAAATCCTTCAGGCGAGGAGAAAGAGCTTACGCGCAACCTGTGAGGCATAACGACTGTTTGCAGCCTGAAAGCAACTCGTTGGATACCTACGGGTCCGACGTGGACGAACAAGAGCATCTGATCGCTTTTAAATCCACAGAGAAGGCTGTCAAAGAATTAAACCTCTCTGCACAAGGCGAGTTGCGCAAAACTGTTAAGGAGGTACAAGAAGCTCAAGCTGAACTGCAACAGGCGTACGCGGAACTGTGCCGAGTATTGTTGAAGGTGACAGAGACACAGACAGAGATGCAGAAGTTCCTTACGGACATGCAGACAACCGGAGTTGCTGTGGCGTCTAGCCAGGGTCCTTCAACAGAATCACAGCGGGTGAATGCGTCTCCGTCTTCAAAGAAGAGGTGTTTCAGTTGTGGAGAAATGGGCCATTTCCGCGCACAATGCAAAAGCCAAAAGCCTAAAGGAAATAGAGTAGAGGAGTTGTTGAAAGCTTTGGAAGGATTGTTATCTACCTCGCCGGCGGGAAACGCCAGAGGGCACAAGTGATGGAGCAACCTAGGTGCCCGAAGGTTGAAACCCGCTCCAAAAATCAAGCCAGGACTAAGAGGGCGAGAAGGCCCAAAGTCTGGCCAACTGCTGAGCCTGCCAGGACTGAAAGAGTCACTCCCGTAGCATCCGGACCTACGTCATGGGGAAGCAATGCACACCCAAAACCTACTCAGGCCAAGAAGAAGGCCAGGGTACAACAAACTGGGTCTAAGTGTCCTGGTGCCACCACCAAGTTTCCTGACCAGCTGATAGGTCCTTCTTCTATTGTGCCAATCCAAGTGGAGGGAGTCTACACGAAAGCCCTGTTGGATTCAGGGGCTCAAGTGACATTGATCTACCAAGACTTCTACGAGAAGCACTTGAAGCACATTCCTCTACAGAAATTGAAGGACCTGGAAATCTGGGGTATTGGAACTGAGAAACTCCCTTATGACGGGTAACTACAGGTGAAGTTGGAGATCGGACCCGAAGTCATCGGACAGTCCGGAGGTTGTGATGCATTGGCCATTGTGTGTCCTCGGCCTTCAGGGGCAAACAGGAGTTCCATGATAGTGGGGACGAATACTGATTTGGTGCGACGTCTCCTGACACCTATCGTATTGGAAGAAGGTTCTACTCAAGGAGTACACCCAATGTTACGTCCAGTCTATCAGAGGATGGTCGAAGAACAGAAGGCACCTGCCGAAGTGGGGCGCCTATGGAGATTGGAAGGAACAGAGAAGGTTCTGCAAGCAGGAGAAGTAGCGAGCTTCCGGGCTTCAGTCAAGTTGAACGGATCGCAACCAGGTCCCTATGTGGTACTGGAAACCGATTTTAATCACGGGAGTGAAGCCGGAGTAGAAGTAATTCCTGAAATAATCTCCACTAAAGCTTTGAAAAGAACACGAGGAAGAGTCTCAGTCAGCGTGTGCAATGTGTCTGATTCTCCAGTAGTCCTTAAAGCACAAATGCCTATCGGGCAAGTAGCGTCTGCTACGCCTCTCTCTCCTACCGATTTAGGAGGGGGAGTGGATAAAGAGATGAAAGATTCTACCCCAAGGACGCTCCCATTTCACCTGAATGGAAGAAACGTCTTCAGTCTCAAGTTCAAAGTGGAGAGAATTGTTCTCGAAAGATGAGTTCGACGTAGGCCTAGCTAAAAGTACTGACCACCGCATTCGATTACAAGAAGACAAGCCGTTTCGTGAAAGGTCAAGATGAGTTCCGCTGGGAGACTTGGATGATCTGCGAGAACAGCTGAATGAACTGCAAAGAACCAAAGTGATCCAAGAGTCCAGGAGTCCATACGCATCTCCAATAGGGATGTGCGTTTCGGGTTTCGGAATTTCTGAATTTTCACGAAATTTCCCGATTCGTGTTTTCGGATGCGGCCGATTTTCCGAAAAATTTTAGATCCGAAAATGGCAGATCCGAAAAGTTTTCCGAGCCGCAACGAAATATTTTCGGAATTTTCGAATGTACTTGAAATGTGTCAAAACGAAATTTATTGCTTTGAAACGAGAACAGACGTTCCGAAAAAACGAAAATTTCTGAAAATACGAAAAGTCGATACAAAAAACGAGCTGACACGAGAATACGAAAAATGGTCGATATTTCCGAAACCATTCACAATTCCGAAAAACGAAAATTACCGAAAATACGAAAAAGTGACACGAAAAATGGTCGAAAATCCGAAAAATGTACACGGAAAACGAGTCGAGCCGAACCAAATCGAAACAGAAATCGGTCGAAATGAGCCGAATCGAAAAGTTTAAAAATCCCAAAAATCGAATCAAACCGAAAAAAAAAATCGGTGCACAAGCCTAATCTCCAATAGTGATGGTCCGGAAGAAGAATGGTTCTGTCTGCCTATGCATAGACTATCGCACGCTGAATCGGAGAACCATCCCAGACCAATATGCTACTCCTCGGATAGCCTTACAGTGTTTGTCTGGAGCAAAATGGTTCAGTGTACTAGACCTGCGAAGTGGGTATCACCAGATACCAATGCATCCTGAAGACAAAGAGAAGACTGCGTTCATCTGTCCACTGGGGTTCTTTGAATTCAACAGAATGCCTGAAGGCCTTACGGGGGCTCCAGTCACGTTCCAACGGTTAATGGAGAAGACAGTCGGGGACATGAATCTGATCGAAGTATTAGTGTACCTGGATGACATAATTGTGTTCGGGAAGACTCTGGAAGAACATGAGCAACGTTTGGAGAAGGTCTTGAAGAGGCTCCATGAAGAGGGATTGAAACTGTCTCTGGAGAAATGTCAATTCTGCCTACCGTCTGTTACGTATTTGGGACATGTGGTCTCAGCAGAAGGTGTTTCAACAGATCCTCGGAAGTTGGAGGCCGTAGCTTCTTGGCCTAGACCCCGAAACGTCACTGAACTTAGATCTTTCTTGGGGTTCTGTTCCTATTATCGAAGATTTGTAGGAGGATTCGCAAAAATAGCTCAACCACTGAACAAACTCCTACAGAAGGAAAGCACAGAAGAAGGCTGCAAGGTCTCTGACTGAAACCCGTCAGCTCCAGGACCAAGGAAAGCTCGAGAGTCCATACAGGGAGAATGGACTAGTCAATGTGAAGGTGCTTTCTTGAAGCTGAAAGAGAGTCTAATTCGAGCTCCTGTCTTGGCCTACGCGGACCCCTCACAAGCCGTATGAGTTACATGTGGATGCCAGCAGAGAAGGTCTAGGAGGAGTCCTGTATCAAGAGTATGGTGGATTGCTGAGGCCTGTAGCGTACGTGAGCCGGAGCCTTACGCCTTCAGAGAAGAACTACCCTACCCACAAGTTGGAGTTCCTAGCCTTAAAGTGGGCAGTGGTAGACAAGCTAAAGGACTATCTGTATGGAGCCGAGTTTGTGATAAAGACGGATAACAATCCTCTTACCTACATCCTTACTACTGCGAAACTGGACGCAACAGGACATCGGTGGTTGGCAGCTCTGTCAGGGTTTCGGTTCAGCCTGAAGTATCGCCCTGGGGTGAATAATCGAGATGCTGATGCTTTGTCGATAAGACCCTACGCTGCAGAATGGACTCAGTTAACTCCAGACGGGGTCCAAGCTTTGTGTCAAGGAGCAGAGCGCCGGGTCAAGGGAGGGATTGAAGCGGAGGCCATAGGAGTTTGGCTGCGGCTGTTCCGGAGTTCTACTGCAACCCTACGCAATTGAGGGATGAAAGTCTACCTACCTTTTCAAAACAGGACCTGAAAGCTGATCAGGCCAGAGACCCTTTAATTGCGTTAACCATAAAGGCCCTAACTGCGAACCAGCGTGAAATTCTGCTGATCAATTCCCCAGATGGAGCCAGATTGGTCTACAAAGAGTGGGAATGGTTGAAGATGTTGGATGGGGTGGTCTACCGAAGGGACCCCTCAACCAATGCTGAAGAGACTCAACAGTTATTCCTTCCCACTAAACATAGGGAGAGTGTGCTGCGATCGTTACATGATGAGCATGGACATTTGGGCGCTGAAAGGACTTTTAAGCTGGTGCGAGACAGGTTCTATTGGCCTTGCATGAGAGCTGAAGTGGAAAGTTATTGCCATTCATGTCTGAGGTGTATTCAGAGGAAGACCCTACCGACCCGAACCGCTCCAATGAGCCATCTGCAGAGTCAGGGACCCATGGATTTGGTGTGCATTGACTTCCTGTGCTTAGAGCCGGATGCTAGTGGGCAAGGGAACATTTTAGTAGTGACTGATCACTTCACACGTTACGCCCAAGCCTTTTCCACGAAAGACCAACGTGCTCCGACAGTAGCAAAGGTTCTGATGGAGAAGTTCTTTGTTCACTACGGCCTACCAAGGAGAATACACTCTGATCAGGGTAGAGACTTTGAAAGCCGACTTGTTGGGCAATTGTTGGAATTGTTGGGAATCCAAAAGACCCGAACTACACCATATCACCCTCAAGGTGATGCTCAGCCTGAAAGGTTTAATCGCATGCTGCTAAATATGCTGGGGACATTGTCAAACACAGAGAAGCAGAGTTGGAGTCGTCACATAGCTACTCTGGTGCATGCATATAACAGTACGGAGAGTGACGCCACTGGATACTCACCGTACCGTCTTATGTTCGGAAGAGAAGCTCGACTGCCGGTTGATTTGGCGTTTGGGTTATCTCTAGACCAGACGTCGGTAGCTTCCCATAGAAATTACGTGGATAGACTTCGAAAGAATCTGGCCTCTGCGTTTGAACAGGCCCGTTTGACCTCAGGAAACAGGGAGCAAAGGAACAAAAGGAACTATGACTTGAAAGTTCAGATACAGGATCTACAACCCGGTGATAGGGTTTTGTTGAAGAACTTGGGTGCTGCTGCGAGGCAAAAGTTGGCAGATAGATGGAGTTCTCAAGTCTACATTGTCTGCAAGCAACTGCCGGGTCTGCCGGTGTATCAAATCCGGCCGGAGGGAAAGGCTGGGCCTCTTAAGAACTGGCACCGGAATCATTTGTTACCTTTGAGAGAGGCTGTGAGGATACCAGTTGGGGACGAACTTCGTCTGCCGAATCCGCCTGCTCCACGTTTGCCTCCTGTTACTCGGTCTCAGCAGACCCGGGCTGTCGAAGAGAGCGAAAGGGACAGTGAGGAAGAGAGTTTTTGTCTGGACTGGATGCGCTCACTGGAGCCTTAAGAGGTTATCGCGGTTCCTGAACGGTGGGAAAGTAATTTGAGGCCTGAAGCTCCTGAATTTCAGTTAGAAGTTCCTGAGACTATTGCAATCCCTGTAGTTCCTGAAGTCGAATCTTATGACTACAGTTCTATACCTTCACTGGAAGGATCATACTCCGAAGAGATGGCTGCTCCAGTGGTAGAAAGAAGAACAGAACCAGCGCCTATAGTACTTACACCTGAAGAGGAACTGATTGAGCCAGAACCAAAACGCTCTGTTCGACCGCCCCAGCGACTCACCTACGACTCACCAGGACATAGCACTTAAGATGCCGTCACCACAGTGCGAAGGTTGGCCGAAGTGTCTGCTATGTTAACTGAGGTAGCCCAAAGCATGAGTCAACTTGAGGAAGTGTATCTAACCCACTGTATGCTTGCTGCTGAGCCTGTATATGTTACCTAAACTGTGTTGAAATGTAATGCAACTGTTGTACCTCCTTGGAGAGACCCAAGAGTTCTAGGAGGGGGAGAGTGTAGCGATGGGTTTAATTCCCTGTTGTAGCAGTACCTATTTTTGGCCACTGGAGGGAGACAAGCACGATGAGAGACACTGAACATTGGGACTACATTTCCCGGCATGCTTTGGGAGCGGACACAGGAAGTGGGTGGGACACAGAGACTTACATCCTGAGCCTCGTGGAGAGAGCTGGCAGAGCGCGCCAGGGAGTGAGAAGAAGCAAGACGCAGAGCAGCAGAACGAGACAGGGACTAGGCCGGAGCACAGCTGGGCCTGACAGAGTTCCAGACCGGATTATTCAGCCTTACCAGAGGAAGACCCAGAGATTCACAAGACTACCCACGCTAATATTGATGAAGCTGGACGACCCCGAGTTAGGAGTACCGCAGATCGATCGGACAGGGAGAGCAGGCGGTGAGCCGGACATCTTGCGGCCGGTGCATAAAGCCAGACAGCGGATCCAGTAACCAAGAGAACCCCAGTCAACATCGAGCGGAGAGACGTCCTGGGTCGAGCGGAGCATCAAGTATCTGGTGGATGGGTGAGAGGCCTTCCAGGCCGTTGTGAAAATAAAAGCACGCTGCTGTTTGTTTCCAAAACCCACAGGGCCCCAACTTGACTAGTCGAAGATACCTCATAAGCAATTCACTGGCCAGTTGAATATTGTACCCAGGTACCATAACACACACACACTTACATTCTGGGACATAACCTGTGCGGGACTCACTCCCCAACCTCAAGACAGGGGGTTAAAGATTTTCTTCTTTTTTCTTTTCCGCTGCGCGTTTCTCGAATTACGAAGCATCGTATTTCTTTTCCGCTACGCGTTCCCGCATTACGAAGTACTGTAAATATATATACGAACACCGTGTTATTCATTATATGCTATTTATTCTAGTAAACTATATAATTTATAAAATCCACAACGGTGCTGGAGTATATTTATTCCCTAGTGCGGGGAGACTGACCCGAGGTTCAATTTCAGCGGCTCCTCCGGGAGTGAGCGCTACAGGTGTATTTCGACCAATATTTTTTTTCGAATTATGAGCTGTTTAATTTTAAAACATTCTTCTACAACTGAGTTCCAATAAATGGCCCCTTATTGATAACATTTGGGCCATATTAAGCATGGGAAAAAAGGCTATTTTATATTAAAAAAAAATTAATTTAACCCTGTTAGTAACCCCAACCTTAAATACAACCCTCATTCTTATAATAACCTCTGGTATTCAGGACCACTAGTTAAGGTTAACTTTTATTACTAAATCAACACCAGTATTAAAATTGAGTGTATTCCATTTTATTTCAGAGCACCAAATATGTATTTTGATCTATCTGAAACTGAATATAGATCAACAGGCATGTGGGTTGAGGATAAATATTTTTGTAAATGTAACAGAACAGGTGCTCGGCGCTCCCGCGTTCACAGTAGAGAATATCTCTTACATATAGAGAAAATACATGCGTTATAACACAGAGATGAATGTTTACTGTATTGGACAGTTCATGGTCCGTCCGAGTGTTCCTAAAAGGGAAGAAAATTATATTATTATTATTATTATTATTATTCTTTATTTATAAAGCGCCAGCATATTCCGCAGCGCTAATAGTAATAGTGAAGTCCAGCTTTCACAAAATAGAAGAAAGGGGGGGATGGATCCACTCACACTTTCCAGAGCCTCGTTAGGCTCGATCACCTCGCCTGCGGGTGTTTCACACGGCTCACCCGATAGCCCTCAGTGGTTGACTCGTCTTGTGGCCTTGGTATCCCTTCAGAATCTCGGGTAGTCTACAGGTCCTCCAGTGGTTAGATACTGCAATGCTCAATAAATAATTTGGGAAAGATTCTTTCTCCAATAGAGGAATTAATGCCAGTAATTCAAAGATTTCCTCAACCGTGTCGAGGTTGAACCATAGAACCTAAGCTTTCTCAAGCCTTCTTTACCACAATTTTTGACTGTATTTTTGTAAATGTGTATATATTAGAAAACAATCCTGTTTCAAATTGTTACATAGTGTATAACATGTATAGCTTGGAAAAAAGACGAGACAGAGGAGATATGATAGAAACATTTAAATACGTAAAGGGAATCCACAAGGTAGAGGAAGGGAGTATATTTAAATGGAAACAAAGTAGCAAAACAAGAGGACATAGATTAGAGGGGCAAAGGTTTAAAAGTAACATCAGGAAGCATTATTTTACTGAGAGGGTGGTGGATACATGGAACAGCCTTCCAGTTGAAGTGGTAGAGGCCAAAGCAGTAATTGAATTTAAGCAGGCATGGGATAGGCATAAGGCTATCCTAAACAAAAGATAAATCCAGGTAAAGTATCCATGTAATTGAGCAGACTAGATGGGCCGAAAGGTTTTTATATGCCGACATTTTCTATGTTTCTACGTATAACATTGTTTCTGTAGGTAGCTGAGTATAACAAAAACGCAACTTAACTATTTAGAATGCTATATTTTACAAATTCGAGATTTTGTCTACTAAAAGGTCATTTTGATGAAGGCATCAAATTACACAGAACGGAAACCATAGTATAATCATGTTTTCCAAGCCCTAATATATTCTATGTGGAATCTACAGATTCCAGGATCATATGGATTCACATGTCATACGTCAGTCAAGACAACGTGTCACATACCTGTATATCACATATCTGTGTGTCACATGAATATGTGCCATACATCTGTCAGACCTACACATCTTAGTTGTCATATGCTTTCCTGTCAAACGGTGCTGGTCGGATTAACTGTGTCTTGATCTCCTCATATTTTATTCAAAGGTTACAGTTGTTACAATCTAACATTACACTCAGACAGGGCTACCGTCCTGTACTTAACACGGAGTCGCCAAGCGAATCCTAGTCCCCTTCTACCTATTCCTAGTTCCCCTCTTCCTAATGCGCTTTAGGGCTTTTAGTATTTCATGTTCAGTATACTTTTGTATATATTTTATATCTATATACTGCTATAATATATATTTAATATTCCATGTATTATGATTGTCAAATTTCAGGTACAACAGATGAGAAGAATGAGTGGGATTAGCATAGCTTGTTCTTCTCACTCTGGACACAAATTAACCGCTCCTATACAAAGTAGAAGCGTTATTAATTAACAGTAACCTGCTGCAATGACCCAACCGCAAGCAAATCATGCATCTAGGTTGGAATAGGGACTCCAGCCGTTCTCATAACAGCAAAATTTGGAAACGATCCAAGGTCAATTACTTTTGCTGGGACAAAAAGTATTTGGTTCCATCTTCTGTTGTGATAGTAGCACAGCACTGCTTTTAGTGGACGCTGAAGAATCCATAAAATAAAGTCCTCCTATACAACACATTGTTACCTTATATAACTAAGTTACCGCTATCAACTTCCCAGCTGATCACTTTACTTTTGCACCTCCCAAAAATTTGTAGCCCACAGGAATATTAGCTCTAGGAATACCCAATGATTACAGCATACTGGATAATTTTCCCACAAATGTGCATTTGGTAGAATTTTACTGCGTTGTTTAAACTTTTGCTAGGTGACATAGACCTGTACACAAATCGATTTCTTTTTATATCTCCTTATGTACAATCTAAGGATGTGTGGCTTTTTTTTTTAAGAGCATTATACAGTGAGTTATTTTACACAACTGTACAGTATAACAATAGATGTGCTTGGCAAACATCTGTACATTAAGCAAAGCTCGGGTTGACAGTTTGAGTTATGGAGTAAGCCAAAGCACCGGATATCATAACAAATCATTACAGTTAGGGATAAGATTAGGGTAGGACTTATCTTCTAAAGTTGAGTTGCCAGATATTTGGGAATTAGGATAAATGTAGAAGATAAGGGGAAGTAAAAGAAAGCGGGAAGGCAAAGAGAAAGATTGATTAAGGAAGGAAAAGGTTGTCCTGCAAAGCCACGTGAGACTTACTAAATCCCTTATTATCCTGGATCTTATTAATAAATAAACAACTAGGATGTTATATAGATGACTCATATTTATAATAGATGAAGTATACCTTGTACATCAGTGTCATTTAAATACTGACCGCAGCAAGACCGTGCCTTTGAAGGATGCCTCACTAATTTCTACCCACACTGCTAACTTAAACATACAAGAATATGTAATGGCAGCAACAGTACTGTGGAATGCCCTATCTCTTCAGATTACCTTGATCACCTTTCTGGTTAATTGCTATCTCTTATTCTCCTCTACCGACGTTACTTGAGGATTCATAGTCAAAATTACGCCTCTCCTCTTTGCATCTTCCTATTGTACTATTACAGTTTTTGTTGTGCAACTAGTACAATTGTCGATCTCAAGCACACCTAAATTGTTCCCCATGTTTTCCTCCACTGCAACTTTTAAGCTCATGAGAGCGCAACTCTATGCATAGTTTGGGCCCTATTGAATCAGTTTTGGTTTGTCTCTGGGGAAACCTAAATGTACAATCAAAAACTCTTTACGCCAAGTGCAGTGCCATTTCTCGGCTGAGTTTTGCAATGACGGCAACAGAGGAGAGGCCTAGCATGCAGAGAATGAAAAAACACAGCAAATACTAATCTACGGCCCTTAGGGTGGCCGGACACAAATGAAGAAAGTAAACAAAGTGGCATAATGATGCCAATAAGGCAGAGGTGAGCAAACAAGCCTAGATAATAGAGTAGTTGAGTAGCAAAGATCAAAGGGAGGTAGAGAAATCGCACAATCGAGTGTGCCTGCAGATTTTCCTTATGTCTCCATTTCACTGCACCTATTCCAGGGTAGGCTTGCTGATAGTGCCTAGTGCTGTAACGAAATGCAAGGCATCCAGATACCGGCAGCGGTGCAGCTCACATCCGCCAGTATCGGCTAAGTCCATAAGACGAGCCCTGCACGTTTCGTCAGTGAGCTCTGCTTGAGGTCGTTCTCGCGAGCTTGTGCAACTCCGTGGGAGAAGCGGCACACAGAGGACGCAGTGGATCACCTTGCCCTCTCCTTTGCGGGATGAGAGGTGAGTGTGGGTTTTTGGGAGGATTCACAGGGTATTAAATCACTTAACACTAGCTTTCAGCAGACATTATTTCTCAGTGAAATACTGTCTCCTGTGTGGAAGAGCAAGCTACCTTGAAATAGCTTGAATTTCCATTTGTGGTGCAAATTAATATTTACTATACAAAGTATGAGGCTTTACAGTAAGGACATGCAGGGAAACGCACCATTCAAGCTGCTAGCCCAGCTTCCAGCAAGAGCAATACTCTGCAGTAAGATAACTACAGGAGACATTATGTGCAACGCCTCCTGTGGACAAGTACGGAATAGGGCCCCTTGTTTCTGCTTTGTATATTTTATATATACATTTTATTATTTCAATTTGCCATTTTGTATTGTAAAGCACTGTGGAAACCGTTAGCGCTATATAATTGATAATCATAATAAAAACTAGTATAGCGCTCATCCCCGAAGGAGCCGCTGAATTAACCCAGGATAGTCTCACCACACTAGGAATTACTATACACCAGCACACTGTTGTGGATTTTCTAAATTATATACTTTACTGGAGCAATAAAGTGGCATTGAATACACATATACTTTGAGACGTAAATTAATTAAGCGGGAATAAATGACGTAATGCGCAACGCAGGAAAAACACGTGGCGGAAAAGAAACGGTTAATGCCCCCTCAGTTCGTGAGTTTAAGTCCCGTCCCGCTCAAAAAGGCTTGTATATTGGTGTCTAGGGTACCCGGGTACTAGATTCAACTGGCCAGTGAATGAACAGAATTATTTTCGACTAGTCAACGTTGGGGCCCTGTGAATTGAAGCAATTAACCAAGTGCGCACTTTTCGTTTCGGAACCGTAGGCCTTAAGGCCTCTCACCCATCCGGCGAACGAAGTGTCCAGAACCGATGACTCGACCAAAGGATCTCTCTCTGCGACTGGAACTCAGTGCCAATGAATCTGCTCCTCCGATGCCGTATCTCTGCAACAGGAACCGATCCGCCGCCTGCACTCCCATATGATCCGCGGCTCTCCTTACTCGAGGTCCTTCTGGAACTTGGTTGTCCTCTGAGCTGCTCAGCGGAATGTGATCTGCAGTTAGGCACACTCCGTCCTCGATCTCCAACACTGGATAGGTCTCGCTCTACACTCCGTCCTGGTTGTGATCCCGGACGATGTGCTGCATGCGTCTTACTCTTACAGCTGCTCTGCTCACTCTGCCCATGCCCTGCACAAGGCTCCTGATGTCTTTTAACATGTCGCTTAACATTTTGGCGAATTACATGGTCGCAATGGTACACTCACTATATGAAGAAACTGGTCGCTCAGGTTGATGGCATAAGGGGAATCCCTGGTCCACTTTATGCAAACCCTTAGCCAGCAAGTGAGGGTGTGCAGCCTAACAGCTTCCCATCCAAAAATGCATGGACCCAAAGGGGTTAAACACATACAAGGGGGAGAGAGAACCTGTTCATTAATAACCTCTCCTTACCCTTACCACAGTTTTCTCTCTAACTTTTTTTAACTCCCTTGATTGACCCCTGATCCCCTCTATACCAACCTCAAGTCAGTGAGTGGAAAGCGTATAGGCCGGTATGCAGCCCAACTGCTCCCCATCCAAAAAACATGGATCCAAAAGGGGATAATTACATTGAAGGGAGAGAGAAAATCTGTTCATTAATAACCCTTCCTAATGCTCACTCCAGGTTTCTATTTTTTTTTTACACTGACAGTGTAGCTACCCTCGACCCTGATTGCCAACGAGCAAACCAAGGGGAGAGCACTCCATTATACAAATCACACACAATATCTAAAAGCTCACATAATTGCCAATCAGGGTATATCAAAGTGGAATGGGACAGCAGAGGGTGAGGGTGGGGGGGAAAGGCTTCTGTGATAGCTTGGAGGGGACACTCATGACACTATTACCATATAAATTCAAAGCATGGTTACTAAGGTTTCACTTTAAAAATGGGGTTTGAACGTATGGCAGATGACAAAATACATCACTATTGACATGGGAAATTGTCTATTTAGGCTTGCAAAATGTAACTTGAGTTTAATAAAATGTATGGGAACATATTTTAACTATATAAAAACTGGTAGATTTGAGCAATAAAGTAAAGTACAATATGAATAAAAACCTTACTTGGTAACTGTTGTCTCCATTTTTTCATAATGGAAAGATTTTATATTATGTCACTGTCATCACACATGGTTGACCGCCTACTCCGCAATCTTTAGTTTTATCCATATACTGTGCATTTAACTTGTGAAAATACATAATGCATACACATTTAATTTGCAAAAATTGACAGAAACCTCCTTTCACTTTGCATAAGGGCAATGAATCCTTTCCTAAATCCCTTTTTTTCTCCTCTTTCACAATGCACAGTTTCCTCCTTGTTCTCATCTGTTTGATATTCAGTGTCCTGTCCACCATTGAACATTACTCAGAGTTTGCGACTGGAACCCTCTTCTGGATGGTGAGTAATTCTGACATCATTAAGCACAGTCATTCTATTTTGTGAAATTAACAGTATGATGAAATTGAGCCCATGTGGTACATTTCCCATCTTAAATTCATTCTTTAGGTCATTCAACAGTAGTAACTATGTGTGACAAATCTCTATTTTTCCAGGGTATACAATGCCTAGTTTTTAATCAATTTTTGTTTAAAGGGCTACTCAACAAAATGTACAACCTCAAATTTTTGTGAGTGGTCGCACTGCTATGAGCCTCTGCTCTTTCTCCTCCCTCAGAGGGTTGATTCAGCCATCCAAATGCAGGGGCTTAGTCTTTCCCAGAATCTCAGCTCATGGAGCCCCCAGCTCAGGTCTCCTGGGCTGTGGATTACTTTAGATAAAAGCCCCATCTAATGGGATCAAAGGCTTCCTGCACTGAGAGTCACTGGATTGGTTGGAGTGCCCAGCCCCCCTGCAGTCATGTAATTTGCTGAGCTGGAATCATATCATATCCTGCAAGGATCCAATTGAGAAATGCGCTGGATTTATGGGATTTTACTAAAGGAAATTAAAGTGGTAAAATGCAAGAGAGGGTGTGCAGAGGGGTCAGAAGGGGTTAAAGATTAACCCCTCTGTTTCCTACCCCTCCTGTATTTACCATAGAATATCCATTTAAGTCCCTAGCTATCATCGTTTCATATCATACCTTTTTAAAGGCCATGAACATAGTCACCTTTTATATTCCCAATCTAGGGCCCTATTCCAAGGTTTGTCTTAACTTGCCTTAACCAGAGCTGTTGTAAACTTAATGACTCCATATATTATAATGGCTCTGGTAAGTTTACAGCAGCACTGGAATAGGGCCGCTAGTTTCTCAAACTACAATGTATGCCAGTGTAATTATTTATGTTGATTGTATATTAGACCCTCCTAAACAAATTCTCCCCTTCTGCCGCAGGAGATTGTACTGGTCGTGTTTTTTGGTGCTGAATATGTTGTGCGACTCTGGTCGGCCGGCTGTCGCAGTAAATATGTGGGATTCAAAGGTCGGATTCGATTTGCCCGGAAGCCAATCTCAATTATTGGTGAGGCAGTCCATAATTTTTTTCTTTATTGCTATGCCTTCTGATCCAAAGCAGAAAAGTTTGGATTCCGTCCCATGCTTTTTGCTTTAACATTCACTGAACGGTTGGTAACGTAACAATTTGAGTATAACAGTTTGGGGAGGTATTGAGACAAAAGATTAATGTGACACATGGGGTATATTTGCAAATCTCAAGCAGACCAGATTAGAGTTTTTTATATACTTAGAGAATAATTGGACATGAACTTGCTATTGGGACCAGGGCCGGATTAACATAGGGGCTGACAGAGCAGCAGCTCCAGGCCCATGCCCCAGAATAGGCCCAGAGAAAAGATAGCTATGTCTGCATTGATTGGCATTTGGACCATTGTATCTCCAATGCCATAGCTGCTACAGGGTCCTGTGAGGTATCACTGGAAAGGCCAGAGCCTGGCCTTTCCAATGATACCAAACATGATAAGGTTTTATGTTACAATAAAAATAAAATACTAACAGGGTTATTCAGAGAGCGTGAAAGGCAGGCTAATGACTGGAGAATGAAAAATTCTAGGTCAAAATAGCCGATTTGGAAAGTGAGATGACAGGGAGAATTTTTCTGGTTTGGCTATTTTGACCTAGAATTTTTCATTCTCCAGTCATTCTCCTGCTTTTCACGCTCTCTGAATAACCCTGTAAATATTTATTTATTTTTCTTTCTAACACAGCAATATTTTTCCATCTACAATTATAAAGTGAACAATGATGCTGCACTAACTCACCATCTCATTTCTTATGTCACCAACAAGTGTGGAGGTGATGGCACAATCTGTTATTACAAATTGTTACGTCAAAAACCAACCGGCTGGGTGGAGTAGAGGTAACATCACTGCTCTGGGTGGAGAAAGCCTGTGGAGTCATGGGTTCGATCCCAGCGAGCAACCTCTCCAGTAATGTCATTGGGCAAAACACCTAACAGTACATACTCGCCACCCAGGACATACTTGAAAACAAGAGAAATCTCAATGTATCCGTCCTGGTAAAATCGCTTCTCTAAAAAAAATAAAAAATGCTGCACTGCAGCAAGGAGCTCTGGGGGTGGTGTACTATGGAACCCTGTGTCACTAATCTTTACACCTCACAAGGTCAAGTGAGGTGTCATTGGACAGGTCAGAGTCTAAATGTGACCATGTAAAATCTAAAAGGAAACAATAAAAAAAATTATAAATTTTTAGTTCCAAAGCGATGGCATTGTCCATTTGTCACGTATAAAATGAGCAATACCACTGCCATTACTCACCTCATTTCCCACGCTGGGAGCAAGTTTAGTATTTTATACATAGTCATATTATTAATAAAACACCATCCTCCTAAACACAAGAGAAATATAAATTATTTTTAAAAAATTGGTTAAAATTGTATATTATTTTCAGGAAAATGCAGTAACAGGTTCCTATTTAAATTTTTTTTTTGTAACCCGAATTCTCAATAGAATATGTAAGACTTGATATTCTTACCAATATACAAGCACAAAGTTTTGGATGATAAAATTTGATTGGGTCCACGTTCCGTAGGATCAGATCAGCTGCCATCTTGACTTTAAATCTTTTGAGAACATACAGGGTAATTCAAAGAGATTCGAAAAGTCACCGCACGTTCGGTGACTTTTCGTCCTCTTCAAATCAGTTCCTTTTGCCGATCCCATTTCGGTGACCCTGCGGTGTATTCAGCAAGCTCCACAGGGTCCCCGAATTGCAGGGAAAAGCTACCGCAAACCCGACGAAAACGAACCTCAAAACCCAGCGAATGCACGCCGAAAACCCACAAAAACATCTGGATTAACCTGCCGAAAACCACGGAAAAACCTGAGCAGGAGCTGATCACACGCAGCGCAGCCGCCGGAAAAAGCCGACACTACAGACCGAGTGAAGTGAATAAGTTAGGAAAACAGTTTGCATGAATGTTTGAAAAGTGAAACGCTGTTTGCAAAGAAACTACTGAGCGAAAATGTCTGAAAATTACATATGAGGTCCAGGGAATGATAAAGAAAAAATAATTAAAGAAAAAAAAAAAAAAAATCGGACTTTTAAAAAAAAAAAAAAGAAGAAAAATGCTTAAAATATCCAAAAAAAATCTATAAATAAAGAGACTCTTTACTGCAGAATTTTATAATGAACGGTTTATTAGATATTGAATTAAAACCGGAATATTTTTAACATTGAAGCCTATGGGATTCTCCTGAATAAACTTGCCAAATTAAACCACCGAGTGGCAGGGCATTTCGGGAACCTTTCACTGCTGGTTTGTGTTCTCTGAATAGCAGAAGCAGTGCTTTTTCATGGGGTTTTCCCTGCCCTCGAACAGGCACCGAGCAGGCACCGTATGTGCAGGCAATTCGCCAGGATTTGGCGAATTGCCTGCTCTCTGGATAGCCGAATGGCCAAGAAAGGTAACCGAACGCTGATTTTCAGCGTTCGGTTACCTTTCTCAAGCAATTCAGATCTCTTTGAATTACCCTGATAGAGATGTTAAACTTTCTCAGCTCCTCCAGAGTTCTGTTAGTTCAGCAGAATATAAATATTCAAAGGACTGAAGTCTGATAAGGGAAAGCTTAGTAGTATACTTGATTGCTCATACTCACACAGAGTGAGAGCTGCCAGCCCTCAAATGGAGACGTATCAGGTCCTCCTGGATACCTGTTATAGCTGTTAAATTCTGTTTTGTTTTTGCCACTGAAGAAGCCTGTGTATTATTATTCTTTATTTATAAAGCGCCAGCATATTCCGCAGCGCTGTACAATAAGTCAGTATAGACAGGGTTACAATACATTGAACAACATTTGACAAACAGTACAGGAGGAGATGAGGGCCCTATTCCCGTAGGAACTCACAATCTGGGATCGTTGGTGTTGGAAACAGGAGGAGAGGACTGTAAGGTGAGAGTGATTGATGGTTGCGTCAGTGAGTTGGGTGGTAGGCTTCCCTAAATAGGAATGTTTTCAGGGAGCGTTTGAAGGAAGAGAGGTTAGGGGAAAGTCTGACAGTACGAGGGAGAGCGTTCCAGAGAGTGGGGCTGCGCGTGAGAAATCCTGCAGTCTATCATGGGAAGAGGTGATGCGGGGAGAAGCTAGGCGCAGGTCACTGTTTGACCTTAGGGAGCGGGCTGGGGTGTATTTGGTGATTAGTGAGGACAGGTAGTGGGGAGCTGAGTTAGTGAGGGTTTTGTAGGTAAGGATAAGGATTTTGAACTTAATTCTGCAGTGGATGGGGAGCCAGTGAAGGGACTCACAGAGGGGAGCGGCAGAGACAGAGTGGCGGGTGAGGTGAATTAGCCTGGCGGAGGCATTCAGGATGGATTGTAGGGGGAGAGGCAGGACAGAGGGAGGCCAGATAAGAGATTATTGCAATAGTCGAGTCGGGAGATTACCAGGGCGTGTATGAGTTGTTTTGTGGTGACAGCGGTAAGAAATGGCCGAATTCTGGAAATATTACGCAGTTGGTAGCGAGCCGAACCGAATACACCCAAAAAGTTCGCTAGTTCGCGAACTTTCGAACAACCAAAGTTCGGTTCGAACTCCGAACTGATCGAACCGAACAGCTCATCCCTATCCAGCATTCACTGGAGTGATAAGGCTGTGAATTCTGTGGGAAATCCGGCGTTCCTATCCAATATCGCCGGCTGTCTGGAGCATCTAGTGTCTGATTGAGACACATAGAAATAAAGGAAGAAGACACTGCCTGAAGGAAGCACTGACTCGATCGTCTTTCTCTTTTTATGATTCATTATCTCCTGGTGGGTTTGGATATACCACCTATCGAAAGAGACAGCAACTGATTCGACCCATTAATTCTTCTTGTGGATTACGTTTTTTACCTACACATATATACAACAAGTTTTTTGCTGAACACGGATTTTGATATCTCCTCTAGGTGGCGCCATTGATACAGGCTCCTTTCCTTTCACGTTTACTACTAAGTTTCCCTTATCAGACAATATTGCACCAGATGCGCTTTTCTGTGTTTTTTGAGGTCCTACGTGTAAGAAGCCTTCACCTGGTATTCTGCTTAAAGCCACCTGCCAAAGTGGGGGTCACTTTTTCTATAAGGGACACCTCCAATGTCCCTTTCCTCTGGGGACTTCTATGAAGCGCTAAACCCTTACCCATTATTCCTGTCACGATATTTGTACTGTGGATATTGGGAAGTGTCCACTGGTCTGGAAGCGTATCTAGGGGCAACTAAGCGCCTGGGGAATTCTTTTTTCTTTTTGACAGTACTGTATTAGTTTATCATACCCTGGCAGTGAACTCAAGAATTGTGACAAACATTACAGAGGCCAACAAACATTACCAATCATACTGCAAGTCACTAATGCCTTATTTTTTGCAAAAGACAATTTTCAAAGTTAATATAGGTTCTGTAGCAAAAATGTCACAACCTGGTATGGTTATAAACCTAGACGTAGCTAATGCAATCAATGCTTTTGTGCCTACTTCAGTCCCAAAGGAGGAGGGGAGAAGAGCTTTAAGCCATCATGAAAAAAAGGGTATCATGCTCTCAATGTACACGCTACAGGAACTTACATTATGATTATATGACATTTGGTGACAAGATGGACTGGTCGGTTGCTTTGTAAAAGACCTGAGATGTGATTACTGAAGGCCATACTCCATGGCAGGCTGCGATCAGAATTCTTGGGGCCCCTTACTGACCCGCTGGTCGGGTCCTCCTTCCCTCTGCTGCCCATGTCAGTAAACTAATAATAAATAAAACATTTTGCCCCCTCTGCGTGTAAAATAAGATACACAGAAGAGGGTTAAATTTCTGGTGGGCCATAAAAGGGGTAAAAAAAGTATTACCTGGGGGTTTAGCACTTGGTCTGCACCTCTACCTGGAGCAGACCATACTAATTGTTCCCTCAATAATGACTCAGAGTGCTCTGACCAACCTCAGATGCCACAGTCCACCAGGAAGTTTCCCGGTATCCCGGTGGGCAAGTTCTGGGTGGCATGGATGAGCTCTTACATCTATGTTACTTAGAAAAGCCGCATGGGGTTTGGCAACGATCGGGGGCCCTTGGAGTTAAAGGGCCCCTTAACATATCATGGGCTGTCATCCCCTGATGGTGATTCTGCTCCGTGGATTGGTTCAAGATTTCCTAACTTGAGACAAGATTACAAATCTAAATAAAGTTAAAATTTTCTCCTGTAAAACAAATTTGTGAAAAATCCTAATTTAACATAGCAGGTCTTAAGTTAAGACATAGAATAAAATGTTTCTGTTAGACGCCCCCAGGTTCCCCAGAATGTCTATAGAAACTAAGGGCAGTATTACCTACTGCCCACTAAAACAGGGGCGCCAGCAGGTTTCTCCTTAGCGTCCCTATTGTTGCTCCATATTATGGGACAGGCGCTAATTCAGCAGCCTGCCCTGTAACGCAG
The DNA here is from genome assembly GCA_009667805.1 of Leptobrachium leishanense. Classification (NCBI taxonomy): domain Eukaryota; kingdom Metazoa; phylum Chordata; class Amphibia; order Anura; family Megophryidae; genus Leptobrachium; species Leptobrachium leishanense. Next base: position 239,867,466 of record CM019065.1, read on the forward strand.
AGGTAAGCCAGAGGATACTCGAGGTAGCGCTAACGCGCCGCCCTGATCATCCCCTCCTGGAGTCCATAGGGCTCCATTGAGGCTTTGACTGCTGGGTCACATGACTGCAAGATCTCGTATCTCGCAATCGCCATCCAAATTAAATCAATATTTGGTGTGACCACCCTTTGCCTGCAAAACAGCATAATTTCTTCTATGTACACCTGTACACAGTTTTTGAAGGAACTCGGCAGGTAGATTGTTCCAAACATCTTGGAAAACTAACCACAGATCCTCTGTGTGTATGTAGGCTGCCTCATATCCTTCTGTCTGTGTATGTAATCCTAGACAGATTTTTTTTTTATATTGACAATTTTTATTTTGCAAAAAAGTCATCATACAATCCCAAAGTGAGGGCCTCGCAGGGCCATAGGTAGACTTCAACGAAAGCACAGCGGATGAAAAATAACAAAGTGAGGGCCTCGCGTTGCCACTCAGGGTCATCTATCACAGTGTGACATAGAGTAAAATAAAAATAAACAAAAACCTCAGCATGAGGTTAAACGAAAAGTCAGCTATAGACATCCAGGATAATAAAGGGGGAAGGGATGAAACAGGGGGCAGTGGCAGAGGCCAAAATTGTGCCTACCCTGGTATGTTCCCACGAGCCCGAGGGACCACGGGAGGCCAAGGGGACCAGTGGCACTAGGCCCGGGTACTCAGGGGCCAAGTCAGGCACCAGGCCACGCTGGCACATCCTGGGGAAACCCAAAAACGCCCCCCAAAAATGGGGGGGGGAGAAGTCAGCAGAAATGTCTCTAGAAAAAGAGGGTTTCCAAAAATCATCAAATCTCACCTTGTGGGGGGGAGACAGAGAAAAGGGGGGAAAAAACAAAATATCGCCACACTCAGCCTGCATCTCTAAATGGTAGGAAACGCTGGGCAGGAAGGGTGATGCAAAGCCGGCCAGGTAAGTCTGCAAGGAGGAAGTCCACCTCAGGTTCACAGATATCGCTCAGGGTCAGGCGGGCTGCTAGTGTCAAGGCCCCAATGAATGCTCCAACGGCTCCTACCCAGGACCTGGTCCGGCACTGCCTCCCCTCAGCGCCTAGGTTGTCAGTCCCAATCGGTGCCGCTAAGAGCGACTTTGTGGCCCCGGACATCAGCATCCCGGCCGGAATGTTGACCTCTCCGCAGCCCCCTATAGCAGCCAGTATACAGGCCTCAGCGGTGTGCCCCGTTGATACAGCCTCGATCTCTGCCGGTCTCAAATCCTCCTCCTCCCGATAGCTCAAAACGTTCATCGTCCAGTGCCAGACGCCCCTGGTTAACAGGCCATCCATATCCTCCCCGTCTAGCTACATCAAACAGGCCTGCAAGGAATGAGTCTGTACCTCCTACGGGGGGGAGGGGGTCCATCCCGCTGGTCATCTTCCGGTCCGTCCGCTGCTCCCATCAGGCGTCCAGCTCGGGCATTCAGGAGACGTGGGCCCACCGTCTCCCCAGCCCCCAGTACAGGCTCAGATCCGGTCGAAGTGGCAGTACAGGAAAAGGCAGAAAGGCCGCAGGAGCCAGGAAGCAAAGGCCGCAAAATGGCTGCCAGCACCTCGCGCCATCCGCGATCCAGCAGCAGTAAGGAGTGTCTCTGGTCCAGAGGGGGGGACAAATTGGCCTCCGGACATCTCAGTTCCAGTGGTCAGCTATCTGGGGTCTTCAGGTCTAAGTTGCACAGCGGAGGGAGTAATAAATGTACCCCAAGGGCGGCAGACATGTGGAGCTCTACCAGAACACGTCTTCTGCCTTCGGTAGCCGGCCACGCCCCCCATCGCAGACAGATTTGGTGATGTTGAGAACTTGAGATCAGGGTTTTGTAGGGGCCAAACCAACACTTCTTGTACTTCTTATTCTTCTCTACGCTGAAGATAGCTCTTATTGGCATTGGCTGTATATTTGGGGTCGTTGTCTTGCTGCAGAATAAATGAGGCGCCAATCAGGCGCCTCCCGATGGTATTGCATGATGGATAATTATCTGCCTGTATGTCTCAATACTGAGAACACCATTAATTCTGACTACATCTCCAACTCCATCTGAAGAAATGCAACCACAAACTCGCAAGGAATCTCCTTCATGCTATACTGTTGCCTACAGAGACTCATTATTGTACCGCTTTCCAGCCATTTGATGAACAAACTGCCTCTTGCATACAGCCAAATATTTTACATTTTGTCTCATCAGTCCAGAGCACTTGCTGCCATTTTTCTGCACTCAAGTTCCTATGTTTTTGTGAATAGTTGAGTTGCTTAGCCTTGTTTCCACATTGGAGATATAGCATTTAGGCTGCATTTCTTCCATGAAGACCACTTCTGACCAGAATTCTCCAGACAGTAGATGGGTGGACCTGGGTCCCACTGGTTTCCACCAGGTTTTTGCTGATGGCACTGCTGGACATCTTCCGCTGTTGAAGGGAAGTAAGCATGCTGTATTAAGTTTCTTTGGCCGACTACTTCATCTACGGTCCTCAAAATTGCCTTTTTCTTTGTGCTTCTTCAAAATGGCTTGATCACCACATCCTGAAACCTCAGTCTGCTTTGAAATCTTTGCCTGGGAGAGATCTTGTTTGTGCAGTATAACTATTGTGTCCTGTTGCTGTCCTTGCCATGGTGAATGATCTGTGACATGACACTGTCTTTCACAAACTCACATTAGTAGCAGAGTTTGGCTGTTCCTCACAGTTTTAAGCCTCCTACACAGCTGTTTCTGTTTCACTTAATGATTGTGTTTCAAGCTACATACTGTATGAAATTGATGATCATTAGTACCTGCTTGGTATAATTAACACCCGATTCTGGGGAGTATTACAAAGCTGGTGCTAACTTAACCAGAGCTGTTGTAAACTTACCAGAGTCCTTATTGGCTATGGAGTTGTTAAGCTAACAACAGCTCTGGTTAAGTTAGAATCAACTTTGTAATACTGCTGTCTGACTCTACAAAATCCTGCACGTGTACAAAGAATTGTGAAAGTGTTGGAATTGATACTGGTTTGAAGCCAAAGGGTAGTCTCACCAAATATTGATTCCATTTAGATTTTTCATCTGTTCACTTACTTTCCATTTTGTAAATTGATAAAAACAATTAAAAGATATTTTTGAAAGAATTCTTACTACACATTGTTTCTTCACACCTGCCTAAAACTGTTGCACAGTACATATATACATAGGCGTCTCTAGGGGGGGCAGGGGAGGCATTTGCCACCCCTAAGTTATTCCTTGCCCCCATGTGCCCCCCACCAGGGATCAGCATCCAGTTTCCCCCACATATTCGGAACATTGAATCTCCAGGCCCGTGCATCGCACGTGATCAATCTAGATCTAGAGCAGGGGTAGGCAACCTTTCTCTGCCTGAGGGCCGGAGGCAACAGCTGCGAATGCATGGAGGGCCACAATCACCTACAAAGCTAATAAATGATGATAATATTGTAATAACGCAACAATCACAGTAGATTTTAAATAACGTTTACTTTTTAAACTTAAATAAGATAATTGATATATTGCTGTTACGGTGGCGGTACCACCAGGCATGCGCCAAGGTGAGGCCCTGGTTCCTGAGAGAAGCCCCTATGTGCAGAGATGCACTGTAAACAGCAAGGATAGGTGAGAGCAACACAGGGTTAACTAAAGACCTCTGTACGGCCATACCAAAGATGCCCTGCACTGAAAGGCCGGTCTTTTGGATAGCTGGATCTAATCTAAAGGAAAGTATTAACTTGAAGCCGTACGGAGTCTTTTGTTGAATGCAGATGACAGGGATTCCTGGAAACGGTACAGACCAGGAATATAGCATAGAATAGTCACATAGAGGGAAGCCAAAAGGTCATAACCAGAGAGAGTATGTCATACAGGATCAGGGCAGCCATCAGAAATGATGGGGCCCCTTACTAAAACTCACGATGGGGCCCCCAGGGCCTCCCCCCGGCACTCCCTCAACCTATAACAGCTTTTCTCCCCCTTCAAAAAAAAAAAAAGGACATAACATAGCACCACAGCAATAAAACTCCCAGTAATGTGCAGTGTGTATTAGCATATTATTATTATTCTTTATTTATAAAGCGCCAGCATATTCCGCAGCGCTGTACAATAGGCACAGTATAGACAGGGTTACAATACAATACATTGAACAACATTTGACAACATTTGACAAACAGTACAGGAGGAGATGAGGGCCCTATTCCCGTAGGAAATCACAATCTAGGAGGGTTGGGGTTGGAAACAGGAGGAGAGGACTGCAAGGTGAGAGTGATTGATGGTTGCATTAGTGAGTTGGGTGGTAGGCTTCCCTAAATAGGAACGTTTTAAGGGAGCGTTTGAAGGAAGAGAAGTTAGGGGAAAGTCTGACAGTACGAGGGAGAGCGTTCCAGAGAGTGGGGGCTGCGCGTGAGAAATCCTGCAGTCGATCATGGGAAGAGGTAATGCAGGGAGACGCTAGGCGCAGGTCGCTGTTTGACCTTAGGGAGCAGGCTGGGGTGTATTTGGTGATTAGTGAGGACAGGTAGTGGGGAGCTGAGTTAGTGAGGGTTTTGTAGGCAAGGATAAGGATTTTTAACTTAATTCTGCAGTGGATGGGGAGCCAGTGAAGGGACTCGCAGAGGGGAGCGGCAGAGACAGAGCGGCGGGTGAGGTGAATTAGCCTGGCGGAGGCATTCAGGATGGATTGTAGGGGGGAGAGGCGGGACAGAGGGAGGCCAGATAAGAGATTATTGCAATGTCAAATCGGGAGATTACCAGGGCGTGTATGAGTTGTTTTCTGGTGACCGCAGTAAGAAATGGCCGAATTCTGGAAATATTACGCAGTTGGTATCGGCAGGAGGAGGAAAGGGACTTGATGTGGGGGATGAAGGAAAGAGCAGAGTCAAGTGTAACTCCAAGACAGCGAACTTGGTTTGATGGGGAGATGGTGATACCCTCCACCAGGGGCTGACTGGCAACTTTCAGCCCGGGGGACAAGTACCAGCCAGAGGCCCGCCATAGTGCAGCAACTCGGGCCCTTATTTAAATAAAAACATACACGGGAAGCAAATTAAGTAATAAATAACATTTTATTACTGGTTAAAATAATTATAGAAGGCTTTTAATATATATATATTACACACACACAAACATAATTTAGCCCAAATACAGAAAACAATGCTTTTAGTTTTGCGCTGTTGCACAGAAGGTCCCTGCAGCACATGTGAGAAGCTGCCAATCACTTTTCAGGTTTATAAAAAGACACTGTACATTACTGCATGGATGTGCGGTGAGGTCAGTGGCTGGTGAGGTCAGTGGCTGGTGAGGTCAGCGGCTGGTGAGGTCAGCGGCTGGTGAGGTCAGCGGCTGGTGAGGTCGGCGGCTGGTGAGGTCGGCGGCTGGTGAGGTCGGCGGCTGGTGAGGTCGGCGGCTGGTGAGGCCGGCGGCTGGTGAGGTCGGCGGCTGGTGAGGCAACATGTATAGGTGAGATCAGTAAAACATGTCTGTTTTTGTATACTGGATTTTGTGTCCTTCTAATAAAACGTGCTATGTAACAATAGGATATTAAATAAAATCTTGTTTTCTGTATTGTTTGCAGAAAAAAAAACAGATTGCTCATCCAGATGCTGCTGTGTGTCAATGGGAGCAGTGCTCATTCACAGCAGGGCTGCTGAATGCTGTGTGTTTACAAAGTATGGGGGGGTGGGGGGGTCTCAGCCTGGGTAATCACACACACAGTGCTGTGCACAGTGTGTGACATGGAGTGAACTCAGGCCTGTCCCATCTCACAGGGACAATGAAAAAAGTTTGAGTCAGAGCCGGGGTGAGGCAGGGGGCAGCAGCAAGATCAGACACCCAGGAGTAAGGAGCCAGGGATAGTGCTGGCAATGAGCACACAGGAGCCGGGGAGACACAGCCCCTGTGTGTGTGGAGTGAGGCTGCGGGCTGAGAGGTGGTGAGTGTTATCGCAGGAGCAGATTTCAGGGGATTTGTGTGTGTGAGGGAGCGCCTGGGCCAGCAATTTCTTAACCCCCAGTGAAGTCCTACACACACACAGAGGGCCTCCCTTTAATTTATTCACCCCCACAGCAGCAGGCCAGATCGCCACCACTCACCGTCTTGAAGACTATCTGGGCTGGCCCCGGCCGGGTCTCTGTGTCCTGGGTGGGTGGTTGGTTGGCTTCCCCACTGTCTGCCTCCCTCGGCCCCTCCTCGCACTGGCAGGCTGGCTAGTGACATCTGCACTCGGCAAATGCTCCCACCGTCTGACGTCTCCCTCGGCTGCGCCCTCCTCTGCAGCGTGTGCACGGCACGCTTTGCATCACGTGGGGGGCTGGCCCAGCACTAACGCTGCTGCGCATAGGAGTCTATGGCAGTTCGTAAAAAATAAACACAGCTCGCTCAGAACTCGGCCGGGGGGACGCTGGTCCCCCTGCCCCCCGGCCCAGTCCGCCCCTGCCCTCCACCGTGATAGAGAAGTCAGGAGGTGGGGAGGCATTGGAGGGAGGAATAAGTAGGAGTTCAGTCTTTGACATGTTGATCTTTAGGTGGTGGGAGGCCATCCAGGAGGAGATGCCAGATAAACAGTCACTGACTTTGGAAAGTACAGGGGGAGAGAGATCAGGGGTAGAGAGGTAGATCTGATTGTCATCAGCGTAGAGGTGGTAATTAAAGCCAAAGCTGTTGATGATTTTGCCCAGGGAGGAGGTGTAGATGGAAAAGAGCAGAGGACCAAGGACAGAGCCTTGAGGTACACCAACAGATAGAGGCAATGAAGAGGAGGAGTTACCAGCAAAGGACACGCGGAAGGACCTGTTGGATAAATAGGAGTCAACCCAAGCGAGTGCAGTGTCACCGAGACCCCGAGAGTTGAGGGTCTGTAGAAGGAGGGAGTGGTCAACAGTGTCAAAAGCAGCCGAGAGGTCAAGCAGGATGAGAATAGAATAGTGGCCGTGTTTTTTAGCAGTTAGGAGGTCGTTGGTGACTTTGGTGAGGGCAGTTTCAGTTGAGTGTAGGGGATGGAAGCCAGATTGCAGGGGGTCAAGTAGGAAATTAGAGGACAGGAAGAGGGAGAGGCGGTTGAAGACTAGTTTTTCTAAGAGCTTTGATGGGAAGGGAAGCAGGGATACAGGGCGGTAGTTGGATGGAGAGTTGGGATCGAGGGATGGTTTCTTTAGTAAAGGGGTAACTAGCTTGTGTTTGAAGGCGGATGGGAAGGAGCCAGTGGAGAGAGATAGGTTGAAGATGTGTGTGAGAGCAGGGGTAAGGGAGGAGGAGAGGGGGAGGAATTAGATGTGAGGGAATGGGGTCGAGCGGGCACGTGGTGAGATGTGAGGAGGACAATAAGGAATTGACTTCCTCCTCAGTGGCTGGGAGGAAGCGGCAGAGGGTGGTAGAGGGGACCTCTGGGAGTGGAGGTGGCAGATAACTATCTTGTGTTGGGATGTTGCTTCTGATAGTTAAAGTTTTACTGAGGAAGTAGTCTGCCAGGTCTTGAGCGCTGAAGGCAGCTGAGGGGGGAGGTGCAGGTGGGTAGAGGTGGGTGTTGAAGGTGGACCAGAGCCGTTTAGGGTTGGAGGACAGTGTAGATAGAAGAGATGAGAAGAAGGATTGTTTGGCCAAATGGAGGGCAGAGGTGTATGACCGGAGAATAAACTTGAAGTGAACAAAATCAGCTTCAGAGCGGGATTTCCTCCAGGCACGCTCTGCGGTGCGGGAGCATCTTTGCAGGTAGCGTGTCTGGAGGGTGTGCCAGGGCTGAAGCTGGCGGCCTGGGGCCTTACAGAGTCGAAGAGGAGCAAGAGTGTCTAGAGAAGAGATAAGAGTAGTGTTGTAGTGATTAGTGGCAGCATCAGGGCAGGTGAAGGATGAGGTGTGAGGGAGGTGGTGAAGTAGATTGGAGAATTGATGGGGGTCCACAGCATGTAGATTTCTGCGAGTGTGTGTGCGGGGTGGGGGAGCAGGGTGTTTAGGAAGTCCAGATAGGTTGAAAGAGAGAAGGTGGTGGTCAGAGATGGGGAAAGGGCGACAGTTGAACTCAGAAATGGAGCAGAGGTTGGAAAAGACAAGGTCAATAGCGTGACCATCGCGGTGGGTAGGGAGGAGGGAGGATTGCGTGAGTCCAAGGAGGACGTGAGTGAAAGAAGTTTGGAGGCAGCAGGGGCGGAAGGATCATCAATGGGAATGTTGAAGTCCCGAGAATTAGGCATGGAAGATTAGAAGACAGGAAGTGAGAAAGCCAGGTAGCAAAGTGGTCAAAGAACTGGGAGGTTGGTCCCGGTGGGCGGTAGATGACTGCTACCCTGAGAGCCAGGGGAGAGAACAGGCGGATGCAGTGTGTCTCGAAGGAGAGGGATGGGGGTGGAGGGAGATGCTGGTAGGTGCAGGTGGGAGAGAGCAGGATTCCGACCCCGCCACCATTTCTCTCACCCGGTCTGGGGGTATGGCTCAAGTGTAGACTGCCATGTGAGAGAGCAGCAACGGAGGCCGTGTCAGAGGGAGTTAGCCAGGTTTCAGTTAAAGCTAGGAGGTTGAAGGAGTTTGAAAGGAAGAGGTCATGGATTGCTGTGAGTTTGTTGCACACAGAGCGAGCGTTCCAGAGGGCGCAGGAGAAAGAGGACAGGCGCTGAGGGTTTATGGGAATGAGGTTGCTGGGCTTGCAGGGAGGTGATTTATGTGCGATGGAGATAGGATGAGAGGGAAGTATTGGATGTGTTGTGGGACCAGGGTTAGGGGATATGTCACCTGCATAGAGTAACAGCAGGAGGGTGAGAAAGAGAAGGTGGGAATGTGATTTGTGTGAGAGGGAGTGATTGGCAGCATGAGAGTTAGAGGGAGACCATGTTCTGAGGAAACAAAGGATCTCATGCGAGGCCATCATGTGGGACGAGAGGAGGGAGGGAGAGATGCAGATAGTGTAGGGGTCGGTGGTAGAGGGGCAGGAGTTCAATTTAAGGAGAACGGTAGAAGTAAAGAGTAGAAGCGTGAGAGAAAGCATGATATAGACGTGTGTTTACCCGGAGTAAAAAGTGGGCCTTGCAGTTCCTTCCTCGTGTCCCGCAACTCCAGGAAATCAACTCTAAACTTCCACTTAAGAAGGCCACTTGGGATGCCATAGTATCCACAGCAATAAAACTCACAGTAATGAGCGGTGTGTCTGAACGTATCACAGAATCCACAGCAATAAATCTCACAGAAACGGGCTGTGTATGATGGCCTTTGGGTCTGGGTCTGGTCCCTGGGCATTGGGGTCTGGTCTGGGCCCTGGGTCTGGTCCCTGGGACTGGGCCTTGGGGTCTGGTCCCTGACGTCTGGGCCCTGGGTCTAGGCTGGGCCTGGTCCCTGGGTCTGGCCTGGGGTCTGGGCCCTGAGTCTGGCCTGGGGTCTGGGGTCTGGGTCTCGGCTCTGGCCTGGGCCCTGGTCTCTGGGTCTGGGCCTTGGCCCTTGGGGTCTGGGCCCTGGGGGTCTTGGCACTGGGGGTCTGGGCACTGGGGGTCTGGGCACTGGGCCTAGGGGTCTGGGCCTTGGGGTCTGGGGTTTGGGCCTAGGGGTCTGGGCTTAGGGGTCTGGGCCTAGGGGTCTGGGCCTTGGGGTCATGGGCCTTGGGGTCATGGGGTCTGGGCCTGGCCTTGGGGTCTGGGCCCTGGGTTTGGGCCTAGGGGTCTGGGCCTAGGGGTCTGGGCCCTGGGGTCTGGGCCCTGGGGTCTTGGGCCCTAGGGTCTTGGGGTCTGGGCCCTAGGGTCTGGGCCTTGGGGTCTGGGCCCTGGGCCTTGGGGTCTGGGCCTTGGTGTCTGGGCCCTGGGTTTGGGCCTAGGGGTCTGGGCCCTGGGTTTGGGCCTAGGGGTCTGGGCCCTGGGTTATGGTCTGGGCCTTGGGGTCTGGGCCCTGGGTCTGGGCCCTGGGTTTGGGCCTAGGGGTCTGGGCCCTGGGGTCTGGGCCTAGGGGTCTGGGCCCTGGGTTTGGGCCCAGGGTCTTAGGGTCTGGGCCCTGGGGTACCAGTCCGCTGTCTTCTTTTCTTCTATCTTCTTTTCTTCACCTTTTTTTAATCTTCTTCCCGGCCCCTCCAGCTCCGGTGCGCAGCTTCACTGAGTGGAGGGGCGGAGCCAAAGCAACGTGCTTGGGAGGCCCTCACATGCTGCTTGGCCCCGCCCAGCCAGGAAGTGAAGCTGCCAGGAGCTGGAGGAGACAGTGTCTCAGTCTCCTCCGGCTCCTGCAGCAGCAGCAGCAGCAGGGACACAGCTCCGGATTCGGACTCATCGAGTCCGATACCGGAGCTGTTAAAGGGTGACGCCGCTGCCGTCGGGGGCCCGGGAACCCCCACCGGGCCCGGGCCCCTTATGGCAGCATGGGGCGTAATGCCCTGATGGCGGCCCTGTACAGGATACAGGAATCAGAACCAGAAGGGAAGTCAGCCAAGCCAAAATCAGTAACCGGGGAATCAGAATAGAACATAAACAGCAAACCAAAATACAGCAATTGACAGAACTAAATACACAGAAGGAACTGACATAAACTTGAACAGAATAACAGAGGCATAAACTGAACAAGGATATACAAACTGAGAATAACAGGAACGCAGCAAGGAGCTCTCAGGATACAACTAGTAAGGAGACCAGGCAAAGTAAAATGACCCAGCAATGTACCATAGGTACATTGCACTAATATAGGCAGGAGAATCAAGACAAGGATCAACAGGTGAGCAGAGCACAGAACACCAATTAACCCCTGGGTAGCCACCCAGGATTTGGCAGCAAAAGAAACACAAGGGAAAAAACACAATATACAAATACAGATGGCAGGGAGACAGGGTTGCCAGCATGGAACGTAACAGGACCCCCCCCAAAAAAACGTGACCTCTGGGCACCTACAAAAACCAGGAAAAAACAAACCACACACTCATCTGAGTCACCAGAATCCTCCTTCAACCACCTCCAGACAGTTGGGTGTCTCTGGAGCACTGCCAAATATGTCTCACGGACTAAAACCCCAGACGGCGTCCGTACATATCCATCGGGAACAGGGCTTGATTTGGGGATGCTAGTACCAGTCAGGCCACCACCTTGCTGGACCTCCTCAAGATAAGCACGGAGTATGGCATCATCAGGCCCAGCATGGAGCGTGGTATTCTCAGAACTAGATTGACTAGGGTTGGTCAGCTTCCTACGTTTCCTCCTGGACCGAGATTTGGAAGGGGTGACCACCTCACATGGCAACGGTGGGGGTAGGCTCAATTACATGTGCCTTACCATGAGGTTTGGAAACCTCGGACTCACTGTGCGGCATGGGGTGGGCACAGTGGTATCGCAATGTAGCTCTGGTACTGCTGCTGGTTGCCAGCAACAGGCAAGAGGAGCTCATTGCCCAAAACAGACGTGAAGGGATCCTTGCCCACAACAAACATGAGGGGCAACACCTCACCTCACCAGGATCAGACATCACTACTGACACCTTGCCAGGATCAGACATCACTACTGGCACCGCGCCAGGATCGGGTATCACTGGCACCACGCCAGGATCGGGCATCGCAGGCACCACGCCAGGATCAGGCAGCATCGCTGGCACCACGCCAGGATCAGGCAGCATCACTGGCACTGCGCCAGGATCAAGCAGCATTGCTGGTACCGCGCCAGGATCAAGCAGTATCGCTGGCACCGCGCCAGGATCAAGCAGCATCGCTGGCACAGCGCCAAGATCAGGTAACATTGGCACCGCACCAGGTTCAGGCATCACAGATGGCTCTTTGCCAGGCAGGACTGGCTGCTCTTTGCCAGGCAGGGCTGGCTGCTTTTTGCCAGGCAGGACTGGCTTCATATTGTCAGACAGAGACAGAACTGGCTTCTCATTGCCAGACAGAGACAGAACTGGCTTCTCATTGCCAGACAGAGACAGAACTGGCTTCTCATTGCCAGACAGAGACAGAACTGGCTTCTCATTGCCAGACAGAGACAGAACTGGCTTCTCATTGCCAGACAGAGACAGAACTGGCTTCTCATTGCCAGACAGAGACAGAACTGGCTTCTCATTGCCAGAGACAGAACTAGCTTCTCATTGCCAGAGACAGAACTGGCTTCTCATTGCCAGAGACAGAACTGGCTTCTCATTGCCAGACAGAGCTGGCATCTCATAGCCAGACAGGCCTTGCTTCTCATTACCAGACAGGCCTGGCTTCTTATTGCCGGACAAAGACAGAACCGATTTCATATTGCCAGACAGAGACAGAACTGACTTCATATTGCCAGACAGAACTGACTTCAAATTGCCAGACAGAACTGGCTTCATATTGCCAAACAGAGACAGAACTGGCATGCTGCCGATTGGTACTGGGGTTGCGGCTCTACATGTAATACAACCAGTAATAATATGTAGGGAATGTTTTTTGGCTGCCAGTCGCTGCTCATAGCCAGCCAATTGTGTCTTTAAAACCCTACAGCCATCAGAGGTATCTACATAAGTCTGAGGTTTATTATCAGATGCCATGAGCGACATAACCTCCATGGGTACTTCATCCTCTGGCCGAAAAGGATTCATCCTTCATGGACTCGGGTGGTTTATAAGAGTCAAGTGCCTCCTCCTCAGGCCTGGTTACCCTAGAGAGGGTTCTCCTAGACCTGGACAGTTCAGGAGGTCTGAACTCAAATTGGGTTCTGGCGCCATCGGACTCTCCGCGGGGTCTGGCACCATCAGATCCCCTGCGTGGTCTGGCACTATCCGACTCCAGCTGGGTCTGGCACCATCAGACCCCCTACGTGATCTGGCACCTTCTGATTCCCAGCCGGGTCTGGCACCATCAAATCTCATGCAAGGTCTGGCTTTAGCGGCCTTACTGTGGGACATGGGCACAGTTGGCACTCGGCCAGTATTGGGGCGCACTGGCCCTCCACAAGTCTGGAGGTGCACTGGTACTCCACCAGTGTCAGGATGCACTGGCTTGAGGGGGCAACCAGACAAAAAGTGCAACTAACTGGCACAATAGAAACATAGATTGTAATCACATCTTCTGTTCCTTTCATCAGGAGAAAGCGGACCACGAACCCTGCTTTCAAATGAGACCTGATTGCCAGAGTCTAGAAACAGGCTCCGTAACCCTTTGAGGTGAACCACAAATTCCTCAAACATATGCAATAAGGTTTCCAGCACGGTACACATCTCTGCGGGCTTATTTATGGGCTGGGTCATTATGTGACGGTGGCGGTACCACCAGGCATGCGCCAAGGTGAGGCCCTGGTTCCTGAGAGAAGCCCCTATGTGCGGAGATGCACTGTAAACAGCAAGGATAGGTGAGAGCAACACCGGGTTAACTAAAGACCTATGTACGGCCATACCAAAGATGCCCTACACTGAAAGGCCGGTCTTTAGGATAGCCGGATCTAATCTAAAGGAAAGTATTACCTTGAAGCCATACGGAGTCTTTTGTTGAATGCAGATGACTGGGTTTCCTGGAAACGGTACAGACAAGGAATATAGCATAGAATAGTCACATAGAGGGAAGCCAAAGGTCATAACCAGAGAGTATGTCATACAGGATACAGGAATCAGAACCAGAAGGGAAGTCAGCCAAACCAAAATCAGTAACCGGGGAATCAGAATAGAACATAAACAGCAAACCAAAATACAGCAATTGACAGAACTAAATACACAGAAGGAACTGACATAAACTTGAACAGAATAACAGAGGCATAAACTGAGCAAGGATATACAAACTGAGGATAACAGGAATGCAGCAAGGAGCTCTCAGGACACAACTAGTAAGGAGACCAGGCAACGTAAAATGACCCAGCAATGTACCATAGGTACATTGCTCTAATATAGGCAGGAGAATCAAGACAAGGATCAACAGGTGAGCAGAGCACAGAACACCAATTAACCCCTGGGTAGCCACCCAGGAATTGGCAGCAACAGAAACACTAGGGAAAAAACACAATATACAAATACAGAGGGCAGGGAGACAGGGTTGCCAGCATGGAACGTAACAATTGCCCCCAGCTCAGATGGATATATTTGCCCCCAACTCATACATGGATTTATTGCCCCAGCTCACACATGGATATATCGCCCCCAGCTCACATGGATATATTGCCCCCAGCTCACATGGAAATATTGTCCCAGCTCACATGGATATTATATATTGCCCCCAGGTCACACATGGATATTATATTGCCCCCAGCTCACATGGATATATTGCCCCCAACTCACATGGAAATATTGTCCCCAGCTCAAACATGGATATTATATTGCCCACAGCTCACACATGGATATTATATTGCCCCCCCCAACTCACACATGGCTATTATATTGTCCCCAACTCACACATGGATATTATATTGCCCCCAGCTCACATGGAAATATTGCCACCAGCTCATACATGGATATTATAGTGCAGGCACAGCTCAGATGCACAATACTTTAAGGGTGCTGCCAAGGCATGGTTCAGGAACCTGACACTCACAGTGTATTCATTTAATGTTTTCCCTTGATTAATGGGTAGGCTACATGCCACACTGTTTATTATTTTTATTGTATTTCCCTGCTGTAATGGCATTTTAGGGGTTATTATTAGCGATGAGCTGTTCGGTTCAATCTGTTCGGAGTTCGCATCGAACATCGGCCATTCGGCTGTTCGCGAACTCCGAACATTTCCGTGTGTTCGGTTCGAGTTCGCCCACAATGTACCACAATGGACCACAATGCACTTTTCCACTTTCCTGAAGCTTGTAATTGGCTACAGCCTTGCACCTGACCACAGGTCAGGTGCAAGACTATGCCAATCACGGCTCAGAGTCCTGATTGGGCAAATTTTGCCCAATCATGGGCTCACAGAGCTAAGTCCCACAGCACACTATATAAGGCTTCACACAGCCCCCAGCACGTGTTTTTTGAGAGGAGATTGTTCTGTTAGTGTGTCTTCTCAGTGCCAGCAGCTATTTGGGGGGTCTCACTTCAACAAGATATCTGGGAATTGTTGTAATCTGTGTGTTCTCACTGCCAGCAGCTATTGGGGGGTCTCACTTCTACAAGATATCTGGGAATTGTTGTAATCTGTGTGTTCTCACTGACAGCAGCTATTGGGGGGTCTCACTTCTACAAGATATCTGGGAATTGTTGTAATCTGTGTGTTCTTACTGCCAGCAGCTATTGGGGGTCTCACTTTTACAAAATATCTGGGAATTGGTGTAATCTGTGTGTTCTCACTGTCAGTAGCTACTGGGGGGTCTCACTTCTTCAAGATATCTGGGAATTGTTGTAATCTGTTTGTTCTCAACTGCCAGCAGCTATTGGGGGGGGTCTCACTTCTACAAGACATCTGGGAATTGTTGTAATCTATGTGTTCTCACTGCCAGCAGCTATTGGGGGGGTCTCACTTCTACAAGATATCTGGGAATTGTAATCTGTGTCTTGTCACTGCCACCCATTGTGGGGCTCACTGATTTTATAGGAGGTTCCTGGTAATTGTAATCTGTGTCTTGTCACTGCCAGCTATCAGGGGGTCCCACATACTTCTAGCAGATATCTGGGAATTGTAATTTGTGTCTTGTCACTGCCACCCATCAGGGGGTCTCACTGATTTATAGGAGGTTCCTGGGAATTGTAATTTGTGTCTTGTCACTGCCACCCATCAGGGGGTCTCACAGACTTGTAGCAGATATCTGGGAATTATAACCTGTGTCTTGTCACTGCCACCCATCAGGGGGTCTCACAGACTTGTAGCAGATATCTGGGAATTATAACCTGTGTCTTGTCACTGCCACCCATCAGGGGGTCTCACTGATTTATAGGTGGTTTCTGGGAATTTTAATCTGTGTCTTGTCACTGGCTGCCAGCTATCAGGGTGTCTCACTGAGTTAGACCAGAGTTCTGGAAATCTTTAATCTAGATAACACAGTTGAATCAGAGTTCTGCATATCTCCAATTGTTTATAACAGAGTTGAATCAGAGTTCTGTATATCTTAAATCTATATATGAATCTTAATAGGAATTCGTTCACAATGATGTCACAATTCCTTGGTTGTCAGTATATGATCACTATAAGAGAAAAATCAACTAATTGCGCAGTATTGTAATACACATAGATCAATATGTACTCAAAAATGGAAAAGGGTCACTCACAAACGAAGAGCCTATAGGCTCTTGATATTCGCCTTTAAGCCTCTATGGGGGGCTTCTCCCATCAATCAGAATGTGGCTTGGTGTGGTCAGATGGTTAGCACTTTGAACGAATTTATGAGCCTCCCAGTAAGTGGCTCAGTATTTGGGCTTTGGACCACTTTAGGATGGTCCCACCTCTTTCACAGAATTCCCACTGAATGGATATGGTCAATATCCAGAAGATTTGGTAGAAAAAGGGATTTATTACAAAATAAAAAATATATATAATATAAAATAAATAGTATAGACAAATTCAGGCTTCCAATTCCGAAACGGGTTTCTCTTGCTCGAACTGCAAGCTTCATCAGTCGAATCCGACTGTGTTCACTGTGTAACTAAATATAGCGCCAAACACTTCTAACTTCGTAAGGTGTTAACACCCATATTAAATCTATATATCACTCACCATGTCAGAAAGACCAAAAAGGACAGGCAGACGCTCCCAGACACAGATAAGAGGGCAAGCAGCCTCTGTGTCGGGAGGCTGTGCCTCTGGTCGTCGTGGACGTGGTGCATCCTCTGCAGGGGCACGCTTGTCCTTTCTAACTGGTGCTGGCCATCTTAAGCAGCAGCAACATACGGAGGATTTGGTGGATTGGCTAACCATGCCATCCTCATCCTCCGAGTCCTCTGCCAGCCAGGCTTGTAGTGCTTTACAGTCCACCTCAGCTGCCAAAACATCTAATTCAGCCTCCATGTCCATAGCTACTCCTGCCATAGCCTCACTATCACACACGGAGGAGTCAGCTGAATTGTTTGACTACAATGACAGTGACATGCTGCTTGAGGATGTGCAGCAACTACAGTGCTCTGATTCAAACTCTGAGGTTGAGGAAGGGAGTATAATCAACCTAGAGGAAGGGGGTGCCAGTGACACACAAATAACTGACACTCATGTTGCCCCAGCAGCTGCAGCATACTGCCAAGTTTGCTCCAGTGACTAGAAGATAGGGGGTGATGACGATGATGAGGTCACTGACTCCACC
This sequence comes from Leptobrachium leishanense, assembly GCA_009667805.1. Lineage (NCBI taxonomy): Eukaryota > Metazoa > Chordata > Amphibia > Anura > Megophryidae > Leptobrachium > Leptobrachium leishanense. The sequence goes on from CM019065.1 coordinate 239,884,577, forward strand.
TGGGTGCCTGATCGAACAGAGGAGTCAAGGGAGGAGGAGGAGGCACAACAAAAACGAGGCAGAATGTCCTCTATAACCAACCGTAGCCAGTCCTAGGCATCAGAAGTCACAGCTGCTCAGGTGCAGAGCGCAGTTGTCTCAAAGCACATGTACAGGAAGTCTGCTGTCTAGGAGTGCTTTAAGAAATGTGCAGCAGACCGCACCGTTGCTATTTGTAATCTATGTCAGATGAGTATCAAGCGTGGGAAAGACATCCTACGCTTGGGTACCACGTGGTTGAGGTGACATATGACCACCTGCCACGCATCCCGTTGGCATAGCACTTTGCATAGATCCTCCTCCTCCTCCTCTGTATCTTCCCCCACTATATGTCATGCCATGTCATTGCCTACAATCTCCACTGACATGGATGATGCTACAGTAATGGGTGTACCAGGTCCTTTCTCAGAATGTGACAGCATCCCATCAGCTGAAGATTTACGCATTCAGATTACTGTCAGGTAATGTACCGGGGTGGTACAGAAATTGCAGGATTCTGAGCCCGGGATGCGGTGACGCCAAAACAGGGGTCTGCGCTGAGGATGAGGTTGCTACTGGAGGCAGCAAAAACAAATAAATGTGAAGCAGGGGAAAATCAGGAAACACAATACCGGAGGGTCTGGAAACACACAGGTTTGGTTCAATGGCAGGTTTTGGTTTTCAGAAAACCACAGGGGAGCTACAACACAGGTTCTCTCTTGCTGAGAGCAAATACAACTAATGTTGAAGCAGGGAACAGAAGGGGTGTGGCACTTTTATTACCAGAGAGGTCAGATGACCTGGAGTGTGTGGATGTGTGTTTTGGTGCTTTTAACTATGTAGCTTCTGGAACACAGCGCTGGAAACAGGACTGACACGAAGTGCAGGATTTGGAAGGGTGCTGCCCTGCATGGGTCAGGATCCTTACATACTCCCCCTTTTAAGGAGTGACCTCTGGGCGCTCAAGAATTGGCACCTCCAGCTTGGGCACGGGTCTTCCTTTGCCGTCTCCTTGATTTAGTTTTGGTGGTTTTCTGGTTCTGTGCCAGGTATACCAGCGAACTTGATCTTTATTCCCCAGATGATTCTTGATTGTTCAGGACAGTCTGTGACTCAGTATCACCAGGAACATGGGTAAGACATAGCCTTTGAAACTCTGGAATGGAGTCCACATCAGAAAATGAACATCTGGGAGAAGTGACAACTGGAGACAGATGGGGTGCCAAGGAACAGGAGGAGATCTTGATCCAGGGGCTGTGGGGGATAGGAGAGTCCATCTTGGTCACTCCTGGGGTCCTCCTGGAAGCAATGGATTCATACTGATAAGTGTTTGGACTGGCAGCCGGCACAGAGGTAAAGGTGCATAAGTATATCCCTCTTTGACCAGGTGAGGTTTCACTTTCTATTTCACTGCGTCCTTGTCCATTACCGAAGTTTGGGGTTCACCCACCAAGGGCTGAGGATTGGGGATACCAGTGGTGTTCTCTGGCAGCGGTACTTGGGTGGAGGTCTGGATCTCCTGCAACTGTGATTGCAAGATTTCATGGTTGCACCGGAGTTTCCGCATAACTTCAGTGTAAGTACCAACCTGGGCTGCAAGGGCGGTAACAGTTGAAACAAGTGCTGGAAATCCTGTGGATGAATCAACAGCACCATAAGCTGGCTCCATGCTGGTTAGAGGTGGCTGAAAGTCCATGGGATCAGGTTCTGCTGGCACAGTATTTTCATTCTCCATGGAAATATATTCATGCACCAGGGTTTTTCTAGGAGCCGGCTTGGGTAGGGGTGACAGCCTTGCTACCAGGGTTCTCCTGGGGGCAGGTGTGGGTACCGTGGGATTTCTAGGAGCCAGTTTAGGCAGAGGTGACAGCTTTGGTACCGGGGTTCTTCTGGGTGCCGGTTTGGGTGCAGCGGGTTTTCCAGGAGCCGGCTTGGGCAAGGGTGCTGGTCTTGGTACCGGGGCAGACCTAGGTACTGGAGGTCTCACCAGGGCAGACTTGGACACCAGTACAGGTTTGTGTACCGGGGCTGAGTGCTTGGTTGGCCTTACGGGACAGCTTGCCAGCCAGTGGGTTGGCACGGCACAGTACAGGCACAAACCTTCAGCTTGTCTCCTAGCATGCTCCTGTGGCGATAGCGGTCCATAGGTTTTTCTTGCAGGAGGAGTGCACACTCTGCCAGATGAGCCACACACAGACTGTAGTAGCTCTCTCATGAATTCAGTCCGGTGTGTAAACAGTTCTTGCAGGGTTTTCTTAACCAGCTCCACCACGACATGGATCACCGTGGGTTCAGCATTAGGCTTCAACATTTTGTCAGGTACTGTACCGGGGTGGTACAGAAATTGCAGGATTCTGAGCCTGGAATGCGGTGATGCCAAAACAGGGGTCTGCGATGAGGGGTGAGGTTGCTACTGGAGGCAGCAAAAACAAATAAACGTGAAGCAGGGGAAAATCAGGAGACACAATACCGGAGGGTCTGGAAACACACAGGTTTGGTTCAATGGCAGGTTTTGGTATTCAGAAAACCACAGGGGAGCTACAACACAGGTTCTCTCTTGCTGAGAGCAAATACAACTAATGTTGAAGCAGGGAACAGAAGGGGTGTGGCACTTTTATTACCAGAGAGGTCAGATGACCTGGAGTGTGTGGATGTGTGTTTTGGTGCTTTTAACTATGTAGCTTCTGGAACACAGCGCTGGAAACAGGACTGACACGAAGTGCAGAATTTGGAAGGGTGCTGCCCTGCATGGGTCAGGATCCTTACAATTACGTTGCCCGGGCTGCTGCAGCGTAAGAAAAAATATAGTCCCAACCATCCCCAACCACAGCGTCTAAATGCCAGCTTAGCAAAATTACTCGCATTACAGCTGCTGCCTTTCCAGCTGGTGGACTCTGCTTCCTTCCGTGAATTTGCTAAATGTGCTGTACCACAGTGGCAGGTTCCAAAACGCCATTTCTTTTCACGGAAAGCCATTAAAGCACTATACCAGCACGTGGAAGACAATGTTATGGAGTCATTGGGAAAGGCAGTCAGCAGCAAGGTGCACATGACTTTAGACACGTGATCCAGCAAGCATGGACAGGGCTGTTACATTTCCTTCACAGCACACTGGGTAACTCTGATTGCAGCTGGGAGGGATCCAGGATGGGGCTCTGTGCTGGAGCTTGTTCATACACCACGCCTCCAGAAAGCTGCTTGTATGAGGTCTGTCTGCTCTACCACCTCTTCCTCCTCCTCCTTCTCTGTCTCTGGTGAAGTGGCAGTTAAACCGACGCGTGGCAGGGGCTACGCAATGGCTCAAGCAAAAAGATGCCATACTGTGCTTGAGCTGGTTTGTTTAGGGGACAGGAGCCACACCAGGCCAGAAATTCTGTCAGCTCTACAGGGGCAGATACAGAGATGGTTAACACCACACCAGCTTCAGCTGGGAATGGTCGTCTGTGATAATGGCAGCAACCTTCTCTCCACCCTACGCCAGGGTAAGTTGACGCATGTACCATGCCTAGCACACATCCTAAACCTGGTGGTACAGCATTTCCTAACCAGGTACCCAGGGCTGGCAGAGCTTCTCAGCCAGGTCAGAAAAGTCTGCAGCCACTTCAGACGGTCATTCCCAGCAAGTGTTCGCCTGGCAGAAATTCAAAGAGAATTCCACCTTCCCACAAACCGTCTGATCTGTGACATGCCCACCAGGTGGAACTCGACATTAGCAATGCTGCAGCATCTGCACAAGCAGCAGAGGGCCATCAATGAGTACCTGTGTGAGTATGGCACAAGGACAGGTTCAGGTCAACTTGTTTTTTTCCCCCCGCAGTGGCTGATGATCAAGGATGCATGCACTGTACTGTCACCATTTGAGGAGGCAACGAGGATGGTGAGCAGGGACAGTGCATGCATCAGTGACACATTTCCTTTAGTGTTCCTGCTGGAGTACACTCTGCAGGGAATTATAGATGTGGCACTAGAGGCAGAGCAGCAGGAGGAAGAGGAGTCCTTCCCTAGCTCTCAAGGCCCCAGTGTTTACACAGACAGCATTCCAGCGGGTCCTCAGATCAGACAGGAGGAGGATGAGGAGGAGGAGGAATATTTAAGTAGTGGGGGCAATGAAGGTGGGGATTCCTCAAGGGAGGGTTTTGTGTGCCCAGAAACCCAAGGACTAGTACGTGGCTGGGAGGAGGAAGTGCACAATGGGATCATCCTCATTGACCAGGAAAACTCTGAAGCTACCTCCAACCTACGCTGCATGGGCTCCCTTATCCTGCAAAGCCTGCTAAAGGACCCCAGGATTCGTGCTATCAAGGAGAGGGATCATTACTGGTTGGCAAGCCTTCTTGATCCATGATACAAGGGTAAAGTTGCAGAGCTCATCCTGCCCGCACAGAGGGAGGACCGGATGAAACAACTTGAGTACGCTTTAAAGCCAGAACTTAGCCAATATGCTCTGCAGCTACTAGGTTGCCCTTCATCCAGCGTGCTTTCTGAAAGGACGTTCAGTGCCGCTGGAGGTTTTGTCACAGACAAAAGAGTGCGTCTGTCCACCGACTCTGTAGACCAGCTGACATTTCTAAAAATGAATCAGTCCTGGATCAGGAGCTATCAATCCCCTGATGCTGACGTAACTGAATAGATCAGGGATCTCTTCTGCATTACCAAAACCTCCACCCCTGCACTCTTCCACAATACCTCAGAGGGGTTACATTGTGAAGGCACTAGCTGGCACCAAAGGCCTAATATTTGGGTGCACTGACGCGTGTACCAGATTCCAATCATTTTAATATTTGAATGCAGAGTCCACCCCTGCACTCTTCCACAATACCTCAGAGGGGTTACGGTGTGAAGGCACTAGCTGGTACCAAAGGTCCAATTTTAATGCACCTGTTGTTACTTTCATCCAAAGCCTGCATAAGTTTCACCATAATTTTGCCAAAAAATCACTAAACTGTTCTGCGTGTCCCAAATTGTCTCCTCTTTTCATACAGGCTGCCGCCCCAAGCAGTTGTTTATGAATAGATTAAAGGAAAATATTTACCGTCATTTGAAATGTAATTTTTTGGTTTTTAAATGTTTCTATACATCCTACAAATCCGCCACTTCACAGGCAGGTTATGGGGACCTCCTAGGCACGATATTTGAAGGAATTTTTCGTTTTTATTCTTAACCTTTATTTCATGGAAAACTCACTGTTCCTTTAAAAACTTTTTTTTAAAACTTTTTGTCCTTGTTTCCTGTCCCCCAGGGCACTACCTGGACCCCCATAAACTTTTTATGGCAAATATCTTGCATATATGCCCTCTTGGAGGGCACTCTAAAAATCAAACTTTCGAGTCCCATTGACTTGCATTAAGTTCAGTTCGTGTTCGAGTTCGAACTCGAACTTTTGAAATTGTTCGAAAGCGAACCGAACACGGGGGTGTTCGGCTCATCACTAGTTATTATGGAAGTTAGACTCTAAAGGGTCAATTCATCTTTAGATCCTTTGCTTTTTGTCACATTTTGGGGAATCAATTTTGCCGAAAATATGGTGAATTCCCTATTTAGTGAATGGTCACCATAATTTGCGAAAATTGGAGTCGCTGAAGCAGTTATTGGATGTCGGTGAAAACAGCCGAATTGCGGCAAACAAAATATTGAATTTACAGTATGTATCAGGTTAGTACAACAAAAAGGTATCATTGCACCACATTACTCAGGGATTTTGAAATCTTATTTATATATACTTATTTAGTTTGTTCAGTGGTATGACTTAGTGGCGAAAATTATTAGTGCCCCCCCCCCTGTTTTGACTGTGCTAACTTATGTGCCCCCCCTATATATTGCTCATAGAGTCGCCACTGCATATATATATATTAGGGCTGGTACTGATTAAAATTTTCTTTTTCGATTAATCAAATTTTTTTTAATCCTGCGCCAGTCGCTGTGTGTGATGCGTGCGTCACACGCGTCACACATGTGACTGGGGGCCGTGCTTTTCACGCTGCTGTAGGGCCACCCAGGGCCCCATTAAGCCAGTACAGCTTTGGATTCGGACTCCTAGAGTCCGATACCGGAGCTGATGGGCCCCCCCGATCAAAATAAATGTAATCGATCAAAAATTTGAAAGATTAATCAATTAATTAATCGTTAATTTCCTCAGCCCTAATATACAGTGTGTATATATATATATATATATATATATCATGAGTCCCTAAGAATAACTCTGACACAGAAGGATTCATAAATTATAGGATTATATAGAACAGGACAACACCGCTGCTCTATTTTGAATGGTAATGACAAACTCCTGTATTTAACCTGTTGCCGGCGGGAACTCCTGGCAGCAGTGTGTCCCACTGGCACTGAAGCCAGCCTTCAGCACACTTTCATTGCGCGTGTGCGCTGATCGCGTCATTGGTTGCCCAGTCCAGTGGCAGTAAATGATGCAATCAGTGTGCATACAATAGGTGGACTAATCGTGTCTATGGGCAGGCTGCAAGGTGTGCCATGCTGGCCCGTGACATTTAGGCCCACACGACGAGGGGACGACATAGTATGCCCCAAGGCATCAAAGGGTTAAATATATCTTAAAAAGTCTTTAGAAGAAATTGCATGAAGTGAGCGAAATTTGTCAAAATCCATGGTTCGACCTTCTTGAAATCTTATTATATTTTTTATAATCAACAGTTTTCACAGTTGTTTACAAAAAGAACTGTGGAATCAACTAACAGATTTAAAGAAAAAATTAGTAACCAAAGATAAAAGGTGTAAAGGTTCCTGCTCAGATGAGCTTACAGTCTAGATGACTCATTTCTTACTCTCAAGCCTATGCAACAACTAGGCTGCACTCTCTGCTCCTGAAGACACTGGTTTATACCAGAGAAACGCGTTGAGCCAATATTTTTATTTTAGGGACCCTTTAATCCTTGCTCTGGAAACTGTGTTTTTTCTGGCTTGATAGAAATATTCCTTACCTACTGGGAGTGCTCCCAAATTAGGCATCTAGCTCAGTTTCAATGCACTGAGGCCAGGCTGTTTGTTTGTGTTTTTTTTGTTTTGGGGTTTTTCCAAGCCTGTATTGTTTGTTCCTGATAAGGCTCTTCATAAAGGCTGTGTGTTTTCTCATGCTTTCCTATACCCATAGACCCTCGAAGGCCTGTTTCCATTCATCATATTTGATACTTACAATGTTTCCACACTGCCTTTTATTCCCTCTATAAGTTTCCAGGGAGGGTCCAGCATTGTGCTAGTATCTCCAATCTAACATACTCCCAAACTTGCTTTATGGCCTCTTTTTTGTAATGGCCTTTATTTTATTTATGTTCTCGCCTCCGCTGAGACATGTATACGTTATGTTTGTCCTAGGTAAGCACTGCGACTGTGTCTGTCTGCCTACCACAATACAGCTTTGAAAGCATATTTTTTTTTACTGTATTTCTCATTAAAAGCTAAGTTTTATTTTATTCTTTGGCTATCTCCACTATCTTTTGCAATTGTTAGGTTGGGGTTACCCCCCCCCCCCATCACCAACAGTGGCAAGAGCGTTTTTTCTATGTTCAATAGATTTCTCCCCACAACTATCTTGGTACACCCTGTGAGTGTTTTTGTCTACAGTCTAGATGAGTAGGGATGGAAGGGAACAAGAATAGTTGCCATTTTATTAGTGGTGAGGATTTCTAATGCTAGTGTTTGTATTAGAAATGGTGTCCGAGAAATCAAGAAGTACAGCACTTCGGGCTCGGTTGAAGTGTCTTTTTATTGGAGGCCTTGCCCACTAAGGTGCCAGCAACATTTCAGCCAACTGGCTTTTACAAAGCATGGCAGAAGACCGTATAGGCTGAAACATTGCTGACACCTTAGTGTGCAAGGCATCCAATAAAAAGACAGCATAACAGAGCCAACGAATGCTGGTACTTCTTGCTTCCTTGGACTTCATTCTGGGTGTGAAAAAAACCAAGTATTGAGTGCACTGTGGAGCAGAACTGCCCCTAAGTGAGTGAATGATTTCTAAACCCCTTTTTTGTGTGTATTAGAAATAGTGATTGGTATGGTGGTGAGACATGTTAGAAAGAATATAATGATGTTGGAAGGGTAAGTGAGAAGGATCAGTCAGGAATGTGATATGCAAACCTTAAGAGATTGGTTGAGAGGGATTTTTTGAAGCGCCAGAGGTTAGGGGAAGTCTGTTACAGTGAGGTAGGTCCTTCCACAGGACCAGGGCCTCTACTAAGGAGTGTTGGAGGCGTGAGTTAGCGTTGCAGGTGGAAACAGATGAGATGCGGAAGAGGACTGCAGACCAAAGGGATATAGAGGGTGCACATGTGGAGTAGGGACAGGGGCTGACTGACCCATTGGGGAATCGGGCACTGCCCGAGGGCCCGCGGGTCGGTAGGTGCCCGGTTTGGGGCAACACAGTGGGCCCCTGCCAGTTTCCCTCTGATCATGGAACTTAACAGGCAGCCAGCGGCGCACTCTGAAAATGCCGTGGTGGCGCCTGCGCCGCCCCCTCACGTGACACGTCACATGACGGGTCGGCGCAGGTGCCACCACGGCATTTTCAGAGTGCGCCGCTGGCTGCCTGTTAAGTTCCATGATCATCAGAGGGAAACCGGCGGGGGCCCACTGTGTCATCCTAAACCGGGCCCCTACGGACCCACGGGCCCTCAGACAGTGCTGACGAGGAGCCGGTGAGCAATGGGGGGCAATATATATCCAAGTCTGAGCTGCTGGGGGCAATTTATATCCATGTTTGAGCTGCTGGGGGCATATATATCCATGTTTGAGCTGTTGGGGGCAATTTATATTCATGTTTGAGCTGCTGGAGGCATATATCCATGTTTGAGCTGCTGGGGGCAATTTATATCCATGTTTGAGCTGCTGGGGGCAATATATATCCATGTTTGAGCTGCTGGTGGCAATTTATATCCATGTTTGAGCTGCCGTGGGCATTATATATCCATGTGTGAGCTGCACATTACTGTGGGTTTTATTGCTGTGGAGCTCTGTAATACGCTCATACACACTGCACATTCCAGTGAGTTTTTATTGCTGTGGAGCTCTGTAATGTGCAGTGTGTCAGGACTCTACAGTATCTGTTAAAGTGACCGTCAGTTTCCCACATTTTCCACAGGGGCTTTCTGTGCCGGGGTGTAGCCTTAGCTGCAATGAGTGGGTGATGGCTGTTGCAGCAGTGCGGTGGCCATCTGTAAGTATGGAGGGGGGGAACAATTCGCTGCTGGGTCCAAGTGGATTTTCAAAAAGGTTATTTTTAGGAGTTCAGAAATAAATTCTTTAGCACAATAATGTACATGTGGGTGTTGTGTTGTAGAGGGTGGGTTTTTATGGGTGTGGACTCCTGTGGATGCGGAACAAGGGGGCCCCATGACCTTCTATTGCCCGGGGGCCCCATTAGATGTCAGTCCGCCCCTGAGTAGGGAGGACATGTAAGAAGGGGTAGAGTTATTGAGGGCATTAAAGATGAATGAGTCAGCTATAACAATGAGTTCAGTCATTTAAATTGCAACCTGAAAGGAACAGGAAGCCAATGGAGTGACGAGTAGAGGGGTGAGGTATGTGAGAAGCAGCAGATGAGAAATATAAGCCTGGCAGCAGCATTCATCACATCTTACAAAGGAGCAATGTGGGCTTTGGGCAGGTGTCACGTCCCACGCCGTCCTTGGGTCATGGCGGCTCGCAGTCATAGCAGCCATTTAAAAATGAGACACCTGAGGCCTGGTTCCTTGCCCTGCCATGGTTTTCACTCCTCTCAGTATGTTCATTGTGTATACTTATCAGATAACCTGTGTATGACTTCTGGCTTTGCTAATGATTTCTCCTGACTGTTAACCCCTTGGCTCCTGACTGACAACCCACTCTGATATAACAACCCCTGGCATTTGGCTGACGACCCACTCTGGTATAATGACCCCTGGCATTTGGCCAACGACCCGCTCTGCTATAACGAACCCTGGCATTTGGCTGACAACCTGCTCTGGCATTACGACCCCTGGAATCTGGTTCACGTGTATTCTGGTATTAACTCCTGGTGTCTGTTGTTCTGTTGGTGTATACCTCTGGTACTGTCTGTGCTTGGAAATAGGTACAAGTCCGGCCACTTCAAGGACGTACAGAGTAGGATAGTTGTTCTGCGTACAGGGATTAGGCATAATAAGTAGGAGGTACATGACATTAGGCCACTAAGGATCGTGTTACAGTAATCAAGTATTGCTATAATAAGGGTATGGATGAGCACCCACTGTATATTGCGTCAGAAATAGATGACGAAGCTTGTTAAATTCAGCATCCTTAAATTAACTAAACAATTTTGGTTGCAGATTTCGGAGAGCTTTCCTGTTCCTCAGGATAGGTGAGAATGGGAAGAGTTAGCAAGCGACATTCTAGTGTAGAGCCAATTTGTCCCATATCCATAAGGAATTCAACATAGCTGGACAGTTTGTGTGCAATAAAGACCATTGGGGCTTTGAGAGCCATATCCAGACGAAAGGTAGATCAGGTTGAATAAAGTCCAATCCAAATTCCACCCTGCACCTAGAAATGACCAGGTAGTGCCAAACAACAATTTGCGGTAGCTAGCTGTTCCGGGAAAGTAGTATGTGATAAGACATGGTGAACCAGGACTACCTAACCTCCTAGGTCCTATTCAGCACATGCCAGGTAACACTGTACTTCTCATTTCCCAAAAGAATTATGTAGGGTTTGAAACAAACACAAGCACAGGGAATACATTAATTTTAACACAATGGACAATGCCTATCCACAAAGCCATGTACCTTTTCCAGCATTTGCAGGTCGATTTAAATATTCACAATGAAGGGACATAATTGGCACCATACAAATCCTCTACCCTAGGGGTAAGATGGATCTTTTGATTGGAAAGTGAAAAGTGCCCGTTACTGCCTGGCATTTATTATTGGGTTTGTAAACTGGAATCACTACATACTGCCCGTATATATTTTATAACCCACAAGGAAAGAAAAGGCCTGCAAAACAAGTAAGTGGTATTTTCATATGCAGCAAACACATCTTCTCTTGGTGGTTTGATAGTTGCGATGGGAAGAGGAGAACTGCTCACACACTCTAATTTCAGTCTTCATATTATAGAGTCCGTGGCACTCTACACCTCATCTCTGGTTCTATCGTTTGTCTAATTCCCCATTATATGTTGTAAATAGCTGTGGAAACGTTTGGTGCTATATACAGGATAGTGATAATTGTATGATGCTGTTACATTATACACTGCTAAAGCCATAAAAATTTGCAAAAAATCAAGGGAACAAATTGGCTACACCGAACATTCACTAACCCTCCATGGAAAGTATGCCCTGAGTAGAATGTTCGCAAGCTCTATTGAAGGAAGCTAACTTTTCTATGTATGCAGTCCTTTATTATACTATTTGCAAGAAAAGGCTCTGTTGGATTTTCAAGCAGCTTGCTCTAAAGTTAATAGGGTTTTTTCTTCCGATGTAGTCCTGACTCCAGGATTGACCATTTGAGAGCTAAAAAGCAAATTAATGCAGTTTGTTTTTGTTAGCTTTATCTTTGCTTGAGAGAGACTCTTGAGTTTTGTATTTATTTGTTTCAACTCAATTTAAACCATCCTGTCTATTCTTTTCTTCTCCTCAGATCTCATTGTGGTCATTGCTTCAATCATCGTACTCAGTGTAGGATCGAATGGACAAGTTTTTGCCACATCTGCAATTAGGTTGGTGAGTTTATTAGGCTATGGAATTTGTGAGACGTGGCTCTGAGACTTTCTGAATGCTGGTGGCAGAGTAACACCTTCAAAAGCATAGAAAATTCTTAAAATACTGTTTTGCAACTCTCCTCACCAATACATATTTCTTTGCAGTTAAGGCAGATGGGTTTACTATCATTACGCCACCCCCTTGTGGTCGCCACAAAAAAAGTGTTAATAAAGTTGGAATTAAAACGGTTCCTTGATATTAGGATGCTAGAGAAAAAGGTTGTATTTGACAGGATAAAATGTGACACCTGCACAGTTTTTTCTATCAAACGTAGCACCATAGTAGCATCATTTTACTGACACCAGTAAGGTACAATATTGACACTGGTGTTTTAGAGTTAATGTTATTCTTACATCAAAAGAAGAAGCAGAATATGTTGCCAAAAATGAAATAAAAATTGAACAGAATCTGTTGGTTAGGGTTAGGGATTATGTTTAACCCTAATTCTAAAAGAAGCACAATTATTAACCCTAACCCCAGTGTCGATTTTACTGACATCAGTAAAATTACACTGGTATGTTGACAGTTTTACTGAAAAACTGCACAAATCCACTGTTTATTCTCGTCAACTACATTTTCCCTAGCATCCTAATTTAACGAAACATTTTTAAATTAAAAGGTGACTTATCACTACATTGTATCCTGAGGAGACCACACTATGGTATCTATGCACAAGATACTAGACAGGTGAGGATAAACAATAGGTCAAATTGTATCCGAAATCTACAGCAACCAGCAACTTCGTAAATAGTTTATGAACATTTGAAGAGGGGGTGCATTTGGAAATTTAAGGGCTAAGACTTTCTCTACCCAATTTTAAGCTGTCACCTCTGAGATTTGGCTAGACAGACTTCCTTTGTATCGATTTTATACCAGCCACTGCCACTATGTATTAACTCAAGTTGTAAATGGATCTCTTAACTATAGTATTTTGTCAGTCTACTATTTGAAACAAGAGACAGCTATAAATTTCCATGTCCATAATAGAGTAGTGGTTCCCAAGTCAGTGCCCACTTGCTTATTTTTATTGATTATTATAATTTTATGATAAATGATTAATGTAAAGCTATTTTATTAATTGGATAGTACAGACATGGGAAAGAGGTGCATGCAAGCCTTCTGATCAAAATCCAAACTGTCCAGCCTCACTTAGGACAGAACAGCAGATGGACAGAGGCCCAAAATCACCATTGTATGTGAATTTGAGGATTGCAGGGAGGAGTCGATGACCTTTGACTTTTTGCTTCACTTTTACTACTAAAAGAGTGTGATTGTGATGTTTCAGTAACAAGGATAGCACCTGCCGAATGCAGCCAGACTGAACGGGGGGGAGCCTGCTGCGGTCAGCAGAGAAAAAAGCCTCGTCGTTTTAAAATAATTGGGAATCCAAAAATTTCATATAAAAAATACAAAAAATTACTCCAAAAGTTTTAAATCAATAAATAAAAAGGCTTTTTACTTGCAAATGAGAAGAATAAATGTTTGAATAAATATTTATTAAAAACAGGGATTTTTTTACATTAAAACCTATGGGATTCGTCTGTTTAAACCTGTCGAAGGAAACCACCAAAAATCAGGGCACTTCACTGACATTTCGGTGCTTTTCTGCGTTCACTGAATAGATTAACCATTACTTCTCTATGGGAATTTAACTGCCGCCGAAGGGCAATGTATGTTGCTGTCCGTGGCCTGTGGTAATGAACACAACAGATTCAGCACCACGCCCAATGGACAGGGACACGCGAGTCTAAGACTTGAAACAGTATAACGATTTGATTCGTAAAAACGAAATCAATTTTGTTTTATACCGTCTCTTTTCCTTTTTGTTCCGTTTCAAAGTGCTTCTGAAATACGAATCGGTATATTTGTGTCTGAAATGCAATTCAGAAACTAAACGCATATATCTAGTTACACGTCTGTATAAAAATCTATGGAAACACTGGCTTGTCATCCCCACTGCCACCTTTCCATACCATTTCTCATTTTCACTCACTAATTTATTTGCGGTAAACCATCTCCTTTTCTTTGTCTCTCACTAGCTCTCCTTTCTCTCTTCAGGGGTATCCGCTTCCTACAGATTCTGCGTATGCTACATGTAGATAGACAAGGCGGCACTTGGAGGCTATTAGGGTCTGTGGTATTTATTCATCGGCAGGTAAGGGCACCATTCATAAACATTTTACCCATTTTCTAGGTAAATGTAAAATAGCTGCCTCGCTACGAAAATATATTTTGATGTGTCTTATTACAATTATTAAGTGCTCAATTTTAATCATGGAGCACAAACGGAGTTTGTGTTTTAAGGCTTATACCTCTTCAGGTATTTATTACTGGGCATTCTGCTTGAGTGACCAAGGTCAGGATTTTTTCACCATTTTTTAAACCAGAAATTTAGGGGAAGCGACTAGGATATCAAATATGAAAACAAAGAATGAAGGTAATGATGAATCAGGAAATATCTGTACTTAGCCTCCTCAAGCTCTTTAGCAATATCTCTTCCACTTCTCCAAATTACTTTACAATTGGTGTGATCTATGTAATGAACATGTCTTTAAAGCGAATTGACATTGAACAAAAGGAAACAGGTTTTCATTTTGGCTATACTGCACTAAATTTCCCAGTTTTGTATTGCCCAGTTCCCTTCAATGTCTGCTTCACAGACTAGATCTAGCTTTATTTAGCTTAATGAGCAGAACGCTCTGTTTTTCAGAGGAACAAAGCAATGCATACCCTCAACTGTACCTCTCATAAAAATATAATTATATAATTTGATTGACGCAGGTGTATATATTCTTGCATCAACCAAATAAGTCTAGGCCTAGGACAGCAGATGTTATTTCTCTTACAGGGTCAAAGATAATCGAAAAGTCACCGTACGTTTGGTGACTTTTCGTTCGCTTCAATTCGGCGCGATTCTGCGATCCTATTTCGGCGACCCTGCGGTGTATTCAGCAAGCACCACAGGGTCCCCGAAGTGCAAGGAAAACCCGCCTCAAACCCGATGAACACTCACCGCCAACCCGCTGAACACTCACTGCAAAACCAGCCGAACACTCACTAAAACACGCAAAACAGCTGGATTAACCCCGCCGAACACACTGGAGAAACCTGAGCAGCCGCCGATCACAGCGCAGAGCAGCCGCCGGAAAAAGCCGACACCGCAGACGAATGGAGTGAACAAAAAAAAACCAGTACGCTTGAATGTTTGAAAAGTGAAACACTAATGCAAACAAACTACAGAACGAAAATGTCTGAAATTTACATATAATGTCCAATGAATGATAATAAAAAGGGCTGTTACAGAAAAAAGAGAAAACGATTTTAAAAAAACGGGGGAAAAAAAAAATCGCAAATAAATCCCGAAAAATGCCTAAAAGATCCTAAAAAAATCAACAGTTTATTAGATATTGCATTAAAACGGGAATATTTTTAACATTGCAGCCTATGGAATTCGCCTGAATAAATCTGCCGCATGAAACCACCGAACAGCAGGGCAATTCGGCAACTTTTCACTGCTGGTTTTTGTTCTCTGAATAGATGAAGCATTGCTTCTCTATGGGGATTTCACTGCCCTCGAACAGGCACCGTATGTGCAGGCAATTCGCAACATTTGGCGAACTGCCTGCTCTCTGGATAGCCGAATGGCCAGGAAAGGTAACGTACGCAGATTGTCACTGTTTGGTTACCTTTTCGGCCACAATTCAGATCTCTTTGAATAACCCCGATAGTGATACAACATGTTGGAGATATGCAGGTGAATAACAGAGCTGCAAAACAAAAAAATTCCCAGCAATGCCTCCCTAAACTGTAATAAATGTTGGAGGGTGTTTGCCAGCATCAGATGTAAATACACCTCTGCTTTACACCCTTTACAATAGGGGTAATACACAAAGCCTCGCTGTCTACCGTGCTGCAAACAACCATAAAAATCAGTGCTGTCGTACGTGCGGTGCACTTTGGCTATCCAGAGAAGGAAAAACTAATAACAGCCAGAAAAGTTGCTGCAAATAACAGTGAGCAATGATGAGCGATGGTACCACTGGTACACTTACGAAAAAATAGTAAACTATCAGGTCTATTCAAAGAAAAGTAAAACTCAGGAGAATGACTGGAGAAGTGAAAATTCTAGGTCAAAATAGCCAAACCAGAAAAATTCTCCCACTTATCTCACTTTCCAAATCAACTATTTGGTCTAGACTGTTCTCTTCTCCTGCCAATTCTCCTGAGTTTCACCTTTCTCTGAATAACCCTGAACAGCTATTCTTAAATTGCTATTGTTTCAGAGTTGTTTGCCAAACCAGTAAATTCTGCAATTTTAAAGTGACTATCTCTGTAGCCCCCCCATACAAACTACAATGAAGCTAAGCTAAAGACTTCTGCTAAAACTCAGATGAAATGTAGACTAAATTACTAGGACAGAAAATCCTGGACTGAGAACTACCCTGAAGAACATCTGCAGACACTATGGTGTGAAGAGTATGGCAAACAACAGCTACAGTTCCTTAAATCATGAACTCACGTTAGTGTTTCCATATACGATTCGCGGACGTTAAATCACCCTTCTTTCAATGAAATAATGATGCTTAGTGAATAAACCCTTATGTGTTCTATGATGATACCTAGCTGTCATTAATTGTTCTTGAACCCAGGACGTACTTGAAAACGAGAGAAATCTCAATGTATCCTTCCTGGTAAAATCCTTTACAAAGAAATAAATACTAGATTGCTGATTTAAAAGGGCTGGGACCCGATGACAGATAATTTCTTAGTGCTCTGTTGTGTTTCTCTTTATCTCGGAGCCATAGTTACTAGTCTTTGATTTTCTGGTTCATCACTGGTTTCACACAAAATTCTTTTACCAGGAACTGATCACTACTCTATACATTGGGTTCCTTGGCTTAATCTTTTCTTCATACTTCGTGTATTTGGCGGAGAAAGATGCAGTTGATGAAGAAGGCAGGACTGGGTTCTCAAGTTATGCTGATGCCCTCTGGTGGGGAGTGGTGAGTATGACAGACAATTAGAGCCAGTACAGTGCATACTTACTACAATTAAGAAAATTGGACACATTTAAATCTGACAGCTTATGTTTAGGGCTTCTATGAAAGCCATGATGTGGTAGAAAATTCAGCTTTGAAAATGTTCAGATTTAGAAAGTGTATAATGTATATAACAATTATACCAATAAAATAGGAAAAACACATGACACATGCATGCATCAGTCATAATTAACATTTAAAGATATTCATGTGGTCTTTGCTCTGTAAAATGTTGTGTGATTTGGATCAGTTGTTGCATTTTGCAGGTTACTGTGACGACTATCGGATATGGAGATAAAGTTCCACAGACGTGGATTGGCAAAACCATCGCTTCCTGCTTCTCGGTTTTTGCCATTTCATTCTTTGCTCTTCCTGCAGTGAGTAGCCTTGTCCTTTAATGTACTGAAAATAGAATTGGATTAGGAAAACATGTTTACGTAATGCACATTTTAACAGCACCTTATACTTTGAAACCACACTAGAAGCCTCATTGATGATTTCCCACCTACAAATACCCTGTTACAGTTACATATTGACATACACAGTTACATATGCTGAAAAAAGACATGCTTCCATCAGGTTCAGATGTTCTCACATCACCTACTGCTGTCGATCCAAAAGATCAAGATCCAGTTACTTGTGAAGCAAGAGCCACTTTGAAGGCCAGCATCCTTGGGGGTGACGAATTGTGGAAAGTCACTTTATATGAGAGTAGGAGAAATACGACTGATTAAAAGACTGGCTCAGCCAACCAAAATCAAATGGGAAAAAAGGAAAGAATGGGGGGAAAAAAACCCTCATTGAGTGTCAATTAAGAAATGTCAGTGGGATGATGTAGCTTAAATTGATTTGTTGATAAGTTTGATAATAATAGCTAATTTTGTAAGTCTACTTGGTTCAGTTACAAACGTCACTCCCACTTGGACATTTATTTAAATCTTGGCAGAGTTTTCTGCAGGACTTAAATTTGCAGTCTTTAATGTAAAACTATACATGATATTTGTAGATTATTAAAATTATTTTTTCCCCAATGCTAAAATAGAGACAGGAGGCAAATACGATTACTGAAACCCCACAAACTTACATTGACAACACACGCTCACAGATACACACACTGACTGCCACACACGAGGACGCACACACACTGATCTCCACACAGAAAGATTCAAACACTGAGTGCCCATATGGTCAGTCCACCACTGATCCCATGTTTCAAATGTTATGATAATATTTATTTCAACAAAAAGGAATTGGTACTGAAGGGGTTAAGTTATTTTTTTTTTTTACACACTAATGATTAAATAAAATGATTTTTAACCCTAAATCTATTTAAGAAGTCAGTAATGAGATCAAGTATAACCAGATTAACAAAAGCGGACATATCGTATATATTTTCTTTTTTTAAGGGTATCCTAGGATCTGGTTTTGCACTTAAGGTCCAACAGAAGCAGCGACAAAAACATTTTAACAGGCAGATTCCCGCAGCAGCATCCCTCATCCAGGTAATTGATCCATACTGCCAATGTCAAGCTTAATGCCCTTTGTGCTCAACAGACACAGCATCATTGAATAACTTTCTGCATGTTGTAATAAGAATGTCGACATTTAACTATTTGCAGACTCTTTGGAGATGTTATGCTGCCGAAAAATCTTACAGCTCCACAGCCACTTGGAAAATCTATTTAACACCTCCAGTGCAAAGCAACAGGACTACTCCAGCACCAGTCAGTCCAGGCACACGAAGACAGGTCCGAGGATTCTTGTTGGTTCAGTCAATACGATTGTATGAATGCTGTCTTACCCGCAATCAGAAGTATTTGTTCTGTGTCAATATGCCAGACACCCCATATTGCTCTGTCTACAGCTGCATGATAGCAAATACAATTATCATAAATAGTGTTTAGCCTTTAACACAGATGTACCACATAATGCTATATTGCTCAAGAGACTACTCAATAAATTTTCTACAGTATGGAAATTCATCCAAATTATAAATCAACAAACTGCCACAATGGCCAAAATGAACTAATAGACTGTTGCAGTGCTTTTGTTATTAGTTAATATGTTGGTGCTGTGTGAAATTAAGTGCCAATTGGCCAGTGCTTGCTAGAAGACCGACCCTCTAAAAAGTATACTAATTTAAAAAACACATACAGGGTTATTCAGAGAGAGGTGAAAAGTATGAGAATGGCTGGAGAATGGAAAATTCTAGGTCAAAATAGCCGATTTGGAAAGTGAGATAAATGGGAGAATTTTTCTGGTTTGGCTATTTTGACCTAGAATATTCCATTCTCCAGCCATTCTCCTACTTTTCACCTCTCTCTGAATAACCCTGATAATATCCATATAGGGGACAGAATGACCACCATAATGCCCTGTACCCAAGCCCGATAGCAATGTGGCCATTGGCTGCTTACTGCTACCTACTGAGTGCTCCCGGGTATAAAATATAGGCTTTTGCTGTCAAATTAAGAATATTTTGGCGGACTATTGTTAAAAGATGGGTAGAGGACATGGTAGTGTCTCCATGTCCCCACACATGTGTGGAAGATGTGGGCTTAAAAAAAGAAATACCAATGAAAACAGAAGCGGTGAATTGTCAGGGCCTACCTCCCAGCCCCATCCATATAAATCAGTTTTAGGATTAGGAATTAAAAATAGGGTGTAATGCTCTTGTTCCTCTCCCCTCCACCATTGAGCATTGATGGCTGCTAGGAGGCAAATATAGTTCAGATTACTTTTGCAGCATGAATAAAATCTGTGTTGTTCTGTAGCAGAAGTTCTTAAATGATCCACGATGTTTAGACAAATCCACTTATTATTATTTCTTAGCCATGACTCTTGAGCTGTTTCCTTTCTATAAATCTTTCTTCACTTCCTGGGTCTGAGCACTTCCTGTGACATGAGCTCACTTCCTGTTATCTGACCCTTATGCATACGCATTACAAGCTCAGAACATCCAGTTCATTTGAATAAAAATGTAAATAAAACAATTCTGGCATTTACTTCTTAGTTACTGTTATACAGGAGGTGGAACCTAAACCAATAACATTTCTATGAACTGGGCTAACATCAGAGCCCTTATTCGCAGAGATTCCCAATTACTGGTGGTATAAATTTGAGGAACACTTATCTATATTATTATAAATTGGAAATCAAGTATGGTAGAGTTGTGTAGCGCTTCTTTATATAGACGGGACAGAAAAATAGTGTGGAAAAGTCGCTCAACCACTCCAATTGTGTTGCTTATACCACTTAGCAACCACAATAAAAGCAATGTAGAATATAGAGTGTAGCGCACCCAGTGTTCCACAAATAGCAATTGTAGTAGATTACTGTATAACGATTACATGAGGTTCTCCCTTACGATGGTATCAATATGAAAAACATAAAAAACATGCGGATCATAATGTAACTATTGGTACCTATTTAGGGCGTTGGAAATTGAATATCCAGAGAGCTGCTGGGTGGCTGTGATAATAACCCACAAGGGTGCCATCTTGGCACAGTTATTTGATTCATATATATGTATACAGGTTACACTATGATCCACATGTTTTTATGTTTTTCATATTGATACCATCGTAAGGGAGAACCTCATTTAATCGTTATACGGTAATTTACCATCCTTACTATTTGTGGAACACTGGGTGCACTACATTCTATATTCTACATAAATTGGAAATCATTGCAATTGTTGATATGAGTTGGGGTTTGTTTTTTTTTGAGAAAATAATAGCCCCTATTCATCAGGGACGGCAACAGAGAGCAACCAAAAAATTGTGAGCCATTCATTCTTAGTTACAGGCTCAATTACATGCCAACAGCTATGTTACTCTAAGCAAACAACTCACTATTTGATGTACAAATATGGTGCAAAATACACAAGTACCTCTCTGTGTGGTACTAAAAAATATACGATACAATAAACCAAAATCGTGCTGAAACAAAAACATAAAAGCAAAACTCAAAGCTTAGAATATTTCATATGTAACAGAAATAAAAATGAATAAAACCAGCTCCATGTTCATAATCACAAATGCACAAATAGGATTATGTGTGCAAAAAGCACCTGACAAGTGGCTCTGGACCAAATCCAAAAAACTCACATTCCCGACCTCAAGACCTACTGAATGCCCAAGGGTTACCTCCATTCTAGATGACTATAGGGGTTATTCAGATAGGTCAAAAATGTCGCCAATATGTAACCGGACACTGAAATTCAGCATACAGTGACATTTCGGGGCCATTCGGCTATTCCGAGAACAGGCAGTTCGCCAAATTTTGGCGAATTTCCTGCATGTACGTTGCCTGTTCAAAGGCAGTGAAATCCCCCATAGAGAAGCAATGGTTAATATATTCAGAGAACACCGAACAGCAGTGAAAAGTTGCCGAAATGCCCTGCTGTTCAGTGTTTTCATTTGGCAGTTATATCCAGGAGAATCCCATAGGCTTCAATGTTAAAAATATTCCCGTATTAACTCAATATCTAATAAACCGTTTATTATTTTATTATGCAGTAAAAAGTCTCTTTATTAATAGTTGTTTTAGGCTCTTTTAGGCATTTTTCAGGATTTTTTCGGCAAAAATTTTTTTCCTTTTTAATTGCTTTTTCATTTTTCTTTAACAGACCTTTTTATTATCATTCATAGGATCTTATATGAAAATTCCAGACATTTTCGTTAAGTACTTTTTCTGCAAACAGTGTTTCAATTTTGAAACTTTCAAGCGTACTGACTGTTTGTTTTTACCCCGTTCGTCAGCTTGTTGGCTTTTTCCGGCAGCTGGTCTACGCTGTGCTCGGTGGTTCGGTGGCTTTTTCTGGCGTGTTCGGCTAGGTTTTTAAGGTGGTTCCGGCGGGTTTTCGGCGGGATTGCGGCAGGTTTCCCCTGCACTCCGGGGATACTGCGGTGAATGCTGATTTCACCACAGGGTGGGGAACTTTGATTCCCCGAAGTGTAGGGAACTGCGAGGAATGAGTGAGCACCATAATGTCGGTGAAATTTCGGTGCTCTCTGAATAACTCCTTATGAAAAAACAAGTCCTTAAAGATGACTATCAGGTCTACAGTATTCACTAAAGGTGAAACGCAGGAGAATTGGCAGAAGTGAAAATTCTAGGTCAAAATAGCCAAACCAGAAAAGTGTTCCCATTTATCTCACTTAACTGGCTGTTTGGTCTAAACGCAGTAGTTCTCAACCTGTGGACCCTCAGGACCCACAATTGTCCTTAGTCATTGAGTCGCGACCCAAAAATAATTGAATTTCTGAAACATTATAATTTATTCCACGAAACAACGTGTGCAATATTCTACAATGTATGCACTTTTTAAACAATTTTGTAAACAAATAGGGATTCTTCCCAAAATGGATAGTGCAGTAATCACAGCACTAGTGAAAACGAAAAGTGCTGTTGTGTCAAAAACCCAATAAAATAAACTGTATTTGAAACATATGAAATTAATTAGAACTTAAGGCAAAACTGGGGATGCTTCTTGCTCTTAATAAGTGTCTCAAAGTCTGGGGTGATGGCAGACAAAGCATCTCTTATTTAAATGACTACTGAATGAATTATAAAATATTATTA
The DNA here is from genome assembly GCA_009667805.1 of Leptobrachium leishanense. Taxonomy (NCBI): domain Eukaryota; kingdom Metazoa; phylum Chordata; class Amphibia; order Anura; family Megophryidae; genus Leptobrachium; species Leptobrachium leishanense. The sequence continues at coordinate 239,906,961 of CM019065.1, forward strand.
CACTTAAACTCATCTGCTCCGCGCTCCCCCGCCATCTGTCTCTGCCACTGTGCACAATAATTTTTCGCAGCAGCCTGCCCTCCCTGAGCCTACGCAATTTGCATAGCTGATCGCTACGCTAATCGCATAAGCTCAAGCTGGCCAGGAGATTGAGAAGTCTGCAGTGCGCGTCTTCCTGAACCTACATTCTTCAGTGCCTCCGAGAGACCCTGAAGAGCAATGGAATAACTTTGACCAATGTGAAAGCACCATTGGTCCAAGCCATATAAAAAAAAGCTTCCATGGGAGGCTAAATATACTTTGCTTCACTGAGATGTGCATTGTGCACAGTGGTTCCTGGTGTTGGGAGTACAGAGCATGCCACCAGTCACTGAGTCCCACCCCACACCTTCCCATTATAGATTTCCTCCCCACCTTGCGATTTCAGAGTATCTTACCTGATGCAGCGGGTCCCAGGTGGAGCCTGGGAACATTCAGAGGTAGCCACGCCACCTGGGACCCGCTGCCACAGGTAAGATGCATCAGTGTGTCCCAGGCATTAGAGAGGCCTGGGGGCACTTGCCCAGTGACCCAGTCTGCCCCTGGTTGCGATTCACTTTTGGGTCACGACCCACCACTTGAGAAACACTGGTCTAGAGGGTTTATGCAAAGAGAGCTGAAATGGCTAGTGAATTGCACCGAATGGTGAATTTCGTGGCTATTCAAAAAGCTGGCAATTCACAATACGGTGCAATTCAGCGGCAGTGAAATTCTCCATAGATAGGTAATGGTTAACCTATTCAGAGAACACCGAACAGCAGGGAAACATTGGTGAAATGGCCAGATTTTCACTGGTTTCATTCGAAGGTTAACCCTTTCCATGCGGAGGACGCGCTCAGCGCCTCCTGCCGCATGTACACTTCGCTGCGGAGGACGCGCTGAGCACATCCTCCATTTGCAGCGGCGATCGGCCGGGATTCCTCGATGTCAGCCCAGCCTCCGGGACCCAGGCGGGCACGATAGATAGCGCTGGCTCGATGACGTCTATTACAGGCACCCCCGCCAGTGCGGGGAAGGTGCTTGAAGGGGAGGGGGAAGTACTTTGGACCTCTCTACCTCCCCATCCGTGCAAGCCAGAAGCTAAAGGCAGGCACCGCTTTGAAGGGCACAGCTGTCTTTAACCCCTAGGGGGCTGGATCGCGATATGGCACCAACAGGCGCCATATCGTGGTCCCCTCCCGGAGCTGGCCGACATCTTGGATGTCGGCCAAGCTTCCAGGATATCCCCCTGACGACTAGCGTCATCGCGCATAGCTGCCACCTATGGTGGAGATAGGGGGTTCCAATGAACCCCCTATCTCCCGATCCGTGGCAGCTAGGGGTTAATATTTGGTATCATTTCCACATTTCCACTTTCCAATGATACCAAACATGACCATGTAAAATGTAAAAAGAAAAATTAAAAATAAAAATAATATTAAAAAAATTAAAAATAGAAAATTAAAAAAAAAAATTAATAAAACTATTTTTTTGTTTTATTAATGCAGCAATATTGTTCTCATTTCAATTATAATGTGAACAATGCTGCACTGACGATTTTTTCTATGGGGGCGTTTGCTAAAAATTTCCCCCAAATAAAATGTAACGAGTCCCCATTTCTAATCTTTTTAACCCTTTCGCTGCTGAGGCTTTTCCCGCCTCTGTGCTGAGCTCATTTTTACAGATTTTGCTCATCATGTTTAAATGCGTTTTGAAGGCTTATTTTAGTATATGACCCAGACATATTATATATCGTTCTTTCCGTCAGACTCGGCAGATTCATAATATGTCATTATTATATGTATACGTCATGACCTGTCTGTTTATTATAACAAAAAATGCAATAAAATATGAATTTTCAATAATTTACAGCGTGTAAAGTGGGTTTTTTTCACATTTTAACATGCGAGCAATTGCGGTTATATTTTGTATGGGGTGCGCTTGTTAAAAAAATTAGAGATGGGGTCTCATTACATTTTTTTGGGGAAAATTACGCGATTTTTAACAAACGCACCGCATACAAAAATCGTTAGTGCAGCATCATTGTTCACATTATAATTGAAATGGGAACAATATTGCTGCATTAACAAACCAAAAAAAAGAAAAAAAAAATTGTTTATTTTTTTTTATAATTTATTTTTATTTTTTATTTTATTTTTTCTTAAAAACATTTTTTATACTCATGTTTGGTATTGTTGGAACGGCCATGCTCTGGCCGATCCAACAATACCAAACATTAACCCCTAACTGCCACGGATCGGGAGATAGGGGGTTCATTGGAACCCCCTATCTCCACCATTGGTGGCAGTTAGGGGTTAACTCCAGGACTGGCGTCATCGTGCTATGCACGATGACGCCAGTCCTCAGGGGGCATTCCCGGAAGCTTGGCCGACATCCAAGATGTCGGCCAGCTCCGGGAAAGGATCACAAACCGGCACTTTTCGGCGCCGATTCGTGATCCGGCCCCCATGGGGTTAATGCCAGGTACCATTTGGAAGGGCAGGCTGTGCCCTTCCAAACGGTGCATGGGTTAACCCCCTGCACGCCGCCGATCGGGAGGGAGAGAGGTCCGAAGGACCTCACCCCTCCCTTTCAGGCGCCTCCTCCACACATGCGGGGGGCGCCTGAATTAAGTGTCATCGCCCCCGCGTTGACACCTAATTACTCCGGCGGCGGTTCCGGGTGCTGGGCTGACATCGAGGATGTCAGCCCGCACCGGTGGGGCCAGCGATCGGCCGAAACCCGGCCGAACGCTGGCCCCAAAGAGAGGACGCGCTCAGCGCGTCCACCGCATGTAACGCTACCTGCGGTTGGACACGCTGAGAGTGTCCACCGCAGCGAAGTGGTTAACAAGTGCACCCCATAGAAAATATAACTGCAAAGGCTCGCATGATAAAATGTAAAAAAAAAACACTTTACACAATGTAGATGATTGAAAATAAAAATTTTATTGCATTTTTTGTTATAATATTCAGGCAGGACATGACGTATACATATAATAATGACATATTATGAATCTGCCGGAAAGAAGGATATATAATATGTCTGGGTTGTATAATAACATGTGACTTCAAATCGCGTTTAAACATGAAGAGCGAAACCGGTAAAAAAACGTCAATGCCAGGAGATCACCTGAAACCAGGCACCACTTTGAAGGGCAGTGTTTGCCCTTTAAAGCAGTGCCTGTTTTTAACCCCTTAAGTGCCAGATCACAATGTAGCTCCTGTGGGGGCCATCTTGGATGGCGGTTCCACCTCCGGGTCCCCCCTCGCTACCGGACGTCATCGCGTATGGCGCGATGATGTCAGTTAGCCGGGGAACCCCTAGCTGCCCTAAGGAAATCCCCTGGTGGCAGCTAGAGGTATCATTCAAAAGGCCAGAGCATGATACCAAACATGACCATGTTTACAGTAAAGAAAAATTAAATAAAAATAATAAAAAAATAAAAACGTGATTTGTTTTGTGTGTGTTTTTTATTAATGCAGCAATATTGTTCTCATTTCAATTCTAATATAATATGTAAGATGCTGCACTAAAGATTTTTTTCTATGGGGTGCATTTGCTAAAAATCACGTAATTCCCCCCAAAAAAATGTAACGAGTCCCTATTTCTAATTTCTTTAACAAGCGCAACCCATAGAAAATATAAACGCAAGGCACGTGTGATAAAATGTGAAAAAAAAACTAGGGATGCACCGATACCACTTTTTTAAGACCGAGTACGAGTACCGATACTTTTTAAAAGTAGTCACCGATACTGAGTACCGATACTTTTCTTTAATGTCATGTGACGCTTTCCAATAAGAACAGACCATATAAAAATGCCCCCAGCTCACATGTATATATCCCCCAGCTCATGGATATGGCCCCAGCTCATGGATATGCCCCCAGCTCACACATGGATATGCCCCCAGCTCACACATGGATATGCCCCAGCTCACACATGGATATGCCCCAGCTCACACATGGATATTGCCCCAGCTCACACATGGATATTGCCCCGGCTCAAACATGGATTTGCCCCCCAGCTCACACATGGATATGCCCCAGCTCACACATGGATATGCCCCAGCTCACACATGTATATGCCCCAGCTCACACATGTATATGCCCTAGCTCATGGATTTGCCCCAGCTCACACATGGATATGCCCCAGCTCACACATGGATTTGCCCCAGCTCATGGATTTGCCCCAGCTCACACATGGATATGCCCCAGCTCACACATGGATGTGCCCCAGCTCACACATGTATATGCCCCAGCTCTCACATGGATTTGCCCCAGCTCTCACATGGATTTGCCCCAGCTCTCACATGGATATGCCCCCCAGCTCATGGATTTGCCCCAGCTCACTCATGGATTTGCCCCCCAGCTCACACATGGATTTGCCCCCCTGCTCACACATGGATTTGCCCCCCCAGCTCACACATGGATATGCCCCCCAGCTCACACATGGATATGCCCCCCAGCTCACACATGGGTATGCCCCCCCAGCTCATGGATCCCCCCCCGCGACGATACTTACCTTCCTGGGCGCCGCCGGGAATGTCTCCGCGCGTGCGCTCGTTGGAAGGACCCCAGCCGCGACCACGTGGGACCATGTGATCACGGCTGGGGTCCTTCCAACGAGCGCGCGCGGGGAAACTTTCCCAGCGTCGCCCAGGAAGGTAAGTATCGTCGCGGAGAGCAGCTGCAGGGCCTGTCCGAATGCTCTATCTGCATTCGGACAGGCCCTGCAGCTGCTCACTGTGTTCATACTTACCTTCCTGGGCGACGCCGGGAAAGTTTCCGCGTGCGCGCTCGTTGGAAGGACCCCAGCCGTGATCACATGGTCCCACGTGGTCGCGGCTGGGGTCCTTCCAACGAGCGCACGCGCGGAGACATTCCTGGCGGCGCCCAGGAAGGTAAGTATCGTCGTGAGCAGCTCCAGGGGCGGCTGTCTGAAAGCCGATAGAGCATTCGGACAGCCGCCGCAGCCCCTCGGATGCCGGCAAGCCGGCTCAATGCCGTACCCAGTATCGGCCCCGATACCGATACTAGTATCGGTATCGGTGCAACCCTAAAAAAAACACTTTACACGCTGTAGATGATTAAAAATTCTAATTTTATTGCATTTTTTGTTATAATATACAGGCAGGACATGACATAGACATATAATAATGATATATTATGAATCTGCCAAGTCTGCCGGAAAGAACGATATACAGTATAATATGTCTGGGTCATATAATAAAATGTGGCTTCAAATCGCGTTTAAACATAATGAGCAAAAGCAGTAAAAATGAGCTCAGCACACAGACGTGAAATGACTCAGCAGTGAAGGGGTTAAAAATTGCGGGTTCTTTTGGGGGGTTTTATTCCTGTTCGTCGGCTCGTTGTCACCTTTTTTTAGCGGTTGGTCGGCATATTAGGGCAGTCTGTTCAGCGGCGTTCGGCAGATTGTCGGCGGCACTCGATAGTTTTTCGGCATCAGACGGCAGTTTATTTATCGGCTTCGATCAATATTGGTGTTCGGTAGTATATCGGATGCGTTCAGTAGTTTTTCGGCAGCGTTCGGCGGTTTATTGATGGCAATCAACTGGTTTATCAACGGCGTTTGGCGGTTTGCGGCTGCGTTCAGTGAATCGATTCAGCGCACTTCGGTGACCCTGCTGTGAATGCTGAATTCATGGCAGGGTCGGAGAATTCAGTTTGCCGAATGAAAGTGCAAACTTTCGGTGCTCTTTGATTATGATTATTCACTTCTCCTGACAATTCTCCCGAGTTTTACCTTTAGTGAATAGACCTGTAAGTTTGTAGCTAGTACAATCCTGATAAGGCTGACGATGGAGAGGGTCCAGTTGTGCCAGGAAAATGAGTAAGCTTAATACGTTTTGTCCCAATAGACTTTCTTAAGAGCTGGGAAACTTCATAGCTCCTATTTGGCTGACCTGTAATAAGAAGCCACTAAGTCCAAAAAAATGAATCATAAACTTGCTAGTTAAAGGCTCAGGTACAATCTAACCACTACATTAGTAACTCCTTCTCTAATTGTAGGGAGCTGATAAAGACCAGCAGCGCCTTCACCATTTGTATTCTCACCTGGAGTCCATGAGACCTGTGCAAGCTCAGCAGTAGGACGCTGGAGAGCTATCAGTTCTCAATGTCCTTTTTTTTCACAAAAAGGAGGAGGCAAATTGCATCCTCTTCATCAAGGGATCAGAGGAGTACAGGGTTTTTAACTATTTTTCATTTTTGGTGTTAAAGGGATAGTTTGCTGAAACTACAGTTCCTTTTTTTGTCCTTAAATAATTGGGCAGACGCTGCTGACAAGTGACAACCATTGCCCAATTAATAATTTTTTTATGTTCGTGATTTTACTTACCTTTTCTGCATAACCTTGCACTGCTCCTCCACTTCTGCTCAGGGACTCTTGAATATGGAAGTCCCTGAAGCTTTTCTGCACAATTTGAATAGCGTAGGAACCAGTGATGCACCGAAATTAAAGTTTAGGGCCAATACCGAAACCGAAATGGTTTCCGAGCTCGGCCGAAAACAAACCAAAAATCAGTCAACCCAACCTGGGCCTGGAGGCCAGGTCGAGCCGGGGGCTTGCCTGAGCCCAGAGGCCAGCCTCTGGGCTTAGGCAAACCCTTGGCTCGGCCTGGCCACCAGGGCCCAGGTTTGGATGACTGACTTCTTAAATTTTTTTTTATCTGAGCTGCACCTTCTCCTTGCTCTTGGCGGCATGTCCGGAGTCCAGCAGTTCAGCACATGACAGGACACCGGCAGCTTCCTTGCTCCAGCGGGGCAACTAGGTTACAGACTCCATGTCCGGGGACAGGGGCCTGCACTGTCCTCCCGCACATCCCTCCGATGATGGTGAGGAGCTGCTCGGGGCCTGCTGATGATTCCCGGCCTTGTCCGCTGTTTCCACTTCGGGGCTCCTCACACTCGACCACAAGCTCGCCTGCTGGATCATTGCGTCACCTGGGAGCTCGGCTCCTATTGACTAAACTGTAGCCAATAGGTGCCGAGCTGCCAGGTGACAAAATGATCCAGCGGATGAGCTTGTGGCCGAGTGTGAGGGCTAGGAGCCTCAAAGAGGGAATATCAGGCAAGACCAGGGATCATAAGTAGGCCCTGAGCGGCTCCACACCATCACTGGAGGGATGTGCGTGCCATAGGCCCGGGAGGACAGTGCAGCCCCCTCCTCGGAAATGGGCCCAGGAGCCCCTCTGGAACGTGGAAGCTGCCGGTGTCCTGCCGTGTGCCGAACTGCTGACCTCCGGACATGCTGCCAGGAGCAAGGAGAAAGCGCAGCTCAGATAAAAAAATCAGTCCTCTGCACCTGGGCCCTGGAGGCCCAGTTGAGCCATGGCCCGTTCAAGCCTGGAGCCCGGCCGAGCCTGGTCTTCGGCCGGACCTCCAGGCCCAGTTTCGGATGACTGATTTTCGGCTTTTATTTTCAACGGATTTTTCGTTTCAGCTGAAAGCATCATTTTCGGATGATATTTTCGGTGGTTGAACTCTCAGTGCATCCCTAGTAGGAACCATAAGTTGCGCCCCACTATGGGACTTGCACACTTTACATATGCATGTTCTGTAGTGCCTGCATAGAACGATGGATCGGAGTTGCACACGCATGCACAGATCCAACCCATCGACTGCCTCTGAGACCACCTGCTTTCATGGGGATGTTGGCACACAGAGAGCACAAAGATGCCATTAGTGACCAGTCTGGTAACTGGCTGTAGAAAATTCAAAAATCCCAGCTGCTGGTGATGCTGGTTGGGGTGGAGGAAACTCACAAAGCATTTTCACTCGTAAAGGTCACTTAGGTGTATAAGGAGCAGTGCGCAACAACTGGGGGGGAAGCCGGTGCGGGTGCCCCGGGCACAGGTCTAAGGTGGGGTGCCGGCCGTTGGCGCGCCCCCCCCAGTTATTATGCCCACTGGCATTCCAGAGGCAGACTGACCCTGAAACTGCCGCGGCGCTGCGGTGTGCCTGCATCCCACACATTCTGTTAACTGGAGCAGGCACGTTGCTTAGGCGCCGCCCCTTCACGTGATGCTGCATGCATCACGTGAGGACGTGAGGGGGTGGTGTCAAAGCAACGTGCCTGCTCCAGTTAACAGAATGTATGGGATGCAGGCCTTGGAGAAGGGTCCAAGTTAGCTGCAAGGTAAAGTATTGATATCTGCGTGCCACTGAGCTCTGGATAGTATTATTCATACCCTCATGCCATACCATCCATCCCCATATTACCCCCATGCCACACCATTAATCCCCATATTACCCCATGCCACAAAATCCATCCCAATATTACCCCATGCCACACCATCCATCCCCATATTACCCCATACTACACCATCCATCCCCATATTACCCCATACTACACCATCCATCCCCATATTACCCCCATACTACACCATCCATCCTCATACTACACCATCCATCCCCATATTACCCCATACTAAACCATCCATCCCCATATTACCCCATACTACACCATCCATCCCCATATTACCCCATACCACACCATCCATACCATATTACCCCATACTACTCCATCCATCCCCATATTACCCCCATACTACACCATCCATCCCCATATTACCCCCATGCCATACCATCCATCCCCATATTACCCCACACCATCCATCCCCATATTACCCCCATACCAAACCATCCATCCCCATATTACCCCATGCCACACCATCCATCCCCATATTACCCCATACCACACCATCCATCTCCATATTACCCCATGCCATACCATCCATCCCCATATTCCCCATGAGTCTTATTGTTGTGGAGCTCTGTGATTCGCTCATACACACTGCACATTACTGCGAGTTTTATTGCTGTGGAGCTCTGTGATACACTCATACACACTGCACATTGCTGTGAGTTTTATTGCTGTGGAGCACTGTGATATGCTCATACACACCGCACATTACTGTTAGTTTTATTTCTGTAGAGCTCTGTGATACGCTCATACACATCGCACATTAGTGTGTGTTTTATTGCTGTGGAGCTCTGTAATGTGCAGTGTGTCAGGATCGCACAGTATCTTCGTCGAATTATCCTTACAACCAGAGTGGATGTTTACAGTATATAAGGGGGGGCGAAAATAAATTCCTGCCCCGGGCGCCCATAACTTTGGTTACGCCACTGATAAGGAGGCAAGATATAGGGCCACATTACATTCCTGATGTTAAACGGGGGCGCTAGGGAGAAAAAACTGTGCCCGCAGTTTTCTCCCTACCGCCCCCATTTTAACGTGGGATTACAATGCAGGCGCTTAAAAAGAAGCCGGCATTGTTACCGTGCACTACGCCCCGGGATGCTCGGTGGTGAGTATCTGATTTGTTTTTTTATTTTTTTGGCTGGTGTTAACAGATTCTGCAGAAGCGGATTCCGTTAACACCAAGTCCTGGCTGTGGTTAACTTTCTGTTAACTGCGGCCAGATTGTAATACTAACCCTGATTAACACTTTTCACTCCCCATGTTAAGTATAGGGAGCACAAAGTACAGTAACCTAGCGCTGAAAAGCGCAAAGTACCAAATGCAAACGGGTTGCTTAACCCGTTAGTGTTTGGATTGTAATATGCGGTAGCCACCGCGGCTAATGTTAATGCTCACGCAGGTGAGCGTTAACGTTAGCACCTAGATTGCGATGTGGCCCATAATTTCGAAAACAGGATATTATTTGAGGAGTGTTGCTATTCCACTCTGAACAAAGAAATTAAGATAAATTGCAATGAGAGAAAAAAGGGGCTATAGCTTAAGAGAACATTGTCATGGGTCGCGTAGCATGATTATTTACGGTTTCTTGCTCTTCCCTCAGAACAGAAGAAATAAGAAGAAGAACATATCTGTGCATGACGCATGTGTCTTGCCTACAAGTCCTACCATGGCTCCACTGTGCCTAACTCCAATCCCCCGGGGTCCACGGAGCTGCACCTCTGAGAATGCATTGTCAGTGCCTCATATCACTTATCAACACACAGAAGGTGAAAGGAGAGACCTAAGCTTCCCAGGCCCAGCAGGTAAAGACATGGAGAAATCAGAATGTTCTGTGTAAGAGTGCAGGTTAGACTGGAAATTCTACCATTTACAAGAGTTTTTATTGTAATTAGCCAGCCAGCACATTGGATCAGAAAGACATGTGCATGTCAATGATAAGGTTATGCACAGTTCTGGTCTCGTTATTTTCAAACGGAAATCTCAACTATGAATTAACATGAAATTACAGAGACAAAATTGCAATTCCAGTTCGATTCTGTGATTAATGCCCTTCTACATGTTTTCTATAAAATGTATGTATTAACGACCTACCAATGCATACAAAAATTACATGCAAAAAACATCCTATGTAAAATTCTAATTTTTTTCTACTTCAAAGTAATCCAAGATTACAAATGAACTTTGAATAAAGCATGTCATTTTTAGAATACTGTGTGCAACCTTACATACATTAGGGGTTTCCATAAAGAGTCAGTGCTGCAAAGACCAGTGGAAATGGCCAGTGTTGCAACGCTGGCAAACAGCATTTCAAAAAGTAAAATTCAAAGAACGACAGTAGAATTTTCATGGTAACGTTTCTCCTAGTGCGCTTTGGATTTTACTTTTGTGGCATGCTGACATTTGTCAGTGCTTTGTGTATATATATACTGAAATTCCATTATATCACCCTCAAACACATAGGATTTCTATGTCATATCTCCCTTTTAATGAGTGTGACTGCACATCTTCCTTTGTCTGTAATTCTACATATTTTCACTGTCCTTGGTTTCTCTTTTCTGTCCCACCTCCATAGGTCGCTCTCGATCTTGGTCTTCTCTCTCTGTCTGCACATCTGGTAGTTCCCCAGTACAAGGTATGGGCTGTGTTTAAGCAGGTCTAAGGAATGTTACACAGCTATAGATACATTGAGGTTTTCAAATCATTGACAATTTAGGACTCTGGCCACATTCCTGACCCTGGGTCCTTGTGCTGACTAGAGCAGCCTCAGAATAGTCAGTAATTGTAAGAGATAGTATTATAGGAATTGGGAACTTAAGGGAAACGTCTTCAGGGAATTGTAGTTTTATGACATGTGATCAGATCTATGTGTCTAAGACGCTTTGCATGCTGGTAGGAAGAAAGGCTTGTACATCAGGAAGTCATTCCAGTAGAGCTGCAGCACGCTCTCTCTCTACATGGGAGTGAAATTACCCTTTTTTCACACCGTATAAAAGGACAGAATATAAATGATCCAGATGAATTTTTTTAATGACTGTAAGTTTTGTTTATGAAAGCCTGGAAATAAATATCTGTATATGCCTTTCATCCGAGTTGAAGCTGCCTGTTTCTACAAAGTCACCGTGGGGACAGAACAGTGAAAAAAGGTCTTACATAAATTCATTCCCATGCTCCATTTGAATGTTAACCCCCTCCGCTTTTGAAACAAAGAAAAACTGTTTACCTTTACTTTATGCAACTACATCTAAAAGCCAGCGGCGCGCACTCCAGCAGCGCTTCCCAGAGGCCACAAGGTGAACTGCGCCAGCTACAACGCACTCCAGCAGCGCTCTCCAGAGGCCAAAAGGTGTACTGCGCCAGCTGCAACACACTCCAGCAGCGCTTCTCAGAGGCCTAAAGGTGTACTGCGCCAGCTGCAACACACTCCAGCAGCGCTTCTCAGAGGCCACAAGGTGAACTGCGCCAGCTGCAACGCACTCCTGCAGCGCTCCCAGAAGCCAGAAGGTGAACTGCGCCAGCTACAACGCACTCCAGCAGTGCTCCACAGAGGCCACAAGGTGAACTGCGCCAGCTGCAATGCACTCCATCAGCGCTTCCCAGAGGCCACAAGGGGAACTGCACCAGCTGCAACGCACTCCAGCAGCGCTTCCCAGAGGCCACAAGGTGAACCGCACCAGCTGCAATGCACCCCAGAGGCCACAAGGTGAACTTAGACAGCTGCAAGGCACTACAGCAGCGCTCCCCAGAGGCTTCAAGGTGAACTGCATTGACAATTCTAGAAGTGATTAGGCAATTTCGTGAGTCTCCTTAATCATGGCAGAAGGCTGTGACGTGCCAAAAGAGTTGGGCCTACTAATCGACCCCGACTCAAATGAAGAGTGTGTTGTCCAAAATTCAGAAGATGCAGAGGCAACTCAGAGACATTATGAACTTAGGGCGCATAGGGAGCTTACCAAGGAAATGAGATCAAGCCTGATGGCTGAGCGGGATAGGTACTACAAAAGCTACACTAAATCCCGGATAAACTAATAGGGCTCCGCAATAAACCTAAAAGGGAACTCTCTCCCAGTCGCATCGCAATAGAGAATGAATGCATGAGGAAGATACATCTAAAGTCAAAAGATAGCGTACGCCACCTCATCTTCATCCAGTCAAAGTTAGAAGACCCAAATCTCCAAGCAGACTTACAAAAGCATCCAGGCGTAAAACAAACAGAATGTGGTTTTCCTTTCAAACTGTGATACCTTTCATCAGACAAATCTGTAGGTAGTGGACGCAAGCAACGGGAAGGCCGAGTCGGAGTTATCACATCGCTCGAGCAAGGCCTCTTCTCACGCTTCAAAAAAAGCCTTGTCCTTTCATCCCAAGCCAGCACGGTCTCACAGGGGTAGCAGCGTTTCACAGCAATCTCCTGTCACAGGCTCCGTCCATTCTTCGAAAGCATCCTCCCATCGCAGCCGTTCGTCACGAGCCTCGAGTAAAGAGATACTAGCACAAATCAAGGCTGATGAAGCTGCTGTAGATCTGCAAGTAGCAAATGAAGAGCGATTACTAAAGGGAGAAATGGCCAAAGCTCAGGCCAACCTTGTGTATCTTCATCATAAACGGGAGGCCGCAAAAAATGCAGTACGGGCCGCAGCTTTACGGGCGGAAGCTGCCAACGCTTCCCTCAACTTTCAATCCTACACAGTTGGAAGGAGAAAGCTTGCAGGACAGTGTCTAAACCTACGTGAATGACCAGAACTCACTACGGCAGGGACGAGGAGGAGAATCTCAACCACTAGTTCCGCAAACTAGTCAGAATGCTGACACCGCCAAATCCGCACAGCTAGAAACCCTCCTAGGAGCTGAAGAACTTACCTCCACAAACCAAAACACAAGGGGTAACCAGATTATTCCATCAGCATTAGTGAAGGATCCTCAGCAGGCAAGCGCAAAAGTAGCCGCGAGCCACGACTTCAACATGGGGGCAGCAGTGTTCCAGCCACAGCCGCATAGCAACTCAAGGACGGATGTGAGACCCATCAAACACGGTCGACCTATCCTGCAACGAAAGGAACAAGCATCACATGTGTCATGGCAAGACATAATAATCAACAAGTATTCTGTAGACACAGACCAGCTGTCCTTAGCATCCGCTCCTTATCCTAGGGACCCACAGGAGGCCCCTGAACCTGCTTTCACCAATTCCATGGGGTTCAACTTACCATCTCCCCCCAAATACAGCCCAGATGGATTTTACGACACCCTAGGGAAGAAACATAGAATGGCCACCTCGGCAAGGGAAGGTGGATTTGGCTTCAAGAGGAGCACAGAAGTTTTCTGACAAGCCAGCCAGAGACTATTTACTATGGAAGCACATCTTTTTACATACCGTTCGTGATGGAAGGTTACGGCCTATAGAGGAGATCATACATCTGATGGCTTGGCTAGGACCAGAATCTACACGAGTAGTGAAAGATATCTATTCATCTCATCTCAGCGACCCAGTCATCGCCCTTAAACAAGCCAGGGAAGTGCTTGATCAACGGTATGGTACATCCATGTTGACGGAATCCTCGCTGTTAGATCCTGTCAACGATTTCCCGGTCTTCCGCATGAACGAACCTGACAGGTTATGGGACTTCTCTATCCTTCTTACACAATTGCGGGCAGACAAAGAAGATCCTAACCTAACGGGACTGTCATGTCTCGACCACCACAGAACACAGAGACCTATCATTAGAAAATTTCCAACACACTTAATCGAAAAATGGATTGAACTATCAGATGACTTTAGAGAGCGCAACCTAGACAGAGACCCTACCTTCGCCGCGCTTCAAGAATTTGTTGTCTACCAAACGAAGCGGTGCAACGACCCTTGAAACCGAAGCTTCAGAGAAACAGAGTTCCCTACCACAAGAAAGGCCAACTATAACTCCGACTTCACCTAGAGAACAACACAAACTGCAAGGGAAAGGACCTTTGTGTCTGTGCACAAAGCACAGGTCGCTACCTCGCCCACAAGAAAGTCAGATGAGCATTCGTCAAAGAGAACGCCACCTGAAACCCTAGGAACGAATAAAGATTCTTTCTGTCCACTCCACAAGTCCCCGCACCCTCCGAACAAGTGCAGAGACTTTGGAAAGAAGCCCTTAGAAGAAAGGAAAGCTTTGCTCTGGGAGTACAGAGTTTGCTACAAGTGTTGTGAGTCTACAGAGCATATGGCCAAAGCTTGCACAGCTAAGGTGCAATGTCACTTATGCAGAAGTGACAGACACCCAGGTGCACTGCATCCAGACTCCGAGTCAACACAACGGACAACTCCTACCCCTCCTTCGACTAAGGAGTCTCAGGACGACACCAAAGCGCACCCAGAGGTAACCACGACTATCAACTGCACGACAGTATGTGGTGGCTCAGCAGTCCCCTGCTAATGCCACGAGATCTACCTAACCAAAGTCTACCCAGCCAGACGCCCTGAAGAAACTGTGAAGATGTACGTGATGCTGGACGGACAAAGCAATCACTTGTTAGCCAGGACAGCATTCTTTGATATCTTTAACGTCCAAACTGAAGACACACCATTCACGATATCAACGTGCACTGGTTCCCAGTGCACGGCGAGGAGGAAAATCCCTGGGTTCTGCATAGAATCGTTAGATGGAAGTACAAAACTCAAACTGCCACCATTGCTAGAATGGGACGCTTTGCCAGATAATTGCAACCAGATTGCGACACCAGAGGTAGCAAGCAATATACCTCACCTGAAACATGGTTAGCCTCTTTCCTGCCCTAGACCCCGAAGCTGAAATCCTGCTCTTGTTGGGATTGGACACCTCTGAAGCTTTCCTTCCAGATGATCAAGTTAGAGGCCCAGCAGGTTCTCTGTTTGCTGTACGTCTGCACTCGGATGGGCAATCATAGGAACGGTTTGCGTCGATCGGCTGCAGGCCCCAACCCAGGTCAACGTCTTCGCAACCTCCATTCTCAGAGCGTCCATCTTGAAACAGTGTCACGAACACTTCACGACTTCAACAAACAATCCTGCTTTAGAAGTAACAGTGTTCCAGACCAGCAAAGAAGATAATCACCTAGACTGATCAATAGAGGACAAAAACCTTTTGCAGCTCAGGGATAAAGAGCTCCAACAGGATGCCACCGGGAGCTGGGTAGCCCCATTACCCTTTCGCATACCCAGGCAGCGCCTGCCAAGCAACCATGAACAAGCTCTCTCTCGCCTCTTCAGCCTGTTCGACCCTCTAGGGTTTGCTGCACCTGTAACAATCCAAGGGAGGCTCCTTCCATGTACGCTCTCCCAAAATATCAAAGATTGGGATGAGCCACTTCCACCAGACCAGAAGCAAGAATGGGAGAAATGGCATTCCTCCCTGAGATGTCTCCAAACCTTTAATGTTCAGTGCAGGTACGTTCCCATTTCGCCGGCAGCTGCACTGAAAAAAGAGCTGCACATCATATCAGATGCGTCGACTAAAGCAATAGCAGCTGTAGGATACATCAGGGTCTACGGTGGGGAGAATGATATTCATGTCGGCTTTGTCATGGGAAAGACGAAGCTAGCTCCACAAGGTCACACCGTACCAAGGTTAGAACTCTATGGCGCCGTATTGGCCATGGAGCTCGCTGACCCAATAATAAAGACTATAGACCTTGAGCTACAAACCACCACCTTCTACACGGACACCAAGGTGGTGCTGGGTTACATCCACAACCAAAGCAGGCACCTTGTTTGTCTACGTAAGCAACAGAGTAGACAAAATAAGAAAACTTCAGAGCCTGAACAGTGGCGACATGTGCTAACAGACCAGAACACTGAAAAGTCATGCTACACGATCCATCCCTGCGTCCAAGTTGACAGAGTCAACCTGGCTAAAGGGCCAGGCGTTCTTGACCCGTCAAGACACCTCAACGCTACCGGGACCGGAACACCATGACCTTATAAATCCAGATCTAGATGCTTGCTGACGTCCGACCTCAAGTACTCAGTGAATTAACCACTGTGGATGAGAGACCAGCAGACCTTCGCCAAGAAGCTTTACACCAGGGATTTTACCGATCTGGTATTGCTGCTGAAGAAGACCGAACTGGAGGATTGAACCTCAAGCTTTACATGCTTTGTTTATAACTCATTGTTTGCACTGTTTGATGCTATGCCTTTATTTATCTCAGTTAACAGTTAGTAAGTAGTGGAATTTATAATTCCAGGCGGGGAGTGTGCTGACTAGAGCAGCCTGAGAATAGTCAGTAATTGTAAGAGATAGCATTATTGGAATTGGGAACTGTCTCCTTAAGGGAAATGTCTTCTGGGAATTGTAGTTTTATGACATGTGATCAGATCTATGTGTCTAATTGGTGCTGAGATTCTTTGCATGCTGGTAGGAAGAAAGGCTTGTACATCAGGAAGTCATTCAAGGAGAACTACAGCATGCTCTCTCTCTACATGGGAGTGAAATTAATTACCCTTTTTTCACACTGTATAAAAGGACAGAATATAAATGATCCAGATGAATCTTTTCAATGACTGTGGGCTAGGCTTGTGCACCGATTTTTTTTTCGGTTCGATTCGGTTCGATTTTTCGGATTTCTAAACTTTTCGATTCGGCTCGTTTCGACCGATTTCTGTTTCGATTCGGTTCGGCTCGATTCGTTTTTCGTGTACTTTTTTCGGAATATCGAGCATTTTTCGTATTTTTTGCGCGCGCAATTCAACGCTCGAATTACAATTCTCACGCGTATTTTCATCTGGCGATCAATAACGCGCGCAAACAGGACGCGGCCAAATGCTCGCGCAGTAACGTTGCGCGCAAAAATCTGTGTGCGCACTGTTTTTTCTCGCGATTCAGCCAATCAAAATTAAGAACCACAATTATCTCACGTTAAGTTTCTGCGCCTGCCAAAGTAAATCTGAGCATTTATGCTGCAGCAATAACACATGCACACACAACTTCTTCATTTTATTGGTTTGGTATGAGTAGAATGGGTAACTATGCATTCCTTTTTATGGGCTGGGATATTTGGGGTTAGCCAGGTTGTTCAGATTTGCCATTAACACCAGCTTTTAGGAGTTGCTAAAATTATGCGCGCAAAGGCTATGCGGTAATTACCGCGAATAGATTGTAATACCGTCCTCGTACCAGCGCACATTCGCATTTGCGCTCACAATGTTAAGTATAGGACACGCACCGTACAGTAAGCGCGCGCAGGGTTCGCGCAGGTTCACCCGCAGTAGACGATTGCGCGCAGTTGTTGCGCTGACTATGTAATACGGGATTAGGCGTAAATGGTTTTACCCCTTCGCGTTAATGTTTTTTGCGCCAGCACAAACGTTTGCGCGAAGATTGTAATTTATCCCTGTAAATTTTGTTTATGAATGCTTGGAAATAAATATCTGTATATGCCTTTCATCGGACTTGAAGCTGTTTCTACAAAGTCACCGTGGGGACAGAACAGCCCTATTGCAGCCAACCCATTAATAGAAAGCCACCAATGCATGTTACAGATACTGGCAGCAGCTATCTCCTGTAATCCATAGTACTCCCTGAAGATTTGTGCAAGCCCTGCACAAGCTCCTATAAGCAAGGGCCACATGGGGTCAGTGTAAGGAGGCTGGGAACAAGCTCCAATACCTCACCTTCTGATTTTCCACACTGGGATCAAGTGCAGTGGAGATGATGCAGTGTAACTATTTGGTATAGTTTGGGGGTTCTATTGAGTGTGATGATTTTTCTAACCTACAATCACTGACATGCTGGGTATATTATTAAAGAGGGCTCAAATAAATTGTAATTCCGTGTACAGTGTTTTAAACATTCATTTTAAACATGAAATGCAATGTGCCAAACTATTTGTGGGTTTGGGGTTCAATATTTGTTAAAACTGCTTATTTGCTCAGGAAAATGCAGCAACCTGTTCTTTTTTCAGTTTTTTTGTTTTTTAAAGGATACCCCAAGAAATGCATAACCCATAAAGGTTTGCATAAAGGTTTGGATGATAGAATGTGGAAATATAAATCAGTGGTTCCCACCCGCGTTCAAAAAAGTACCCCCAACAGACCAAGGTTTTAAGGATTTCCTGGGGAAAATGCAGACTGAATCCTGCAATCCTTCCTGGTAAAACCCTTTATAAATAAATAAATAAAGCACTGAACAGCAAATCATATCACCTGTGCTGTGCTTTGGATATCTGGAAAACCTGACCTGTTGGGGGTACTTGAGGATCGCGGTTGGGAACCACTGCTGAAAATGATTGAAATATAAAAAGTAATCTGCACTGCTCTCCTTTTTTGACATAGCATTCTAAAGTGACATTACATATACACATAGTGGCAGGGCTGACTCATCCATAGGTTTCCATGGGGCCATAGCTCCAGATGGCATTTGTCAGGGGAGGTATTTTGCTGCTCTGTCTGAGGCCGAGCGGCCGTCCGGCCTCACTTAGGCTGTGCAGCAACCCAGGCTCTGTCTAGGTCGAGCCAGCCTGTTCACCAGGTTGCCTCAGGTCTCACACAATCCAGGTAGGGTTCCCATTCATACGGGTTTCACTCAGACTGTACGGATTTTGAAATCTCTGTACGGGTTTGTGATGAACCTAGCCCCAAGTCTAGGCACATTAACTAGGAAACCACAGCTGCAGGAGGTGTCACTCACCTGGCCCAGCAAAGCCCGGCTCCTGGGTCAGTAGAGGAGATGTGGGCAGCCCCCCCTTCTATTTGGCTGGGCACAGAAGGGGCAGAATTTAGCTGCTGAGTCTGCCTGTGTCAACTCTGCATGCTGGCCCTCCACCTTCCAGCCAAGCAGCAGCAGGTCCTAATACACAAGCAGGCTAAAGGATGCCCAAGATGGTGCCTCCAAGGGCTCCCAAGGGTCCTACACACCTTTATCCCATGAAGATCCTGATGAACTGCACTCGATCAGCTTCTCCGAGCCAGCCCTGGCATCGCAGAAACAACTGCACGCGATGCTGTGGGAGCTCAGAGCCACCTTTCAGGCTGATTTTCGCTCCATCATGGCAGATCTCCATCGTGACATCTGGGAACTAGGTGATCGCATGTATCAGCTCAAGGGTCAAATGGACGAACTCTGCCTGGCGCACAACAAGCTGGTGGACACGGATCATGAGTTGAAAAGTTCACGAGACCCTTCTAGTCAAACTGGCGGATCTGGAAGATCGCTTGCAAAGGAACAATTTCAGGAACCAGAGTATACCAGAGTCCGTGAAACCAAAGGCCTTGGAGTAACGTATGTTACTGATATGTTCCAGATGTTGCTCCCGCACAAGCCTGCTGAGGCCTTGCAACTGGATTGAGTGCACAGAATTCCCAAGTCCCTCAATCTCCCTGCCATAGTTCTACAAGACGTTCTGGTGTGGATGCATTTTTATCATAGCAAAGAGGAGCTTATGCAATTCTCTTGTTCCACCACAACGCTGCCGGATCCGTATGCTGCGGTGCAGATGTTCCTGGACTTGTCTGCACACACCATGGCCAAACGTAGAGAATATCTCCCTATCACTAAGATTCTCCAGAACCATAAAAAGCCGTACAGGTGGGGATATCCCACGAAGCTGCTACTATGGCGACAGGATGTCCTTCAAGTGATCTCTTCAGTTCCTGACAGCATGCGTTTGCTTCATGAGTGGCCTCTCCTGGAAGTTTACACTCCCCCCAGACCAACCAAGTCTTCACCGGCGAAGGTGTCTATGCAGTGGCAATTGTGTCAATACCATGAAACGAGTGGGCCTTCTCTGTTTATCTTTTCTCTCTTTGTGGTTGTATGTACCTTCATTCTATCGAAGCCTCTGCGATTTTCGGTTTGCTTCCGGCACGCTTCATACTGGGCCCACCAATTTTTATGTGTGGATCTGTTGCTCACAGCGTATCAGGATAAAGTCGTGTCTACTTTTTGTTCTTGGACTCCTCCAACACCATTTTCTGTCCCACGTTTCCTGGTTCTAATCAAAGGGGGCTGTACGACCGCGTATGAACTGACCCGGCATGGTTTCTGGACAAGCTGATTTGGTAATCCCCCTACCTCCCCCTGATTTGTCGGGGTTCGTCTGAGGTTGTTACTCAGGTGCTGGAGTATATGTTTGTGTACATTTTGGGCTCTATTACATTCCTTGCGCAAACGTTAACGCGTGCGCAAAAATGCATTAACGCGAGGGGCAAAACCCTTTGCGCAGAACTGCGTATTAAAATGTCTGCGCAAAAAATGCGCGCTAACGTCTGCCGCGGGTGAACCTGCGCGAACCCTGTGCGAGCGTAATGTACTTTGCGCGTCCTATACTTAACATTGTGAGCGCAAATGCGTTTGTGCGTTGGTACACGGATGGTATTTCAATCCATGCGCAAAATGTATTGGACAACATTTGCGCGCATAATTTTAACGTCTTTGAAAAGCTTGTGTTAATGGCAAATCTGAATGTCCTGGTCAAAACCAAATACACCAGCCCAAAAATAAAAATACAGCAAAGTATAGTTACACATTCTACGCATACCCAAACAATAAAATTGAGACATTTAGCGTGTTTTTATTATTGCTGCAGCATATATACTCAAATAGATTTTGACAAGCGCAAAAACTTAACGGGAGACTATTGCGGTTCTTAATTCTGATTGCACATCGATTTCTGCACGCAACGTTAATGCACGTGCGTTTTTGCGTGTCTTTTTTACCCGAGTTATTTTTTGACGGATGACAAAATGCGCTCGGATTTTAAAACCAGCGTTAATTTACGCACGTTAACGTTTAACGCTTCGCGCACAAATTAACGCGCTGCGTGAGTGTTTTTGCACAAAGAATTTAATAGAGCCCTTTGTGTATTGTTTACAGTTCATGTATTTTCTTTATTGTCCTGCCATGCCCAGTTGGCGTTGTTCATTTACTCCCCTCACCCCCGCCTTTTTAAATTTCCAGGAGTACGTCACGACACTTTGGCAGTTGAGCTCATGTACCCTCGAATCCATAGTCTACCTTTACTGATATGAAAGTAATTTCCCATAATGTAAAGGGTTTGAATGTTCAATTAAAAAGACATTCCTTGTATACAGACCTTAGATGATCCTCCCCAGATGTGTTGTGCCTGCAGGAAACCCACTTCAAAATGGCCACCCATCTCAATCTCTATTTGCTTGCGTACATCACACGTAGATTCACGCTGCCTCCCCTTCCAAATCCAGGGGGGTGTCTATTCTGATATGTTCACAGTGAAAACATGAGAATTGAGAAACATGAGAAAGTTCTTCTCCTTTGTTCTGAAGTGGGGTATTATCATGTTTCTGCCAATTCCAGCCTTGCCCCTGGTGGTGAGTGCAATCCAGGTCAGCTCTTCCCTATCTGGGCTAATCCATTCCTCCCTCTCTGCCCCTTGATTTTATTGCAGCTGGTCTGGCCTGAGGTCACATGCTCTGCCATGTCCGCTATAAATATACAAGCCCTGCATTGGCTCCTGGCTCTTGCATGGGTCTTTGATCCCGAGGGTCATTGCTTACGGAGATTCTGTTACTATATCTATGTTCTGTGATTCTGTGTATGCTTGCTGTGCTAAACTCTATGCTTCACATGATGCTTAACATGCTCTGCAAGCTGAAGAGGTTAATAGAGTCTCTAGTTGTGGATAACAATGCAGCACCTCACAGCAGAGCCTGTGTAGTTACTCCAATGTCTGAGAAGGAGAGGCGCAGGTTGCTTATTAGGGATGAGCTGTTCGGGTTCGGACGGTTAGGAGTTTGGCCCGAACTTTGGCAGTTCGAAAGTTCGCGAACTTCGAACTTTTTTGGGTGTGTTCGGTTCAAGTTAAAAAAAAAAAAGAAATTTTGAAAAAGGTATAGAAAATGCTTAAAAAAATACTAAAAAATCTAGAAATAAAGAGACTCTTTACTGCAGAATATTATAAGAAACGGTTTATTAGATATTGAATTAAAAACTAATGTGTACGTGGAAAGATTCTCAACTCTAAATGACCTCTGTTCACAAACGGGCATAACACCAGGTGTTTTTAGTCTGGTAATCAATTTGATACATTGTACACTATACTGAGGTACTGAGGGGGTGGGGTGGTGTCTGTTTCTGATTGAGATTTGAGAATTAATTTCCCTCTTAAAACTTCCTAATATGCTGCATTTAACTGGTGTTTGAAAGGGTTATTCAGAGAGTGGTGAAAATCAGGAGAATAACTGGAGAAGTGAAAATTCTAGGTCAAAATAGCCAAACCAGAAAAATTCTCCCATTTAACTTACTTTCCAAATCGGCTATTTGGTCCAGATTGTTCTCTTCTCCTGCCAGTTCTCATGGTTTTCACCTCTCTCTCAGGGTTGTTCAGAGAAAGGTGAAAACCAGGAGAATGGCAGGAAAAGAGAACAATCTGGACCAAATAGCCGATTTGGAAAGTGAGATAAGGCTAGGGTCAGACTAACGCATTTTTCGCAGCGACCGTCAAAAAGTGCGTCCGAACGCATTGCCGTATTTTTTCACGGAATGCGCGAAAACGGTCATACGATGCGCATTTTTGTGCGTGATTTTTTACGGATCCAAACCAGGAAACTTTGGATGTCTGGACGTTATGTTGGCCGGACATGAGCAGGGTCTGACGTCTCCAAATCACGCACACACGCCGCTACTGGACACAGCGCACTCTGTACGTCCGTACTAGCGGTTCTGCGTTCTCAAAAAAATGCGTTCATTTTCCCCTTGCGTTGCGCAGCCGGACTTTCGTGCGACCGTACTTCGTATATTGGCCGTCATCTCCTGTCATTTGCTGCTAGTGCGGCCGTGATTAAGTGCGCCTAAACACACGTTAAAAATTCGCTAGTCTGACCCTAGCCTAAATGGGAGAATTTTTCTGGTTTGGCTATTTTGACCTAGAATTTTCCATTCTCCAGTCATTCTCCTGCTCTTCACCGCTCTCTGAATAACCCTGACAGGGTTATTCAGAGAAAGGTGAAACTCAGGAGAATGACTGAAGAGAAAATTGTAGGTCAAAATAGCCAAACCAGAAAAATTCTCCCATTTATCTCACTTTCCAAATCGGCTATTTGGTCTAGAATTTTCCATTCTCCAGTCATTCTCCTGCTTTTCACCACCAAAAAATCAGTAAACTTTTTCTGCGTGTCCGAAAATGTCTCCTCTTTTCATACAGACTGCCGCCCCAAGCAGTTGTTTATGGATAGATTAAAGGAAAAGCATTTACCGTCATTTGAAATGTCATTTTTTGGTTTTACAATATTTCTATACATCCTAGAAATCCACCACTTCACGGGCAGGTTATGGGGACCTCCTAGGCACGATATTTGAAGGAATTTTTTGTTTTTATTTTTAACCCTTATTTCATGGAAAACTCACTGTCCCTTTAAAAACGTTTTTTTTTTTAACTTTTTGTCCTTGTTTCCTGTCCCCCAGGGCACTACCCGGACCCCATACACCTTTTTATGGCAAATACCTAGCATATATGCCCTCTTGGAGGGCACTCTAAAAACCGAATTTTCAGCCCCATTGACTTGTATTGAGTTCGAGTTCGGGTTCGGGTTCGGATCCGAACATTTGGAAAGTTCGGGTTCGTCTCCGAACCGAACTCGGGGAGTGTTCGGCTCATCCCGATTGCTTATCCTCTGTTTTTACTGTGACAATGCATCCCACTGTTATTTCCAATGCTTTGTTAAACTTCCCAAGCAGACACAGCCTGATCTTTCATCACAGATCGGTGAAACCCTAGTATCAAAGTACGGCAGTGAGTCCACTGACTCTATGTCTCACAATGGAGCCATTGGTTCCAGGTATGGCAGTGAGTTCACTGGTTCTATGTCTCACAGTGGAGTCACTGATTTCAATTCTGGTGACAAAAGTCACTGTTCTCAAGTTTCTCAGTGAAGCCGAAGTTGTCAAGTCTGGTGGCAAGTCCCCTGTTCCTACTCTCTGAGGGAGTGGTGATACATAACTGTGTTATTTTATCTTTCAATTTTTTATTTTGCAAAAAAGTTAACAGAACAGAAACAAATATGACAAATAAGAGTGGTAGACAGCAAGGGTTCGCAAAAGGTAACACTCCTACAAGTGGGGATAGGGTAGGACACTCCAACTTTCTTCAGGGTGGCAGTACCAGGGAGGTAGTTATGTCAGCAGGTAATCAGTGGATGGGACATCAGGACAGGGAGAGAGAAGAAGAGAAAAAAAAAAAAAAAGGGGGAAAGATGGTGGATCGCCCATGTAAGCGGCTTTCCCGGCGCACTCCAAGAACCCCGCAAGGGACTGGAGGCCGTGGAAGAGGCCACAGGGCCGGGTGAGCTAGGGCCAGAGGAGGTAGTCAGAGCCATGGTATCCACCTCCAACGGCTCGCCCAGCTCAATCCAGTGACCCGCACACCTAAAATAAATTGAGAAAAAAAAAAAAAAAAAAAGGGGGGGGATAGTCCCAGTCCACCACAGAAAAGCCACATCTCCAGAAAGTAGCCAAAATCCGCCAAAGAGTGTCCAACACGGGGACGCACAATGTCAAATATAGTCAGCAGGGCGTAAAAACAAAAAATAAAAACAGCAATCATCAAAAGAGTCAGCATGTCAGCAGAGGCATCACGGTGGGGGTTGTCAGAGATGGGAAATAGGGGGACAATAACAATGGATCAGCAGCTAGAAAGGTGAGGCGATCAGGCCAGGAAGAGTCAGCCAGTGTCCCATAAGAAAGCGAGGCCCGGAGTCCCCTCAGAGAAAACCTCCAGCAGGGACACATCACATCTCTGGGCTGGGATGCATTCCACAGCAGCAGTGAATCCATCCCCCGACTTCCCCGTCCACCGCCGTCCCTCTAGCAGGTACATCCCGTCTGGTTCCAGCAGCTCCTCCAGTGGCTGAGCAGCCGATATAAGTGCGCCTCCTGGAACACCATACGCAGCGCTCTGGTGCCCCACGCTCGTCGAGGTATTCAGGCCGTCTCCCAGCAACTCCAGAGGAGACAACCCAGTCCCCACAGTAACGGTCGGCATCCGCAAGCCTACAATGCTGGGTTCCTGAAGTCGCCCCTCCGCTACATCACCTTCCATCAGCCGTGGGGTATCATCCGGAACACCCCGCAGGACATCGAGGTAGCGGCGCAGGTCTCCCCGGGTTAGCGGCTGGTCATCACCGGAGGACCCCATCAGGGAGAGCAGGTAGGCATCCAACCTCTGCAGCGCAGCACACAGAGTCCCGGGGGGAGGGAGGGGGGCCGTGTCAAACGATGTGTCGGGGGGTCCCTCCGCTGGACAAAGCATCACCCCCATCATCACCTCCAGAGTCATGCGGGAAGGCAGCAAAGAAGACGTGGAGGACTGCACCACACTCGAGTTAGGCGTCGAAAATGGCCGCCGGCCGTAGGCCCAAAACCACGCAATCACTTCAAATGGCCCCCAGACGGAGCGAGATGGCTCAGAAACAAGTCAGCAGGTTGCCAGGCATGCACCCCGACAGGATATACTCAGCAGGCGACAGCGGGTCGCAAGGGTCAGCGTAAAATAGTTAGAATCTCGGGAGCACATCCAGAGTGCGACCTCGCTGTTCAACAGTCAGCTCCGCCTCCCCAACTGTGTTATTTTAAGCTCGATGCCTGACATGATATGATATCTTGGTGTTTCTTGTTGTGCCCCTTTTCTCTATTTTATCTTTTTGTATCTCCTCTTTTTGAAAACCTTAATAAAATGTCATATTGAAAAAAAAGCATAACTGTTATTAGCAGAATAATATAAAGTTAAAATTGTGTTGTAAAGTATTAAAGATAAGGTATTTTAAAATACCCAAAATTAGTTAATGCTAAATCATAACCCTAGCAGTGCGTCAGAGAAACATGGCTGGGGTCTCCGGCGGCCGGCAGCGCAGTCTTAACTGCTCGCTGGTCGGCCACCGATTGATAATGCTGGCTCCCGGACACCGGCCGATGAGGCTTGATGATGCGAGGCCCGCCAGATTAAAAAGACAGGATGCTTCTTTGCCTCATTGCTCTGTCGTGGTTCCTACCAGATGGCAATATAAAAAACAAGAATGTGCTGTCTACCTATATATTGACCCTGGCTCTGTTTTGACTACTCTCTTGACTATTGACCCTTGCTCATTTGGTTTCTCCGTGTATTAACTCTGGCTCTGTTCTGACCATGCTCTTGACGTTAACCCTTATTATTCCTGTTTTACCTTGTATCGACCTTGGCTCCATTTACTGGCCATTCTCTTGTCTATAGTATATATTCGTTAAACCCTGTGTACCGAGCCTAGGCCTGTCTGACTACCCTCTCTGGTTTCAGACTCCAGCTTGTTCTTGACTCTGTCTTTTTTGTGTGTCTATCCCGTACCTAGTTTTATGGCTAATCTAAAGGCTGACATGTCAGGTTGTGCAAGCCGTGTGTTTAAAAATGAAGGACACCCTTATTGCTTCCATAATAATTAAAAGGGTAAGTAGCAGCTGCTATTTAAATGCCCTTGAGTAATAGATCATCAGCAAGCGTGACCACCTCTAGAAAAGCAAACATCTTGGCAGTTTGCTGGTCTGGAGAAATTAGGTTTATTATTTCTATAAAATTGTTTGTTAATTTCTGTAAAAAAAATATTTTTGTATCAAAATAACTTTTAATGCAAAATGTTTTTTTTACATAAAAATTATTTATGAAAACTAATTTTCCATCATAAAACTTATTTTTATATAAAAATTGCATTAACAATTTAATAGAAATATTTTTAAAACAACGTTTACATTAAAACACTCATTACATTTAATTAATCATTTTTATATGGTCTCATTATTGTGGCATAGTGCAACGCATGCATGTGAGGAAGAAGGGATTATACTATACTACACTATACACTCTTCATAATTTTTAACAATTGTAGCGCTCACTCCCGGAGGAGCCGCTGAATTTGAACCTCGGGTCAGTCTCCCCGCACTAGGGAATAAATATACTCCAGCACTTCTGTGGATTTTATAAATTATATAGTTTACTGGATAAACTGGCATATAATGAGTAACACGGTATAGATATGTATATTTACAGTACTTCGTAATGCAGGAAACGCGCAGCGGAAAAAAAATACAATGCTTCGTAATGCGAGAAACGCGCAGCGGGAAAGAGAAAAATATATCTTTAACCCCCTTTGTGGTTGGGGAGTGAGTCCCGTACAGGTTATGTCCCAAAGAATGTATGTGTATGTGTGTATTGGTACCCGGGTACAATATTCAACTGGCCAGTGAATTATTTATGAGGTATCTTCGACTAGTCAAGTTGGGGCCCTGTGGGTTTTGAAACAAACTGCAGCGTGCTGTAGATTTTTACAACGGCCTGGAAGGCCTCTCACCCATCCGCCAGATACTCTGTGCTCCGCTCGACCCAGGACGTCTCTCCGCTCGATTTTGACTGGGGTTCTCTGTGTTACCGGATCTGCTGTCTTGCTTGTCTGTATCGGCCACAAGATGTCCAGCTCACCGCCTGCACTCCCTGTTAGATCGATCTGCGGTTCTCCTAACTCGGGGTCCTCCAGCTCACTCGGTATCAGCTCGGGTCACTGCGGTGGATCACTGGGTCTTCATAAGATAAGGCAGAAAACCCCGGTCTCCAGGTCTGTCAGGCCCCACATGCGCTCCGGCCTGGTCGCTATCACGTACAGCTACACTGCGTCTTGCTCCTCTCACTCCTAGGCACGCTCTGCCAGCTCTTTCCACGAGGCTCAGGATGTCAGCGTCTCTCTCCCACCCACTTCCTGTCCGCCCTCAAAGCATGCTGGAAAATGTAGTCCCAATGTTCAGTGTCTCACATCGCGCTTGTCTCCCTCCGGTGGCCAAAAACAAGTACTACAAGGCAGGGGATTTAAAACCAGCGCTACACTCTCCCCCTCCTAGAATTCGTGGGTCTCTCCAAGGAGGTACAACAGTTGCATTACATTTTCCACATATATTAGGCAACATATACAGGCTCAGCAGCAAGCATACAGTGGGTTAGATACACTTCCTCAAGTTGACTCATGCTTTGGACTACCTCAGCTAACATAGTAGACACTTCGGGCAACCTTCGCACTGTGGTGACAGCCTCTTCAGTCCTATGTCCTGGTGAGTCGTAGGTGAGTCGCTGGGGCGGTCGAACAGAGCGTTTTGGTTCAATCAGTTCCTCTTCAGGTGGAAGTACTATAGGCGCGGGCTCAGTTCTTCTTTCTACCACTGGAGCAGACACCTCTTCAGAGTAGGATCCTTCCAGTGAAGGCATAGAACTGTAGTCATAAGATTCAGATTCAGGGACTACAGGGATTTCAATAGTCTCAGGGACTTCTAACTGAAATTCAGGAGCCTCAGGCCTCAAATTACTTTCCCACCGTTCAGGAACTGAGATAACCTCTTCAGGCTCCGGTGAGCGCATCCAGTCCAGACAAAAACTTTCCTCCTCACTGTCCCTTTCGCTCTCTTCGATAGCCCGGGTCTGCTGAGACCAAGTAACGGGAGGCGAACGTGGAGCAGGCGGATTCGGCAGAGAAGGTTCATCCCCAACTGGTATCCTCACAGCCTCTCTCAAAGGTAGTAAATGATTCCGGTGCCAGTTCTTAAGAGGCCCAGCCTTTCCATCAGGCCGGATTTGATACACCGGCAGACCCGGCAGTTGCTTACAGGCAATGTAGACCTGAGAACTCCATCTATCCGCTAACTTGTGCCTTGCCGCAGCACCTAAGTTTTTCAACAAAACCCTATCACCGGGTTGTAGATCCTGTATCTGAACTTTCAAGTCATAGTTCCGTTTATTCCTTTGTTCCCTGAGGTCAAACGGGCCTGTTCAAACGCAGAGGCCAGATTCTTTTGAAGTCTATCCACGTAATTTCTATGGGAAGCTACCGACGTCTGGTCCAGAGATAGCCCAAACGCCAAATCAACCGGCAGTCGAGCTTCTCTTCTGAACATAAGACGGTACGGTGAGTATCCAGTAGCGTCACTCTCCGTACTGTTATATGCATGCACTAGCGTAGCTATGTGACGACTCCAGCTCTGCTTCTCTGTGTTTGACAGCGTCCCCAGCATATTTAGCAGCGTGCGATTGAACCTTTCGGGTTGAGCATCAGCTTGAGGGTGATATGGTGTAGTTCGGGTCTTTTGGATTCCCAGCAGTTCCAGTAATTGCCCAACAAGCCGGCTTTCAAAGTCTCTACCCTGATCAGAGTGTATTCTCCTTGGTAGGCCGTAGTGAACAAAGAACTTTTCCATCAGAACTTTCGCCACTGTCGGAGCGCGTTGGTCTTTTGTAGAAAAGGCTTGGGCGTAACGTGTGAAGTGATCAGTCACTATTAGAATATTTCCCTGCCCACTAGCATCTGGCTCTAAGCACAGGAAGTCAATGCACACCAAATCCATGGGTCCTTGACTTTGCAGATGGCTCATTGGAGCGGTTCGGGTCGGTAGGGTCTTCCTTTGAATGCACCTCAGACATGAATGGCAGTAACTTTCCACTTCAGCTCTCATGCAAGGCCAATAGAACCTGTCTCGCACCAGCTTAAAAGTCCTTTCTGCGCCCAAATGTCCATGCTCATCATGTAGCGATCGCAGTACACTCTCCCTATGTTTAGTGGGAAGGAACAACTATTGGGTCTCTTCAGCATTGGTAGAGGGGCCCCTTTGGTAGAAAACCCCATCCAACATTGACACAAAGCTTGTACCCCGTCTGGAGTTAACTGAGTCCATTCTGTAGTGAAGGGTCTTCTCGACAAAGCATCAGCATCTCGATTATTCACCCCAGGGCGATATTTCAGGCTGAACCGAAAGCCTGACAGAGCGGCCAACCACCGATGTCCCGTTGCGTCCAGTTTTGCAGTAGTAAGGACGTAGGTAAGAGGATTGTTATCCGTCTTTATCACAAACTTGGCCCCATACAGATAGTCCTTTAGCTTGTCTACCACTGCCCACTTTAAGGCTAGGAACTCCAACTTGTGGGTAGGATAGTTCTTTTCTGAAGGCGTAAGGCTCCGGCTCACATACGCTACAGGCCTCAGCAATCCACCATACTCTTGATACAAGACTCCTCCTAGACCTTCTCTGCTGGCATCCACATGTAACTCGTACGGCTTGTGATGGATCCGCATAGGCCAAGACAGGAGCTCGAGTTAAGCTCTCTTTCAGCTTCGTAAAAGCACCCTCACATTGACTAGTCCATTCCCCCTGGATAGACTCTCGAGCTTTCCTTGGCCCTGGAGCTGACGGATTTCGGTCAGAGACCTTGCAGCCTTCTTCGGTGCTTTCCTTCTGTAGGAGCTTGTTCAGTGGTTGAGCTATTTTTCCGAATCCTCCTACAAATCTTCGATAATAAGAGCAGAACTCCAAGAAAGATCTAAGTTCAGTAACGCTTCGGGGTCTAGGCCAAGAAGCTACGGCCTCCAACTTCCGAGGATCTGTCGAAATGCCTTCTGCTGAGACCACATGTCCCAGATACGTAACAGATGGCAAACAGAATTGACATTTCTCCAGAGATAGTTTCAATCCCTCTTCATGGAGCCTCTTCAAGACCTTCTCCAAACGTTGTTCATGTTCTTCCAGAGTCTTCCCGAACACAATTATGTCATCCAGGTACACTAATACTTCGATCAGATTCATGTCCCCGACTGTCTTCTCCATTAACCGTTGGAACGTGGCTGGAGCCCCAGTAAGGCCTTGAGGCATTCTGTTAAATTCGGAGAACCCCAATGGGCAGATGAACGCAGTCTTCTCTTTGTCTTCAGGATGCATTGGTATCTGGTGATACCCGCTTCGCAGGTCTAGTACACTAAACCATTTTGCTCCCGACAAACACTGTAAGGCATCTTCTATCCGAGGAGTAGCATATTGATCTGGGATGGTTCTCCGATTTAGCGTGTGATAGTCTATGCATAGGCGGACAGAACCATTCTTCTTCCGGACCATTACTATTGGAGATGCATATGGACTCCTGGACTCTTGGATCACCTTGGTTCTTTGCAGTTCATTCAGCTGTTCTCGTAGATCATCCAAGTCTCCCAGCGGAACTCGTCTTGACCTTTCACGAAAACGGCTTGTCCTCTTGTAATCGAATGCGGTGCTCAGTACTTTTAGCTAGGCCCACGTCGAACTCATCTTTCGAGAACAAGTCTCTCCACTTTAGAACTTGGGACTGAAGACGTTTCTTCCATTCAGGTGAAATGGGAGCGTCCTTGGGGTAGAACCTTTCATCTGGAATCTCTTTATCCACTCCCCCTCCTAAATCGGTATGAGAGAGGGGCGTAACGGACGCTACTTGCCCGATAGACATTCGTGCTTTAAGGACTACTGGGGAATCAGACACATTGCACACGCTGACTGAGACTCTTCCTCGTGTTCTTTTCAAAGCTTTAGTGGAGATTATTTCAGGGATTACTTCTACTCCGGCTTCACTCCCATGATTAAAATCGGTTTCCAGTACCACATAAGGCCCTGGTTGCGATCCATTCAACTTGACTGAGGCCCGGAAGCTCGCTACTTCTCCCGATTGCAGAACCTTTTCTGTTCCTTCTAATCTCCACAGGCGCCCCACTTCAGCAGGTGCCTTCTGTTCTTTGACCACTCTCTGATAGACTGGACGTAACATTGGGTGTACCCCTTCAGTAGAACCGTCTTCCAATACGATGGGTGTCAGGAGACGTCGCACCAAATCAGTATTCGTCCCCACTATCATGGAACTCCTGTTTGCCCCTGAAGGCCGAGGACACACAATGGCCAATGCATCACAACCGCCGGACTGTCCGATGACTTCGGATCCGATCTCCAACTTCACCTGTAGATACCCGTCATAAGGGAGTTTCTCAGTTCCGATACCCCAGATTTCCAGATCCTTCAATTTCTGTAGAGGGATGTGCTTCAAGTGTTTCTCATAGAAGTCTCGGTAGATCAATGTCACTTGAGCCCCTGAATCCAACAGGGCTTTAGTGTAGACTCCCTCCACTTGGATTGGCACAATAGGGGAAGGACCTATCAGCTGGTCAGGAAACTTGGTGGTGGCACCAGGACACTTAGACCCAGTTTGTTGTACCCTTGCCTTCTTCTTGGCCCGTGTAGGTTTTGGGTGTGCATTGCTTCCCCATGACGTAGGTCCGGATGCTAAGGGAGTGACTCTTTCAGTCCTGGCAGGCTCGGCAGTTGGCCAGACCTTGGGCCCTCTCGCCCTCTTAGTCCTGGCTTGATTTTTGGAGCGTGTTTCAACCTTCGGGCAGCCAGGTTGCTCCTTCACTTGTGCCCTCTGGCATTTCCCGCCGGTAAGGTAGATAACAGTCCTTCCAAAGCTTTCAAGAACTCCTCAACTCTATTTCCTTCAGGCTTTTGGCTTTTGCATTGTGCGCGGAAGTGGCCCATTTCTCCACAACTGAAACATCTCTTCTTTGAAAGCGGAGACGCAGTCGCCTGCTGTGATTCGGTTGAACGACCCTGGCTAGACGCCACAGCAACTCCGGTTGTCTGCATGTCTGTAAGGAACTTCTGCATCTCTGTCTGTGTCTCTGTCACCTTCAACAATACTCGGCACAGTTCCGTGTGTGCCTGTTGCAATTCAGCTTGAGCTTCTTGTACCTTCTTAACAGTTTTGTGCAACTCACCATGTGCAGAGAGGTTTAATTCTTTGACAGTCTTCTCTGTGGATTTAAAAGCGATCAGATGCTCTTGTTCGTCCACGTCGGATCCATAGGCATCCAACGAGTCACTTTCAGGCTGCAAACATTCGTTATGCCTCACAGGTTGCGCGTAAGCTCTTTCTCCTCTCCTGAAGGATTTTTCTTCCAGCAAAGCCTCCTCCTCTCTGACAGCTCGGATCAGTTCCAGGTACTTCAGTTCTTGATTACCTTCCCTGCTTCTCAGCTGCAGCATCACTGGATCTAGAGGTTGAGCGCCCCTCAGGATCTGTTTTATTCGGATCTTATCTACTTCAGCCGGTTCGGCCCCTTTCTTGAGGAGTATCTGGTGCAGAATCTTATCTAGGCGCCTCATATATTCGGTCATTCTCTCACCTTTCCGCTGGTAGGTGTGTTCATACTGATATACGAGCTCTGCAGCCTTTTCCGTTCGCCCAAAAACTTCCTCCAGAACATTTAAATAATCTAAAGCAGTGCAGTCTTTCTTACTCAATTTTAGGTTTCTTACAGCCTCTGACGCAGGTCCCTTTAAGCTCTTAGTGATCCTTTGCTTTTTCTGTGCTTCAGGGACGTCCCACTCATCCAGAGCCTGCATCGCCTGTTCCACCCATTCTTCGAAGGTTTCTTCTCCCGCCGGAGTTGGTACGTTTGTTGTAAAATTTCTCAACCGTCGATAACCAAAGTTAGTTCGCGGAGGGCTTGTTCTCTGACATTTAGCCAGCAAATCTCCAATAGCCACTATAAATTCAGGCCCGATCATGGCCAACGGACTGGGCGCGGGAACACTCACGGATTCGCCACGTGGCGCACTTGGCTGAATCAGTTGGACTTCCACCTCATCGGTCAGCTTCACGCTCGCGCCCTGAAAACACACTGGAACACCCTTTCTCCACTCAGAAAGAACATACGTGTGAGAGGTATCTGGGTTCTCTTTAATGTCCAGGATTAACCCCCGATGATCTGGTGTCAGCGCGGTCACGGCCTGGCGAATCTGATCTTCGGCCCAAGTGTCTGCAGGAATATCCATGACTATACACAATTCTAACTGACTACTGTGCTCCTCACACCACTTGGCAGCAGTGTCTGGATCCATATTTAACCCTTTAAATGCGGTTTTTCCAGAGACTGGATCCCGGAAACGAGCCCCCACGTGTAGCGCTCACTCCCGGAGGAGCCGCTGAATTTGAACCTCGGGTCAGTCTCCCCGCACTAGGGAATAAATATACTCCAGCACTTCTGTGGATTTTATAAATTATATAGTTTACTGGATAAACTGGCATATAATGAGTAACACGGTATAGATATGTATATTTACAGTACTTCGTAATGCGGGAAACGCGCAGCGGAAAAGAAATACAATGCTTCGTAATGCGAGAAACGCGCAGCGGGAAAGAGAAAAATATATCTTTAACCCCCTTTGTGGTTGGGGAGTGAATCCCGTACAGGTTATGTCCCAAAGAATGTATGTGTATGTGTGTATTGGTACCCGGGTACAATATTCAACTGGCCAGTGAATTATTTATGAGGTATCTTCGACTAGTCAAGTTGGGGCCCTGTGGGTTTTGAAACAAACTGCAGCGTGCTGTAGATTTTTACAACGGCCTGGAAGGCCTCTCACCCATCTGCCAGATACTCTGTGCTCCGCTCGACCCAGGACGTCTCTCCGCTCGATTTTGACTGGGGTTCTCTGTGTCACCGGATCCGCTGTCTTGCTTGTCTGTATCGGCCACAAGATGTCCAGCTCACCGCCTGCACTCCCTGTTAGATCGATCTGCGGTTCTCCTAACTCGGGGTCCTCCAGCTCACTCGGTATCAGCTCGGGTCACTGCGGTGGATCACTGGGTCTTCATAAGATAAGGCAGAAAACCCCGGTCTCCAGCTCTGTCAGGCCCCACCTGCGCTCCGGCCTGGTCGCTATCACGTACAGCTACACTGCGTCTTGCTCCTCTCACTCCTAGGCGCGCTCTGCCAGCTCTTTTCACGAGGCTCAGGATGTCAGCGTCTCTCTCCCACCCACTTCCTGTGTCCACCCTCAAAGCATGCTGGAAAATGTAGTCCCAATGTTCAGTGTCTCACATCGCGCTTGTCTCCCTCCGGTGGCCAAAAACAAGTACTACACGGCAGGGGATTTAAAACCAGCGCTACACAATCTTTTCACATCATCTCAAATTTGGAATGTCTCATGTTGATAATAGCCCTTTATTAAAAGCATAAAAAACTATTTTGTGCAGTATTTCAAGGTCTCAATAGTTGTTTCTTAAGACACTTATTAAAATGCACTGTCATCTTACAGAGCCCTTCTTGGCTCTAAAGACATTGCCTACGAGTGCTTTCTTCTTGCAGTTACAAGTACAAGTACACCTTATTCCATTGCCTCAGATCCCATTCTCATACAACAAACTCTGTATAAAAAAGAAAACAAAACGAGGATATTCCCCCTAGTGTGATTCTGTGCAAACGAGTACAGACTTTATATCTTTAGCCAAGTGGTGACTTACTTGATCTAGTGCCCTTCAGGACTCCAGGACTCTTCATTTGCTCCCAGTGCTTTTTTGGGACAAAAACTCCTTATAATCGACCTCCAAATGAAAACAGGCTGCAGGAATATCCTGAAAATAGTCCTTTAATTAAAAAATACAGGATACATAAAATCAAAACAATAAATAATCCAGGACGTTCTGGAATATTTACTGTTTAGGAATTATTTATTATATAATACTAGCTGGATACTCATGCTTCGTGTCGAAACGTCGGGCTATGCAGGAGATATTAGGTTCACATTCCGTTGGCTAGGTGGTGGTTGGTGATTGAAACACATAAGGGATGATAATAATAATAATAATAAACAGTAAAATAGATGGGTTTAAGCATTTTAATCCCACCTGCAACCCTGGGTTTTTTGTCTATGTAGCCGGGCTAATTACTTGCAAAGCATAGACTTTCAATTTGTCCCTCAGATGAATTGCTCAGGACCTCCCTGTAAACAACATTTCTGGTTTTACTCTCTGGCTGGAGGATGACCAGGCTGTCAGGTGAACTGACTCTGGAGCCGCCACATATAACCAGGTCTGGACTGGGACAAAATAATTAGCCCTGGACTTCATCCACACCGGCCCACTTTAATTATGCAAACACGCACAAAAATAGTAAATAAACCAACCGGATCGCTCAACCAATCACTCTACAGATACCAGAGTGGCTGCAGATTGATTAGGTAAAGAAACACAATGGGATTGAGGTTGAGTGCGCACCATGTCTTAAATTGAGGTTGGATGTGCAGTGGGTCTCACCAGCACAGTGGCCCCAATATGAGACTGCGGCAGACTGTTCTGTTTTACAGATGGTGAGGTAGTTCCCACCTTACCTATTAAGGGCAGTGCGAGTCGTGCATTGAACCAGCATTCGCACCGGCCCACTGAGCCATTGGCCCACCGGGAATCTCCCTGTAGTCCCTATGGCCAGTACATGCCTGCATACAACTGGCCATGGGATAAATAGTCACTTGTCAGATGCACACCAGCCACTTTCAAAGACTGTCCCTGTGCCTTACTGATGGTGATGGCATAGCACACCTTAACCGGAAATTGTAGACGTTTGAACTCGAAGTGGTAGTCTGATGGCATCAGAGGCATTCTGGGTATGAAAATGGTTTCTCCCTGATTTACACCTGTGAAAATCGTGGCTTCGGATTACGTGTTTGTAGAGAGTCTTCACCTGAAGTCTGGTGCCACAGTTTCGGAGTGGTTAGATTGCGTAACAGCATGATTGGAGCGCCAACCTGGAGGTAGAGGACATGAGGTGGTAATCCTGGTAGATTGAGAGTGTGCAAGAACTCCACAGGGTAATGTACAGCATCCTCAATCTCCATTACCGAGTCCACAGATGCATACCTCATATGCTCAGTGGACATCTTCTCCAGCAGAAAGTTGTTGATGCTTTTGGCTGAGTCATTTCTTGGAGTGAGAATAGCTCTTTCCCTCAGCCATGAACTGCAATCCACTCCAGCCTGATTAATGTCTAGGTATATTCTGTCAGTCAAGCTGATCAGATCTGTCACAACATCGCAAAGGTTACTTGGTATAGTTATTCTTCCCTCCTCTTCCAAAAGCTTGCCATCACCAATATCAAGTAATAATTTAGAAAACTCTTCTGCCCTCAAATCACGTTGAAGGTGGACACGCTTGTTAATTGTCAAGGTCAGGACTTTGACATTAGGCCATAAGATGGATGGCTTGAGACAGGCCTTGACTTCATCTGCACATGTCCTTCGTGGCGGCACAACAGGCAACGTCTGTCTGAAGTCACCAACCAAAAGCACCGTAACTCCACCCATAAGACAGTTGCTGCCCCTAATGTCCTGGAGTGTCCTGTTTACAGCTTCGATACCTCCTTTGTGAGTCACGATGCACTCATCCCACACGATAAGTTTGGCTTCTCGAACGTCCTGTCACTCTGCTTAGAGATGTTACAAAGTGTATATTCAGAATGATTCAGGTTGAGAATAAGAAGTAATTTGGGGCTGGCCACTATGCAGGAGAAATTTGGTTCACAATCTGTTGGTTCAGTGCTGGTGGTTGATTGAAACTCATAAGGGAATATATTCCCTGCCACTTTAAGTTCAGAAGCAGTTCCATAGGTGGAAGGTGTGGACACGTTGGTGAGGTAGCGATGTTTAGTGCTGTAAGGATCACCAGACCGCCCCTGAGTGAAGGAGTGCAACGTCTGCCAGTTTGAACGGAGATAAGGGCATGTGAGGCAAGTGGTAGTTGGAACAGATTTATTTTCAGGTGGGGAGGGGTAGTATAACTTCTTAGCATTAGAGCATGTTAATAACTGATGCTCTGATGGTCATTCCGAAAAATCCATTGTTAGTGAGCACCTAGAAGCCGCGAGGAACATACGTGACAAATTTCAAGTTTGTAGGCTTTACAGTTCTGGCGATATTGTGATATCGCTCGAGTGGCATTTTGCTTTTATATATCGATTATTAGTAGATGCACCCTATATTACAGACTTATTTATATATACAGTATATTATTATTATTAGCTGTATCCTAGACTGCTTAGCTAATAATGTAATAATTAGTTGGACCCTATTATTATTAGTCGGGGCAGGTGGTGCCCGGCTGGAGGGCTTTAACACTAGTCAGGGCATACTAGTACTCCCCACTAGATGGCTGCTGTGAAGGGCACCTCCTTTGCCCCGCCCACACAGCAGATGTGCAACATTGGCTGCTGGGGGATTGTCTGGTCTAGGCTGTCCCGTAACAGCAAAAGGCATGCTGTGCGTGCCAGCTAGTGGCGGGACCAGAGGAGGCCCATTGAAGTCAGTGGGGCATATTTTGCCACCCAGCGGATTTAAGACCCACCCGTCGCAGAGACGGCACAGTCATTCTCTTGGTTTTCATTTCTCTCTGAATAACCCTGTTAGTGATTAATTTTAGTTTGTCTATTGGTATAAAAGTGTTGAAGAATATGTGAAACATATTTTCTTGCTTTAAAATCTGCCATTTCATCTTCTCTGGCCACGCCCCTCAGCTAGGGGTGTTTCTTCAGCTCCCACTTCCTGAATATTTCCTGCCTCCTCCCCACCTATCAAAGCTTCACAAGAACTGGCACAAGCTGTGCACGTGAAACCCTCTGGATGCTCAGGACCTCAGACTGAGGAAACCGAGGAACTGAATATTAGCTATCACTGTTACTGTGAAAGCAAGACTCATCCGCTCACTTGCGCTCTTTCATGGTTTACATACTCACTGTCTCACTCTAACTCCCTCACACAGTCACTCACTTGAGCACTCTTTTGCTCTGCTGTACTTTCTCTGTACCTTTTCTTGTTGTCTCTTTCTGCTTTTTCTGCTGTACCTCTCTCTGCTGTCTCTTTCTCCCTTTCCTTTCCTTCCCTGTCTCTGCAGTAGTTGGGGTGAAAAAGTTGCAGATTGGAGTGGCACAAATGGAAAGCCCCTCCTTCATGTCACAGTACAGGATTTAGGTGAAGCTCAGTCGCACACGCTCCGTAAGTTATTATTCCTTCAACAGAACGCACACTGATTGGTTGGATCAGTGTGTCTCCTGCAGTGGGCATGGAAAACACCAAGAAAGAAAAGCCGGCAAATATGAAAAAATATATTTACTTGTGTGAAAGGCTGAACCCGATGGACGCATGTCTTTTTTCAGCCTATGTAACTATGTAACACGTTCACTCACGCACTCACCTGCTGACTCTCACACTGACCCGCTCACTAGTGCTCTTTCATGGTTTACATACTCACTGTCTCACTCAAACTGCCTCACACAGGTACTCACATTACTCTCATTCTCTTTCTTGTGCTGTCTGTCTCTTGTGCGTGCACGCTCTCACTGCACCATTTCTTGTGCTTTCTCTGCTTTATCTTGCTGTGTCCCTATGCTTTTTTTTTTTGCTGTCCCTCTCTCTGCTGTCTCTTTTTCTCCCTTTGTGTATTGATTTCTTTCCTTCCCTGTCTCTGGAGTAGCTGGGAGTGAAAGAGTTACAGATTGGAATGGCTCTCAGCCCCGCCCTCCCCTCAACTCACAGTGCAGGAGGGAGGTGGAGCAACTCAGTCACACATACTCAGTGCATTTTTTATCTATACCTAGGTATACACACTGATTGGTTAGCTCAAAGTGCTTCCTGAGGTGGGCGTGGAAAACGCCAAGAAAGATTAGTAAATATGAAAAAATATGATATTTACTTGCTTTTTTATGCCTGCTGAATGAGACTACTGTCTCATTCAAAAGGCACTGCACATTTTTAAAGGCACAATGACAAAGCATGCATGTCCCTTTAATTGAGAACTTTTCTACTTTGTCATAGTAGGACGAGGCCAGCCAGAGGAATCTCTTCCCGACATTTCGAGGACTAACAGCTACACAGATGACATGGATGCAGCCAGTGAAGAGAGTGCACTGCCTGCAGTGACAGATATTTCACAGTAAGAAGAATCCTCAAAGGGTAATGGGTGGGGTAAACCATCAAAATCCCTAGTGGTGAAATGCACACAGCTAAGCTAAGAGAAAATCTCCCTTTGTGTCACTGAGTTTCTACTTTTTGTGTACATATTATGCGAGGATGCATGTAACACTTGTCTGTCTCACTTTACAGCACCATGAGCAGGTAAGTGTGCAGATGTGTTATGAGTGCATTGTGCATGGCTCTGAGGATGCACACTACTAACCTGTTTGCATACAGGACTGTCTTTTCCTTATTGTGATAGGAATAAGTGTGCAGTGTCCATAGTCTCTCATAGCCCCACTGATGACCATTTATACCTGTGCACCTACTAAGGCCCGTGTCAGAAGAACGCAGTTATCACGTCCATGTTGCCGCACAGTTTAACGTCCGTTGTAGCATAGAATCATGATCAATAGAAACCTACACACGAAGTACGTGCGCACCGAACTGCGCATGCACAATGCACGTGACAAACTGACGCAAGTTAAACAAGAACGTAAAACCGCTAGAGGGACGCGCAGAGTGCACCACGTCTGCGTAGCGTTCTGTGTGAATGATGAGATGTCAGACGCAGCGCATTTGCAACGTTCAGCACCTTGACGCACAAAATGGATTTTCATATCCTTTTCAAATTTTTATCATTTTTCATATTCATTTTATTTCCCATAGTTCACTTTTTTTTCTACGTCCGTCAAAAAAAACGGACCATGGTGTCTACAGTATCTTACGTCAGTACGTCTGTCCGTTATGCCCGCACTCAGAGTGCGCTCAGACTGCGTTCATCTGACATTAGCCTAAAAGTGTAGGTAAAATACTTCTAAAATACTGCAGATTATTTCCCCCATTCTTAATATACATAAAATATTTTATACACAATATAAATATGCTAGGATACATATAATTGTCACCTCATTCATAATCTCTATCAGTACATACTGTATGTTCTCTTCATGGTAGCATGTTATTTAGTTTTTAGTTTTGTGCCTGATTGCAGGTTGATGTAGGCTTCTTTTAATATGGTATTATAACGATCATTTGGTTCCATAAAGAAAATGATTTATGTTTAACATAAAGAGACAATTCTTCAATAGAAAGCCCTTGTTGAGATATGGATTCTTAAGTATTGATAGTTTTCCTATTTTCGAGCAATCAGTCTAGCAAGAAATGATGTAACAGCTAGAAACACAGCCCCGTAAACAGTGTACAGACATATTTTATAAAAGAGTGCTAAATAAGGCCTAGGTTTAGCAATCTATGAACTAAGCCAATGGTTACTTCACATGGCATTGACTAGTATTCAAGAAAAAGGACGAAATCTCATTGTATGTGTACCTCATGATTG
Source organism: Leptobrachium leishanense (assembly GCA_009667805.1). Lineage (NCBI taxonomy): Eukaryota > Metazoa > Chordata > Amphibia > Anura > Megophryidae > Leptobrachium > Leptobrachium leishanense. The sequence goes on from CM019065.1 coordinate 239,948,109, forward strand.
TACCATCTGTAGCCAGTAGATGACAGTATTACTATGAAAAGCCAGCCAAATCTGGGATGGAAAACTATTGTGTCTGCTGTTTTCCATTTGCAGCTCGCCTTTAATATCTGTATCACAACCGAACCACTTTATTTATTTGCAAAGTATTTTACCAGAAAGGATACATTGAGATTTCTCTCACTTTCAAGTATGTCCTGGGTCTCCCATACAAAGTATGGGAGATATTAATGTACAGAAACCAGACGCTACATCCGAGACCCAAAAGGACTTTGCATCTTGGATGGAATAGAAGGAGTTAAATTTAAGCACATTGCTTGAGCCATTATAGAAACATAGAAACATAGAAAAATGTCGGCAGATAAGAACCTTTCGGCCCATCTAGTCTGCCCAATTACATGGATACTTTACCTGGATTTATCTTTTGTTTAGGATAGCCTTATGCCTATCCCATGCTTGCTTAAATTCAATTACTGTTTTGGCCTCAACCACTTCAACTGGAAGGCTGTTTCATGTATCCACCACCCTCTCAGTAAAATAATGCTTCCTGATGTTACTTTTAAACCTTTGCCCCTCTAATCTAAGACTATGTCCTCTTGTTTTGCTACTTTGTTTCCGTTTAAATATACTCCCTTCCTCTACCTTGTGGATTCCATTTACGTATTTAAATGTTTCTATCATATCTCCTCTGTCTCGTCTTTTCTCCAAGCTGTACATGTTAAGATCATTAAGCCTTTCCTGGTAACTTTTCTCCGTCAAGCCGTACACCATTTTAGTAGTCCTTCTCTGAACTCTCTCTAAGATGTCTATATCCTTCTGGAGATACGGTCTCCAGTACTGCACACAGTACTCCAAGTGAGGTCTCACCAGTGCTCTGTACAGTGGCATGAGCACTTCCCTTTTCCTACTGCTAATACCTCTCCCTACACAACCAAGCATTCTGCTAGCATTTCCTGCTGCTCTATGCTATATGTCTCGACTGCTGTGCTTAATGTCCTAGTCGTGAACTGACCCAAGAAGTGAAACGTAACGGAAGCTATAAAATCAGGCTAGCAAAACTGTTTATTTCTCCTTCATTGTTTTTGTATCAGAAGAGTAAAATTCCAATTCTTCAGTTTCTTTGTTTATGTGTAAATCCTGTAATTAGGATAATCTATTAAAGTGATTGTGTACTGACACGGTGCATTTACCTGTGATATCCCTCAAGGGAATAGATGTCACATTGGTCTTTAAGATTAATGCAATATCTCTTCCCTTTATGAGGTATTACAGCCAGAGCTTATTCTGATTCAGCACCAATCACTGTCATTTTCAGACGCAATGCGCGCGCAACAAGCATTCGTTATCCAAGCCTCTCCGTCAAAGCGCTAGGACGCGTGTTGACGGAGCTGCAAAGCGTGATTCTCCATAGGTGGCCAGACGGGCGTAGAGTGGAAGGAACGTCCACTCTCAGGGACATTCCTTCCGCTCTCCAAAGACGCTCGTCTGACACTAGCCTTAACAGGTGAGTGGGACCTAAACCAATTGTGCCACCTAAAGCAGGACGGTTTGTAGGTAAGTTGAGACAGTTGTTCAGCCTGTAGACCTCTACTACCCAGTCGGAAGAATTTGACTCCATGTGTTGATCCTAAATCCTCAGCCTATTATCAAGCTCCAGGAATGCAATGGATACCTGATATGTGAAGCCATAAGAGGAGAATGCAATTGGGGTTTAAAGGATATGTATTTACCTTTTATTACGTCTAAGGCTTGTGTCAGATGTGCGCACTAGATGCACCTGTACTGACGTGTCTACCGGCGTCTGAAGCAGCGTTGTGACGCTGCGACAGGGCCAGTCACACGCTGTAGCGCACGCACGATGTGCACACACTACAAGCATCCGTGCACAAAGCCTCCCCGTCAAAATGCTAGATGTGCGTTGACGGGGCTGCAAAGCGCGATCCTCCATAGGCCTGACCCCGGCCTAAAAAGAAAACTAAAAGAACAAGCAGTGCAGCAGTAAGAGTTAAAAATAAATTCCTACACTTATTTTTAAGCATACAGGGTTATTCAGAGAGGTCCGTAATGTCGCCGAAATGTAACCGGACACTGAAATTCAGTGTACGGTGACATTTCGAGGCCATTCGGCTATTCAAAGAGCAGGCAGTTTGCCAAATTTTGGCTAATTGCCTGCACGTACGGTGCTGTTCGACGGCAGTGAAATCCCCCATAGAGAAGCAATGGTTAATCTATTGAGAGAACAACGAACAGCAGTAAAAAGTTGCTGAAGTGCCCTGCTGTTCAGTGTTTTCATTCGTCAGGTTTATTCAAGCGAATACCCTAGATTTCAATGTTAAAAATATTCCCATTTTAATTCAATATCTAATAAACCATTTATTATTTTATTCTGCAGTAAAAAAGTCTCTTTATTTATATATTTTTTAGGATCTTTTAGGCATTTTTCGGGATATTGCTCTCTGAATAACCCCGATAGATTCCTTTTATGGAGAATGGATCCATATAGACCAGTGCTTCCTAACCCTGGTCCTCAGGACCTACTACCAAGTCCAGATTGTAAGGATTACCTTGGGGAAATGCAGACTGAATACTACAATCACTGAGCAGCAAATCATGTCACATGTGCTGTGCTTCAGATATCTGACAAACCCGGCTGTGGGGTCCTGAGGACAGGTTTGGGAAACAGTGATATAGACAAAACAATATTTTTCTTTGTGTTCTATTTTAATGTGTGTTTTGTCTCTATACAAACGGCTGTGCCTACTGCATGCATGGTTTGTGCTTAACAATTAGCTTAAAGGAGTCATGCAACATAATGGTATACAAGGAAGGAACCATAGCATTTATGTTAACTTGAACTAATATAAAGGCAGGAGCCGGATGTCTTTACAACAATGGGATTTTCTTTATATTATCATTGTTTATATGGCATATCATATGAATGATAAAAACAGCTATCATTTGACTCAGTAAGCATGGCTCATTGGAGTACATGGTTTTTGACTAGGTTGAATTGGCATTCTGCATATTTATTTTATTATCATACAGTATATAATAGGCACATCTGTCTCTCATTTGACCCAGACTTACAGATGCTCACAGAATAGCAGTGAAGGTCACACGTAGGATGCAATATTTTGTGGCACGCAGAAAATTCCAGGTATGGCACCAGTGTGTTTCTGGGGTTAAATTGTACGTGATGTTTTGAATGTTGGAACAAATCATACAGATATAAACCTTGAGTGTACACCTTTATGCATGCCTTTCCTCAAAGATCATAATGTAAAGAATATGTAAAGATGTTTTTTCCCCTGCTCTAAACTCCATTTTGCAGTGCTCTATTTTCAACATTTTGATATTGAAAGCCAGAAAAATCTTGTTTATATATCTGTATGACCAGCTATGTTTCTGACCCACTCTCCCAGCAAGCTCGCAAACCGTATGACGTGAGGGATGTTATTGAACAGTACTCCCAGGGACATCTTAACATGATGGTGCGGATCAAGGAACTTCAAAGAAGGTAAGGTAATAACCCTTACAACAAAAGAAAGAACAGCAATCGAAAGCTACAGTGGGAAGATAAGCACCTTTTCTTTGTAGTATCAAAGACCACCCTAGCTTAATGCAGCTATAATGCATTGCGAATAGAGGAAAACCACTTGATCTTGGAGCCCTCTACATTCTTGGGTGTATTAAAGGAACACTCTACTCATCCTGTTCACTTTACAATTATAAATTGGTCAGGATGTGAGGAGTGCCCCCCCCCCAGCTCCACTGCTCAGGTGAAAACCTCGGGTGAAAAGGAAGAGATTCATCCACCCCACCCCGTCACCAGCAGACAGTCACCAGATCCTGCAGTCTTCCTGCAGACACAGAATATTAAGGGTTATAATATTTAATATGTGGGTAAAAGCTACTTGATCCAAGGAGAAATCTGACTGCCATTCTGGGGTCAAGAAGGAATTTTTTCCCAGTGTGTTGCATATTGGCAAGCAGTTCAGACTGGGTTTTTTGCCTTCTTTTGGATCAACAGCAGTAGGTTATGTGGGAGAGGCTGAACCCGATGGACGCATGTCTTTTTTCAGCCTGTATAACTATGTAGATCGGTTACCAGTACGTCAGCATGCAGAGAGCGCTGCGTGCTGACATCACTCTGAGACCAATTGTGGTAGCGATAGGTCTCTGAGAGGCAGCTGATGAATCGAATCTGCGCATGCCCGCAGTTCTGATCCATTGTTCTGCGTATGCAACTCTGATCGATCATTCTACGCAACTTGTATACGTGTGGGCACAATAACATCAGGAACAGGACCCCCCGCCCAGGACATGACCAGGTGTTATGTAAAAATAAAAATAAAAATCTTTTGTATTCTAATGCATCACTATTGTTCACCTTTCAATTATAAAGTGAACAATGATGCTGCACTAATTCACCATCTCAATTCCCACGTCGCAGGCAAGTGTGGAGGCAATGACAAAATGCATTGCACACAACCCTGCAGTAGGGATGCACCGATATCACTTTTTTTAAGACCATGTACAAGTAAGTACCGATACTATTTTTCAGGTACTCTCCGATAATTTTATTTAATGTCACGTGACCGCTTTCCAATAAGAACAGAGATATAGATACATATCTATATACCCCAACAGATATATATATATACACACAGACAGACATATACAAACACCCCACAGACATATATACACACACATACCCCCCACAGACATATTATATATATACAGTATATAGACAAACATACCCCCATATATATAAACAAAGCTCAGGTGAGCTCAGTAACACCAAAAGACCCAGGAGACCATGGAAAACAACTGTGGTGGATGACCGAAGAATTCTTTCCCTGGTGAAGAAAACACCCTTCACAACAGTTGGCCAGATCAAGAACACTCTCCAGGAGGTAGGTGTATTTGTGCCAAAGTCAACAATCAAGAGAAGACTTCACCAGAGTGAATACAGAGGGTTCACCACAAGATGTAAACCATTGGTGAGCCTCAAAAACAGAAAGGCCAGATTAGAGTTTGCCAAACAACGCCTAACAAAGTCTACACAGTTCTGGAACAAGATCCTATGGACAGATGAGACCAAGATCAACTTGTACCAGAGTGATGGGAAGAGAAGAGTATGGAGAAGGAAAGGAACTGCTCATGATCCTAAGCATACCACCTCATCAGTGAAGCATGGTGGTGGTAGTGTCATGGCGTTAGCATGTATGGCTGCCAATGGAATTGGTTCTCTTGTATTTATTGATGATGTGACTGCTGACAAAAGCAGCAGGATGATTTCTGAAGTGTTTCGGGCAATATTATCTGCTCACATTCAGTCATTGGACGGTGCTTCACAGTGCAGATGGACAATGACCCAAAGCATACTGCAAAAGCAACCAAAGAGTTTTTGAAGGGACAGAAGTGGAATGTTATGCAATGGTCAAGTCAATCACCTGACCTGAATCCCATTGAGCATGCATTTCACTTGCTGAAGACAAAACTGAAGGGAAAATGCCCCAAGAACAAGCAGGAACTGAAGACAGTAGAGGCCTGGCACAACATGACCAGGGATGAAACCCAGCGTCTGGTGATGTCTATCCGTTCCAGACTTCAGGCTGTGATTGACTGCAAAGGATTTGCAACCAAGTATTAAGAAGGGAAAGTTTGATTTATGATTATTATTCTGTCCCATTACTTTTGGTCCCTTAACAAGTGGGAGGCACATCTGCAAACTGCTGTACGTCCTACACCGTTCACCTGAGTTGGATGTACATACCCTCAAATTTTACCACAGGACTCGGAGGCTCCTATTTTGCCATCTCTTTCTTTACTTTCTTCATAGCAGCAAAGAGTTAACAACAAGAAAAAACAAAACTTCCCCCACAACAGGGGATAAGCACACCCCACACTCTCCCAACCAATCAATATAGTCCCGCCCAGATATAGACTCCTCCTCTTTCTTTGCTGCTCTTCAAGCAGATAAGTATTGTTTCCTTATGCTCTGTGATTTTCTGTATTTTATTCTCGTTTTTTGTATGCTTCTATGTATATTTTGATTTTCCTTTGCAGCGTCTGTTCAGAACTATCTGCGCTGCTAGTGGGGGCGCCGCTACCCTCCGGTTCTAGCCGCGGGGGTCGGTGTCCCCACCGGACCTGACTTGGGGACCAAAGGTACTCATAGTCAGATCCGGCGCTCATTCTCCCTGCCCCACTCGGATCTCTCAGTCCGCGCTGGGCATAGCTTTTACCGCTGCGTGTTTAGCACTCAGATCTCGGCGTTCTTCCCGCGCGCGCCAACCTGGTGTTCCCTCAGACGCTGAGGCACGCCCACTTCCTGCGCGCGTGGCGCAACTTTATTTCATTCAGACCGCGCTAACAGTACAAGTAAGATGTCCGATGCCCACCGCAGCCCCTCTCGTTCCCCCGCCCGGGGCTCCGGGTCGGAGGGTCCCTCAAAATCCAGGGCATCTATTTCGGAAGGGACTTCCCCTTCCCCCCCCCCACAAACATAAAAAGAAATCAGGGAGCTCAGCGAAATTCGCGGCCCTTGAAGCCTCCCTCAGATCATCTATTACAGAATCGGTCTCGGCGGCTGTCGCTGACCTACACTACTCGTTTAGACGATCCATGGATGAGGCGGTTCATGCCCTCAAATACCACCTGAACCGGTACCCTCATGTTCTGCATCTTTAAATGCTAATATACCCCAGTCACATAAACTTCCAGACCTCAGGAAATTCCTAAGGACGCCTCCCCTCACAGGGTTATAGACCCGTTGGCCTCAGGGCCTAGTGATTCTTATTTATCCCATCCCCCAGGTGCTTATGGAGGGGCTGGCATCCCCGCAGTACTGCCTTTATTGAATCGCGAGCCTGACTCTCGCAAAAGAGCCCCTGACCGCGGGGCAACCAATGCGGCCGAGATTAAGAGACCTAAGGCGGCAGCCTGGAGTCTCGTCCCAAGAGGGACAAATGCAGGGGAAGGCGATCCTGAGGGCGATGACGGAGATGACTCCATAACATTATACGCCCCGGTCCATGATGAGGACCTGATGGTGGAGCCCCCCCTATGCAGGTCGGGGATACAATTTACGATCCAGCGGGAAATCCCATGTTTAATCCCCGTGAGATTTCCCACCCAAGCTCCACTGCTTGGTCCCCGCAACCCCATGTAGAATGCTGGGTCGACAGCGTGATGCGCTGCCCTCTTGATAAGGGCACCCGATTTAACCTGCGGACTGAATGTCCTAGGCCCACCACAGCTGGCAAGACATGCATCACCCCTGAGGTGGATGAGGCTTTCCAACAATTTGTCGCCAACAAAGGTTGGTCGGCCAAAAAGGGCTTTTTGCCATGAAGACATGTCAGGATAAATTGCTTGACACGACTGGCCCTCTGGTAAAGGCCCTCGATATTGTCACCCATGCCAAACTGTCCGATACCCCATTAGACCCCTCAGAACTTGAGGAGTGGCTTCAACGATCCCTTTGTTTACTAGGGAATGCTAATGCTGCGATAGCATCAGAGCGCAGGAAAACTATCCTACTCAAAATGGACACTAACTTAACACACATGGCCGCCACCGACCTGGGAGCCAAAGCTGATGGCCAGCTTTTTGGTGACCCTTTTGCAAAAAAACTTAACACCTATGTGGGGTCCTTCTCTATGCTGGACAAAGCTGAGGCCACCATGAAGAGAGTGTTTCCGGGTCGGGTCTCTCGCAGGGCCGGTAGAGGCAGGGGTCGCTCTGCCGGCCGCGGGGGTCCCTCCCGCTCATACGGCTCCTTCGATTCAGCTCGCTATGCTGCCGACAATCCCAGCTATGGATCTCGCTTCTTCCCATCCAGAGCCAGACCTTGGCGCGGCGGATCCTACAGAGGAGGCAGATCCTCCTCCTACAGGAGATCCTCAGGTGAGCGCCTTTCCCATTATCCCTCATTCGGGGGTAAGGATCGGGGGCCGCTTAGCCAATTTTGCGCTTGCTTGGGCGCGCCTCACTACCGATGCGTGGGTCTTGGCCACGATACGGGGTTTCTCCATAGATTTTGTGGACACGCCTACACAGACACGAATCCCCGCGCCGCTCCACGTTGCGCATGCGCAAAATTTACTGGTGCAGGCAGAGATTCAAGACCTATTGGCCAAAGGGGCGATAGAACTGGCCCCTCCGTCTTCAAGAGGTTTTCTCAGCACATTATTTCTGGTCGCCAAGAAAGGCGGGGGTTTCGCCCTGTCTTCAATCTCAGAGAATTGAACCTCTCGGTCGTCTACCGTCACTTCAAGATGGAGGGCATTCACACGCTGCGTCACGTCCTCCTGAGAGACGATTGGTTGGCCAAGCTAGACCTGAAGGACGCCTATCTGACGGTACCGGTCTGCTCTTCCCACAGAGATTTCCTCCAGTTCAGGTGGCAAGATCAAGTGTGGCGCTTCACTTGCCTACCGTTCGGCCTCTCGTCAGCACCGTGGTGCTTCACGAAGCTGTTAAAACCGGTGATCGCTTCCCTACGAGCCAGAGGCGTACGCCTTATAATATACTTGGACGACATCCTCCTGATGTCCAGTTCCAGGGACACGCTTCTGCTTCACCTCCAATGGACGATTTCCCTCTTTCAGGAACTGGGTTTCCTAATCAACGTGGAAAAATCCTTGATGGTCCCGACACGACGCATCGAGTTCCTAGGCTTCCTCCTGGACTCACACGACCTGTTACTGTTCCTGCCTCCCTCCAAGATTCGGGACATACGCAAGGAGGTTTCCTCTCTCCTCCGACACTCAGCGCCTACTCTGAGGATACTGGCCAGGGTCATCGGTCTTTTGGCAGCAGCACGCGTCTGGCGATAGTTCCGGCTCCTCTCCATTATCGGGCCCTCCAACGCCTGAAGGCCCGTTCCCTCCGGGCGGGTTTGGATTACTCGGATGTGGTATTCCTGACAGAGGACGCCAGGTCGGACCTGTCGTGGTGGCACTCCCAGATGACGTTGTGGAACGGCAAGAAATTGTTTCCTCCTTCCCCGACTCTCACTATCGATTCCGATGCCAGTGGTCTCGGATGGGGTGCCCACTGCAACGGCGTGGAGACAGGGGGCCGGTGGTCTCCCGCGGAACAGACCCGTCACATCAATGTATTGGAACTTTTAGCGGGTCTGTTTGCAGTCCGGTGCTTCACGAGGGACTCTTCGCATCATCGAATCCTCCTACGATTGGACAATTTCCCGGCGGTACGGTACATCAACGCCATGGGGGGTCCTCGTTCGGAACTGCTAGCGCTCATGGCGATGGATTTTTGGGAGTATTGTCTCCAACACGGTCTCTGGGTTCAGGCCCAGTTCATTCCGGGGCTCTCCAATCAAGTAGCCGACTGGAATTCTCGACACCTGGCGGATCCCGGAGACTGGCGGATACCGCCTTCAGTGTTCGAGGACATTCGTTCGCTCTGGGGACCTCTTCGATGGGATTTGTTTGCCTCGAGGTTGAACGCTCATCTTCAAGAGTTCTTCAGTTGGAGACCGGACCCGGATGCGTTGGGCACGGATGCGTTCCTTCAGGATTGGTCGGGGGCGTGCCACTATGCATTTCCCCCGTTCGTCCTGATTGCTCGGACAGTGATGCAAGTCAGGACTCAGATGGCGACACTGGTATTGATTACTCCGTTCTGGGCGGCTCAACCGTGGTTCCCGGCCCTACTGGAGATCGCGATCGACGTGCCCCGGATGTTACCCCGCCGACCGGACCTCCTCCTCGACGCGGAGGGTACGCCTCATCCCCTGGTGTCGGACGGCAACCTGGACCTACTGGCGTGGCTGGTTTCCGGTTTGCCTGGCAAAGCCAAGACGTTTCGATCCGGACTGGAGAATTGCTGTTACAAGCATGGGCCCCTGGAACCCGAGGAGCGTATAAATCTGCCTGGGTCAGGTGGTCTGCTTGGTGTGTGGGAAGGAGTCAAGATCCCGTTTCAGCCTCTCTGAGTGCGGTCCTGGATTTCCTGACGTCTTTGTTTGACTCTGGTCTGGCTTTCCGCACGCTTAATGTCTACCGCTCGGCGCTTTCTGCTGGCCATGTGGGTTTCGCAGGGGTGGCTTTAGGGCAGCATCCTTTAGTCTGCCGTCTCCTGCGGGGGGCTCGGTTCGAACGGCCCCCCCTTCCTCGATACTCGATGGCATGGGATGTTTCCCTGGTATTGCGTTTCCTGGAAACTTGGCCGGACAATGGGGAGCTGTCTCTGCGACAGTTGTCTGCCAAACTAGTGATGCTGTGCTGTTTGTTCTCTTGTAAGCGTGTTGGTGATGTCCGGGCTCTGGACTATCCTTCTCGTTCCTTTGGACCGGATGGTGTCGTTTTCGACGTCACTAGACGTACTAAGACTTCTATTTCGTCTGTGTTTTTCCCGGCTTATCCTGATCGTCCGTTGTTGTGTCCGGTTCGATGTCTCAGGGTCTATGAGGACCGCCTGGTGGGGTTCCGTGTTGGTGCGGTTTCTCCTTTGTTCCTGTCATTCAGGGCTTCACATCGGCCTGTGTCTTCGGCGACCTTGGCGCGATGGGTGCGCTGGTTACTGAGCCTCGCTGGAGTGGATACCACCTCCTTTGGTGCCCATTCGGTCCGTGCCGCTATGGCCTCCTCGGCGGTGGCAGCTGGTTGTAGGCTGGAGGACATTATGCGCTCCGCTGATTGGTCCAGAGAGTCTACTGCTCGTCTGTTTTATATACGTCCCATTCGACACTGGACAGAGACTGTGATTGACCAGCTTTGAATTGGCAAAATAGGAGCCTCCGAGTCCTGTGGTAAAATTGGGGAATTTTCCTATTCCATGACGGAAAGTTCTAATTTTAATAAGGACTCGGAGGCGAGTATTTTCCCCCCCTGGATTCCCTCCCGTTTGTTTGTTTATCTTTTGATTCGTCAATAAACTTTGGGTGGGTTGTCCGTGTCTCATTTATTGCGCGCGTCTGCGTTTTTGCGTTGTAATCCGCTTTTTTGTGCACGCCTATTTCTGAATAAAATATTTTCGCCCTTGCGATCTCCTGTGTTTTATCGACTGCGAGCCTTTGCGTTGTACTCCGCCGCGTTGTACGCACCTATTGATGTAAATCTATTTTCGCTTTTGCGATTTCCTGTGTTTTATCGCCCGTACGCTTGCGTTACACGCAGTTGATGGTTCGGTTCTAACCCCGACCTCATGTTTGTTTTTCTTTCAGCTTCCCGCTGATCATTCTGCCTTGATGGCGTTTTTTGTCACTTCCCCGCGACCGGCCGTGTTTGGCTTCTACGCTTCCCCGTTGGGTAGCTGCGTCTCGTCTTGGAGATTCTGACTTCTGGATTGCAAAGAAAGAGGAGGAGTCTATATCTAGGCGGGACTATATTGATTGGTTGGGAGAGTGTGGGGTGTGCTTATCCCCTGTTGTGGGGGAAGTTTTGTTTTTTCTTGTTGTTAACTCTTTGCTGCTATGAAGAAAGTAAAGAAAGAGATGGCAAAATACTCGCCTCCGAGTCCTTATTAAAATTAGAACTTTCCGTCATGGAATAGGAAAATTCCCCCAATTAAAGCTGACAGTCTGCAGTTAAAGCACATTGTGTTTGTTTCATTCCAACTCCATTGTGGTTGTTTATAGAGCCAAAGATGTTAGAATTGTGTCGACGTCCCAATATTTCTGGACCTGACTGTATTTATATATATATATACACACATACAGAAACAGAGACTCATGTACATATATATATACACACATACCTCCACAACTCTGCACTAGGGATGCACCAATACCACTTTTCTTAAGACCATGTACAGGTACCAATACTATTTTTCAGGTACTCACCAATACCGAGTACCGATACTTTTATTTAATGTAGTGTGACTACTTTCCAATAAGAACAGATATATATATATATATCTCCCAACATATATATATATATATATATATACACACACAGGCATATACACACACCCCACAGACATATATACACACACACATACCCCCACAGACATATTATATATTTTTTACGGGTAAAGCCAGGAGTGCAGTTAATCCTAGGATCACCCGGGTAATCCTGACATCACCCAAAACCGCTGGGTAAAGCTGCAAAAAAATGAAAATTTCGGACTTTACCCGGGTAATTTTAGGACTAACCAACTGCCCTTGGGTAACAGTCTGGAAGAGCTGAAAAATGCGCACTTTACCCGGATAATGTGCAAGTCTGAAGCTTCACCCGGGTAATCTGAGGACTATCCACAGCTTCACCTGGGTAATCTGCAGAGTATCCAACACCGCTTGGGTAACAGTGAATTTTACTATTATTATGTGTCATTTGTGCTTATATATCATTTATAAAACATAATAACAATCAGGTTACTCTTTATATAATATCTTTATCTTCATAAATAAATTTTCAGACAATTAATGCACAGAGTAAACTTATGGTTATTTAGTTTGGTATGTGACCGTGGTTCCAATTTCATTAAAAATAACCAAAAACACTATTTTGTTATCAGTCAGATAACGGTTGCAGCTTTATTCGAGTAATCCTCGGAATTCAGTCACCTGTAACCTGCTGAAAACCCAAGAAAAGCGGAGTACCCAGAGGCGTTTGGATACTTTGCAGATTACCCGGATAAAGTCTGATGTTTCTTGCACATCACACTTTATCCAACAACACTAGGGTAATGTGCGAATTACCCGGTTAAAATACAGCAGAAAAGCAGGGTACCCAGAGTCCTCTGGATACTTTGCAGATTACCCGGGTAAAGTCCGAAATTTAATTTCACTTCGGACTTTTGCTAATGGATTACCCAGGTACTCCTAGGATTAACCGCACTCCTGGCTTTACCCATAATATATATATATATATATATATACATACACACACACAGAGACTCATAAATACACTATATTGCCAAATGTATTCGCTCACCCATCCATATAATCAGAATCAGTTGTTCCAATCAATTCCATGGCCACAGGTATATAAAATCAAGCACCTAGGCATGCAGACTGTTTTTACAAACATTTGTGAAAGAATGGGTCTCTCTCAGGAGCTCAGTGAATTCCAGCGTGGAACTGTGATAGGATGCCACCTGTGCAACAAATCCAGTCGTGAAATTTCCTCGCTCCTAAATATTCCACAGTCAACTGTCAGCTATATTAGAAGAACGTGGAAGTGTTTGGGAACGACAGCAACACAGCCACGAAGTGGTAGGCCACGTAAACTGATGGAGCGGGGTCAGCGGATGCTGAGGTGCATAGTGCGAAGAGGTCGCCAACTTTCTGCAGAGTCAATCGCTACAGACCTCCAAACTTCATGTGACCTTCAGATTAGCTCGAGAACAGTGCGCAAAGAGCTTCATGGAATGGGTTTCCATGTCCGAGCAGCTGCATCCAAGCCATACATCACCAAATGCAATGCAAAGCGTCGGATGCAGTGGTGTAAAGCAGGCCGTCACTGGACTCTAGAGCAGTGGAGATGCGTTCTCTGGAGTGACGAATCGCGCTTCTCCATCTGGCAATCAGATGGACGAGTCTGGGTTTGGCGGTTGCCAGGAGAACGGTACTTGTCTGACTGCATTGTGCCAAGTGTAAAGTTTAGTGGAGGGGGATTATGGTGTGGGGTTGATTTTCAGGAGCTGGACTTGGCCCCTTAGTTCCAGTGAATGGAACTCTGAATGCTTCAGCATACCAAGACATTTTGGACAATTCCATGCTCCCAACTTTGTGGGAACAGTTTGGAGCTGGCCCCTTCCTCTTCCAACATGACTGTGCACCAGTGCACTAAGCAAGGTCCATAAAGACATGGATGACAGAGTCTGGTGCGGATGAACTTGACTGGCCTGCACAGAGTCCTGACCTCAACCCAATAGAACACCTTTCGGATGAATTAGAGCGGAGACTGAGAGCCAGGCCTTCTCGTCCAACAACAGTGTGTGACCTCACAAATGCGCTTCTGGAAGAATGGTCAAAAATTCCCATAAACACACTCCTAAACCTTGTGGACAGCCTTCCCAGAAGAGTTGAAGCTGTTATAGCTGCAAAGGGTGGACCGACGTCATATTGAACCCTATGGATTAGTAATGGGATGTCACTTAAATTCATATGCGAGTCAAGGCAGGTGAGCGAATTCTTTTGGCAATATAGGGCAGTATTACAAAGCTGGTGCAAACTTAACCAGAGATGTTGTAAACTTACCAGAGCCATTATAGCCTATGGGCCATATTACATAGTTGGTGCTAACTTAACCAGAGCTGTTGTAAACTTAAAACCTCCATAGGTTATAATGGCTCTGCTAAGTTTACAACAGCTCTGGTTAAGTTAGCACCAACTATGTAATATGGCCCATAGTGTACATACACATACCCCCACAGACCTATATATACTGTATATACATACCCCCACAGACACATACATATATATATATATACAGTATATATATATATAAGGTTAATTATTGCAGAAGCCAGTTGCACATCACAGCAGTTCAAAGGACTGCATCCCAGAGCCCCTGTGCTACATTCCCCATATGCAGCAAGGAACTCTGGGTAAGACATGCAAGTGAGACAGGGGTCATTTGCATGTCTTACCAGAGTTCCTTGCTGCAATGGGGAATGTAGCACAGGGGCTCTGGGATGCAGTTCTTTGAACTGCTGTGATGTGCAAGTGGCTTCTGCAATAATAAACCTTATTGGTTATTGCATGGAGGCTATTTATCTCATTTTTTGTCCTCCACCACAACCCAGGCAAGTACTGATTTGCCCTATGGGTCCAAGCATCCACTGCAACTGTTCATGCAAAGCCTCTGCTGATGAGGGTCCAATAAACCTGAAACAGTGCTCTCTCCCTCCCGATCGGCTGGGGGCAGCGGTGAAAGTCAGGCACCGTTTGGAAGGGCGCAGCCTGCCCTTCCAAACAGTGGCTGACTTTAACCCCTTGGGGGCCGGATCGTGATTCGGTGCCGAAAGGCGCCAGATCACAATCTTCTCCCAGAGCTAGCCGACATCTTGGATGTCGGCCAAGCTTCCAGGATCTCCACTAAACCCCATATCTCCCGATCCTTGGTAGCTAGGGGTTAATGTTGGTATCGTTGGATCGGGGCCAGAGCATGGCCTTTCCAACGTTACAGGGCATGACCATGTTGAAAGTTAAAGGAACACTCCAACAAAAAAATCACCCCCTGTTTTTTTTCCCTAACCTATCCCTATTCCCTTAATAAAACTTTCTTTTTTTTTTTTTTTCTTGTAACTGCAATACTTACCTTAAAATCCTCTTGTTTCCAGCGGCGTTTTTTTTTTTTTATACTCACCTCCCTCCTCTTCCGCTCCCGTCCTTCTTCTTGCTGCGTCTTGGCTTCTGGTTTACGTGAGAAGCGCGTATGCGCGCCTCTCACATAAGCCAGCCAATCGGCAGGCTTCCTCCCGGCTCCCTCTGAGGATTAGTGTTGCGCGCAAGAGGATGCGCGCAACACTAACCCTCAGAGGGAGCCGCCAGCTTCTGCGGGGAGTAGGAGACGTCATCGCGCTGAAAGCGCGATGACGTCTCCTACTCGGCAAAAGTCGGCAGAAGCGGGAAATATGATTCCCGCTCTGCTGACTGACAGCTGGGAGGGCGGAGTAAAGTCCTCCGCCTCTCTCAGCTGTTTTCAGCCTTTTCTGCAGATCGGCTGAGCGGAGGGAGGGGGGACAAAGGGCGGCATACTCCGGGCATCATGACCACCTAAAATAGCTTAGGTGGTCATGTTGCCTAGAGTATCCCTTTAAGGAAAAAAAAATTAAAATAAAAAAATATTTTAAAAAAATAAAGAAAAATAAACCGTTTTTTGTTTTGTTTTGTTAATGCAGCAATATTGTTCCTATTTCAATTATAATGTGAACAATGATGCTGCACTAACGATTTTTGTATGGGGTGCGTTTGTTAAAAATCGTGTAATTTACCCCAAAAAACAAGTCCCCCATTTCTAATTTTTATAACAAGCGCAACTCATAGAAAATATAACCGCAAATGCTCGCATGTTTAAATGTGAAAAAAAACACTTTACACGTTGTACATTATTGAAAATTCTAATTTTATTGCATTTTTTGTTATAATATACAGACAGGACATGACGTATACATATAATAATGATATATTATGAATCTGCAGAGTCTGCCAGAAAGAACGATATATAATATGTCTGGGTCATATAATAAAATAAGGCTTCAAAACGCGTTTAAACATGATGAGCGAAACCAATAAAAATGATCTCAACACACAGGCGTGAAATGGCTCAGCAGCGAAAGGTTTAATGAATCTGCCCTTTCCAATCACACCTAGATCGTCCATATACGAAGCACAGGGACGGGTATACGGCAGTCCGAAGAAGTGTGGGAAGCTGGATGCTGATTTCTGCTGGGGGGGCATATGGGGGGGGCAAGGAATAACCTAGGGGGGGAATTGCCCCCCCTTGCCCCCCTGTAGAGAAGCCTATGGCACCAACTATGGAATAGTGTCCAGAGTGAGGAGAGATTGAGTTTTATGTCAAAACCTATGGAAATAGTTTAGATAGTTTTGGTGCTTGGAGTAATCTGACAGAATTTGCAACACAAACATACACTTGTTGCAGTTAATATCGACTTAAATGACAGAGGAAATGAAAGTGCTAGGGTCATGATTGATGAATAAGCTACAGACTGGCATCCAATTGGTTCCAAAGTGGTTAAATTAGACAGTCCCTCTCTGTAAGTAACCATAAACATGTACTGTCATTGGAAATAAACCAGCTTTTTTGTAAACAAATTGAAAACAGGAATGATACATGTATTTAGATATTTATATGACATTCTCCCTATGTCAAATGCGCTTGGATGATTTATAATTTGTGTTCATCATTTCCTTGTAGATTGGATCATTCATTGGGAAAACCAGGACTTTTCCTACCAGGTACAATATCTCTTGAGTCAGTATATGCCACATAATACAGCAGTGCTAAACAATACCATGTACACGGACTCTTCCCCCACTGATACAGATCAGTTTGTTTTCTGCTACATCTGCAGTGATTTCAGAGCTACAGTATTTAACATAGGCCCCTATTACATTCCTCGCGCATTTTCGTTTGCGCGTGCAAATGCGCATTTGCGCGAGTGGCAAAACCCTTTGCGCAGAACGTCGTATTACAACGTTCACGCAAACGATGCACGTTATCGTTTAACACGGATGGACCTGTGCGAGTGCGATGAACTGTGCGCGTCCTATACTTAACATTGAGAGCTCAAATTCGTTTGTGCGCTGGTACGCGGATGGTATTACAATCGGTGCGCATCTTTTTACGAACGATGTTTGCGCGCATAATTTTAACGTCTTTGAAAAGCTGGTGGTAAACTGCAAATCAGAACGTTCTGGCCGAAACAAAAACACCAGCACGAAAAACAAAACACATCATAGTACAGTTCCACATTCTACACATACCCAAACAAAAAAATTGTGAATTCGTGCATATTTTTGTATTGCTGCAGCATGTATACTCAGATTTACTTCGACAGGCGCAAAAACTTAAGTGAGTCAATCAAGGTAATTTGATGTCAATTAAGGTTCTTAATTCTGATTGGCTGAATCCGGCGAAAAAAACAGTCCGCACACTGATTTACGTGCGGTACGTTACTCTTTGTTTTGCGCGTCGTTTTTACGAACGTTATTTTTGGACGGATGAGAAAATGCATAATGAATACTACATAATAATTAAACAAGATTTGTCTCCTTGTCATGTTGCTGCTATGTGTAATGGCCAGTTGAACTGAATACAATAGAAAATCTGTTAGAAGCAACCACAGAATACTAGAATTGGCATACACCGTATGTAAAGTTATATATTGTAGCTGCCCTATTAGAGACACACAAGAATTAAGTATAAATATTTGCAGTATTACAGGTGATGTTGGTTGAATATAGAATCATAGGCTTAGCTTACACAACATTGTTAAATAAGTTAACCGTTTAATTGGTTATGGGATGGGTTAATTAGTATGCAGTTACATCAAGTCAGTACTATCAGAGGCAGGAGAAAGAAGCTGTAGGTTGTTACTCAAACATGGTAGAGGATCTTAAGAACGTATGTATCCAGTGAAAGTCTGCACAGGGAACTTTCAGTTAATAGAAGGGAGTGGAGTCGGTTCAGGTAGATACGGTAGCAAAAGTGCTGAGATAGACAACAAAAAGAGATTTGATAAGTATTCTGCTTCCCTAAGCAAAGCTGTGAGGCGTGGGTGCTTTAGACTAGCTGTCTGTATTTGACCAGTACTCACAAGATGAAGTTCAGCAGATAGCTTCAACTCAGCAAAACTGATATGTAGAAAGATGAATCCAGTTGAAGAGTTTAATGATCAGACTGATAATCTTGTAATGGTGTACAGCAATGCAGGTAAAAATACATTAGATTTGTCCAGCAGTGAGCACAGAATGGCTGCTATGTAACCAGGAAGTAGCTAACAACAAGACACAGAGCAGAGGGGTGGAACTAACTGGATGCAGAAAGCTAAGGATGCCCAGCAGAAACAAAATAGCTATGAAATCAATAGCATGTAAGCAGCAAAGGCAGATTCAACACAAAACAAAAAAAACTATACAATAAATCCTAAATCATGGGGCATGACAATAAGTTAGGAGAGATATCCTCAACAAGTCTGGGTTTCCTCCAAATAGAATAGCCAGTAGCTGGGAGCTAGATATAGACACGGGGATTAGCCAGGAGGAGACAGTTTAACATAGCCAGGGTCAGAACTAGAAGAGAGTGTCAGGACTTCTAGCGGGTCTGCTTCTGCATCTGATGTGGTTGTGCCGTTCTGTGCGTTGCTTTTCCGGCGCAATATGGCACTTGTTTCTAATATCATGGTTCCTTCCTATGTATGTCTGACCTCAAGCTAGTTCTAATTGTCGCTACCTAGAGCTTGTTAAATGCAGTCTGCTGTCTCGTCTGCTCCTGTTTATACCATAAGAAGAAGGTAGAGGGTAATCCTACAATGAATTAAAATCACTTAGAGGTGCATGTTAAATGAACAAATAGTATTTGAATCAATTCACGCACATCAAAAAACAAGATCGTTATCACTGTTCCATGGGTGCCTAGGACCTGGGGTATGATTTCCTCCACAGCCGGTGCACTTCAGGAACAATCAGCCAAGACCAAAGTTTCCCCAAAGGATTTTTTATTTTTTTTTACAATAGTTTTTATTGAGAGGGTTAGACAACAACAAACATTCTTCATATGGCATGTTAATGAATCTCTCAATTTCCGTTGTAATGAAAAACAAAAACAAAAAAAAAGGGGGGGAAGAAAAAAAAAATAAAAAATTAAAATTTCAAATAACAAAATAAAGAGAAGGTGCGAAAGAAAAGCGAATAAAATCCATGGGGAGGGTGGAAAGGGAGGGGGGAAATAAGGAAGGGCAATTTCACATATGAACAAAATCATCCTGTTGACGTCGGATGGATGAGGCATGTAAAGTAGAAGAGGAGGGTCTCAAAGGCATCGTTCGAAGTGGGGAAGGGCCCATTTTCTCCCTGTGCAATGATTTCCATTATAGGCCACATGCCTTATACAACTTGTGGATGTCCCAAATCGCCCAGGGACAGTCAAAGGATTTTATTAATAAAAATAAAAATAAAGATAAGACTGCTCACGCTCGACGGGCTTCGTCAAAAGACTTCATCAGGAGCAATATGTGCAGTCATAAGTACATGGTTAAAAAATAAAAGTGTATAGAAATCAATTCTGAACATCGCCCGTGGTGTACCACCACGCCCTGTGGCGGGAAAGGGTTAATACACAGAAATGGAATGTGGAGGGGGGGCGCTAGGACAGGACTTGCCCCCGGGCGCCTCATGACCTTGCTATGCCTCTGATACACACTGCACAATACTGTGAGTTTTATTGCAGTGGATTCTGTGATACGCTCATTTATACAGCGCATTACTGTGAGTTTTATTACTGTGCGTGATATGCTCATACAAACCAGCCATTACTGTTATATTGTTGTGGATCCTGTGCATGCTCATAGGCACTGCCTATTACTGTGAGAATTTATTAGTGTGGATTCTGTGTATGCACTGCCCATTACCATGAGTTTCATTACTTTGATGCTCTGATACGTTCATATACACTGTACATTTGTGTGAGTTTTATTGCTGTGGAGCTCTGTGATACGCTCATACACACCGCACATTACAGTGAGTTTTTTGCTGTGGAGCTCTGGGATATGCTCATACACAGCGCAAATTACCGTGAGTGTTATTGCTGTGGAGCTCTATAATGTGTATCAGTTATGTACAGCATGTTTTAAACTTGAAAGGTGATCAGCAGTTTCCCAAGTGTGCCACAGGGACCTTCTGTGCCACAGCCGTAACTGCCATGAGTGTGTGACGGCTACCGCAGCAGAGCAGTGACAGTTTGTAAGTCTGGAGGAGGCACAATGGATTCCCCAATTCGATGGGGGCCTGAGTGGATTTTATTGACTCGTTAAAATTATTATTTTGAAAATTGTTTGAATAAATTCTTTAACACAACAATGTGCATGTAGGTAGTGCGTTAGATGGGAGGAGTTTTTATGGGTGTGGCCTACTGTGTAGACATGGCACAAGGGGCCCCATGAACTCCTATTACCTGGGGGCCCCATTAGTTGTCAGTCCGCCTCTGGATTGGGGTTGAGGAAGACAAGGGGAGTTTTGCTGTACGGCAGGATCATTAGTGCCAGCGGTTTGGGAATAGTGGGGCCATGGAAGCAGCTTCAATCATGTGGGAGTAGGTGAACAGAGGGGTGAGTTGTATCAGTGATGTGGCACCCTAATCTGAAGAGATGGGTTTTGAGGGATTTCTTGAAGGCCTGAAGATCAGGGGCGAGTTTGATAGGGCGAGACAAGTCATTCCACAGGACTGGAGCTGCCCTTGATAAGTCTTGGAGGCGAGGTTCTTGCCTGTAAGGATACTTCTGCTAGGACATTGAAGTGAAAGCAGAGGAAGCCAAGTGCACTACAGACACAGGAAGATGGAGGCTGCCACGGCTGTTTAATGCAAAAATTAGCAGATTTTTCCTTTCTTGAGTGTTTGTGTTCCCTGACCTGCAGAACCCTGAACTTTCCAGTGTTTGAATAAGCTTTGACATCCTATCAAAAGAAGGAGAGAAAGGATTGTCATTGCGGTTCCACATCAGCCCTACGTTCTACAGATTTTTGAGATCTTCCTGCAGTGAGTAAATGTCTCTGGAGCCTTGTCTGCAGGAGACATGTCCTGCATTCAGCCAGCTATTCCTTCTGATAGAAATGGAGATATTTACAGTTACAGGGATCAGCTAAAAGCATTGTCTGCAGAGACTGTTTCAGGATTCCCCCTCTTGATTACAGCATTTTAATAAAGTGCTTTACCTAGGTAGCATTACCTACATCTAAGAGCCCCAATGTTGTGCACAGAACTTAATATTACATGGCTAAATGTTCATACAGTTCCAAGGCTTCCACTGGAACTGAAGTCGACGACCGACGGGTTCGTCAGACTATGGACAGCGTCGGTTCTACGGCTAGGTCCAACAAGGTTCATCCACTGCAAGAGATCGGTTGGACGACTATGGACGATCAAGGTCAGATTTCAGAGGTGGTGTGCAGAGGCTGTGTTTGAGAAAATGGATATGAATAAGAAGGGCGAGCCCAATATTAGAGAAAAGGAACCATTTAGGCGATTTCTGCCATTTGCGCGATGAACTCCAGAAAGACGCTGCAAAATTCTTGGATTACCGTCGGATGAGTCTGGAGACTTTCATCTACATTTTAGATGCGATTCGTCCATCTATTGAAAAGTCTTCAAATTTCCGAGACACGATAATCACCAGAGGAACGCCAAACTGTCATGCTTCGGTAAGTGACTTTATATGATTTTGATATATCCACTGTGCGCCATTGCTTACATTTATACGTTTATACATGAACAATATAATACACGATCTTTGTGTGTGCTCTTTAAGTGACTTCATGACATTTTGATATATCCACTGTACTCCATTGCCTACATGTACTGTATAAAATACATGATCCGTGTGCATATATGAAACAGAAATAAAAATAAAATTACAGGTACTACAGTAGTGGTATATTACAGTATTTATTTGGTTTAGGAATGGTAAACCAATTTTTTTTTGAATTTTTTATCATAATTTTTTTTACATCACGTAATCTATATATATAAGAAGGTTTGTGTCCGTCGCCGTCATGGATGCGCGTGCATCCAACACAGCCGGACCCTTCCAATCGGCCTTGCAACTCAGCACTAAATAATGCTAATTTATTCACTGCTCTGAAGGAGGAGCTGCTGTTCTTGGCTCACTGGTAGGAGTTCTATGCTGAATGGGACTCCCAGTGGAGAGCCAAGGAACTGGTGAGTATATTGTAATACTAACGCTAATTAACACTTTGCGCTCCCCATGTTAAGGATAGGGAGCGCAAAGTACAGTAACCTCGCGCTGAAAAGCGCAAGATACCAATCACTAACGGGGCTAGGGCCACCAGGGCTAATGTTAATGCTCACTCAGGTGAGCGCTAACGTTAGCGTGAAGAATGTAATGGTGCCCTTACTCCACAGTGGTGATTGTGGGGTGGAAACATGATGTTGTGGGGAGTGCTGCATGCTTACATCTGATTGCACATCTGCTGGAGTCTCTGACAAGTCTTTCTCCGCCACAAGTGATTGTCAGGGTCACCACGCTCTGGCACCTGGCACCCCCGTTAAACCCTGTAGTAATGAGCTAAACAGGTTCCTGGTCTTTCTGTGTGCACCTGACATCCTAGCCCTGGAGCCTCACCTGAGCTCATTAAATTTCCCCTGATCAGTCCTGCATTTAAAGGAAGCTAAGCCCTCTTTAGAATGCTTCCACATTCCGTTCCTGAAAGCTCCCTGAACTTCCAAAGAATCTCCTTAGAACCATCTGTTGAACCATCAAAAGACTTTTCTGGGAACCCTCTGTTGATTCTGGACATTTACTTCATTCATACTGGTACCCCCCCCCCCCGCCACCCTGCTCCCTTTTGCCCCCATCTAGGATCCCCGTGCACCAGACCCATTGCTTGGACTCTCGACTACTCTATTGCCTGCCCCTTGCCAGAGACCGTTGATTCTAATATCTGTTATCTGTATTATTGTTTATTGTTATTACTTATACAATCTGCCCCTATGTGCGGTTAGCTTCCCCCTTGTGTCTATTTCTCCTCTCACCCCTTCTATCCTATATTCATCCTGTTATTCCTTGTTTCTCCTGTTTCCTAACTAACTACTCCCATATTCAGTTCTCCCTAAACCTCCCTTCCCACTACTCTCAGCCATCCCTCTATTGTCTCAACCTCCTTTTCCTGCATCTCCTCTCCTTCCCTAAATCCAGTGCTTTTTTTTCTGGAAAAATAGGTGGGGGTACTCTGACGTCCGGGGAAAAACGGATTATTATGACTATTTTCGTGTCCTAATAAGCAATACCTGTAGCTCACTTAAAGGAAAACAATATAAAAGGGAACCATATTTTTTAATTCTGTGTTTCTTTAAATGAACAACTATTCTTGTAACCCTATGGGGTTATCCGCTAAGTCCCTGTGTTGCAAGAAAATTCTGTATTGCAGGGCAGTTAGCTGTTTTTTTTTTTTAACTTGGAGAAGAGGGGGTTATCGGTCCCTACATACACTCCTGAGAATCGGAAGCGTTCAGGAGCAACATGAACTGCTGAGTGCTTCCGATTCTCTGCCTGCCACTGCAGGAGGAGGGAGGAGCATCACGCTCTCTCCTGTTAGTTCGGGCTGGTGGTGAGGTGCCAGTACTGAGTGGTGAGGTGCCGGTACTGAGTACCGGCGAGTACCCCCTGAAAAAAAACCCGCCTAAATCTATTCCCCTTCGTGCTCAGTCTCCTCCATTGTCTAGTTCTGATCTCTTGTTTAGTTCATGTCTCTTATGTTCTCGTTTTTATTCTAAATAAACCCTTTTGTCTGCTATACCGGTCTGATCTCAGTGCACTGCATATTGGGCTCACACCCACACCTGCTGCATAGATTGCACAGCCTACACGTGACAGTGGTTTGCTGCCACTGCATTCTGGTGACATATTCCCGTGGAGTTCCTGGGGTTCCACAGTGTCAGACACAAAAACCATGTGCTTATAGAAAGCCCAGCTCGATGTTGTATCCGTAGCTGGATCTCCCGATCTGTGCGCCAGAATATTTTTGTGTTCACAGCGGAACACATCACGGCGTTTCCGCCACCTCTTCTTCACTTCTTCAACTGCAATAAAGTGAATGTTTGATTAAGTGAAAATGTAAATAACCAACTTTTTTAGATCATTTATTTGTATTTACTAATGTGATGTTATTTTATTGCAGATATTTGGCTACAGGATCTTCATTCAAAACCCTCGGATTTTCTTTTAGAATACTGTATCTGATGTCACAGTTGGAAGGATCGTCCTGGAGACCTGCTGAGCTATTTGGGACAAACTGCGGCCAATACACATGCCCTTCCCAAACAACAATGAGAAGAACACCATTATTGAGGGCTTTTGGGACAAGAGGCGCTTTCCGAATTGTGTGGGGTGCATTGACGGGAAACATATCCGCATCCAGAATCCAAAGCATTCAGCAGCATTTTTTGAAATTATAAACAATATTTTTCAGTTGTATTACAAGCGGTTGCTGGCCCAGATTAATTTACAAGTTCATAGCCATTGATGTAGATGCTTATGGCCAGGAGAGTGATGGCGGAATCTTCATCAACTCTAATTTGTCCAGGAGGCTGGAGCAAGGAGCTTTGGGTGTGCAAAAAAGAAACACCCTACCTGGTACAAACATTACAGCCCCACATGTTCTCTTGGGGCATGAAGCATACCCCCTAAAACCTCACCTCATGCCATACCCAGCAGCCAGACTTGGCCCATCAGAAGCAATATTCAATGGGCACCAATCCAGAGCACGTCAGGTTGTGGAGTGTGCTATTGGGATACTGACCAGTAAATGGCAAATTCTGCACATGGCCATGGAAGTCAAGCCGGCAGTTGTGGACAAAATCATGCAGTGTATTTGCTTGCTGCAAAATATCATAATTGACAAAGAGGGGGAGCAGCAAGCGGCAACTTTCGTTACTCAGCAAACAAGAGGTGGAAGATGATTTGCATCAAGGGGGGAAAATAGGGGTGTTATATCTTCCATCAACATCCAGGACAAATTTAAAACTTCTTTTTGTACTGAAGAGGATTACAACTGAGCATGTGTTATTTACCTGTCTTTTTTCCCCCCTAATTTTATTGTTTGATTTATATTGTTGTATATATTGTATCTTATATGTCCTAGTTTGATAGATTTATATTGTTATTAATAAATTATTAATGTGTTTGAGTTATGTTTAATGCCATTTTGTCAGCAACGGGTTGCCAGAGCTTCCGCTGGATGTCACGGGCGTGATACTTCATGTTCCTCATATGCCTTTTAAAATTTGGAAAACTTCGTTTACAGAATTTTTTATTTTTTTAAATAAACATTGTAAACTGAATTTTGGAACTGAAACACCGAAAATCAGGGCATTTCGCCTACACTTTGTTGCATTTTGTCGCTCTAATTACTTCCCTACGAGACTATTTCGCTGCTGCCAAGGATTGCCAAACGGTAGCGATCTGCGGCAAACAGCACTGTATTTCACTGTCAATTCGCCAGTATTTGGTGAATTGACATCTTTGTGAATAGACGAACTGCCACGAAATGGGGCCCTTTGGGTGGCAAGTTCTGTGCTTAGGACCCATTTGCAAAGTTACTTACAGGTACTTATAAAGCACTAACAAGTTCCGTAATGCTGTACAATGGGTGAGACAAAAAAAAATATATACATACAAGTAAACACTTGAGCAGTATAGGGGAGAGGACCCTGCTTCAGAGATTACAATCTACAAAGGAGCCTACCCTACCTTACCCCTCTCATCTACACAAACAGGGCAAGTCCCATACATCTCCCATACATATAAATAGTTTATTAAATACTTTTTTTTAAAATCACCTGATCAGTTTCTCCACATCTATCTTCTCCGATATGCTGAAATTGTGTGACGAAATCCAGTGAAAAAGGAGTGGTTGCCTATCTGATGCCGTCTTTACTCGTCGCCGGAAGTTGGACGCAAGAGATGATGGTCCATCACCTGCATGTCGTGGGATCAGTCAGACGACGAAGGACGATATCGGAAAATCGCACAAATACGGTCCCAGTGGACGCCCAGCCTAATTGTGTATTTTATTCAATCTTCATAGTTTCTTACCAGCAGTCAAGAACCTACCAATGTACAACTTATATGGGATTTTGTGAGCTGCATTCCTGCTGCTGAAAAGGATTTTGTGACTTATTCCACCAACAGGGCTTTACCATAAGTTAACATTCTCTAGGAGCTGCATTGTTATTTCTGTTATTGTGATCTTTAACCAAAATACAGTTAGCATTGCATCTACTCAATGCGGAGGGTACCCCACAAATAGAGGTTACACTGAGCGGAGGCACAGATATTAAAAAAGATCCCCCGGAATGCTACAAAGGTCTTCATGCTGTACATGATTCCCAGTCCATAGACACCTGATCTTAGGGTAAACAAGAGGGTGGCATGCAGTAGTACCGTGAATTGTGCCATAGTGCATACACCAATCAAAAGTTTGTGAAGTTCTTGATAGGAAGGCAGGCAAAGTGTTTTCTAGTGGCGAGCACTCACCCTCTGGGCTGCCAAACGGACTCTCATTCATGCAACAACAAGTTTATTTTCATACCTCCTAATGCCTGCAATCAGCCAATACAGCGCAATTTCCTTTTAAAAGTCATATTTTTAATAAAGTGTGTGTTCATTACAATCTACATTATATGATATTTATAATTAAATCTAATATATTGGATTACTATAAAACAAATTATTTTATGAGCCATAAAATCTGAGAAATAAGAATTTTCCCAAAAAGGTTTCTACAATTTGGTCATTAATGTATGTAAAGAGAAGGCGCTGTATACAATATCTTAAAACATTGCAAAAGAGGTGAATGCAGTAGACGCCTTTCAAACTTTAATTATGGCCTATGTTTTCCACAGAGAAAGGAGTGGATAAAGGTTTTTATACCGTTGGTGCAAGACTCATGCGTCTAGAGGATAAGGTAATGTGATAATGTAATGTAATCTGATAAATACAGTATTGTAAAGGTAGCATTCCTTAACAATTCAAATAGATTGAAGTGCCAGTGTTGCAGCTTGTTTCATGGATCCCCAAAAATGTGAGCCTGCCCAGAAAAAGGGTGTGATATGCCCTGTGGCATCAACAAAAGGAACAGGACTGTCCAGAAAAGGGAACGCCCATGTCCTGCTGCCTTGCACAAAAAGTAGGGCATATCACATTCTTAGAGGAACAGTGGAATTTGCCCCTACAAATTGGAAGTATGACACTTAGGGCACTATTACAATCCTGACGCTAACGTTAGTGCTCACCTGTGTGAGCGTTAACATTGGTGGCCCTAGCGTGGGCACACCATATTAAAATTCGAACGCTAATGGGTTAATAAAACATTAGTGATTTGTATCTTGCGCTTTTCAGCGCGAGGTTACTGTACTTTGCACTCCCTTTACTTAACATGGGGAGCGCAAAGAGTTAATTAGCGATAGTATTACATTGTTTGTACTAACGCTAATTACCATCCTGCTGCGGTTAGCCCGTCAGCACTAGGTCCTGGCTGTGGTTAACTAACGGATTCCGCTGCTGCAGAATCAGTCAGCACCAGCAAAAAATCCCCCCAAATAAATCACATATTCACCTTCCATCCGGTGGCGGGAACGGCGGCTCCAACCGCCAGGGCCGGCCCAAGCCACTGTGCTGCCTGGAGAGATGGACGAATTGCTGCCCCCCCAAAAAAAAAACATCCAACGTGTATGAGCTTATTACAAAGCTCCACAGCAATAAAACTCAGTAATGTGCGGTGTGTATGAGCGTTACAGAGCTCCACAGAAATAAAACTCACTGGCTGCAAGCGGCTGTGACAGGCTGCGAAATAACAACATGCACAGTGCGTGTTATATAGAGATTAGATCTGTCAGTCTGGATATTGATAGCTGTGTGTAATACAGGGGTCAGGTGTCTCAGTCTGGTAAATGACCCCTCCCCCCAGACAGTGTGAGTGTTGTACACAGGTCTGACCTCCCTGCTTGGTACAGGTAAAGGCAGTAGTAGGTGCGACAGGGCCTCTTTCCATGGAACCCGTCATCACTCCTCAGCTCGTCTCCATCTACAGACTCAGCCATGGAGCCTTGAGCCTGCAGCATCCCGGATCCTGGCCAGCACCGCATTTCCTGCAGTGACCAGACGTAAAGTCCCTCCCCAGAAAACAGGTCTAGCTCAAAACCTGTTCTCCCAGAAACAACCAACACATTAAACAGAGCCCTCTGGATACACACGGATGGGCACCAATATTATCCAGGGGTTCAGACAGGTCTGGAGCACCTCCATATCTCTAATCCAAGATCCAGGGTATCACTCGTTGGGCAGAAGAAGCGGCCAGTCTCTCCCTAATAAGAAGTGGGCGAGGCCTGCTGAAAGGGGTGGGCACAGCCTGCTAGAGGGGTGGGCGCGGCAGGCTTTCTCCACGAAACACCAGCCTTCTGGAGGGCCGTGCCTTTTTCGGGCCGAGCGCTCTCCATGCCATGGCCTTTGCCAGGGTGGCAAAATGCTGCCCCTGACAAAGGGCTGCCTGGAGCAGCTGCTCCACCCTGCTCCATGGACGGGCCGGTCCTGCCAACCGCCTCCTCTGGCCAACTGGAGCAGGGAGAGGCTAGGGGGAAAAGTCCCCCAGTCTCCTTCTGCGGATCACTACACCGACCTGCCGGATCTCGCGAGAGGCAAGATCCTGCAGGTCATGTGATCGGCAGTGGAAGTCTCAATGGAGTCCTATGGGGTCCTACCATCCCGAGGCTTAGCACCGAGTTACGGGGCAGGCTACTGGATTACCGTCTGCCCCGTAATATCACGCTAAAAATGGGGACGCTAAGAAGAAAACCTGCAGGCACCCCCGTTTTAGTGTGATGATTGTAATAGGTCATGTGACCGGCAGCGTCAGTTTCAATGGAGTTCTATGGACTCCATGGAGGGGATGCTCGCGTCAGTGCTTAGCGCTGCCGCAGGCATCCTGGGGCTTAGTACCGGATTATGATACAGGCAGCTTTTTTAGCACCTGCATCATAGCATCCCTGTTTTAGCGTGATATTAAGGAGAAACCTGCAGGCACAGGTTTTTCTCCCTAGCATCCCCGTTTTAGTGTGACGATCGTAATAGTGCCATTAATATTTTCATGGATTTTTTTTTGCATGAATACCACCCTTGAAAATTATTTTTCTTTACCAGTTTATAATTCCACTTATTATGACCCAGCCTTTTCTCATATTTTATAGTGATAAAAGTATTTATCCTAACTGTGACAAACTTGCATTTTATATTAGATTACAGCAGACGTGGGCACAGGTAGGAACATGGCTGGACACTGAGTGAAACATTGAGGGAAGCATTGCACATCCCTTTTGTTTGAGTTTGAGCCTCCCATGACTCGCCTCCCTTCCCTAGATACATATCCCCAGCTGGGGGGGGGCTGCCTGGCAATGCAGGCCAGTCCCCTGGCAGCCTGTCACGGTGATCTGGGTCACGTGACAGCAGTGACAGCTTGTCCCCACTGTCACAATGTCTCAGCCAATACTTGTAACATTGGTTGAAACATTGTCTCTGCCTCTCCTCACTTGATCCTAGGTGAGGGAGGCAGAGAATCATTGCAGTTTGAAGTCAAAAGTGAAAAAAAGGGAAACTTTTTAACCCTTTTAGTGTTGATCAAAGCATAATCCCTGTAGTCAGCCTGACTAGGGCATTCTATATATTTTTTTAAAAAAATTACCGTACCTTTTTTTTAGCTGCAGTGTTTTTTTAAAAAATGTTAACCCCTTTCACTGCCGTCTGATTACTATTCACAGTATCAGTGCTGTACCGTGTGATCTGTGTGATCAGAAGACTCTCTGATCGAGCTGACCTTTTTTGAGGGTAATTTTTTTTATAAAAAATAAACTTCTACATGGGGTACCGTTGAATTCGTAAGACATTGCTGAACACAAATATATGTATTTTATTGCAGTAAAAGCTAAGCGTACAATGTCATTCACACTTAAGATCCAATACAGAATTTTGAAAACCGCAAAATTTGCAATTTTCTCATAGTTTAGATTTTTTTCATATTAAAATATATTTTATATTTAAATCTTTGATGTGAAATGAAAGTCCTATTTTTCCTGAACAAAAAATGATATATAATAAGGGTGGGTAAACTTAATATGAAAGAGGTAAATTATGGTTGAACAGGCGACTAGCTGAAATTCTTTTTTTAGAAGTGTTCAGAACTTGTAACATTGCCTCTGTCCTTAAGGGGTTAAATAGCAGACCAATACAGCAGGGACGTGCCGTCGTGGTAGACAGGTGAGGCAGAGCCTCACCTGCCATTAAGAGATAAAATAATAAAAGAAAAGAAAAGAAACTCACCTGCTCCATGCTCCCCCGCCATCAGTTCTATCCTCTGCCCCTGCCTCTGCCTCTGCGCACAGTGCGTGCATTCTTTGTCACAGCCTACGCAATTTGCATCGCAGTGTGCTCCCCCGCTACGCTAATCCCGTAAAATGATCAAAGGAGTCTGCACCGCACGTCTGTACAAATAAAAACACACACGAGCTGCCTACTTCCTGAATACTGCTCGTCAGAGCCTCAGAGAGGCACTGACAGAGCAATGGAATAGCTTGGACCAATGGGAAAGCACTATTAATATAAGCTATTCAAAAAAACAGCCTGCATTGGAGGCTGGCCTCTGATTGACAGGACATGGAAAGGCAGCTCCAGCAGCTCCCTCTAGTGGCGGACACAGAGTATGACAGGCACAGAAAAATAGTTTCTATCATATTCTTAATTTTTTTTAATAGTAAAGTATATGATATGACAAAAATAATGGTATTTTTAGAAATTCCATTTAATGGCGAGAAAAACGCTATATAATATGTGTGGGTACAGTAAATGAGTAAAAGATAATTTATAGGTAAACACAAACCGCAGAAAGTTAGTTAATATCTGTGTATATCTGGCTCTGATACGAGCCAGTGCCTCACCAGCCACTGACCTCACCGCATGTCCCTGCAATACAGGGCAAGTTGTAGAAACACCTGCGGCTACTTACACTTGGAACGTGGATTAAACCTGGAGCAGCTGTGGGAACACTGTGCAGGGCAGTCTTTAATATTGACAGGGCCCTGGCCGAACATTTTCTTGCCCCCCCATGCAATTTAGCTCTCCATCCCAAAAATAAAAATGTGGGTTTTGTTTCCTTTTAGATTTTACATGGTCATGTTTGGTATCATTGGAAACCCCAACTCTGACCTGTTCCATGACACCTAAATTGGCTTTGTGGGGTGTAAAGAATGGAGATACAGGGTCCCAAAGGGCAAACATTCTCTTGGGCCCCCCTGAAAGCCCGCCAACCGCATAATTAGCTCCCCAGAAATATATGTATCCAGCACAGACCCCCCAGAAATATATGTATCCAGCACAGGCCCCCAGAATTATATGTACCCAGCACAAGTCCACAGAAATATATGTATCCAACACAGGCCCCCCCATAAATATATCCAGCACAGGCCCCCACAAATATAAGTATCAACACAGGCCACCACAAATATATGTATGCAGCACACGCCCCCAGAAATATATGTATCCAGGACAGACCCCCCAGAAATATATGTACCCAGCACAGACCCCCCAGAAATATATGTACCCAGCACAGACCCCCAGAAATACATGTACCCAGTACAGACCCCCAGAAATATAGGTATCCAGCACAGACCCCCAGAAGTATACTTACCCAGCACAGACCTCAAGATCAGATGACCCGCGTGTTCCTCCGAGCGCCAGCATTCTGCTCCACACGTCCGCCGGCTTCTGAAGGCTGTGACGCGCTCTCATGAGATCTTGCCAGTAGGCCGAGTCACAGCCTTCACAGGATGGCAGCCGCGCGAGGGAGTACACTGGTGCTCGCAAGAAGACACAGCCAGTCAAGGGGGCTGCTAGTGAAATGCTGTTAATGCATTCCGCTAGCAGCGGCAGCGGTCATCCACGGTTTACGTGGGCCCAAGGGGCAGCTGCTTTGGGCCCCTCAACAATGACTGGGCCCGGAGCAACTGCCCCTTTTGCCCTGCGTTAAAGACAATCCTAGCCATGGCTTTTGCGGACTTAAGGGGCAGCTGGCTTGGGGCCCACAACAATGACTGGGTCCTGGGCAACTGCCCCTTTTGCCCCAAATCAAAGAGGGCCCTGACACTGTGGAGAGAAGGTTGGCCAGGCTTCAGTTCATGCGGGAGCAGTACAGTCATGGCTCATCCTGTATCCCTATGGTGTCCCAGGGTGAGGTTTGTGACAAAGGGAGCCGCTAATAGTTAACAGGAAAATATTTCTATTATCAGATCCCCATTACCAGCTCAGCCGAAAATTGGACCATCATTTCCCATGAAGCCATTTTGTTGCTCCAG
Source organism: Leptobrachium leishanense (assembly GCA_009667805.1). Classification (NCBI taxonomy): domain Eukaryota; kingdom Metazoa; phylum Chordata; class Amphibia; order Anura; family Megophryidae; genus Leptobrachium; species Leptobrachium leishanense. The sequence continues at coordinate 239,980,682 of CM019065.1, forward strand.
TAATGAGGTGCTGGAAGCCAACTGTGCATATCAGTGTTGCTATTACAATCAGCAATCTTAATAGAACCTTTGTGCTAGGCATGCACTGATACGGATACTAGTATAGGTGCCGATACTGCCATTTGCACGAGTACTTCATACTTGTGCAAATGTCCCGATACCTCTACCGATACCCGGAAGCCAGCGCTATGCTGGCTTGCCGGTATCCGAAGGGCTGGGGCTGCTGGTATAATGCATTAAAATCATTCCGCCAGCATTCCCCTCCGGCTGGACGTGGTGCCGACCGGTTGCTGGGCTGTGAAGGTTGTGACGCACCCTCCAGCCGTGATCTCGCGAGACCATATCACAGCCTTCACAAGCCGGCAGCCGCTCGGTAACACATCCAGACAGAGGGGACTGCTGATGGAATGCTTTTAATGCATTTTACCAGCAGCCCCAGCCCCTTGAATAGCGGAAAGCCAGGCCAGCACTGGCTTCCGGATAACGGCAGAGGTATCGGGCCAGCCAGAGGGGAATGCTGGCGGAATGCTTTTAATGCATAAGAGGTCTGTGGGTATATCTGTCTGAGTGGGTATACTTATAGGAGGTCTGAGTGTGTATAGGTATATGAGGTCTGAGTGGGTATATATAAATATCTGAGGTCTAAGTTGGGATATATGTATCTGAGTGGGTATACATATATGAGGTCTGAGTGGGTATACATATAGGAGGTCTGAGTGTGTATAGGTATATCTGAGGTCTGAGTTGGTATATATGTCTCTGAGTGGGTATATGTGTCCGAGGTCTGGTGTTCATATACATCATATATATCTGAAATGAGGTGTGGGGGTCTGTGTGTGTGGTCTGGGTGTGTGCAGGTCAGTGCAGTGGGTAAATGGGGTCTCTGGCCATACATTTCAATATTAACATAAACTGGACAGGCTTTCAGCAAAATCTTAAATAATTTATTGGAAAGCGGTCACATGACATTAACCTCCCTGGCGGTCTATTTATTTTAAAATTTCTAGTCTAAAAGCGCTCTATTCCCCCCCAGCGGTATCCCGAGTGTGGCTCGGGGTTAGATTCCTATGCATCACCTCTCCCTGTCCTCACGAGAAGGAAACCAGGAAGTATGAGGTCGCGATCACCGGAGGAGACAGCGAGGATCAGTGAGGGACCGGTGATGTATACAGCCCGAGTGTGTCTCGGGGTTTCCGCTCTCAGCAGTGAAATTTAACCCCGAGATACACTCGGGAAAACTGTCAGGGGAGTTAAATATAAGTATCAGTACTCGGTATCGGTGAGTACAGGAAAAACAAATATTGGTACTCGGTCTTTAAAAAATGGTATCAGTGCATCCCTACTTTGTGCAATATTTATCTTATTATTTAAACAGATGTATGTAGAAAAGGCTGAAATGTGGTCTCTTTAACTCATGGTTTGCAGGCTTTTATGCGCCTTATGTGACCTCCGCTTAATGTGTCCTGACTGCTCTGCTGCTACTATATCATTCTCCCTGACTGTTTCCCAGGGCTGAGTGATTAAGATGAGGAGCAGAATTGGCACTCTGGAACACTCTTGTTCTGTGCAGCATGGTGATCCTGAGAGGAGCTTGAGTCTGCTTTTAATTGTAAGCCTGCCTGACCCACTGAACTGGAACAAGCGCTGTTCTCTTGGCAGTGCCACAGGCCTGGCACAGACAGGGTGCTGGAAAGGCTGAGTATATGTATTGTCTGGGTGAGACACAGGCAGAGAATGTCCCAGACACCCAAGCCAAGAGCAGTCAACCCACTGTGGTCCCATTAGTTTATGCCACACAATGATTTTCACAAATTATTCTTCTGTCACTCAGTGTGTTCCTAAATCACCCAGTATAGTGTGGGATTAAATATATGAATCTGCATGTGTTCGTATCAAACGAATGTAAGTCTGTGGCTGGACTTGTAATATGTCACTATAGAGGTTATTCACCAAGCTCCAATTGGCCCCAAAAGAAGAATTTCACCATTCGGTGCAATTTCAGGCCAATTTGTATATTCACTAAGCTGTCAATTCACCAAATACCTGTGAATTGACAGCAAAATACTATCAGGGTTATTCAGAGAGCGTGAAAAGCAGGAGAATGACTGGAGAATGAAAAATTCTAGATCAAAATAGCCAAACCAGAAAAATTCTCCCTTTCATCTCACTTTCCAAATTGGCTATTTTGACCTAGAATTTTTCATTCTCCAGTCATTCTCCTGCTTTTCACGCTCTCTGAATAACCCTGTATGTAATTTGGCAGCACCAAAATTGCCCCATAGAAGACTATCATGTGTTTTATTCACTGAATGCCGAATTGATCCGATATTCCAGCAAAATGTCCTGAATTTCAGTGTTTCAGGTTGACAGGTTTAAACAGGCAAATCCCAGAGGTTTCAATGTAAAAAAAAAAGTATTAATCTTTTTTAAAAAATGTAAACACTGTTTATTCTTTTTATATGTTTATTCTTTTTATATGTTAGAATACCATTTGTATTTTTTTTAGACAACGTTTTGGTGAGAGATGATGGTAAGCGCCACACAACACGTGCCAACACCAAGAACCTCAAAGCTGCCTCAGAGAGCAGTGGTTTCCCCTATCCCAGGCGTCAGCAACCTTGGCTCCCAGATGTTTTGGGAACTACTGTATATTTCCCATGTGGCTCAGTCAGCCTAATGGGTGCCTGTGCATTGTGGGAGATCTAGTTCCCAAAACATCTGGGAGTCAAGGTTGCGGACCCCTGCCCTAAACCATAGTACATATTACCATATACCTGTACATATCTGGTCAGTGCAAATGAATGCTCTTGAGGTTCAGATGTCTCTCATAGGTATACAACCCATCAAATGATGTTACATAGGAAGCAAATAAAGATAAAATAATTGTGCAGTGCATCAGAAAAGAGTACAGTGGATTTGTATATATCCAATATTCCACTCACAAATGTAGAGCCACAGCACTGGCTCGGAGTGGATCTGTGCCTTTGGGTAATTGCCTTCCTCCTTGTTGTAGGTGAGTCCCACCTTCAATCAGCGGTAGTTTTCAATTCATAGAACGTAGGTATAGATATCTTGGATGACAGCCCAGCCTCCGGGATCCCGGCGGGCAGGAATAGTGTCATTGCGCTGGGCATGATGACGTCTATTCCAGGCAGCCCCCACTGCCAGTGCGGGGAATGTGCCTGAAGGGTAGGGGGAGTTCCTTTGGACCTCTCTCCCTCCCGATCTGCTTGGGGCACGCACAAAAGGCAGGCACTGCTTAGAAGGACACAGCCTACCTTTCCAAGTGGTAGCTGCCTTTAACCCCTTGGGGCTGAATCGCGATTCGGCACCAACAGGTGCCGGATCGCAGTCCCCTCCTGGAACTGGCCGACATTTTGGATGTCGTTCAAGATTCCAGGATCTCCCCCTGCCTACTGGCGTCATCGCGCATAGCGGGAGTTAACCCCTACCTCACTCAGGTGATCGCTAACGTTAGCACCCAGAGTGTAATGTAGCCCATAGTCTATGGAGTTGTTACATTTACAACAGCTCTGGTTAAGTTAGCACCAACTTTGTAATATTGCCCTAGGAGTCTTCCTTGTCTTTTTTGCAGTTTGACAGAATTCGCGGATGCTAATTCGGCAGTTATCAGCGCAATTTGGCGTGTGTCCATCAGGTTCAGCCTTTCAAACATTACCTACTGCTATTGATCCAAAAGAAGGCAAAAAACCCAGTCTGAAGCGCTCGCCGATATGCAACATGGTGGGAGAAAAAAATCCCTTCTTGACACCAGAAGGGCAATTAGATTTCTCCGTGGATCAAGCAGCTTTTACCCGTATATTAAATATTATAAGTCTTAATATTCTGTTTTTGCTGGAAATCATCCTGTCGCAGTTTAAAAGTACCAAACATGACCATGTAAAATCTAAACAGAAAAAAAGAAACCCACAAAGTTTTTCTTTATTTTGAGTGGAAAGCAAAATTGTAGGGGGGGGGGGGATCATAGAAAATCTTTGCCTAGGGCCCAGTCAATATTGAAGATGGCCCTGACACTGTCATGGAAGCTTTGAACGTAATTATTATTTTTATTATCCTTTATTTATATAGCGTCACAAATTCTGCAGCACTTTACAAGATCAGTGTACAAGGAGTTGATACATTATAATACCACACATGGATGATGACCCGATTCAGGGGGACCCTGTTCCGAAAGGAACTTACGATCTATGAGATGTACATGTATTTTGAGAGGTAGGCGCATTCATATCGTTAGGTGTCTTGCCCAAGGACACTCGTTGGTGGAGTCTTCTGAGTGGGATCAGGTCATCTTTCCATGATTGTAGAGCAGCGACCTGGTGGTTAGGTTGAACCCGCTTCTCATAAAGTCGAGACGTCTCTGCTGTTGTTTTGGAGGGATGTGTTGAATGGTATTTTGACTTGCTTCTCCACGGTAGTAGGGTAGAGACGTTACCACTGGACTATTTTATTGTAAAGGAAACAGGGAGCCAGTGCAGATGGACACAGCAGTGCCGCTGAGGCCAGGTTGATATAGATGTATAAATCACATGGTATAGTGCAGATTAGATGTGTGTTAATAAATGTTTTATCTTGTATTTGTACATAAAGCTTTCCTTTTAATATGAATTCTCCTGTGTATTTTAACATACAGGTGAGTCAGATGGATCACAAATTAGATGAAATATTACGTGTCTTCCGAGCTCAATTGGTGCCAGAAGAGGATCAGCTGCCTTCCACAGAGATGACCTCCCCAGCCCTCCATCGGCTGCACCCCTCTCTCAGTTCTCCAACACCTAGCCGCAGATTGTAAGAGCTAGGCCTCAATCTCAACCATCTCCACAGGCAGCTTGAAAGACTGAATGGAAATATCACCAGGAGCTGGCTTTGCTTGGGACGAGAGATTTACTCACTTGGGGTAAACACCGAAACACATAAGGCTTCCTGAAAGACTTCTTTTTAATGACCCACAAGGACTTCATTTTACAATAATACGAAGGCGTCCTGGTGAAATACTGGCACATCTCAGGAGTGCTGCCTCCATTATCCAACTTGGCTACACCCAGAACAGATCATGCATCAGCTACCAACGTGACCGAAAGCAGATTCACAGTTCCAAGCAATTACTTATTAACATAAATACAAGTAATAGCGAATGTAAAATATTAGAGTCCAACATAAAATATAGATTTTGGCTAGCCATCAAGCGCTCATTACACTCAGGTAGAGGGATCACTTATAATAGTTTTTAGCCAGCTGCATGTACACTATCGCTAAAATTGTTGAAAACCTTTGGAGAAAGCTTTTACATATCCCAGTCTGTGGTGCAGACAGCGGTGCGATCTTCTGTGTCTTTTGGACACTTACAGCACTTAAAGCAGGACACTGAGAACAAATAGATGAACTCGTGCAGAGCCACTAGGGTGTGCAGTCCGCTGCATTAGGGTGTGACCTCATGGAACATTTATTCACTGAAAACTTACCTATAGCAGATTTTTGCACAAAATGCTAATTTTTCATTAGAAATAACAAGCCTGTAATCACCTGGGGCATCTGGAGGGGTCAGTGGGCTAGCCTCCTGCCTAGTGACTATGGCCCGTTGAAGAGACCAGGTGATTTGCCCGGAAGGGAGCCAGGACTTGAGACCGGTTTCCCAAGTGCCCGGCAGCCGCAACCTTTGTCGCCAGGTTTGTGGAGTCGTATACAGATACATTTGCCCTATTGCCCGGCTAAGAGGAAACTGATGTTTTTTATAATAAAAAGACACTTGGGGAATTGGTAGATCTTATATTTGGTTTTTCAGTGTACATCTGTACACTGTTTGACCATCCCACAGCTAACTAAAGATTACTGATAATTGGATTAATGTTTAAAGGATTGTTTGTGCTTGAGTAAGTCAATTCTGGGAATCTCACAGTTTGGTTTATGTGTTGTATTTATCTGTTTGTCATGAAGGGGGATTGTCCCTATGAAATGTATACCTGTGAGTGCTGGTTTGAAATACACAGTTGTTCCTGGGTTTAATTCATTCTGAGTCCTTTCTCGTGTTTAGGGTAATTTGCTATAAATTGCCATCCTCTTGTGTGGTCCTGGAGCGAGGGAAGCACTGATTGGCTGAGATATCCAATCAGGATATCCAGGGTCTGTCACAGTGGTAGCCGCAGTGGGATGCTTCATTCTTCCCGGGACATCCAAACCACCACCGGGATCCGAGTTCCTGCTGGTGGAGGAGAATAGGTGCGATTACCAGCAGCAATGGAGGAAAAATTCGGATGGAGGTTGCAAGAAAAACTAGCTCAGCAGAGCGGAGCTGTATCAGAACAGGTCCTGCTGGATTCTATCAGCTGGCAAATCTGGATGGAAGCACTGGACGAGGAGCAGCGCTGCCAGGGAAAGTTTCTCCTCTCCATCCAGCAGAGGCACTTGGCACAGTACGAGGTGCGGGAATTGCTTCTAGGAGAGCTACCGCATGAGGAGTGGACAGTCGAGTTGGACCGACTGGTACAGGAGGAAATGCAGCTGGATGAGAGCCACAGAGCTCTCTGCTGGTATGTCGTTCAGGTGTGCCCGGGAACAGCAGACGTCAGCCCGACGGAAAGCTTCAGCTACAATGGCCTGGGGCTACTATATGTGAAGCTGTACCTGGACCTTGTAAGCGACCCTGACCTCGGATGCGACTCAGAAAGGCGACTGGAAGATATCATCCGGAAACAGGACCAAGGAACTGAATCCCTCGGAATTACCATGGGTCTGGGAAGATGTGGAGTTCCTGGCCGCTAAGAAATGTGAGTTAGAGATTGCTCAGCAGTTAGGCAAGGCTCCCTTTGCCTGGGGGGAGTCAGGAGAACCAGCCACCAGCCCAGAAGTCCTGGAAGAGTCGGCAATGGAGTGGAACAACGCCTGGTACTGCACTCTGTTACCTACATTTGAGGAAGCGGAGCTCCGGTGGAAGATGCAACAAATATTGTCTCACATTGACGAACCTCGTTCTGCCCTGGTCGAGGAGGATGGAAGGAGGCATCTACCCAGCAGCTGATCGGGATTCTGGGCAGGGGTTGACTGGCAACCTTTGGCCCAGGGGCCAAGTATGACCCAGAGGCCCATAGTGCAGCAACTCAGGCCCTTATGTATGAGCGTTATCACAGAGCTCCGCATAACTTCCTCTCATACACAGCGCACATTACAGTGAGTTGTATTACTGTATTATCACTGTATTACAGTGAGCTGTAGAGCTCTGTGATACGCTCATACACACCGCACATTACTGTGCATTTTATTGCTGTGGAGCTCCGTTACGCTCAAACACACTGCACATTACTGTATCAGAGCTCCACAGCAATAAAACTCACAGTAATGTGTGGTGTGTATGAGCGTATCACAGAGCTCCAGAGCAATAAAACTCACTCATACACACCACAAATGGATATATTACTCCCACCTCACACATGGGTATATTGCCCCACCTCACACATGGATATATTGCCCCCAGCTCACATGGATATAATGCCCCAGCTCACATGGATATATATTGTCCCCAGCAGCTCACACATGGATATATATTGCCCCAGCAGCTTACACATGGATTTATATTGCCCCAGCAGCTTACACATGGATATATATTGCCTCCAGCAGCTTACACATGAATATATATTGCCCCCAGCAGCTCACACATGGATATATATTGCCCCTGCAGCTCACACATGGATATATATTGCCTCCAGCAGCTCACACATGGATATATATTGCCCCAGCAGCACACACATGGATATATATTACCCCCAGCAGCTTACACATGGAAATATATATTGCCCCTGCAGCTCACACATGGATATATATTCCCCCCAGCAGCTCACACATGGATATATATTGCCCCAGAAGCTTACACATGGATATATATTGCCTCCAGCAGCTCACACATGGATATATATTGCCCCCAGCAGCTCGCACATGGACATATACTGCCCCAGCTGCTCAAAAATGGATATATACTGCCCCCAGCAGCTCACACATGGTTATATACTGCCCCCAGCAGCTCACACATGGATATATATTGCCCCCAGCCGCTCACATATGGGTATATACTGCCCCCAGCAGCTCGCACATGAATATATACTGCCCCCAGCAGCTCGCACATGAATATATACTGCCCCCAGCAGCTCACACATGGATACATATTGCCCCAGCAGCTCACACATGGAAATATATACTGCCCCCAGCAGCTCACACATGGATATATATTGCCCCCAGCTCACACAGGGATATATATTGCCCCAGCAGCTCACACATGGATATATATTGCCCCAGCTCACACAGGGATATATAATTGCCCCCAGCTGACACAGGGATATATATTGCCCCCAGCTCACACATGGATATATATTACCCCCAGCTCACACAGGGATATATAATTGCCCCCAGCTCACGCATGTATATATATTTTCCCCAGCTCACACAGGGATATATAATGCCCCCAGCTCACACATGGATATATATTGCCCCCAGCTCACACATGGATATATATTGCCCCAGCAGTTTATACATGAATATATATTGCCCCCCATGGCCCAGTCTGCCCCTGGTTCTGGGAGATGGAGCAATCGGCTCATCTTCCCAGTGGCAGTCCAGGATACAGGGAGCGGAGATAGTTGTTCTTCCTCCTCAGCAACTGATTGGGAGGCAGGGAGAAGAGTTGGCTGCCCCCCCTCCCCAGACGCAAGCTGCTATCCCAGTGGCTACATCCCCAGCTGAATCAATGGCAACTTGGCAGAGCGCAGCTGGCCTCTGTAAAGCACCTGCCTCATTTCCAGTGATCCAGGGAGATGAGGTGGTCCTCCTCCCTCCCTAGGAACAAGGCACTCTTCCATAGGCTACATCTCCAGCTGAAGCGCTGGCAACCAAGCAGAGTGCCACTGGCCTCTACCCAGCACCTGTAACAGCTATGGGTATCCAGGGAGAGGAGGTGGGCATCCTCCCTCCCCCTGTCAGATCCAAAGTCAGGGAGCAGAGAAAATTGTCCTCCCTCCCCAATGGCAGAGTAGAGTTCAGGGAGTGGGAAAAGTCGCCCTCCCTCGCCAACAGGAAGAAGCTACAACTATCCCTACATCCCCAGCTGAAGCGCTGGCAACCAGGCAGAGCGCTGCTGGCCTCTGCCTAGCACCTGCAACAGCTCCAGGGAGAGGAGGTGATCATCTTCCCTCCCCAACAAGAAGCCACTACCAGCATATCCAAGTCCCCAGCTGAAGCGCTGGCAACCGTGGAGACTGTGGAGACACAGGTTTGAATCCCAGCACGAGCACCTCTACTGTAACTGTCATTGGGCAAGACACCTATCGGTACATACTCGCCATCCAGGGCATACTTGAAAACAAGAGATATCTCAATGTATCCTTCCTGGTAAAATACTTTCTACAAAAACAAAACAAAACATGCAGAGTGCCACAGGCCTCTGCCCCGCACTGGTAACAGCTCCGGGGGATCCAGGGAGAGGAGGTGGTCGTCCTCCCTCCCCAGCAGCAGTACGGTGAACCAGGAAAGGAGGAAACTGCCTTCACTCCTCAGCTAAAATCTGTGTATTTAGGAGTGGAGGTTGACATCCTCCCTCCCCTACTGGAGATTATGTATTGAGGATAAGATACCAGAACTGGGGTTCCTCAGCAACTGGATATTGCTCCAAGTGACTAGGCAGTCAGCTTAGCTCCCCAACAGTCGGGTGTCGTTCCAGGAAATTGGGCAATCTGCACGGCTCCCCAGCGGCATAATTTCAATTGCCAGAAGGATTATCTCTCTGAGTTTATCTGGCCGACTAACACAGGTCCAGACCAGTGGAAGGTTTGGGACCTAGTTAGTCTCCTTTAGGGGGGGGTAAGAATGTGACAGAACCTTCCGTCTCTGGGGCATCTGGAGGGGCCTGTGTGCTAGCCTCCTGCCCAGCCACTATGGCCTGTTGAAGAGACCAGGGGATTTGCTCTATTTGTTCGGTAAGGACACGGAAGGGAGGCAGGACTTGAGACCAGTTTCCCAAGTGCTCGGCAGACGCACCTTTGTAGTTGGGTCTGTGGAGCTGTATACCGATACATTTTCCCTCTTGCCCGGCTAAGTGGAAACTGATGTTTTTATATTAAAAAGAGACTGATTCCACCAGCTATAGACTATTGGGGAATTGGTGGATCTTATAAATAGATTTGGTTTTTCAATGTTCAGTGTTTGACCATCCCCCATCTAACTAAAGATTACTGATAAGAAGTGTCCATATGCCTGGTAGATAATTGGATTAATGTTTAAAGGTTTGTACATGCCTGAGTGAGTCATTTCCGGGAATCTACCAGTTTGAATTTCCTTGCCCCTTCTCCAGTGATTGGTTTATTTGTTGTCTTTATCTGTTTGTCATGAAGGGGGATTGTCCCTGTAAAATGTATACCTGTCAGTGCTGGTTTAAAATACATAGTTGTTCCAGGGTTTACTTCAATCTGAGTCCTGTCTCGTGTTTGGGGTATTTTGCTATAAATCACCATCCTTTTGTGTGGTCCTGTAGCGAGGGAAGCACTGTTTGACGGAGATATCCAGGATCCGTCACACACAGTCAGTTTTTATGCTATTCATCATGAACCAGATAAAGATAAACACCTAAAATGTCAATGTAGGAAGTGAAAGAGGACCTCTTCAGCCAACATTAGGGTGTGCCTGGTCACTCCAGGCATACCCTCTGCACATGCCTATGGGCAGAACTCACCCAATGTCACACTTCACTTCATGAAGTCCTATTTACCAGTGATGGCACCACTACCAGTGGATCATTCAGGATAGATTCGTTAGAGACACAATTTATGCACTGGTGGTTTCCCTTAGCACCTCCCTGTTACCTACAAGGGGCCCTATTCTGACCCTGGTGATAAGTTAACATCTGAAACCATTATGTGTAGGGCCTGCTCTGCTATTCAACACTAGCAACCTCTTACATTAACATAAAACAAAAGAAGAAAAAACAGCATCCAAATTGTTGTCAGTCCCACAACTGAATAGGTGTTCTATCACAAGCTCTGATACATGGAAATGACGACTGACTCACACTGGCACCTTATTGATTCCATGAGGTGTCAAAATAGCACCAGAATGGGGATTAGAACTAGCAATTTCATTGGTCAGTTTTGTGTTATGGTACAGATGTGTTCAAAATTATTCAACCCCCACTGAAATTGAGTGTTTTGGCCAGTTTGACATTGATTTTGATCATTCAGTCATCTTGCTTACAATTAAATCAAACAGGCACGTGTAGGTCAGACAAATATAACATAACATTTATAATGAAATAACCACAAATGTATTTTCTGTGCTCACATAATTATCAGTTTTATTCAACCCCCAAGTGACATTCAATCTTAGTACTTAGTACAACATCCTTTTACAGTTATAACAGCTTTTAAACGTGAAGCATAGCTTGACACAAGTGTCTTGCAGCGATCTACGGGTATTTTCGCCCATTCGTCATGGGCAAAAGCCTCCAGTTCAGTCACATTCTTAGGCTTGCGCACTGCAACTGCTTTCTTTAAGTCCCACCAGAGGTTCTCAATCGGATTTAAGTCAGGTGACCGCGATGGCCACTCCAAAATGTTCCAGCCTTTAATCTGCAACCATGCTCTAGTGGACTTGGAGGTATGCTTGGGATCATTGTCCTGTTGAAAAGGTCCAACGTCTCCCAAGCCTCAGGTTTGTGACGGACTGCATCACATTGTCATCCAATATCTCCTGGTACTGAAGAGAATTCATGGTACCTTGCACACGCTGAAGCTTCCCTGTACCTGCAGAAGCAAAACAGCCCCAAAGCATGATTGACCCCCCGCCATGCTTCACAGTAGGCAAGGTGTTCTTTTCTTCATAGGCCTTGTTCTTCCTCCTCCAAACATAGCGTTGATCCATGGGCCCAAACAGTTCTAATTTTGTTTCATCAGTCCACAGAACACTATCCCAAAACTTCTGTGGTTTGTCCACATGACTTTTGGCATACTGCAGTCGACTCTTCTTATTCTTTGGAGACAGCAAGGGGGTGCACCTGGGAATTCTGGCATGGAAGCCTTCATTACGCAGTGTGCGCCGTATTGTCTGAGCTGAAACTTCAGTACCCACATCTGACAAATCTTTTCTCAGTTCCTCAGCAGTCACACAGGGACTTTTCTCCACTTTACGCTTCAGGTAGCGCACAGCAGTCGAAGTCAGCATCTTCTTTCTGCCACGACCAGGTAGCGTTTCAACAGTGCCCTTTGCCTTGAATTTGCGAATGATGCTTCCTATGGTCTCTCTTGGTATGTTTAACATCTTTGCAATCTTCTTATAGCCATTGCCCTTCCTGTGAAGAGTAATCACCTCTTCTCTTGTCTTCCTGGACCATTCTCTTGACTTCACCATGTTTGTAACCACACCAGTAAATGTCTAGAAGGAGCTGAGTATCACAGTCATTTTAAAGCTGCCTAATTGGTGCTTATTATGCTTTATTGCTGCTCCGTGACATCCAAAGGTGTTTTCAATACCTGATTGAAAACACTTGAATGAACCTCTGTTCTTCAGAGTGGTAGTCTTTAAGGGGTTGAATAATTGTGTCAATGAAGAATTCACAAAAGAAACATTTACATTACAAAACCAATTGATGTCATTTTAGTTGCATATGGTTCTTTAAAAAGTCCTTGTAGGATTTCATTCTGAATACAATTACAAATGTACACTAAATTCCCTAAAACCCTTTACAGCATTGGGGGTTGAATAGTTTTGAACACAACTGTAGATGTTTTATTCTTTTCTGGTTCTTTGGGTTTAATCTCCTACTGTCGAGGGTCAGCAGCCCTCCATAGCCAATGACATCAATCGACCCCAGAGAAGGGACGCGGCCTGAAAGAGTTGCCAGAAAGCCGCTGGACGTGCTATGCCATCATGCAGCATTTAGGTCTACCCGGTGCCAGGACGGCATAGTCCACCCTGTGCAGACCTGCCAAGTCACACGGCCCAGTTGCGTGATACCGGTGTTTCTTCAGACCTCCTTTTCATTCAGCAGCCCTAGGCTGCCTCCCGATTTTTGGGAGGCCTGAGAGAAAAAAAGCACCTGGTTATTGCTCGCAAGGTTTTAAAAGGTTATTTCGGTCCTGCTGAAACCTATACCAAGCACAGCAGGCCTGATTTCCTGCTCAGCTTGGCAGACTGGCCGGTCTGCCACACATGTTTTGACTTAGCACGACTGTTTTGTGGCGTGCCCATGGTTAGCGCTGACACAAATTACGTCATGATCATGCTCCCGCTAACAGAATCTAGACCTGCCAACAGCTGGCAGGTCTGTTTGATAAAAGAAAGTAATGCTATTATTACATTATTATTCTGAAAAAGACTGATATTAGGAGCCATCAAACATTTGAAATATACATTTTCCAAAAGGTTTCCACAATTTTGGCCACTATTGTAGCACATATATACTGTGTCACATTTTCACATCGTCTTACCAGAACTACATCTCCAGTACATACAGTCACAAATTCTACTTCAATTAGATATACCAGATAGTGTTGCATAGTTAGAAACGGTTATTTGGTGCATATTAGGTTTCTGTATTAATAGTAATAATATCTATTTCATTATGTTGATTGATCCGAATTTGGTGGCAGCCATTAAAATACCTCAATATTGGATTACTGATCTGAGTACATTTAGTGCTAAGACAATGCAGATCACCTCACCAGATACCTTCAGATGTCAATATTACCATCATGGAGGTACTATTACATACAACAGTACCCATGATCTAAACATCAAATTCTTATTTCAAACAAAGGTGTAGCATATGTAATGTAAACCAAATGCATAACCAGTAATGCATTTCTGATGCAAACCGTTTTGTCAACGATCCACTTTTTATCAAGATTGTTAACCCATTTGCCTTATCTACACTTTATGTGACTGTGGGCCACATTAAATCAACACAAATGATACTTATTTCATGCCACCTAATCGGGCATATGAAGCATCAGCATTGCGGGATATCCCGCAGAGCCTGCATGCAACAAGTGTTAAAGGTGCTTTTCGGTCACCTTGCAGATTTTAAACACTAAACAACCTTTATTGAAAAACTTGAGGGAGCCCAGAGCTGTATGCAGAGAAGTTTGAACGTGAACAATAAAAGATTATATAGCAGATCATTTATCGGTCACTGTGCTCATTATTATGCAGTTTCGGAGTATGTCACATTGTAAGTACAACCAGTACACAATTGTATAACACTGAAATCATAAATTATATATATTGTTCACAATTCACACTAACTCTTGATGGTTTATGTAGAGAATATTGCTGATCCCCTAATGTCTAAATTTATAGCATTACTTATGATGTGGCTCATAAATGGAGATATTGCTAATTCTGTAACTCAAAAGAACCCCCCAAAAATAGGTTCACTGAACAGCCATGCTTTCCTGGACTCATTTATAATATCATGCAGCAGAAAGCACAGGGAAGGTGTTGCTCTGCAAATTGTAAACAGACACCTTCTGTCCTGTTTCCACCCCACTGCTAACTCAAGCCTCCAAAAAAGGGCATTTCTATGGAATGACCTAGCTCACCCAAAGTTATGCTTCACATAACTTTCTTTTTGTTTCAGATCTGAACACATCCACCCGGCCACTGTGTTACTTTTAAGCCATCTTCCTTGAGGTGGTTTCACGTCTCCCCTTCTTTCATTAAAAGCACTGCAGAAACTGTAGGTGGTATATAAATAATACTGTAATTCAGAAGCTTCAGAAGGGATATCTGATTTATTATTCCTGAACCTATATCCCTTTGATTTTTTTTTATGGCACACTATGAATTCTACACCTGACATGGATTTATTTTTATCTTTACCCATCAGCATGAATAAATGTCATTTCAAAAAGTCGTTAAAAAATAATAGATTACAAGTAAATATATTTAGTAAAGCCTGTTATATACATTAGGCTAAAATAGGCAGAATTATAATTATGTAAGTAAAAAAAATTAACTGATAAAAAAATTAAACCTAAATTACTATGATTCCTTATTCCTGTGTTTAACACCATATGAGGCACTCTACCAATAAAGTCATTGGGGCTCAAAATTTCAACTGATCCCTCAAAAACGCATTTTGGGCCAGTCAGAGTGTGGGTTGTAAAATTTCCAGGCAGGAGTTCTCTGCATAAAATTGCGTCATAGCCTGCTGCACTTCCTTCTGCTCCTACAGGTGAGATAGTAGGGAGTTGTTAAGGCTCATGTTCATCGGGGTCAGTATTTGTCAGTGACAAAGTGCCTGGGGCGTAATCTGACCAAGCCACTTGGCCTATTTTGCACTTTTCAATTTTTAGGGAGAGCCTCGCCCTGTACAAAAAGTAGTCTAGTTAGGAATACTGTAAACTTGGTGAGTGCTCGAAAAATAAGAATAACCTACAATCACCTGTGTGAGGAAGTCTCCACACAACATATAACTGAAAATCAGAAAAACAAAGTAACCTATCCAAACATAGTCCTAATCTCTGTGGGCATAGATTATGGCAGATCTAAAGAAATACTAAAGTCTCCAGACAGGATTAAGTTGCCCAACTGTGACTTTCAAATTTTATGAGAAAGCGACAGTACAAATAGACTCTGTCCTGAGTTGAGGCAATATACACTATTGGCTAACAAGGGCTTGCTTGTCAGTGGTCTACTTCCCAAGTGGGCTATTTTCAAGTAGGAGTTTAAAAACAGGAGTTCAAATAACAGGTATCAATTGTTATTTATATATCTGTTATCTTGTGGGTACGAGTGTTAGCAAGCTTGGAGGTTTGACCCAGTGCACATCAAGCTGCATGTATGCATGTCTGGAGGAATTTTTCTAGGGTCCATATCTCTGTAGCAAGTGTGAGCGTGTAGCTCTTCTGGAAGCTCATATTGGAGATCTGGAAGGGCAAATCGTAATGCTGAGGCAGATTGACAATCTTGAGAGGGGGCTGCTTTTCACAGAGCAAAGTATACTTGAAGAATCTAGTGGGGTGAGAGGAGTGGAGTAGACATGTGCACAGCACAAAATTTTGTTTGGAACTAATGGATTAGTCCTATAATGCAATTTATTTAGTTGCTAAAGAAATTCGTTTTCAGTTCTTTAGTATGAAAACTAATTTCATTCATCTGAAAACCAGCGGATACAATTACTATTGTAGTGGCTCCTCAGAGGGCTGAGATCGCTGCTTGTTACAGTATCTCTCACTCTCAGCACAATGTGGGCCATATTACATAGTTGGTGCTAACTTAACCAGAGCTGTTGTAAACTTCCCAGAGCCATTATAGCCTATGAAGGTTTTCAGTTTACAACAGCTCTGGTTAAGTTAGCACCAATATTGTAATATTGCCCCGTGTCAGGCAAAGCTGTTACAGTAACTGACTGCTGCTCATCACAGTGCTCAGTTTCAGTAAAACTAGTAAATAATATTTTTATACATAATAGGTTATAACAACATTATTTCCTTGTTTTACTGAAACTCTGAGCGCTGTGATGAGCAGCAGTCAGTTACTGTAACAGCTGAGACTGATACATTGTATTGAGAGATAATATAACAAGCAGCCGATCTCAGCGCTCACAGCCACTGGATTTAAAGGGCTAAAAAAAAAAGGCTCCTCTCTGTATAATGTTTAGAACATCCTCCTGCATTAATTAATACCCCTCTCTGTATAATGTATACAACATCCACCTGCATTAATTAATACCCCTCTCCTGTATAATGTATAGAACATCTTCCTGAATTAATTAATGTCCCTCTCTGTATAGAACATCCTCCTCAATTTATACCGTTCTCTGTATAATGTATATAACATCCTCCTACATTAATACCCCTCTCTGTATAATGTATAGCTGTAACCACTCAATGTTCTCGAACCCAGGACATACTTGAAAACGAGAGAAATCTCAATGTATCCTTCCTGGTAAAATCCTTTATAAATAAATAAATAAATAAATAAATATAGAACATCCTCCTACATTAATTAATGCCCCTCTCTGTATAGAACATCCTACTGCATTGGCATGTGGAGGGTGCAGAACTTCGGATGTTGCGCTCTTCATTGCTGGTCTTCTTCACTCATCAATGTAATATCACAAAAAGGACTGAAACTAAAATGTAGTGCATTTTATTTTAGTTTCTTTCGTTTTTTGTACTGAGTTGTTTCGTATCTCTTGAGTCATACGAAAACTAAATTATCCCAAAATTCGGACTAAATCGTTTTAGTACTAAAACTAATGCACATGTCTAGAGTGGAGTTAACTGGGGATCAGGTTGGTAGCTAGGTGTCAGTGACACATGGTAGCAGGGGGTGAGGGAAGAGGAAAAGGTTGGCTAGTCCTGATCTTGCGCACACAAACAGATTTGTGAAGATGTTGGGTGCATCAGCTCAGGTGTAGCAGTACTGGAGGAGGCTGCTCCCTCTAACAGCAGGGGGATCAGCCCACCCAAGTAAGCCTAGACAGGTTTTGGTGGTAGGGGACCTTATTATTAAAAGTGTAGACAGGGTAATCTGTCGCTCTGACCGCCTTAACCGGACAGTTTGCTGTCTGCCGGGTGCCCGTGTTAGGCATGTAGTTGACAGATTTGATAGATTACTGGGAGGGGCTGGAGATGACTGAGCTGTCATGGTCCATATCTATAACATAATACAGTAAGGCTTGGCGTGTCTGTCACCAAGCCTGTACTGCGCATGCGTGCAACCAGTGGCGGTTGGCTGCGCGCGCATGCAACTGCTGCGGCATGCGCCGGCTGTGCGTGTGCCGCGGCGGTTACAAGATGCGCACGCAGCAGCCGGGTAGAGGCTGTGCGCGCATCCTGTAGAGCCGGATGTGCTCACAGCTTCTACCCGGCTGCCGCGCACGCATCCAACCGCTGCGGCACGTGCCACGGCGGTTACAGGATGCGCGCGTGGCCGACATGTAGAGGTTGCATGTGCATCCAGCTGGAGGGCCACTTACACCCACCCATGTGAGCTGGGGGCCCTTGCACCCACCCATGTGAGCTGGGGGCCCTTGCACCCACCCATGTGAGCTGGGGGCACTTGCACCCACCCATGTGAGCTGGGGGGCACCTGCACCCACCCATGTGAGCTGGGGGGCCCTTACACCCACCCATGTGAGCTGGGGGCCCTTACACCCACCCATGTGAGCTGGGGGGCACTTACACCCACCCATGTGAGCTGGGGGGCCCTTACACCCACCCATGTGAGCTGGGGGCACTTACACCCACCCATGTGAGCTGGGGGCCCTTACACCCACCCATGTGAGCTGGGGCAGTTGCACCCACCCATGTGAGCTGGGGGGCCTTTACACCCACCCATGTGAGCTGGGGGGCCCTTACACCCACCCATGTGAGCTGGGGGCCCTTACACCCACCCATGTGAGCTGGGGGTCCCTTACACCCACCCATGTCAGCTGGGGGGCACTTACATCCACCCATGTGAGCTGGGGGCAGTTGCACCCACCCATGTGAGCTGGGGGGCACTTACACCCAGCCATGTGAGCTGGGGGCACTTACACCCACCCATGTGAGTTGGGGGGTGATTATACCCACCCATGTGAGCTGGGGGCGATTATACCCACCCATGTGAGCTGGGGGTGATATATATATCCATGTGAACTGCTTCACTTAATAGACTGCCCTCTGGGCAGGCTTTCCTCCTAGTTGGTACAATAACAAAGTAAGAGGAAGATGAAAGGACCTGAAGAATGAGTTCAGGGAACTAGGAACTAAACTGAAGAAGAGGTCCTCCAAGGTAGTATTTTCTGAGATACTACCTGTATGGAGACAGAACAGATAGCGGATGGGTTTCAGCTCAGACTAAGGGGGTGGAGCCGGAGGATGGGTAATGTCAGAACAGTGGAGGCATGCAATTTAAAGTCACACTCAGCATGTGTGGGTAGAGACAATATTAAATGAATGCTTGCTAATGCAAGGAGCCTCAATAACAAGATGGGGAACTAGAGGCAATAGCATACACTAAGCCAGGGTTTCTCAACTCCAGTCCTCGGGACCCACTACAGGCCAGAATTTGAGGATCACCTTGGGGAAATGCAGACTGAATACTGCAATCACTGAGCATCTAATTAGATCACCTGTGCTGTGCTTCGGATATCCCACAAACCAGTCCTGCTAGTGGATCCTGAGGATACAAGTTGAGAAACACTGCACTAAGCAATACGACATAATAGGAATAACAGAAACTTGGTGGGATGAAACGCATGACTGGGCTGTAAACTTACATGGTTATGCATTCTTTAGGAGGGATAGGAAACATAAGAAAGGGGGTGGAGTATGGTTCTATGTAAATCATTGCAGCAATTAAACAATGTGAATGTGAATAAAGCCCCAGGGCTGGATGGAATTCACCCGCAAGTACTGAGGGAGCTATGTCTTGAAATATGTAAACCTCTGTTCTTAATCTTTCAAGATTCTTTTCTTTCAGGACTCGTACCAGAGGATTGGAGAAAAGCTGACGTGGTCCCTATATTTATGAAAGGTTTAAAATGTGTGCCTGGGAATTATAGACCTGTGAGCTTAACATCTGTGGCTGGGAAAGTATTTGAGGTGTTACTAAGGGACTCAGGAATTTATTGGGAGGTATAATGTAATTAGCAAAAATCAGCATGGTTAGCAAATCGATTAGATTAGATTAGCAAATCACATTTAAACATGATGAGCGAAACCGGCAAAAATGAGCTCAGCACAGAGGTGTGAAAAAGCTCAGCAGCGAAAGGGTTAAAGAAAACAATTAACATGTATTCCCAGCACCAGTTTAACACAAGCTAGTATCTTGTAGATATACAGTGGCAAGAAAAGGTATATGGAAACCTTAGGGATTACGTGGAGTTTTGCATGAATTGGTCATAAAATGTGCTCTGATCTTCATCTAAGTCACAACAATTTGAAAAACAGTCTGCTTAAAATAATACAGCACAAACATTATATGTTTTCATGTTTTTATTGAACAAAACATGTAAACATTAACAGTGCAGGGTGGAAAAAGTATGTGAACCCCTAGCCTAATGACTTCTCCAAGAGCTAATTGGAGCAAGGAGTGAGCCAACCTTGAGTCCAATCAGGGTGATATTATTGCATGTGTTGCGTGGTCATCCTGTAAAGATGACTGCAAGAGCACAGTGCAGAATGCTTAATGAGGTAAAGAAGAATCCTAGAGTGTCAGCTAAAGACTTACAGAAATCTCTGGCACATGCTAACCTTTTTGTTGACACATTTACAATAAGGAAAACATTAAACAAGAATGGAGTACATGGGAGGACACCACGGAGGAAGCCATTGCTGTCCAAAAAGAATATTGCAGCACGTTTGAAGTTTGCAAAAGAGCACCTGGATGTTCCACAGCACTACTGGCAAAATATTCTGTGGACAGATGAAACCCAAATTGAGTTGTTTGTAAAAAACACACAACACTATGTGTGGAGAAAAAAAGGCACAGCACACCAACATCAAAACCTCATCCCCACTGTAAAACATGGCAGAGGGAGCATCATGGTTTGGGGCTGCTTTGCTGCCTCAGGGCCTGGATGGATTGTTGTCATTGATGGAAAAATGAATTCCAGAGTTTATCAAGACATTTTGCAGGAAAACATAAGTCCATCTATCCACCAACTGAAGCTCCGCAGAGGATGGGTGATGCAACAGGACAATGACCCAAAGCATACAAGTATTTCAACATAGAATGGCTTCAACAAAACAAAATACGCCTTCTGGAGTGGCCCAGTCAGTGTCCTGACCTCAACCCGATTGAAATGCTGTGGCATGACCTTAAGAGAGCGATTCCCACCAGACATCCCAAGAATATTGCTACACTGAAACAGTTTTGTGAAGAGGAGTGGTCCAAAATTACTCCAGATCGTTGTGCAGGACTGATCTGGAACTACAGGAAACGTTTGGTTGAGGTTATTGCTGTCAAAGGAGGGTCAACCAGTTAAGTCCAAAGGTTCACATACTTTTTCCACCCTGCACTGTGAATGTTTACATGTTCTGTTCAATAAAAACATGAAAACATATAATGTTTGTGTTGTATTATGTTAAGCAGGCTGTGTTTTTCAAATCTGGTGGTGATTTTAATTATATTTTAAATAAATTTTATTTTTCCATCTCCAATTTTGATTCCTGCTTTGCTGATTCCTGTAACATCGGTGGTTTTTCCTCTGGGTTTTTCTCCCACAAAAAAACCTATGGGCATATATCCATGAGCTATATGAGCTCCACAGAATGTGAGTACGATTCCAACTGTACATAACATTGTGACCTTAAATTGTGGATCTACACAAGGAATTTTCTTCCTTTTTTTCTTCTTATTGTCTAAACTTCGGACAGAAAAATTTGCTGTAAGGTGGGGGCCACCTAAGAAATTGAAGACAATCACCCGCATGCCTGGACCCACTCAGAGCCAGTGTACGGCTCTACACTTGTGAGTGGGATATATACCACATACATTTATAGTGTATTGTGTATAACAGTGTTACACTATTATTGTCTCTTTTTACATTATATATACGCATATACGAGGTCCTGGGACCCCAGAGAGCAATACTTGCGCCGATCCAGGTTATTGATTCTTTCATTGTGTGTAATGGTATAGGGGAAACCACTATATCCTGAGATTGGCTATCTGGGCACCCTGGTGGTGGATGCATGTTGTGTGGCGCTGCACCATTCTTTGTTTATATAATTCCTTGCCTATTAATTCAATCACAGTAACTTCCAAATTCAATAGATATATTTGTATATCATTGCAACAAATACTTAGGATAAAATCCTTATATCCGATTCTTGTTCATATCTCTATCTACAGATTTAGAAATATTTTGAAGACTCTGTATCTATCTATTGCAAGATATACTCCATATATATATAATTACATTAATTCCTTAATTTTGCTTTGCTACATTATCTGTCCAAGATCTGGATTCAATGTTTCTGTAGCTACAGCAGCAATATTCTTTGGATATAATGTATTATTTTGGAATATGTGAAAATTATCAATGTCTGATAATATCTTTTATCATCTCCTTGGTATAAGGGATGATATGAGGCAATGCATAAGAATTGGAAATATGTGTATGCCCATGAGGGAGAATTTAGGTGTGGTCTTAGTTGAAATGAGATGTAATGTCCTGAAATCAATGCATTGTGTGTCGTGTCCTGAGATGATCTGAATCCTGCAACGAACAGTGCATGGCAAATTATAGTAGATTTCACGTCACTCTCTTATCTAACTCCTAATTTACATATAATGTTTCTCTATGGGGATTCTCCATTTTATTCTTTAAAATATAATATTTACTACACCACAAGCTGGTAGCGTTGATTTACAAATAAAATCTCACGATTATTTTTAATATTTAGTTGAATCATATGACAGGGGTCAAAAGTCAATCTGTCTTATCACTGTCTCACAAAAGAAACTTCTCTGCCTTACAGACTCTGTCTGGAATTGTCATTTTTGATTTAATATTTCTTATCAATTAACATTCCTTTCTAGTTAAATCAGCAGAATACATTTATATTCTTCAGTTAAAACAACTTATTTCTATTCTTCCACTAGTTATACACTCTTCAAACATCATTTTACTGTGCTACTAAATAATAGAATATATATTTTATTATAAAAATATATTTCGTGAATGTATTTATAAACCTACATCAGGGCTGGTCCGACCATGGTGCAGAGTGGAGCAACACTATTTTTTTTAAATCGGCGGCGGCAGCATCTACATTTAAGGCGCCGCCGGGAAGTGAATGTAGTCCAGGAGCCGCCCACATGCGCCGTAATCCTGCGCTTCCATTCCTGGCCGCATGTGTGTGGGCGGTGCCTAGTATGGATGCGCGGGATTACAGCAGTGGACGAATCCTCCACAGACTGCGGCAGCTATGTTTCGTCTCCCCTCCCTGGGACCATCCGTCTGGTAAGAGACCCTGGCCTGCCTATGCTCCAGCTCGTTGTTATTATCCTGCTAAGTGGGAAGCAGGCAGCCCCCTCTGCTCCTTCTCCCGCACACACACTCCCCACGCCAGCCCTCCCCTATATACTTACATTGGCTTCCGTTTCTGAGAGCCAGGGTCACCTCACCACGTTATCTGTAACATTAGGGGGCTTCCAGCCTTTCTGGTGTGCTTGACGGCAGCATGTCTGATGCTGCTCGCTCACCAACGCCCGGTTTAAATTGAAACAGACAGGGAGGTGGCTGCATGAGGCGTGGCTTGAGAGGGGTGCGCGGTCTGGTGAAGGCCTTTTAAAATCCAACAGTTCCTTCTAAGCAGTGCCAGATTGTGGTTATCCATACCTGAGCTCCTTGTACCTGAATTCTCT
Source organism: Leptobrachium leishanense (assembly GCA_009667805.1). Lineage (NCBI taxonomy): Eukaryota > Metazoa > Chordata > Amphibia > Anura > Megophryidae > Leptobrachium > Leptobrachium leishanense. The sequence goes on from CM019065.1 coordinate 240,004,037, forward strand.
CGTGATTTAACCTGTTATTGACCTCTGCTTGTTTTCTAACTATTCTGCCTTCCGTTGCCCTAGACTATTTCCTTGTACTACGCTTCTGCACTGATATCGACCCGGCTATTCCATTTGACTATTCTATACTCTGTATTCCTGATTCTGGCTCGTCTGACTACCCTCGTGTTGCTGACCTGGTTTTGTATTACAACATTGTCTTTTATTAACTCTTTCTGTCTAGCTAGTATACATATACCTGGCCAATTTTTAAGGACCAGACAGTTAGGGATTCCTTTACGGCTACCCTGTTGGTAGTTTTTGTCTCTGTGGAGTGTTGGGCTTTAAGAACTGCGTGGTGGGATCCGGGAACCGTGATATTATCTTGCTGTAATCAGGACCTCATGGCAGGCTGTGATCTCCAGGATCTGATACAAAGGCCATCTCTTGCCTCAGCATTAGATTTAACCCTGTGAGATTTATCCTATATGATGTGTAATCTCACAGGGTTAAATCTCATAAAGATGCAAGAGATGGCCTTTGTATCAGATCCTGGAGATCACAGCCTGCCATGAAGTCCTGATTACAGCAAGTTAACAAGGTGAGGTGACCCTGGCTGTCTGAAATGGGAACCAGGGTAAGTAAATAGGGGAGGGCTGGCGTGGGGAGTGTGTGTGTGGGAGAAGGAGCAGAGGGGGGCTGCCTGCTTCCCATTTAGCAGGATAATAAAGGAATCATCCTTATCAGTGCTAATTTGGACACTGCTGTAGCTTGCTATGCGAGCTCTGAGTAGCATTTAATTAATTTGCTTGTTAATGGAGAAAGTGACATGTGGGGGGGGAGGAGAGGGGTCATTGCTGCACAGAATATTGTCTTGTCCCGGTTACATACACAATCACTTACTCAATATGTCTGCATCAAGTTACTGAGCTTGAGGTGCCTTTTGTTAGGCTTGGTAAAAATTACTCGAAAATCTAACGCATTCAAAAAAAGTATTCAGACCCCTTCATTTTTTTTCTTCATGTTGCAGATTTATTCCAAAATTGATTCCCCCGACTTTAAATTAACTCACACAATCACTCAGCAAAACAGGCATTTTAAAAATCTTTAAGGCTAGGGTCAGACGAACGCATTTTTCACGTCGTCCGTGAAAAAGTGCGTTTTAACGAATGGACATATTTCTTCACGGAATACGCGATAGCGGTCATACGATGTGCATTTTCGTCCGTGATTTTGTACGAATCATCAATAAAACCCTTTTTGCGTCTGGACATTATGTTGGCCGGACATTAGCAGCGTCTGACATCTCCTAATCACGCACACACGCCGCTAGCGGAAGCAGCGCACTCTGTACATCAGTACTAGAGGTATCACGTTCTCGAAAAAATGAGTTAGTTTGCCGCTTGCGTTGCGCGCCCGCACTTTTGTGCGGCCGTACTCTGTATATTACACATCATTGGCCGTCATTTGCTGCTACTGCGACCGTAATAAAGTGCGGCTGCACGCGCGTTTGCACTGCGTTAGTCTGACCCTAGCCTAAAACTATATTAGAATGCAGTGCTCTGAATTTGGAATGTGGTCCAGGGCGTCCATTAAAGACTATACTAGTTTGTTTTATAGCTCTGTGATACGCTCATACACACCACACGTTACTGTGAGTTTTATTGCTGTGGAGCTCTGTGACATGCTTATACATGTCACGTTTTTATTTTTTGGGGGGGCAGTGTAACGGATCCCGGTACTCGGGGTGAGTAGATCCGCCGTCAGCGCCGAGTACACCTGGAGGTTGGTAGTGTGGTAGCGAGGTGCCGCTGGTGCTCGTAGAATACCCCGAGGTTGCAGCACTGTAGAGAGGTCCTTGAAGCGTCCCAGTTCCCAAAGCCCTGTTATCCCCAATTACTAGCCGAGGCAGGAGTAAAGGTTCAAACGAGTGATTTATTTTTCATGGAGAACACAGCTTATTTATGGGGAAAAAGACATTGTTCTCCCCTGGTCCGCCCTCAGCCCTCCCGGGGTGATTTCTGCCACTGCCTAGCCATGGCCCATTTCCCTTTGTTCACCTTGGGCCCCCTGGTGGGTGCAGCCCTTATCTTGAGGCTCGGTGCCAGCTCGTCTGGTGAACGTTCCGTGGCTCTGAGCGGGGAACAGGGGAACAACAGGGAAAATCATATTAAGGTACTTATAAAATAAGGGCTAACGAACTTTTAATAACACACAAATAAATAAACACTTGAACTGTTGTACTGCGCTACAGCGTAGTGGCGGCCGTCCCGTCACAGGCAGCATTTCATCCATCGCTCCAGGCAGCACAGTGGCTTGGGCCGGCCCTGACCTACATAGATATTTTCTTATAGAATATTAAAGTTAAAATATCTTTAATTTGAGGACAAACAAACCTATAAATTGTCTATGACATCTCTTAGCAATTAAACTCGACAATACATCAAATAAAGACATTTTATCGTCTATAGCATCATAGTCTGGCAATTTAAACCTACATAACTCTTCTAGCTTACCTTCAAATGAACTTATTAAAAAAAACAATCTGAGTTCATTTTAAAACTAGGCGAAAATTGAGAAAGACTTTACATTATAACAAGATGGCTACAGGCATCCATTTTGTGTTACTCTGAAAATCCCTGACAACTTATGTGTGAGTTTTACTTTGGAGCTCTGTGATACGCTCATACACACCACATATTACTGTGAGTTTTTTTGCTGTGGAACTCTGATACACACTGCATATTACTGTGCATTTTATTGCTGTGGATTATGTGATACGCTCATACACACTGCACATTACTGTGAGTTTTATTGCTGTGGAGCTCTGTGATACGCTCATACACACCGCACATTGTTGTGAGTTTTATTGCTGCGGAGCTCTGTGATACGCTCATACACACTGCACATTACTGGGAGATTTATTGCTGTGGAGCTCTGATACGTTCATAGACACAGCACCTTACTGTCAGGTTTATTCCTGTGGACCTCTGTGATACATTCACACACAGTGCACATTACTGTCTGGTTTATTGCTGTGGAGCTCTGTGAGATACAAATAGTGCACAATACATGAAAAATGGGATGGACTGCAGAGGTCATAGTGGACCTGGAAAAAATGGACACTGATTGTCTGGAGTCAACATTGTGGACCTGGAGGGGACCAATGCACGTTGACGGGAGGGGGGACAAAATATGTATTTGCCTAGGTGGGGGGCAGTCAGAGTTCCTGCACCTGGGCCCTGAGGTTTCTAGTTACGCCTCTGGTTGGATGAGTGTCATGTATCCCTCTATATACACACGACGCAAATCCCTTAAAACAGTCCCTATCTACCCCTCCGATCCTTTAAAAGGTGATTGGTAAACTTACTACTTCTTAGGGACTCAAACCCATACAAATATATTCTGGTATGGGGTATGCACAAGACAAGTAAAACTGAGGTAGCCAAGACGTATGTATATATAAACACTGCAAAATAGTCTAAGATCGCCAGAAACTGTATACAATGGTTGGTACACAAATGCCAAATCAGTAAGAAATAGAGTGGTCAGGTATAGCCAAGGACTGGTACACAGAGGTGGTTCTTAGACAAGCCAGGTAATACACAAATGAGGAAGTATTCAAGTGAGTCAGTAGCGCAACACAGATCACTAGCACCGAAGGAGGTAAACTCCACGTCAGCACTATGAGCCGATCACACTGTCTGCATTTAAACACGGCAGAGCCGCATCATCATACCGCGCCCCGCCTTCTGATTACTCACAGAAGCTCCAGAAGCCGGTGCAACTCCTGGGACCTGGCTAGTCAATGGTGCCGCCGGGGCCCCCTTTGAGCACCAGACGTGACAATGAGTTTGATGTGGAAGAACTTGACTGGCCTCCATAGAGCCCTGACGTTCACCGCACTGAACATATTTGGAACAGTGATTGCAGTCAGGCCTTCTCGTCCAAAATCAGTGTTTGACCTCACAAGTGTTCTTCTGGATGAATGGCAAAAAGTCCCACAGAAACACTCCAAACTCTAGTGGAAAGCCTTCCCAAAAGAGTGGAAGCTGTTAGGACTAACTCCATGTTAATGTCTGTGTATTTCAAATGTGAGGTCATAAAAGTCCTTGGGCCCTATTAAGATGTTGGCGTTAAAACGTGGGTGCAAAGGATGAAAAACTGCCCCCGCAGTTTTCCCCCTTGCGCCCGCTTTTTAACGCCACATCACAATGCAGGCGCAAAATATGCCGTGAGCATCCACTCAATGGAGTCCATAGGACTCCATTGAGTTTCTCCTGGCCAGTCACATGACCAGCCGGATCTCACCTCGTGAGATCCAGCCGGTCGGTGTAGTGATGCGCAGGGAGAGACTGGGGGGGATTTTTCCCCCCAGTCTTTCCCTGCTCCCACCGGACGGAGGAGGCAGTTGGAGCCGCGGTCCTCACCGCGGGACAGAGGATGAGTATCTGATTGTTTTTTTATTTTTTAAGCCTGGTGTTAACGGATACTGCAGAAGCGGAATCAGTTAACACCAAGTCCTGGCTCTGGTTAACTTTTCGCTGACCAGAGTCAGGCGTTAATCAGCGCTGGACTTTGTAATCCAGCACTGATTAACACTTTGCGCTCCCTATACTTAACATGAGGAGCGCAAAGTACAGTAACCTCGCGCAGAGGAGCGCAAGGTACCAAACGCAAATGGGTTTTTTAACCCGTTTGCGTTTGGATTGTAATATTCGGTAAATACCGCAGCTAACGGTAGTGCTCACGCAGGTGCGCACTACCGTTAAGGGTGTAATAGGGCCCCTTGTTAGTGTGGTGTAATGGTCAGGTGTCTCAAGACTTTTTTTTTTTAAATTAGATTTTTTTTTATTTGAGTAAAGGTCGTATATACATCAACATTAGGCCTCGCAGGGCCAGAATATTCGGCAGAAAGTAGCACTGTAAAATGCAATGAAAGTCATCCAGACATCAGTAATAAAAAGCAAAATAAAATAGCTTTGAAAATCAGCAACAGGTCATCTAAATGACGGCAGTAAACACTAAAACATCTCGGGAGGCAAAAAGTCTCATCATAAGCACAGAAAATAACATAAGATCATCCCCAAATGGGGGGGTCTCCTCGGAAAGTAAGACTAAAATACGAAAAGTCTCAGCGTGTGGGCAAACAGAGTTCCTAGAGTAGAAACAGTAGGTCATCGTCGAAAAGGCAGGGCAAGGAAAATAAAGGGCAGTTCTCAGCCTGTGTCCCGAAATGGAGGCATCTGCGAGGCAGGCAGGGTGAGGCAGAGTTGACAAGGCCTGTCAGCGAGGGACAAGGCCGGCGGATCGAGTAGGCCCGCACCTGCACTGTCCCATTGGGCTCCATCATCGCGGGGTAATGCCACAGGCGGTATCAGAGCGATGGACAGCAGAAGAGGGCCAAGCAGCATCCCTTTAGCGGATGCGCGGTCTCCATCTTCACTGGATAAGGCCATAAGCGGCGCTGCAGCGGGAGATGGCAGTAGGGGTCCGAACGGCATCTCCGGCATCTCAGATCCGAGGGGGAACTCCGCCACCATCATGTACCGGTCAGCACCAGCAGGCGTCGCCAGCAAGCCCGATGGCTCCGACCGGGCATTCAATCTGCAGAAATCCAGGTCTCCCGGGTCATGCCACATGGACAGCTCCTCCGTTGGCACATTCAGTGCCCCAGCTCCGTCTCGCAGTACTCCAGCCTCCGCCCCTTCAGAAACCTCACAGCTGCACAGGACAATATCCAGCGATCCTCCACCAGAAACATCATCACGTATAGCATCGGCTGCCCGGCCGGTGCGCAGCACGGCCATGACGCTGCGCACATCACCTCTTGCCATGGGGCTCTCATCACCTTCCAGTAATTGCAGAAGTGCATCCAATACATCCGGGAGATGTGGGCCCTCAGTCTCCGCAGTCCTCATCATGATCCTCAGCGGGAGCAAAACACTCAAGGCAGAACAGTCAGGAAGCAACGAGCGAAGGAAAGTGGGCCGCAAAATGGCCACCGGCCACACACTCCCACCGGAAATGACAGCCCGCAGGCGAGTCTCTGGACCGGAGGGGGGGAAATGGGCTCCGGTCAACACAATTCCGTTAGCCAACCGCTCAGGAGCCTCATGTAGGTGTTCTCAGCGGAAAAAATGTGTAAAAATGCCCCGGGGAGAGACAGGTGCCACGGAGCTCTAACAAGACACGTCTTCTCCCTTCGGCGGTCGGCCACGCCCCCGGTGTCTCAAGACTTTTGTCCATATAGTGTATGTTGGCTATGGTATAGTCAAGTGATTAAATGAACACATTATGAGTAGATCCAAGCAAAAATACAAAAAAAAGAGAGTGAGGGGATGGCGCTCACATACACAATACGTGGAAAATCAAAGGAGAAAAAAGAAATCTCTCGCATAGGGAGATTAATCCTCAAGTAACGTGGACAGTCTTAGTTTCTTCTTAGTGGATATTCCTTGTAGATAGTACCTCAAAAGGAAGGGAACAAATGTAGAGATACGCCAATGGCATAATATTGTTGAAGTGCAGTAGGTTTGAAGAAAAAAGGGATTGTTTTTACTCACCCTTTTAGGGAGCTGCCAGCCCTCAAATGCGAGTATTCCAGGTGTTAAGGGTCACCTAGGTCACCTCCTCCCGATCTCTGCAGTATACTGTAGCAGCGTTGAAAGCGATCACACTGCGGGGGACAGTGAGGGAGCGCAGGATGAGGTGAGTATACAGCCCGTGTGGGGCTCAGGGTTACTGTTCGCGGTGGCCCCAGGTGCAGTTTTCTTAGGGGCGCATAATTTCAAAAGAAATTTGCGCCCCTAAAAGTTCAGGCCCGGACTGACCCGCCGGGCCCTTGGGTTGAGGGGACCTAGATGCCGTGCAGCGGGAGTGCCTGCCCGGTCCTGAACAGCGTGGTCCGTGGCCGTGTTGAAGGGGAGGCGGCTGCGTGCGGGCGCAGGTCACGTGGACCGGCTAATCAGGTGGTACAGAGTCTCTGTACCACCTGACTGGCCGGACCGCGTGACCTGCGCACGCACGCAACTGCCTCCCCTTCAACACGGACTCTCGCGCTGTTCAGTACTGGGCAGGCACTCCCGCTGCACGGCATCTGGGCCCCAACCCCTGCTGGATCCGGAGCTGGGGCAATATCCATGTGTGAGCTGGCTGCCGCTGGGGCAATATCCATGTGAGAGCTGGCTGGGGCAATATCCAGGTGATAGCTGGCTGGGGCAATATCCATGTGTGAGCTGGGGCAATATCCATGTGAGAGCTGGGGCAATATCCAAGGGAGAGCTGGGGCAATATCCATGGGAGAGCTGGGGCAATATCCATGGGAGAGCTGGCTGGGGCAATATCCATGTGTGAGCTGGGGCAATATCCATGTGAGAGCTGGCTGGGGCAATATCCATGTGAGAGCTGGCTGGGGCAATATCTATGTGAGAGCTGGCTGGGGCAATATCCATGTGAGAGCTGGCTGGGACAATATCCATGTGAGAGCTGGCTGGGGCAATATCCATGGGAGAGCTGGCTGGGGCAATATCCATGTGTGAGCTGGGTGGGGCAATATCCATGTGAGAGCTGGGGCAATATCTATGCGAGGCTTGGGGCAATATCTATGTGAGGCTTTGGGCAATATCCATGCGAGGCTTGGGGCAATATCCATGTGAGAGCTGGGGCAATATCCATGTGAGAGCTGGCTGGGGCAATATCCATGTGAGAGCTGGCTGAGGCAATATCCGTGTGAGGCTTGGGGCAATCTATATGTGAGCTGGGGGCATTCTGTGTATATGTATCTGGGGGGATATATACTTGTGAGCTGGGGCATTTTTATATGAGGTCTGTTCTTATTGGAAAGCGTTCACATGACATAAAATAAATGTATCGGTACTCGGTATCGGTGAGTACTTTTAAAAAATATCGGTACTCGTAATCAGTGTTAAAAAAAGTGGTATTGGTGCATCCCTAATTTTCATTTGTAGTTTGTTTAATCACCTGCAATAGTGATTCAATGGCAAGTGTGGTGTTTGTTTATGCTGGAATAAAAAGACCTTTCATTTTCACAACTTCAAGTCTGCTGCTGTTTATACCCTAGAATACCATGTTGTTTGGCTGGAACCAAGTATCCCGAGTGGTTGTTGTATCACAGTTAAGGGGTTCAATGCCCTACTGGTGGAAGGGAATCAGGGCATGATAATGTGTACACAGGTTGGGGGGGCGCACAATTCTTGGCTGGCCCCGGGCGCTGGCAACCCACGCTACGCCACTGCTCGGGAATACCGCCAGGGAGGTTAACACATATTTTCAACCTCACCCTCTCCTCTGGCATCTTCCCCTCTGCATTGAAACATGTGCTGATTACCCCTATTATGAAGGAACCATCTCTTGATTCTACCTTCTTTTATAATTACCATCCCATCACTTTACCTCGAAAATCTTAGAATGTCTGGTATGTAACCAGCTCACTGGTTGGCTTGCTGCCAACTCCCTGCTTGACCCACTCTACTGAGACTGCTCTGACCAAGGTGACTAATGACTTAGTCGCTTTTAAAACCAAAAGGTCACGTCTCCCTACTTATTCTTATTGATTTTTCTGCTGCATTTGACACAGGCGACCATTCTCTTCTGCTCCTCATGCTGCATCAACATGGCCTCAGCAACACCGCTCTCCTGGTTCTCTTCCTATCTCTCTCTCATCGATCTTCCAGTATCTCCTTAGCTGGTGCCTCTCAACCCAGGTTCCTCTTTCAAATTGGGGTACCTCAAGACTCTGTTCTGGGTCCTACTTCTCTTTTCAATCTACACCACCTCTCTTGGCAACCTCGTCACTTCCTATGTATTCCAACTAGGGGTGCACCGAAATTTCGGATACCAATAATTTTTGGCCAAAAACAGTGGTTTTAGGCGATAGAAAATAATAAGGCCGAAAGATTCCAAAAAAATTTTGGGCTCCATGTCCAGTCCGCTGCATTGGTGACATGCTGTCACAATTTCAGATTCCAGCCAGGCCCCCTGGTGGTGAGAGCGGAGCTCATTCAGCTCTGGCAGGTTTTTGGAATAGCCTCTGCAGAACATCTTTCCTGTGGCTGAGGGTCTGCGGTCACATGACTAGCCCTGCCCTATATCTATGGCTAGCAGTAGAACAGATCCCTGCTGCAGGATAAGTTCCCTTATGGATTGCCCACTTGTGATCTGCTTTTGTTTGTATCCTGATTTACTGTGTATGACCTTTTGGCGTGATTCCTGGACCTCTCTTCTGTCAGCTCCCTGGACCCTGTACTATGTATCCTGATATACCTGTGTATGACTTGGCGTGTATTCTGGATTATTCTTTTGTCTGCTCACTGGAATCTGTATACTGCCTTCCGTGTATTGACCTTGGCCTGCATGACTTGTTTTCTCGTCTCCTGATCCTTGCTTACAACTGACATTTCTCTCTGACGTTTAGATCTGACTTTTCCTACATTTCTTGTTTATGTACAGGGTGAGCCAGTCAAACCTGCATTTTTGAAATGACTGTAAAAAATAAATGGATGGATATTTCAAAATTTTATTGTTACTATCTTAATGTACATTAAAAAGCATTTAAAAAACAACATTCACTGTTTAAAAATAACTCCAGTAAGATGGTGTCCTTCCCGATTGAGACATTCTTGTAGGCGATTTCTGAAACAGCCCATCGCATCACGGAGCAAACGCTGAGGAATTCTCTCGATTTCCAACCGGATTCTCCTCTTGAGTTCCCCAAGCGTTGGAGGTTGTTGTTCAAAGACTTTACTCTTCAGGTACCCCCACAAGAAAAAATCGCACACTGTGAGGTCGGGCGATCGGGGAGGCCAAGAAATTGCTCCATTTCGGGATATCACCCGATTTGGAAAAACATTGTTGAGAACATTCATGCTCACACGGGCTGTATGACTTGTGGCACCGTCTTGCTGGAATAAGGTTTCATTGTTCATTCCATGTTGACGAAGCTGAGGAATGAAGAACGAATGCAACATTTCCGAATAGCGTTGTGCATTCACAGTAACTGCTTGCTCCCTGTCATTTTCAAAAAAATACGGGCCTATGATTCCCAATGAGGACATTGCGCACCAAACTGTTACCTTGCTTGAATAGAGTGGTTTTTGATAGAGTTGTTGAGGGTTTTCATCATTCCAATATCGGAAATTTTGTTTATCCACAAAACCGGAGAGATGGAAATGTGCCTCATCGCTCATCCACAGGTTGTGAACAAGGTCCTCGTTTTCATCAAACATGTCCAACAACGTTTGACAAAAACGCCGTCGAGCTGCAAAATCGTTTTCATTCATAGCCTGTACAACCTGAATTTTGTATGGGTGATGGTGTAAATCTAACCTCAAGATTCTTTGGACGCTCGTGTTTGCCATGCCAAGCGCAGCACTCTGTCGACGCGCCGATCTCCGAGGGCTTCTTTCCACAGCTACTCTCACGCGGTCAATATTCGCGGGAGTTCGCACTGATCTTGCACTGCTACCCCTTCTGCTTCTCGTTTCACCAATTGCTTCAAAGTTTGTCACCCACAATTTGATTGAATTAACAGACGGCACTGGCTTATTTCGATTAATTTGAAAATTCTTCCGGAAACGACGCTGAGCGGCTGCATAACTACCACTTTGGTAAAACGCTTTCACAGCGAATGAACGTTGTTGTTTAGACCACTGCTCCATGACGACTGAAATGCTTAGTTGTGGGGGACACAATGGTAACCTTGCTAACTCGCTCTGCCCACTTTCACGGCTCTCCCGCCCCTTTTCACAAATGCAGGTTTGACTGGCTCACCCTGAGTATTATTTCTTTGTCTGTGTTGTATTTACCCAGCAGTATAGTGTAGTTTATGTTAGAGGCCAACTATTAAGGACCTCAGTCATAGTTCATGATTCTCGATTGCTGCTGGGCCTCTTGGTTGTGTATTCTTTCAAGCTCCTGTTGTTAATTGTGGTGTTTACCCCTAAACCTTTAATCTGTATTAGATCAGAAGATCACACAAGAGCAGACTCCCTTGTGTGTTTGTACTCTTTCCTGTCACCTCTTGTTTAGTTCTGTGTTTTGGGCTCTGCTATATGCAAACAACATACCTGCCTAAAGGGCTAAATCACACGCAGCATAAAGGGCACCCCTTGATATCAGAAGGGGGTGTTCGTGACACATGCCCCACCACGCAATGACGAGGCCGTGACTCTGTCCTTCCTGACAGCCGGCCAGACATGCAAAGGAAGCGGTACTCGCTCGGCTTTCCCCTCCCTACCAGAGCCGTCGCACTCGCATTATGTAAGAAGAACTGGGTATTATTTATTTATTATCATGCCTTAGAGACGGCAAATCTGTAGTTTATGAGATGGTGGGCAGGTGGGCGGGACTGATAATACCAATGTGGCCAGGTTTCTTTTGGTATGGGCGTTGGTCGTGTCACACTCACAATGTGCAACTCATTCTGGTACCCTCAGATGGTTTTCTCATTACCAATAGCTACCAACTGGCCCAGAATTATGCAGACAGTCCCTAGGTTTCATGCCCTAGTGGTTTTCTAATTGCCAATAGCTGCATTTAAAATCATTTCAATTCAGGAGTTTTTTTGTTTTTTTTTAAAAAGTGCAATTTAATTCAATTATATAAAAAAATTATTATGGGGAAAATATTAATTTTCAGTTTTTCGGCAATGGGCATCCAGAATTTTCATTTTTGGTCCAAAAATTTTTTTTCCGTGCTCCACTAATTCCAACATCATCTCATTGCTGACGACACCTGAAGGAAAGGGTTAACATTTGCTTCTACAGATTGAGCTGTGTTGGCACATAGAGTTGTCACATACCAGGTATTGCACTTTGTTCCCTGACTCTGCTTGGTGAACACTATGCCCTTATATGTATATGTCCAGCTGATTCTGTAATGTTTACATTGCTGTGCATGACTGTGCAAAAGGGTCTAAACCAACCTATATAACCCTCAGTAAAACTTGGGTGGGGCAAGCTACCTTGCTTGCTGTGTGTTTCATATCTTCATCTGTGGGCTATTGTCCGTTGCAACGTAACTTGAAATCTCCTCTTCCGAAGCTGATAAAATACCAGGCTAGATCAGGGATCTAGAGAAGCTGATTTACCCCTAACAATTGGGGGCTCGTCCGGGATGGCTGCCTAAGAGTGGTGAGTATGTCGTTTGTCTTGTCTGACAGCGTACTTTACTGTCCGCTTTGGTGGTAGCCATACCCATTTGTTTTATGTGGGGAAAATAATCCAAAACCTGGTACGTCTTATACGGCCGGATGTCCTGGGGACATAGACAATATTAGGAATATTGTGATAAAACATAGACAGAATAGACAATATTAGGAATATTGTGATAATAATATAGCCAAGGAAAAGGAGAATCGAGTATTTTTTTGTACTATCTTTGCTCTGTCTATATATTTGTGTGTGTGATCTTTTGGTGGAGTCTCAGTGGTAAGGAACTGACTCCAGTCACTGTTATATTATCAAGTTTGTATTTGATTGTATTGCTGAATTGAGAATTCACTGTTGAAACGAATTATGGGAAAAAGATCATCAAAATTCCCTGTCCCTTTAGTGGGAGAAAATTGTAAAGAATATCAGAGTTATCCAAAGAGATCCGAATTGCTTGAGAAAGGTAACCGAACGCTGAAAATCAGTGTTCGGTTACCTTTCCTGGCCATTCGGCTATCCAGAGAGCAGGCAATTTGCCAAATCCTGGCGAATTGCCTGCACATACGGTGCCTGTTCGGTGCCTGTTCGAGGGCAGTGAAATCCCCATGAAAATGCACTGCTTCGGCTATTCAGAGAACACAAACCAGCAGTGAAAGGTTCCCGAAATGTCCTGCCTGGTGGTTTAATTCGGCAAGTTAATTCAGGAGAATCCCATAGGCTTCAATGTTAAAAATATTCCAGTTTTAATTCAATATCTAATAAACCATTCATTATAAAATTCTGCAGTAAAGAGTTTCTTTATTTATAGATTTTTTAGGATACTTTAAGCATTTTTCTGAATTTTTTTTTTAAAAGTCCGATTTTTTTTTTTTTTTTTTTTTTAAGTTTACTTATTTTCTCTGTAACAGCCCTCTTTATTATCATTCCCTGGACCTCATATGCAAATTTCAGACATTTTCGCTCAGTAGTTACTTTGCAAACAGCTTTTCACTTTCACATTCATAGAAACTCTTTTGCTAATTTATTCACCTCCCTCTGTCTGCGGTCTCGGCTTTTTCTCGGCTTTATCCGGTGGCATCGCTGCGTGTGATCGGCTCCTGCTCGGGTTTTTCCGGCGGGTTAATCCAGATGTTTTTGCGGGTTTTTGGCGTGCATTCGGCAGGTTTTGCGGTTCGTTTTCGTCAGGTTTGCGGTAGCTTTTCCCTGCAATTCGGGGACCCTGTGGTGCTTGCTGAATACACCGCAGGTTCACCGAAATGGGATCGGCAACACAAACCGAATTGAAGAGAACGAAAAGTCACCGAACGTGCGGTGACTTTTCGAATCTCTTTGGATAACCCTGTATGTTTGTAGAGTCAGTGACACAGAATCATACTATGTGGTCCCATGGATTGATCATCTAGCGGGATGGACCGAGGTGATGGGGAGTTGTAGTCCATTTCCACGCAATGGTGGGAATGATACGTTCCACATGGATATGATAAAAGGTCTGTGCCTTCTTGACACAGACGCTTGGTCCTATTTCCCGCCAGACCCACAATGGGATAAAGATTATATAAAACAAGGTGGAATAAATTGGTTACAATTTGCCCCAGGGTGGTTCCCCAAAGGAATAAAGATAGATAATTTTAGCAACATGTGATTTTAAAGTAACAAACCCGAGAATGTCACCCGTCAGGCAAACAAGCATAAAATCGAACAGACTATAAAAAGAATGTCACCTAACGCCCCTATTTATAAAACTCCTATGAAACAGGGTCCCCCACCCCCGTATCCACTGCCAATGTCCCTATATCCCTCACTGACCGCCGAAGATATAGAAATCCTGGCATCCACACATGCACTAAGGTCACATAAACTAGAAAACAAAAGTCCACATAAAATGGAATTTTTGGAATCAACCACGACAGATAGTTAGACGCCACACAGTCCCAGTCACTGTGTCCCTAGCTCAAAGCAACAACTGTATACTCTTGTCCCGGGTAGCCCATAAGACCATTCAGACCAGAACCTGAACTGACAACAACCAAAACAACCATACCAGAAAGACAACAATTCCCTTCTATCGACAAGACGCTGACTTTAGATAATATAGACATAAGAGCAGACACAGAGGACAATGATTATGACACGAAGGGCACGACGAGTGAGACACAAACAGTGAAAAGAACAACTGGCAGAGTAACTACACAACCAGAAAGACTAGGGATAGAGGTCAGACAGTATCTTTCCTAACAATCGGAAATGAATTGATAAAAAAAACAATGGAAATTGAAGATATAGACAGAGTAGTCAAACGTTGCCCTAAACTCACGATAGTCCCAGCTGGCACCATTGCCTACTTAAAGAAAGCTTGTAAAGGGAGAAACTACACACAGGAAGATATGCGCCTCATAATTGACGGCATTGTCGGTTCCAATGCTGTCTGAGACTGGACGAATATCCCTATTATAGATACACTTCAAACCCCTACTACTAGTGCCGCTGACTATATTCTAAATAGATCAGAAGGACAAGCTCTTGTGTGGGAACAGTTATCCACATATATGATTAAACCATTCCAGCCACGTGCTTCCCTCCCCCTTGCCATCACATGTAAACAAAAGCAAACGGAATCAGTCCTAGAATTCTAGAACAGGTTCAGTGATGCATGAGAACATGATGCAGGGCTGTCCAAGAAAAGGGATATGTACACCCTTCTCATATCCACTTTTATCAATAATTTAAAACCACACATGATCACCCCAGTGAAACAGATGATGTCTGAATTCCAAGACCGCATCGCCCAACGCGAAGCTGCGGGCTGCTTTGATATACCTCAACCTAAATCCACCTCCCCTGCCCAAACGCAACTGTACCAGGGACACGCTCGCAGCCGTGGCCGAGGATTTAGGGGTGGGTACAGAGGGGGTAGGGGGGGTGGACAAGTACCCAACCCAGGTTCAAACACAGCAGGTCCCAACCATACACCAGACACGTTGTACACACCACACAAACCTCAACCTTGCTTTAATTGTGGAGCGCTGGATCATTGGGCCAGGGAATGCACATGGCCCCGTAAACCACGACAATCAGAATTGCAATCAAACATCCCACACCAGTCTCCAAATGCCCAATATCAGTCACAAGATCAGGGTCCACAATTTCCCTTGGAATGGGATTCCCAAAGGCGTGCATGAAGCTGCCCGAGGGATCTTGTCCCTATTTTTCCAGAGATCACAACAACATGTAATGACGAACCTTTCATTCTTCTGAGTATAGAAGGCATCCACTGGCCATTCCTTGTTGATACTGGCTCCACCCGCAGTACATTATGTGCCACTGCATACAAAGGACCTCTGGAGAAATCAGAACCCTCTTTGGGAATAAATGGGATTCTCACCAAATCATACCTCACACCACCAATACGTGACCATAACAATAGGGTAATGCTAAACCATAAATTCACAATTATCCCAGATTGTCCAGTTAATCTGTTAGGCAGGGATCTTATTCATGCTGTACAGATTACCATAAAAACTTTGCCAGGAGGGGGCATGCATGTCACATCCCCCCAACTGGACATCAAACCAAACATGATAGACTCACAACTTAGATATTTCTATTTGACACACGAGAAAGATTTCCATGAACCTGAGTTCCCGACCACTGTCTGGGCCACGTCTGATTATGATGTAGGTTGCATTTCTTGTACCCCATATAAGGCACGCATTAAACCAGGAGCAACTCCCGTGTATCACAAACAATACCCAATCTCCAAAGAGAAAGAGGACGGGATCGCACCCTGGGACATGAGACAATATTGCACACCACACATAATGTTGCTACTCTGTTGAAAACACTCCACACCCAACACATGTCAGCCCAGAGGCTCAGTGGATATGAGGTCATTCTGATGTCCAGCCCCACCCTCTCATTGACTCCTTTATACACCAACAGATTATCGAACCTATAATCTCACCATACAACACCCCCATCAACCCCATTAAAAAACCTGATGGCACATACAGATTCATCCAAGACCTTAGAGCTATCAACAGTCTCATAATGCCCATTGCACCTGTAGTTCCTAATGTCCCGTCAATGTTGTCTTCTATCCCTTGTGAGGCTAGCCATTTCACAGTGATTGATTTAAAGAACGCATTTTTTTCTGTCCCTGTGGACAAAGAGACTAGGCTACTTTTTGCATTCACTTTTCGGGGTCGCCAGTTTAGCTGGGCCCGTATGCCTCAGGGGTTTGTGGATAGCCCGGTTGTGTATACCATTGCCCTCCATACCACGCTCCGAGCCTGGACTGCCCCCTGTGGTTCTGTCCTGTTACAGTACATGGATGATCTCCTCTGTAGCAAGTCTATGGATGCCAGCCGCACAGATGGTGTTAGTCTGTTGAAATGGTTGCACAAATGTGGGCACAAAGTGTCTAAAAAGAAATTACAATGGTGTCAAGAAACTGTACAATATCTAGGATTTGTGTTGAGGCAGGGGGAACGAAGGGTCAGTCAGAAGAGAGCTGTGGCTCTAGTGGGTCTGGTCCGCCCACATACACGGAAGGATTTGCTCACCTTCCTCGGCATGATTGGTTACTGCCGACAATGGATTCCTGACTGTTCCCACTATGACAACATTCTGAGACAAGCCACTACGGGCAAATATCCAGATATACTCAAATGGTCTGATAAGATGATTCATGCATATGCTGCTCTTAAATGTGCTATGGTCACCAGCCCATGGCTTGGCATCCCAGACTACGGCAAGCTGTTCCATTTGTATGCCAGGGACAATTGTAAAACCATGGCGGGAGTCCTAGCTCAGGGTCACGGCGGAGGCCTTCGCCCTGTTGCTTTTTTTTCCCAAAGTAGTCCCAAGGCATGCCTGCTTGTCTACGCGCACTGGCTGCATGCGCTATGATTGTTGAAATGGCTACACCCTTCACTCTGGGACATGAGACAATATTGCACACCACACATAATGTTGCTACTCTGTTGAAAACACTCCACACCCAACACATGTCAGCCCAGAGGCTCAGTGGATATGAGGTCATTCTGATGTCCAGCCCCACCCTCCAGATCCAGTACTCATCCCCCGCTGTGGGTCCCGCTCCTATTTTAAATGCCCTCCTGGGTCTTAAGGGGGACCAGGATGAGGTCCCCCCAGTTCATGACTGTGCGTCCACCATAAATGAAGATACGTCTCCCCGTCCAGACATGCTGTCCACTCCCATCCCTGATTCCTCTGTGGTCTTTGTGGACGGCTCCTGCAGCTGTCCCAATGATTCCACATACCTGGCTGGTTATGCTATTGTGTCCCTCCCGGATTCTGTCCTGGAAGCCAAACCAATACTCTACCAATCGCAGGCTGCCGAACTCATTGCCCTAACTCGGGCCTGTCACCTATTTGCAGGAAAACGGGTTACCATTTACACTGATTCTAAATATGCGTACGGGGTGGTGCATGATCATGGGGTCATTTGGGCGAGACGCGGCTTTGTAGCCGCTGATGGTAAATCAATTTCCCATTCAACCCTTGTTAAATCTCTGCTCTCGGCACTCCTTCTCCCATCAGCGGTAGCCATAATACACTGCAGGGCACACACTCTAGGCACTGACACTATCAACATTGGTAATCTATTTGCCGATAGACAAGCGAAGATAGCTGCTGCCCAGTCACCTGCCACTGTTGTCATGCCCATGCTCTCCCCACCCCTGCCAGATGCTACCCTCCTCCTTTCCACCCTACAGGCTTACGCTACGCCAGACGAGATAGGTGAATGGTCTACACCTGTAAAGACACTTGATCCTATTTCAGGTCTGTGCATGAAATCAGGTAGGGTCTGCATCCCCCAGACTAGTGCCCCACTATACATAGCCCAATTTCATGGAGTAGGACATATAGGATGTAAACAGACTCTGACTGAACTAAACAAATGTTTTTACGTTACTGACCTGAACTCATTAGTTAAACTTTACGTGGGCCGTTGCCTGACCTGCCTCTGTAATAATCCCAACACATCTGTTCTCCTTTCTGAGGCTCACCTTAACTATCCTACCACCCCTTTCACACACCTGCAAATGGATTTCACCCACATTCCTAAAACAGGTAAACGCCAAGAATACGCCCTGGTTATTGTGGATATGTTTTCCAGATGGCCAGAGGTGTTCGCCACCACTCATGAGGATGCCCACACAGTAGTGCGCATCCTTATTGAGGAAATAATTCCCAGCTGGGGTTTTCCCTTGAACATAAACACTGATAATGGTCCTGCCTTCACTGCCCTCATATGTCAACAACTTGCAAAAACAGTATGGGTGGAATGGAAGCTACACCTGCCGTACAATCCAACTAGCTCTGTCATAGTCGAACGTACAAATAGGACCTTCAAGGACAAGATAAGGAAGGCCACCGCAGGCACATTTCATAACTGGAAACGTGTGCTGCCAGCTATTCTAACTGAAATGCGAATGACACCATCTAAATCGACAAGTTTCTCCCCTTTTGAGATCCTCATGGGTAGGCCTTTCCCCCATCCTTGGGCACAGACCCCCCTGGTGATTGAGAAAGGTGACCTCGACCAGCTGACGGACTCTTATGTTCATCACATAGTGAATACTATTGATACCGTTGAGAGATCTGTTGCTCGTACTCTTCCTTTGTCTCCACAGAGCCCTATTCATCCTTTTAAGGTTGGTGACGTGGTCCTGGTTAAACGTCTACAGAAGGGTCGGAAACCCCAACTCTTCCCTTTCTCTGAGCCCACCTGTGTTGTCGCCATCACCCAGACTGCTGTTCTGACGGAAGCAGAGCCAACTTGGGTCCATGCATCACGTGTGAAGAGGGCTGACCAAAAGCCCACAACAGAGAAGAGGGTTGTCCAAAAACCCACCCAAAGCGAGAACAGGACCGCCCGGGTGTCCCAACCAGAGACTACTCCTGGAAGTGGCCAGGTGGTCACTCAACATATAGAGACTCCGCAAGACATCCCTGAGGAACAGGCCCACGTTATCCCTACCCATCTGCTCAACCTACTCCTATTTTGAATATGAAGAACACAGTCTCACACCACAAATTAACATGCTTATGTACATTGGGGGTGTGGGGATTGATTTTGGGTTCCAGAGCCTTCTTCTATGCTGTGTCCCCCTATTTTTCAGATAATGGTGCCCCACCCACAACCTCCACCCCGTGGCTCAATCATATGTATACATATGCCCCTAGACACAAACGCGCCATAAGCACAACAACAGCGAATATTGGTGCATGGGTTACGTGGACTTGATACTTATCAACCTAGGTTGGGGGGGAGATCATGTTATGATCTAAGAGGGGATTGAAGGAAAGGGTTAAAATTTGCTTCTACAGATTGAGCTGTGTTGGCACATAGAGTTGTCACATACCATGTATTGCACTTTGTTTCCTGACTCTGCTTGGTGAACACTATGCCTTTATATGTATATGTCCAGCTGATTCTGTAATGTTTACATTGCTGTGCATGACTGTGCAAAAGGGTCTAAACCAACCTATATAACCCTCAGTAAAACTTGGGTGGGGCAGGATAAGCCCACAGACTACCTTGCTTGCTGTGTGTTTCATTTCTTCATCTGTGGGCTATTGTCCGTTGCAACATAATTTGAAATCTCCTCTTCCGAAGCTGATAAAATACCAGGCTAGATCAGGGATCTAGAGAAGCTGATTTACCCCTAACAACACCCATATCTACCTTTCCTCTCTTGATCTCTCTCCTCCTGTGATGCTTTGTGGCTCTTGGTTATTCTACAATATTTACATGTTAATGAGGTGGAGGAGGGAATGTTTTGAGAAGAGTATTGTTCTCCAGGCTAACTGAGATAAGAGCTGCCAGCTGAATAAGATATGACAGGGATCTTAAAAGACTTCTAATCTCCCCCACCCCAGTGTCCTTTGAATAGATCCCTAACAAGACAATGATGCAAGTCGGCTGCCTGCCCCATAGAGCCCATAATATGGCCAAAACCACAAAGTAAGGACCAAGAAACATAAAGACATGGAGGGGGCAGTTTACAACACAAAAGATCACAAGATGGATGCACCCAGTGTCAGGTTTAGCACCTTACAGGTACTGGCCATTCAGGTAATGAGTTCAATATGCAGGTTTGGGGGGTGCACACAGATGGATGGAGAGGGCTTATTGGAGAACCAGACAGGAGGGCTGTGGGACAGGACACAATGTGACTTACAGGTTGGCTGAGGGTAGTTGGGAAAGCAGTCCTTGTATCCAGATATCACGGAGAGTAGTGGCTCCTGGGAGAGCACGGTGGGTATAGGTAGGGCGGAGGGTCTTGAAGGGTAGTTGCTCCTGGGAGAGCACAGTGAGACTTGGAGCAGGGGAACACGGTGTGTATTGAGGCGGAGGAACAGGTAGGGGAAAGCAGGTTTCTCTGGAGCGTGGAAACAGGACTTGTTCTTAGGAACAAGGAGCAACATCAATGAAGCACTGTGGGAAGGTAGGAAGAGACTTTTATTTCCAGGGGAGTGTATGTGCACTGTGATTCACTGTATGGGAAAAACCAGGTATGGTGTGTAGTGGATTGGGTAGACACACCAGGTTACACTGAAAACCTGGACAGGGACAGACGTACTGCAGGAAAGGTGCTGCCTTCGGGTAATGGTGCAGGTCAGGCTGTGGATAGGATCCTGACACCAGAGACATATGAAGAGGAAAATATTTTCTTAGGATAAACATGCAAAAGAAAACCAAAGTACATGTAAGATATCAGCAACATGAAATGAACAAAAAAAAGGACATTTCGTTTTTAATGGTAATGGCCCTTTAAGAGATCCTAGATCCCTCTGCAGTTTAATGAATATCTGTGCCAGGCTCACATACCGCACCACTCACACCTCGCCCCTTTGTCAATTTCTACACTGGCTCCAGGGCCGGATTGGGCCGGATTAACATAGGGGCTGATGGAGCAGCAGCTCCAGGCCCCAGAATAGGCCCAGGGAAAGGATAACTATTTCAGCATTGATCTCCAATTCCATAGAAGCTACAGGGTCATGTGAGATATCACTGGAAAGGCCAGAGCATGGCCTTTCAAATTATATCAAACATGACCAGGGTTTATGTAATAATAATAAAAAAATATATATATATATTTCTTTCTTTTTTCTTTTTCTTTCTAACGCAGCAATATTTTTCACCTTTGAATTATAAAGGGAACAATGATGCTGCACTTACTCACCATCTCAAGTGTGGAGGTGATGGCACAATTCATTATTATTTCGAATTGTTACATCAAAAACCTAAACCGCCCTATTGCAGTGAAGAGCACTGGGAAGGACTTTGGAACCCTGCGTCACTAAACTTTACACCTCACAAATTCAAGAGAGGTGTCATTGAACAGGTCATAGTCTGGCCTTTGCATTGATACCAAACGTGACCATGTAAAATCTAAAAGAAAATAAATTTTTTTTTATTTATTTTTAGTTCCAATCGATGGCATTGTCCATTTGTCACGTATAAAATGAGCAATACCACTGCCATTACTCCCCTTCTCATTTCCCATGTTGGGAGCAAGGTCAGTGTTTTATACTTACAGGGTTATTCAAAGAGATCCGAATTGGGCCGAAAGGCCATTCGGCTATTCAGAGAGCTGGCAGTTCGCCAAATGTTGGCGAATTGCCTGCACATACGGTGCCTGTTTTGTGCCTGTTCGAGGGCAGTGAATTCCCCATAGAGGAGCAATGCTTCGTCTATTCAGAGAACACAAAACAGCTGAGAAAGGCTGCCGAAATGCCCTGCCATTCGGTGGTTTCATTCGACAGGTTTATTCAGGAGAATCCCATAGGCTTTAATGTTAAAAATATTCCCGTTTTAATAAAATATCTAATAAACCGTTCATTATAATATTCTGCACTAAAAAGTCTCTTTATTTTTAGATTTTTTTAGGATCTTTTAGGCAATTTTCTGGATTTGTTGCGCATTTTTTTTTCTGTTTTTCTTTTACATTGTTTTTTCTTTTTTTTGTAACAGCCCTTTTTATTATCATTCATTGGACCTTATATGTAAATTTCAGACATTTTCGTTCAGTAGTTTCTTTGCAAACAGCGTTTCACTTTTCAAACATTCACGCGTACTGTTTTTTTGTTTTTTTTTCACTCCATTTGTCTGCGGTGTTGGCTTTTTCCGTCGGCTGCTCTGCGCTGTGATCGGCTCCGGCTTGGGTTTCTCCAGCGTGCTTGGCGGGGTTAATCCAGATGTTTTTGCGGGTTTCAGTGTGCGATTGCCGGATTTTGCAGTGGTTTTTCGGCGGGTTTGCGGCGGCTTTTCCCTGCACTACGACGGCCCTGTGGTGCTTACTGAATACACCGCAGGGTCGCAGAAGTGGGATCGCCAAATCGCACCGAATTGAAGAGAACGAAAAAGTCACCGAACGTGCGGTGACTTTTCGATTCTCTTTGAATAACCCTGATAGTTATATTATTCATAAAATGCCATCCTCCAAAACACAAGAGAAATATTTTTCATTTTGTAGTTTAAATTGTATATTTTCTCATAAAAATGCAATAACAGGTTCCCATTTCAATTTTTTTTTTTTTTTCATATAAAGATTTTTATTGGAGTGCACACATGAATGGTACAAACATGCAAATAAAGAAAGCATCAAAAGGAAGAGACATAGATTTGCAACATTGGCAATAAACAATACAATTCGAATGAATTATCGTTGAACTCTGGAAAGGGGTCGATCGACGATTGTGCAGACTCCATTTTCCAATAAAAATATAAATTCCTAAACTAAAATAAAACATAAAACATACAACATGGCAGCACTACATTCTTACATATCGAGAAACCTTATATCAAAAGTCCAGAATCGACAAACACCCTCCATCCCTCCCACGTTTCATCAAGTTGGCATATAGAATTATTCGCTGTGTGGAACATTTCCTCATATTTAAAAACACTTTCGAGGGCAACCATAACCTCCCTCATAGAGGGGCAGACGGAAGAACGCCAATGTCTTGCTATAACTATTTTAGCTGTCCCAAGTACCATGGAAATAAACCTCCTATGACGGGTCTGAATGTTAACGGGTAAAAGATGCAAGAGGTACACTTTCGGGCAGATTGGGAGCGTAAGCAAAGTACAATGGGAAATCAATCTACTTAACTTTTCCCAATATCCCCCCAGAATAGGACATAGCCAAAACGTATGTAATAGAGAGCCAGGACCGGTGAGACACCTCCAACATAAGCCTAAATTCCCTGAGATATGGGCCAACCGGTTAGGAGTTAAATACCATCTACACAGCAATTTGATGTGGGCCTCACGTAGGTTGGTGCTTCTAGAGTATTTAAATATCGTGTCCATGGCGTATGACCAATCCTCTATGGAAATAGTTAAAGCCAAGTCTTTTTCCCATTTAACCATATAGGGTAATTTCTTAGGTGGGGTTGGGGTTAGGAGGCTATTATAACACAGAGACAACGGTTTCATTTGACATTTCCTTCCCATACATAGTTTATGAAAGGCTGAAAGATTTGCTTCATTAAAAGAGGTTAGGCCCCTCTGGGTCAAAGCATGTTTCACCCGAAGGTACGTAAAGCAATCACTCGGTGAGATGGCAAATTCCTGTACCAAATCAGGGAAGGATTTCAGGGAGTTGGGCGTAAAGAGTTGCCATACATGAGTCAAACCGCGCCAGAACCAAGAGTCCAAGTTTAAGTCAGGGATAGAACGACACAATACTCTTAGGGGAGCGAGGCATAGTAGATCATAAGGTCGTACCAAGGAGCGACCCCACAGGCGCCAAGACATAAGAGAAAGCATTGAAGCGGGCAGCAGACCTGTGGTACTGTTCCTCGGCAGAAATGGAAGCCACATCAAGTCATGGAGTTTATATGGGAAAATCATGGCATTCTCCAGTAGTAACCATAGTGGTGGTTCTCTCAAGTGCATTGATGATAACAGTTGGGCTAGTAAGGCTGCTTTATAATAAGAGTGTAAGTCCAGAAACCCCAACCCTCCATTACGTCGCGGCCTGGTGACTGTGGAAGCTGACACTCGAGGGGGTTTCCCCTTCCAAATATGTGCATGGAGTAACTTTTGCAGCCGGAGCAATAAATGCGCCGGAATAAAAACAGGGATATTCCTGAAATAGTATAAAATTTGGGGTAAGATGCACATCTTTATGGCCGCCATGCGGCCCAGCCAAGAGGAATCGTTTGTACTCCAATTAGAGAGCTGTGTCTCTATGGAGGTCAATAATGGCGTGAAATTTTCCTTAAGGATGGTACCTCGCGATTTAGATAGGGAGATACCCAAGTATTTTAAAGAAGTAGAGCGCCAATCAAAAGGGTACTTACTACGCATAGAGCTAAGGGAGGAAGCAGCCATATTTATGGAGAGAGCTTGTGTTTTACTCATATTATTTTTGTAATAAGATAACGCGCCAAATTTATCAAGGATGTCAAACAGGGGCGGGAGTGAAGTCTCCGGCGAGGTCAGGAAGAGCAGTATGTCGTCCGCGAATAGTGCCAATTTATGCTCCCCATTCGGGGTCGATAAACCCTTGATTGCCGGGGAGGTTTTAATCTGCAACGCCAGGGGTTCTAGGGCCAGAATGAATATCAACGGGGATAGTGGACAACCCTGTCGGGTGCCGTTGGTTATGTGAAAGGGGGAGGATAAAAACCCTGAAGCCAAAACTTTCGCCGACGGAGCTGAGTAAAGGGCCATAATACTATTCACAAAATGTTCCGGGAAACCAAACCGCAGCAACACCGTCCGCATATACCCCCAGTGCAGGCGGTCAAACGCCTTTTCAGCGTCCAATGCCAGCAAGAGTCCAGAGGTATTAGTTCTATGAGCTAAGTCAATTATGTCATAAAAACGTCGGGTGTTGTCACATGTCTGGCGTCCGGGGACAAAGCCAGTTTGTTCATTCGCGATCAAGGAGGGAAGTAGAGGGGCCAGTCTGTTAGCTAATAATTTAGCATACAATTTTGCATCTACATTCAACAGGGATATGGGGCGGAAGTTGGCGCAATGCGACGGGGGTTTACCGGGTTTAGGCAGGGTCACTACAGTCGCTTGCAGCATCTCCGGAGGGATAATGCCAGTATTTTTAATGTCATTAAAAACCAGGGTGAGAGTCGGGACTAGAGACGGAGCAAACTTTTGGTAATACAGATTTGTAAAACCGTCGGGGCCCGGAGCTTTATTTTTCGGAAGTGCCTTAATGGCCTTATGTACCTCCTCCTCTGTAAACGCAGCAAGCAAACCCGCGGATTGAGAGGAAGAGATAGAGGGGAGATTAACCATCTGGAGAAAGAGATCTATGTCGCCCGGTGCAGGGGACGGCACGGTGTGGTCTATTCCTAGGTTGTACAAGGAGGCGTAGTAGCGTGCGAATTCGTCAGTGATAAGGGCTGGGTTATAAATTTTTACGTTATTAGCACCCAATAGGTACGGTATGTTGGTTTGCATTCGTTTTGCTTTCAGTTTAGACGCCAGCAATTTCCCCGGTTTATTCCCCTGGGTATAATGAGCATAATTAAGCCGTCTAATTGAGCGTGCCGTGACCTGGAGCAAAAGATGCTCCAACTCACGGCGCTGTAAAATCAATTGAGCTGAAATATTTGGGGCAGGAGAGGATTTATTCTGGGTTTCCAATACAGTGATTCGTTGTATGAGGGCATTTGTCTGAGCGTTAAAACTTCTCTTACGCTGCGCTCCTTTCTGTATAAAGTGTCCCCGCAGAACCGCTTTGTGGGCCAACCAAACCGACGACGTTGCAACATCCTCAGTCATGTTCGCCGTAAAGTACTCCCGAAGGAGTTGTAGCGTTTTTGTCACGTCATCCCCATTCACAATAAGCGAGTCATTGAGTCTCCAGTTCCCCATACCCCTCGGCGGAAAAGCCGCTTCAAAGGTAAGCGTAAGCGGAGCATGGTCAGACCACGTGATAACGCCGATGGACGCCTCCATTAGGCGGGACAAAGCCGAACTATGAATCAAACACAAGTCAATTCTACTGTATGAGGAATGAACATGAGAAAAAAAAGTGTAATCGCGCGTATCAGGATGACATATCCTCCAAGTATCATATAATTCAAACGAATGCATAAATTCCCGTAATTGTTTGCTAGAGGATGGGGAGGAGCGGGTGTGGGAGCGGGGTTGGCCTGATTGGGTATCAACGTCGGGATCAGGAGTGCAGTTAAAATCCCCACATAGAAACATCGTACCACTAGACATTTTCCTCACTCTACCATAAGCTTTTCGAAGATAAGAAACTGGGTTGTCATTAGGAAGATAAAGATTGGCTATAGTGATAGGTAATTCGTTCAGCGTGCCCACCAGGATTACCAGGCGACCCAACGGATCAACATACTGAGCCGAACACACAAAGGTCCAGTCTTTATGGAACAGGATCGAGACACCTTTAGATTTTGTCTGGGCAGTGGAATGATATGCATCAGTATACATGCGTGACTTCAGAAACGGCGGACGTCTCTTACAGAAATGAGTCTCTTGCAAACATACAATAGCAGGTTGGGACTTATGTAGGTCACGAAATAAAGCATGTCGCTTGTACGGAGTATTCAAGCCCCGAACATTTAAGGAATAAATTTGGAAGTGAGGTTTACTCATCGTTAATTACGTCCATCTGTCTAGATCTCGTTGCGGACATGACACACAACCTCCGTGGGAGGATGGGGGGACTCCTCCGCTTACAGTAATACCTGGAATGATATAGCGTAGTGCATACCAAATAAACAAACAATACATACAATACATACTTTACATACATAAGTTGAACCAGAAAAAAGTTAATTAAAAGAAAAAAAAGAAAAGAATAAAGAAAGAAAACCCGTACCAAGTACGAGAAAAAAAAAACTGCACTCCATGAATGCAGCTGAGTGGAGTCAATCAACACAGTAGGATGGTATAATTAGAAGAAACACGTTCAAGAAAAAACTCCCGTAGGGGAAAAACAGCAGTCCCAACTCTACACGGAGGAGACTGCGCCAATATACAGGCCATTGGAAGGCCTCGGGGTTAACCAAGCGAAGGAACATTACCCAGAAGCGCCACTCTCAAGGTAGATCAGAAGGGTTGAGTCCTGCATACGTGAGAGAGATTCAATGTCCGAGTAGATTTAAGACAACCTGGCGGAAAAAATAAAGAAAAGCACGCCCAAAGCAAGAAAATGCAAGACCATAGCATCTCATTTAGGCCGGATCCGGTGCCACTCCGGAGAAACTTTCAGCGGCGAAGACGGTTCCACACGAGGGGGAGTAAACTCCGACACCACCTTTCATTCCGTCAGCAAACGCATGCCAGCGAGGGGATCTGGAATGACGTGCAAAGCTCCTTCCCGCCATAACAGGATCTTTGTGGGAAATCCCCAACGATACGCCATGTTGTGGTCACGTAAGATTTTGGTGAAAGACGAGAATTCCCTCCTTTTAGTCATGGTAGCTGTCGACAGGTCCGCATAGAAAGAAACTTCGGCATATGGAGAGGGTAGAGGCATGGATTTCCTCGACGCTCTCATTAACGCTTCTTTAACGTGGAAAAAATGCACCCGGACCAGCACATCTCTGGAAGCTGAGGGCGGCAGATTTTTGGCACGCGGCAGCCTGTGTGCCCGATCCATCAGAAAATCTTGCGGCAAGTATGCTGGTACCAGGATCTGGAAAAGCTCCATAATATAAGGCTGGAGGTCAGCAGGAGCTACTGCCTCCGGAATGCCCCGGATCCGTACATTATTGCGCCGTGAACGGTCTTCCATATCGGCTAATTTCGTTGCCATGGTGTCGTGTGCTGCTTGCAAAGCTATATGACGGTCCACCAGGTCATTGTGAGCTAAACATAAGTCATCTGCTTTAGACTCCAAAGAATCGGTCCGCTCACCCAGGTCTTGTACATCGCGCCTCAGCTCCTGCAGCGCCTCTTTAATATCCGTTTGGATGGTAGAACGGAGTTCTTGCAGCATGGCATGAAGTCTGCTTTCCGAAGGCGGTGAAGTGTCAGACATGCAGGGTGGGCCCACCACAGCTGCCTCCATTGTAAAAGAGGAAACAGAAGAGGGAGATCCGCCATCTTGGGCCTCACGAACCCGGTCTTTTTTCGCCGATTTTAGCGGTTCCAACGTCCGCTGCGCCTTAGGAGGTGCCATCTGGGAGCTAGGAGGTGTCACCCACCTGTGGGTGAGTTTTCAGCCCCGAGGTTGCTGTGTTTTAGCTGCTAGAAATGAAAGTTCAGCGCCGGTCTCAGGAGCTTCCCTTACATGCGACTGCGCGCTGCAACGTCCGGCCACGCCCCCCCATTTCAATTTTTTTTAACAAGAATTCCCTATCTATATATATAAACGCGAAAGTCCTGACTGACTGACTGACTGACTGACGACTGACTCATCAACGCCCAGCTGAAACCGTTTAACCTAGGAACGTGAAATTTTTTAGGTGCACTGTTTTTATGATGTAGGCACCCACTAAGGAAGGATTTTTGGAAACTCCGCCCCTAAGGGGGTGAAAAAGGGGGTTGAATATTTTAAACAGGATACCTATAGCTCAAAAACAGAAGATGCTACAGATGTGAAAATCGGTATTTTGATTCGTCTTGAAAAATAAAAAAACATGTATTTTACCATTTTTCAAAAATTCGAATGGGGGGGCGAAAAAAGGGGGTTGAATATTTTAAATATTTTAAACAAGATACCTATATCTTAAAAAAAAGAAGATGTTACAGACGTGAAAATCGGTATTTAGATTCTTCTTGAAAAATAAAAAAATACGTATTTTACGGTTTTTGAAAAATTCAACTGGGGGGCAAAAAAAGGGGGGTTGAATATTTTAAATATTTTAAACAGGATACCTATATCTTAAAAACAGAAGATGGTACAGATGTGAAAATTGGTATTTAGATTCATCTTGACAAATAAAAAAACACGTATTTTACCATTTTCAGAAAATTCCTTGGGGGGCAAAAAGGGGGGTTGAATACTTTTATCATAAACGCGAAAGTCCTGACTGACTCATCAACGCCCAGCTGAAACCGTTTAACCTAGGAATGTGAAATTTTGAAGGTGCACTGTTTTTATGATGTGGGCACCCACTAAGGAAGGATTTTTGGAAACTCCGCCCCTAAGGGGGTGAAAAAGGGGGTTGAATATTTTAAACACGATACCTATAGCTCAAAAACAGAAGATGTTACACATGTGAAATTCGTTATTTAGATCCTTCTTGAAAAATAAAAAAACACTTAATTTACCGTTTTTCAAAAATTCAACTGGGGGGGCAAAAAAAGGGGGTTGAATATTTTAAATATTTTAAACAAGATACCTATATCTTAAAAACAGACGATGTTACAGACGTGAAAATCAGTGTTTAGATTCGTCTTGAAAAATAAAAAAACACGTATTTTACCATGTTCTGAAAATTCCTTGGGGGGGTGCAAAAACGGGGTTGAATACCTTTATCAGTATACCTATGTTTCAAAAACTGAAGATGTTACGGGTGTGAAATTTGGTATTTACAATCTTCGAGAAAAAAACAAACATGTTTTTTGCCATTTTCCACAAATCCAATTGGGGGGGGGGGGGTCGGGGGAAAGGGGTCTGAATATTTTTATCATTATCCTATATTTCAAAAACCAAAGATGTTACAGATGTGAAATTTGGTATTTACAATCTTCTAGAAAAATAAAAACAGGTGTTTTACCATTTTCCAAAAATCCCAAGGGGGGATGAAAAAAAGGGGGGCTGAATACTTTTAAACAGGATACCTATATCTCAAAAACAGAAGATGTTACATACGTGAAAATTGGTATTTAGATTCGTCTTGAGAAACAAAAACACACCTATTTTACCATTTTCCAAAAATTCTGTGGAAGGGGGCAAAAAGGGGGGGTTGAATACTTTTATCAGTATACCTATATTTCAAAAACCAAAGATGCTACAGGTGTGAAATTTGGTATTTACAATCTTCGTGGAAAAAAACAAACATGTGTTTTGCCATTTTCCACAAATCCAAATAAGGGGGGGGGGTCGAGGGAAAGGGGTCTGAATAGTTTTATCAGTATATCTATAGTTCAAAAACCAAGATGTCACAGGTGTGAAGTTTGGTAATTACAATCTTTTGAAAATAAAGAAACATGTGTTTTACCATTTTCCAAAAATCCAAGTGGGGGGAAGGTAAAAAAAAGGGAGGTGAATGCTTTTAAACAGGATACCTACATCTCAAAAACAGAAGATGTTACAGATGTGAAATTTGGTATTTAGATTTGTCTTGAGAAACAAAAAAACACCTATTTTACCACCTTCCAAAAATCCAGTGGGAGGGGAAAAAGGGGGGTTGAATACTTTTATCAGTATACCTATATCTCCAAAAACCAAAGATGTTACAGGTGTGAAATCTGGCGCTTACAATCTTCTTGAAAAATAAAAAACACATGTTTTACCATTTTCCAAGAATCCCACGTGGTGGGTGAAAAAAGGGGGGTGAATACTTTTCAACAGGATAGCTATATCTCAAAAACAGAAGATGTTACAGACGTGAAAATTGGTATTTAGATTCATCTTGAAAATAAAACAACACGTATTTTACCATTTTCCAAAAATCCAGTGGGGGGCAAAAAGGGGGATGAATACCTTTATCACTATACCTATATTTCAAAAACCAATGATGTTACAGGTGTGAAATTCAATATTTACAATCTTCGTGCAAAAAAAAAACATGTTTTACTATTTTCCGAAAATCCTGTTAAGGGGGGTGGGGGAAAGGGATGTGAATACTTTAATCAGTATACCTATATTTCAAAAACCAAAGATGTTATAGGTGTGAAATTTGGCACTTACATTCTTCTTGAAAAATAAAAAAATACGTGTTTTACAATTTTCCAAAAATCCCAAGTGGGGGGGGGAAGGGGGGTTCTACCAAAAAAACCTCAAGTTTCTTTTAAAAAACTATTTTAACAAATCCTAAAATCCACTTGAGCGAAGCCGCGGGCAAAAGCTAGTAGAATATATAATCACAAAGGTTTGGATAAAATGTGAAAAAATTATTTTACACACTGCAAATGATTGAAATCTGAATGGAAATTTCCTCACACAGTATCTGCCTGGATAGCTATATCTGTATCTGCACTATTAAATAAGCTAAAATAAGTTTTCATTTCACTAAATTCCAAAAAAAAACACCAAAATATTCAGCTCCAGACCCATAGAGATCTTAATCCGACACTGACTGGCTCCCTGTTTCCTTTAGAATCCAGTTCAAAATACTGGTGCTAACATACAAAGCTCTCCATACCCGCGCCCCCAGGGCCACCATCAGGGCATTACGCCCCATGCTCAGGGCCGGCGCTGCCGCTAGGCGAGCTAGGCGGCCGCCTAGAGCGCAGAGCCCGCCTAGGGCGCAGCAGGGCCCGACCACCGAAGAAAAAAATTGTGAAAAAAATTGTCTGTACCGGGCACACTGAGCCGTCGCGCCCTCGGGCACTGCCCGAGGGCCCGCGGGTTGATAGGGGGGAGTGGAGTAATCCATGACAGCCAGCTCAGGGCTCTCCCAAACCGTTGCGACAGCAGCGGCGGCGGGCACTGCAGAGTGCCTGTCGCACTTCCTCCTTCCTACCACGTGCATGGCACGCTGCAGTGCCCGCCCCCTCATGTCACGCAGTGCTAGTGCCAGATGCTGATAGAAGCGGGAAAGGTCTGGCGGAGCCAGCCATAGATTTTTTTTTGAATGGTGAGCGCGTGGGATGAATTGCAGGCGGCTGTTTCGGGACATCCCGGCAGCCAACTGCTTCTGGGGCAAGAGAGGCTGGTGCGGGCCGTGAGCTTTCCGGGCTGGCTGGAGAGCTGGGTGCTGCTGGTCCAGGGAGCCCAGACAAGCCTGGAGGTGCTGAGGGATGCCTGGGTCTGGAGAGCCCGCCCCCCCTGGGCTTCATCATCACAGCACTGGTGAGTACCGGGATAGGGGACCTGCCAGCGGTGGACTGTGTGTGTGTATGGACTGTTGCAATAGTGAGGGGGGGTGACGAATTGCAGGGGATGGTGGGGAGTGATGAAGTGCAAGGGGTGGTGGGGGTGATGAATTGCAAGGGGTGGTGGGGGTGATGAATTGCAGGGGATGGTGGGGGTGATGAATTGCAGGGGGTGGTGGAGGAGTGTGATGAATTGCAGGGGATGGTGGGGGAGTGATGAAGTGCAAGGGGTGGTGGGGGGTGATGAATTGCAGGGGTGGTGGGGGTGATGAATTGCAGGGGTGGTGGGTGTGATGAATTGCAGGGGATGGTGGGGGTGATGAATTGCAAGGGGTGGTGGGGGTGATGAATTGCAGGGGGTGGTGGAGGAGTGTGATGAATTGCAAGGGATGGTGGGGGAGTGATGAAGTGCAAGGGGTGGTGGGGTGATGAATTGCAGGGGATGGTGGGGGTGATGAATTGCAGGGGGTGGTGGAGGTGATGAATTGCAGGGGGTGGTGGAGGTGATGAATTGCAGGGGATGGTGGGGGTGATGAATTGCAAGGGGTGGTGGAGGAGTGTGATGAATTGCAAGGGATGGTGGGGGAGTGATGAAGTTCAAGGGATGGTGGGGGTGATGAATTGCAGGGGATGGTGGGGGTGATGAATTGCAGGGGATGGTGGGGGTGATGAATTGCAAGGGGTGGTGGGGGAGTGTGATGAAGTTCAAGGGATGGTGGGGGTGATGAATTGCAGGGGATGGTGGGGGTGATGAATTGCAAGGGGTGGTGGAGGAGTGTGATGAATTGCAAGGGATGGTGGGGGAGTGATGAAGTTCAAGGGATGGTGGGGGTGATGAATTGCAGGGGATGGTGGGGGTGATGAATTGCAAGGGGTGGTGGGGGAGTGTGATGAATTGCAAGGGATGGTGGGGGAGTGATGAAGTTCAAGGGATGGTGGGGGGTGATGAATTGCAGGGGATGGTGGGGGGTGATGAATTGCAGGGGATGGTGGGGGTGATGAATTGCAAGGGGTGGTGGGGGAGTGTGATGAAGTTCAAGGGATGGTGGGGGGTGATGAATTGCAGGGGATGGTGGGGGTGATGAATTGCAAGGGGTGGTGGGGGGTGATGAATTGCAGGGGATGGTGGGGGGTGATGAATTGCAGGGGGTGGTGGAGGAGTGTGATGAATTGCAGGGGATGGTGGGGGAGTGATGAAGTGCAAGGGGTGGTGGGGGGTGATGAATTGCAGGGGGTGGGGGGGTGATGAATTGCAGGGGATGGTGGGGGTGATGAATTGCAGGGGGTGGTGAGGAGTGTGATGAATTGCAGGGGATGGTGGGGGAGTGATGAAGTGCAGGGGTGGGTGATGAATTGCAGGGGGTGGTGGGGGTGATGAATTGCAGGGGATGGTGGGGGTGATGAATTGCAAGGGGTGGTGGGGGGTGATGAATTGCAGGGGGTGGTGGGGGTGATGAATTGCAGGGGTGGTGGGGGTGATGAATTGCAGGGATGGTGGGGGTGATGAATTGCAGGGGGTGGTGGGGGTGATGAATTGCAGGGGTGGTGGAGGAGTGTGATGAATTGCAGGGATGGTGGGGGGAGTGATGAAGTGCAAGGGGTGGTGGGGGGTGATGAATTGCAGGGGTGGTGGGGGTGATGAATTGCAGGGGGTGGTGGAGGTGATGAATTGCAGGGGGTGGTGGGGGTGATGAATTGCAGGGGGTGGTGGGGGTGATGAATTGCAGGGGATGGTGGGGGTGATGAATTGCAAGGGGTGGTGGAGGAGTGTGATGAATTGCAAGGGATGGTGGGGGAGTGATGAAGTTCAAGGGATGGTGGGGGGTGATGAATTGCAGGGATGGTGGGGGGTGATGAATTGCAGGGGATGGTGGGGGTGATGAATTGCAAGGGGTGGTGGGGGAGTGTGATGAAGTTCAAGGGATGGTGGGGGTGATGAATTGCAGGGGATGGTGGGGTGTGATGAATTGCAATGGTGAGGGGTGTGATGGTGAGTGGGGGGTGTGATGGAGAGTGGGGGGGTGATGGAGAGTGGGGGGTGTGATGAACTGAAATGGTGAGTGGGGGTAATGGTGAGGGGGGTTTGATGAATTGATATGCTGGGGGCTGCAGAATGACAACAATTGATATCCTTTGGGGGTTAGAATTGATGTGATGGGGCAGTTGAATAAATCAATTATATTACTGAGTTTTATTGCTGTGGAGCTCTGTGATACGCTCATACACATCGCACATTACTGTGAGTTTTATTGCTACATACCCCTGGGGTGTAGGGGATATATAGTTGTCTATGTGAATGTATGGCTGTGTGTGTGTAAAATTTGCATGTATTTGTCTATAAACAAATTGCTGTTTGTAAAATTCTGCATCTGTTTCCTTGTCGCAGTCCATCGTTGCCCCCTCAAACTCTGGGCTCTGCTGGTTGGGCATGTCAAACTCTGGGCTCTGCTGGTTGGGCATGTGAAATGGTTTGATTTCATTAAGAAAAATACAATTAATTTATATTTGTTCAATAGAGTTAATTTAAAATTGTTTAATACAGTTTATATTTATTTTACCTTTACTAGTGGTGCTTTTCAAACTTTATTCTTGAAAAAAAGAAAGAAATTTATCAGTTTCATGTTGTGTCGCTTTTTTTGGGGTGGGGGGTGCAAGTAGCTGGTCTTGCCTAGGGCGCAAAATAGTCTAGCACCGGCCCTGCCCATGCTGCCGTAAGGGGCCTGGGGGGTTCCCGGGACGCTGGGGCCCCGTCGGCAGTGGCTCCGCCCTTTTACAGCTCCGGTATCGGACTCTATGAGTCCGAATCCAGAGCTGACTGTGTGTGAGACACTGACTGTGAGACACTGGCAGCTTCGCAGGCTGGCTGGAAAGGGCCAAGCAGCATGTGGGGGCCTCCCAAGCATGCTGCTTTGGCTCCGCCCCCTCCAGTCAGTGAAGCTGCGCGCCTGAGACAGAGGGCTTGGGCTGAAGAGCAGAAGAAAAGAAGATAGAAGAAAAGAAGAGCAGAAGATAGAAGAGAATAGCAGAAGAGAGAAGAAAAGAAGAGCTGAAGAGAGAAGAAAAGAAGAGCTGAAGAGAGAAGAAAAGAAGAGCTGAAGGAAGGAGGACAGGGAAGGAAGACGGCATAGTGGTGAGCCAGGGCCCAGCCTAGACCCCAGGGCCCAGACCCAAAGGCCCAGACCCAGGACCCAGGCCAGACCCAGGGACCAGGCCCCAGACCCAGGGCCCAGACCCCAGACCCAGGGCCCAGACCCCAAGGCCCAGACCCAGACCCCAAGGCCCAGCCCCAGGGACCAGGGCCCAGACCCCAGGCCAGACTCAGGGCCCAGACCCCAGACTTCAAGGCCCAGACCCAGGGCCCAGACCCCCAGACCCAGGGCCCAGACCCCAAGGCCCAGACCCAGGGACCAGGCCCAGACCCCAAGGCCCAACCCCAGGGTCCAAAGCCCAGAACTAGGGCCCAGACCCAGATCCTAAGGCCCAGGGCCCAGACCCCAAGGCCCAGCCCCAGGAACCAGGGCCCAGACCCCAAGGCCCAGACCCCAGGCCAGACTCAGGTCCCAGATTCCAGGGCCCAGACCCCAAGGCCCAGACCCAGACCCCAAGGCCCAGACCCAGGGACCAGACCCCAAGGCCCAGCCCCAGGGACCAGACCCCAGGGACCAGACCCAGGGCCCAGACTCAGGGCCCAGACCCAGGGCCCAGAACCCAAGGCCCAGACCCGGGCCAGACCCAGGGACCAGGCCCCAGACCCAGGGACCAGGCCCCAGACCCAGGGTCCAGACCCCAGGGCCCAGACCCTAAGGCCCAGACCCCAAGGCCCAGACCCAGGCCAGACCCAGGCCAGACCCAGGGACCAGGCCCCAGACCCCAAGGCCCAGACCCAGGGCCCAGACCCCAAGGCCCAGCTCCAGGGACCAGACCCAGGGCCCAGACCCAAAGGCCCAGACCCAGGGCCCAGACCTTAAGGCCCAGACCCAGGGACAAGGCCCCAGACCCCAGAGAATAGCAGAAGAGAGAAGAAAAGAAGAGCTGAAGGGAGAAGAAAAGAAGAGCTGAAGGAAGGAGAACAGGGAAGGAAGACGGCAGAGTGGTGAGCCAGGGCCCAGCCTAGACCCAAGGCCCAGACCCCAAGGCCCAGACCCTGGGCCCAGACCCAAAGGTCCAGACCCAGGGACCAGGCCCCAGACCCAGGGGCCAGACCCCAAGGCCCAGCCCCAGGGACTAAAGCCCAGACCTAGGGCCCAGACCCAGGGCCCAGATCCTAGGGCCCAGACCCTAGGTCCCAGAGCCCAAGGCCCAGCCCCAGTGACCAGGCACAGACCCAGGGCCCAGACCCCAGGCCAGACCCAGGCCAGACCCAGGGACCAGGCCCCAGACCCCAAGGCCCAGACCCAGGGACCAGGCCCCAGACCCAGACCCCAAGGCCCAGACCCAGGCCAGACCCAGGGACCAGGCCCCAGACCCAGGGCCCAGACCCCAAGGCCCAGACCCAGGGCCCAGGCCCAGACCCAGGCCAGACCCAGGGCCCAGACCCCAAGGCCCAAACTCAGGCCCCAGACCCCAAGGCCCAGACCCAGGGCCCAGGCCAGACCCAGGGTCCAGACCCCAGGGACCAGGCCCAGCCTAGCCCCAGAGCCCAGACCACAAGGTCCAGACCCAGGGACCATAGCCCAGACCCCAAGGCCCAGCCCAGGGACCAGGCCCAGACCCCAGATCCAAAGGCCATCATATACAGCCTGTTACTGTGAGATTTATTGCTGTGGATTCTGTGATACGTTCATACACACCGCACATTACTGAGTTGTATTGCTGTGGATTCTGTGATACGTTCATACACACTGCACATTACTGTGAGTTTTATTGCTGTGGATTCTGTGATACACTCATACACACTGCACATTACTGTGAGTTTTATTGCTGTGGTGCTGTGTATATCCTTTTTTTTTTGAAGGGGGAGAAAAGCTGTTAGAGATTGAGGGAGTGCCAGGGGGGCCCCATCGTGAGGTTCAGTAAGGGATTCCCATCATTTCTGATGGCTGTCCTGTGCGCCCCTGCCTACATCTCCTCCCTTATTAACTGGTACATCCCGTCCTGGCCACTTAGCATCAGATCATTAGCAGAGCGATCGGCTTCATTGGCTAACCCGCACCCCCAACTCCTGCCTTCAAGACTTCTCCTGAGTTGTCCCCTTTTTATGGAACTCCCTTCCCCAGAACATTAGACTCTCCTCATATCTCCAGTCCGTCAAGAAGTTTCTGAAAACACATACTATATTAGAAGCCT
Organism: Leptobrachium leishanense; assembly: GCA_009667805.1. NCBI lineage: Eukaryota > Metazoa > Chordata > Amphibia > Anura > Megophryidae > Leptobrachium > Leptobrachium leishanense. The sequence goes on from CM019065.1 coordinate 240,041,441, forward strand.
ATCAGCTCACTCCAGAGTCCCCACTGTACATTTCTTATACCATCTTCCCACATTTCTTACACCATCGTTCCCACACAGCCCACATGCACCCCACTACTTCACATACTGTGCTATTTACCCTCACCCAAGTGTGTCACCCCTCTCCTTTTAGACTGTAAGCTCTTGAGCAGGGTCCTCTCTCCCAATGTTCTCTATAAGGGTTATTCAAAGAGCAGCAAACTTGCCACCAAATGGTTTACATTTTGGGGCTGTTCATCTATTCAGAAAGCTGTCAACTTGCCATATACTGGCAGATTGACACCGAAATATGGTGCAGTTTCTCCGCAACTTTCCCTTCTTCAGCGGCAGCAAAATTGTCCCATAGAGAAGTAATGTTAATCTATTCAGAGAACACCGAACTGCACCAAAGTATCAGTGAAATGCCCTGATTTTCGGTGATGCAGTTCTACAGGTTTAACCCCTTCCCGACCGCTGACGTACCATGTACATCCTGCCCACGGGTCTCCCTTAGACCCGCGGACGTACATAGTACGTCAGCGGGCTCCTAACCTCCCTCCCGCTGAAACTCACCTTCCTCGCCGGCTCCCACAACGTCTATGGCAAGCTCGAAGCTTGCATTGCCGTTTCCTGGGGCCCGGCCGATCAGATGACGTCATCACGCTGCATGATGACGTCATCACGCTGCATGATGACGTCATCACGCTGCATGATGACGTCATCGGCCGCCGCCAGTGGGCAAAATTCAGGAAGGGGCGGGAAGGCTCCTTTGTAGCCCTCTATCTCCCCAACCGTTTAAGCTAGAGTGATGCAAGTTGCACCACTGGAAAGGGGAGAGTCTCCCCTTTTCAGCAGTGTATATCATTAACTATTTCGCTGCCAGATCGCTATTCGGCACAAACTTGCGCCAAATTGCGATTCGAACCTGGAGGGGGCTGACATCTTGAATGTCAGTCAAGCCTCCAGGTCACCCCCCACACACTGACATCCTCACCATATGTGTGAGTAAGTCAGTGGGCCAGTTAACCCCCTAGCTGCCGTGTGGAAATAGGGGGATCCTTTGGATCCCCTTATCTCCTGATCCGTGGCAGCTAGAGGGTCATATTTGACAACATGAAATGACTGATCATGGCCTTTCCAATGATATCAAACATGACCAGGTTTGGTGTAAAAATAAAATTAAAAAAAAAATTTTATTTGTTTTTTTCTTTTTTTTTGTCTGGGGGGGTTTAGTTAAATAGTACCTAAGCTACCATCTAAAAATAACTAGCATAACATGGTCAGAATGAGCTCAGCGCACATAGGTGAACTGGCTCAGCAGTGAATGGGTTAAAAAGCAAAAACATGTAAAAATTGGGTCTTTCTATTCTCGGGACAAAATTTTGAAACTATTTAGCTGGGGTCTTTTTTGGTGGTTGTAGATTTTGGGGATTAAATTACGAAAAAGTGTGTTTTTACTATTTTTTCATCCAATTTTTTTTTTTTATAGTAAATTATTCGATATGATGGAAATAATGATATTTTTAGAAAGTCCATTTAATGGCGGGAAAAACGGTATATGATATGTGTGGGTTGCATAAACGAGTAAGAGGAAAATTTGACCTAAACACTAACAGCGCAGAAACGTAAAAACAGCAGCGGTCACTAAAGGATGGATTTGTGTAAAACCGCCCGGTCACTAATCTTATACCATAAGATTCAAAGTAAAAGAATATTATCTTTCTAAATTTTTTTTAATCAACTGTTTATTCTTTTCATTTTCAGCAAACCGTCGTTTTATTTATTGGAAAAGAAAATTATACTGTAAAACACCATTTTCTTATTTTCATTATTTCCACACATTTTTATTGTTTTAAACACCTTTTAAAGAATTTTAGAGTTCTGCTTTTTTTCTGCAGTTCAGCAGCGTTTGGTGCTCTTTGGCATTCGGCAGGCTGATCGGTGTCAGTCTTCGGTGGCTCCAAGTTCAGCACACTTCAGGGTCACTGCAGAATTCACCGCAGGGTCAGCGAACTGTTATCACCTAAGTGCGTCGAACAAGACAGCACCGAAATTTCACTTGAGTATTGGGGCTTTCTGAATAACCCCTTAGGGGTCTAACCTATATGCTATGTTTCGCCCATTGTACAGCTCTACAGAGCTTGTTGGTGCTCTATAAATACTGTAACGTCTATGGCGATGTTATTTAGAAAATCTAATTAATATAATGTATTCCATACAGCAGGGGTCAGTAACCTTGGCCCTCCAGAGGTTTCAGAACTGCATTTCTCTCCCTTGAGACACAAGAAGTCTGACTGACTGAGCATCATGGGAGGTGTAGTTCCAAAAATTCTTGAGGACAAGGTTGCTGACCCCTGTATAATAGACATGTTTGTTTACGTAGGAGTGTGCCTTTTAATATAGACTATAACTACCCAGAAAACATTCAGGTATACCTTACATTGCTGAAAGCTCTTCTTTTTAGTTTTCTTCCAGCTGTGTTTATTTCTGGGCAGAAATCAGAAAACGTTTAATGCTAACTTTCCACCTTAAATCTAAACCCCATCCCCTCAGCTGCTCACCAGTTCCGCTAGGAACCGCCCCCCATCTGCACTGTGATTGGCCCCTGATACGTCCATCAGTAGCCTGAAAAGAAAGCATAGTGGTAAACAACCGGAAAAGCAGCGGAAAGGTATAGATCCGCACAGCGGAATGATCCGCTGCTGCTCCTGTGCTGTGACCCAGCTCTATGCCACCCAGTGTGCTCTGCCGAGCGTGTGTCTCTGCACCAAAACTCACCTCAAACTATCCCAAGTAGTACTGTGAGGTGGGAGGTCGGCAGTGAGTCCTCCCATTTAACCCCATGCAGTGCCAGAGGTGATAAGTGCATGCAGAAACTACTACCTGTGCAAAGGAAAGCAATACATGGCTATTTACAATACGGGGGTCAGGGTGTCCCAGCATTTTAATCCTGATGTTTAAGGCAATGTTTATAAACACGGCAAATATATATATGTGCCATAATACACCATAAGCAAATAAAATGTACACAAAAATAAACCACAATACATTATAACACCATATACACTGTAATATTATATACATAAAATAGACCGCAATATACATAAAACACATCTTACACCACGAAACTGAAGTTGGTATATTATCCAGCCAGTTTCTTATTCCTGGAAGTTTGTTTTTTATTTAAGTAGTTCACATAAGTAACAGGTTTCTAAAGGGTTAAATGCAGTTGGGCCACTGGTTTCAACAAGACTTTAGAGATGCAGTTTATTAACCCTTAAGGCTAGGGTCAGACGAACGCATTTTCACGTTGTCTGTGAAAAAGTGCGTTCGAACGAATGGACGCATTTTTTCACGGAGTACGCGATAGCGGTCATACTATGCGCATTTGCGTTCGTGATTTTGTACGGATCATCAATAAAACACTTTGTGCATCTGGACGTTATGTTAGCCGGACATTAGCAGTGTCTGACATCTCCAATTCACGCACACACGCCGCTAGCGGACGCAGCGCACTCTGTACAACCGTACTAGCGGTTTTACGTTCTCGACAAAATGCGTTCGTTTGCCACTTGCGTTGCGCAGCCTAACTTTTGTGCGACCGTACTTCGTATATTGGCCATCATTGCCCGTCATTTGCTGCTACTACGGCCGTGATTAAGTGCGCCTGCACGCGCGTTCGCACTGCCTCAGTCTGACCCTAGCCTTAGTGATCGGGTGGTTTTACGAAAATCCGTCAGTGCCCACTGCTGTTTTTACGTTTCTGCGCTGTTTGTGTTTAGGTGAAATTTTCCTCTTAGGCTGGGGTCAGACGAACGCAGTGCGAACGCGCGTGCAGCTGCACTTTATCACGGCCGTAGTAGCAGCAAATGACGGGCAGTATACGAAGTACGGCCGCACAAAAGTTCGGCCGCGCAACGCAAGCGGCAAATGAATGCATTTTTCCGAGAACGTGATACCGCTAGTACTGACGTACAGAGTGTGCTGCGTCCACTAGCGGCGTGTGTGTGTGATTAGGAGACGTCAGACGCTGCTAATGTCCGGCCAACATAACGTCCAGACGCAAAAAGGGTTTTATTGATGATCCGTACAAAATCACGGACGAAAATGCGCATCGTATGACCGCTATCGCGTATTCGTTAAAAAATACATCCATTAGTTCGAACGCACTTTTTCACGGACGACGCAAAAAATGCGTTCGTCTGACCCTAGCCTTACTCGTTTATGGAACTCACACATATTATATACCGTCTTTCCCGCCATTAAATGGACTTTCTAAAGATATACCAATATTTCCATCATATCTTATAATTTACTATAAAAAAAATATGAAATATTATGAAAAAAAATAAAAAACACCAACTCCAACCCTGTCACCCCTACATATGGAATAGATGTGGAGGAAGGACCGAGGAGGAGAAGGTCAGACCACCCTTGATTAAGTTGGTCAAATGCGTGCAGAGCCCAGAGCCAGGTTATACCCTTTGGCTCATTAAAATGTGAGTGCACCTTTTTATGTTTGTATTTCCCCCTATTTGATATAGAGATTCTATACCATTGTGGTTTCCTTTTCTCTGTTTATATTTTTGAGATTTTTGACTGGACCAGAAGCTGGGAAACGGACATCTCCACCTCCACTCTCCCCATGAGCTGGACTAATACACCCTTAAGAGTGGACTATATATATGCACTATATTTTTTCCTGCCATTCATTGTATTAATTAAGGGATACTATATGTCAAGTTATGGACTTTAATCTACTGATACATATTTATGTGTAGTAGAAATTGTTTTACTTTGCGCCATCTGGATCTATATACTTCTTTTCTGCTAAACCAGAATCAGTTAAACTGCCAATGAGTCGTCCATATGCCAGCATGGACAATACTGCAGACACACTCTGATGAAATGACGTACCTTATCATGGCAGGTCTTGTCATTGTTGTGTCAGATTTACCTAAACACACTGCCTTGCACATTAAAGTAAAAAACAGACTGTAGTACAATAGTGAATGACAATATTTGTAAGAAATAACCCATAGAGCAGCCATCTCACACTATGGCCCCCAAGATTTTGATACCCTACAATTACCAGGATTCTTTGACTGCAATAGATGGCCAGAGATTCACAGTGTAGCAAAAATAAGCTTAGTGCATGTAATTAAAAGGTGAAAAATGAAAAAAATGAATACACTATGCACAGGCTGCACAGGCCCACAAAGAGTACCAGTAACACAGTTGTAGACCAGAGGCAAAATGATTTAAGACCTACGTATGTACATATAATGAAAAACAACCTGAACAATGCTACTCTAAACTGGTGCTACTCTAAACAGAAACCTCTCTGTTACCGTAACAGTAAATCGGTCTACTTGCCTGTTAACTGTATATTCAGGTAAATTTGAAAAAGAGTGCTGTTAAAATCAAATAGCACTATGCCACCTTTCTGATTTTAACAGCTATATTTATTATATTCACCAGTTTGTGATTTATGGTTGCACTGACATTTATGGCGGTTAACTGACCCTTCATTACTCTTTCTACATTTTCCCCGTCTCCCTCTTTGACATTAGTTAACGGTTAAGGCCGGGTGCACACGAGTGTACATAGTGTGCCCGTCGCAGCCATGTAACGCTGCGACGAGGCCAGTCACACGCTTGTGCGCGCGCAGCAAGCGTCCACCCAGAAAGCATCCCCATCGATGTGCTAGGTTTCACTTTTTAATGTTTTGAAATAAAATTTGTTATTTTATTTATTATGAGTGCAGCCTGCTTTCGTTTTTCTATACTTGTGGTATTTTGGCTATTAGACCTCTTTATATATTTTTTGCTTCAATTTGTCGCTGGAAGGAGTTGCAGGAATATAGGCTTTGTAAATACACTTTCCCTTTGAAGTAGTCATGATCTTATCACCGTCTCCTATGTGCCTGAGACACCTTATTGTTTTTTTTGCTGTTTCCCCCCCCCCTTTTTCTTTCCCCACTCTGAGCGTGCCATTTGGCGATTCACAACATCTAACACCCCCAACCGTGTGCCCGATTAATGTCCCAATGTTTAATTCTATTATTCTGATCAGTAAGCTTCCAGACCTGACAAAGCGAGGATCACTCTCGAAAGCTTTTATTTTAAATGTAACATTAGTCCAATAAAAAAGGTATCACTACAGACGGCTATACTCAGGATTTTTATATATATAAATATTAGGGATGCACCGATACCGATACTAGTATCGGTATCGGGGCCGATATTGCCGTTTGCACGAGTACTTGTTACTCGTGCAAACGGCCCGATACATCCCGCCGATACCGGAAGCCGGCGCTGGGCCGGCTTGCCGGTATCCGCGGGGCTGGGGAAGCTGGCCGCGTGCATGTAAAGCACGCGGCCAGCGTTCCCCTCCGGCGCGCCAAATACTCACCCTTCCTGAAGTTCCGGTCGCTGGGCAGTGATGCGTTCCTGCGGCCACTGGGCGCTCCTGTGACGCGGCCTCTCGGCTGGAGGCAGCGTCACAGATGCGCCCGGCGGCCACGTGACCGCATCACTGCCCAGCGACCGGAACTTCAGGAAGGGTGAGTATTTGGCGCGCCGGAGGGGAACGCTGGCCGCGTGCTTTACATGCACACGGCCAGCGTTCGAGCTGGGGGCAAATCCATGAGAGCTGGGGCCAATCCATGAGACCTGGGGGCCAATCCATGAGAGCTGGGGGCCAATCCATGAGACCTGGGGGCAAATCCATGAGAGCTGGGGCCAATCCATGAGACCTGGGGGCCAATCCATGAGACCTGGGGGCAAATCCATGAGACCTGGGGGCAAATCCATGAGACCTGGGGGCCAATCCATGAGACCTGGGGGCCAATCCATGAGACCTGGGGGCAAATCCATGAGACCTGGGGCCAATCCATGAGACCTGGGGGCCAATCCATGAGACCTGGGGGCCAATCCATGAGACCTGGGGGCAAATCCATGAGACCTGGGGGCCAATCCATGAGACCTGGGGGCCAATCCATGAGACCTGGGGGCAAATCCATGAGACCTGGGGGCAAATCCATGAGACCTGGGGGCCAATCCATAAGACCTGGGGGCAAATCCATGAGACCTGGGGGCCAATCCATGAGACCTGGGGGCCAATCCATGAGACCTGGGGGCAAATCCATGAGACCTGGGGGCAAATCCATGAGACCTGGGGGAAAATCCATGAGACCTGGGGGACATATCCATCAGAGCTGGGGCAAATCCATGTGAGCTGGGGCAAACCCATGTGAGCTGGGGGCAAACCCATGTGAGCTGGGGGCAAATCCATGAGACCTGGGGGCAAATCCATGTGAGCTGCGGTCAATTTCATATAAATTTTTATGAGGTCTGTTCCTATTGGAAAGCGTCACATGACATTAAATAAAAGTATCGGTACTCGGTATCGGTGAGTACTTTTAAAAAGTATCGGTACTCGTACTCGGTCTTAAAAAAGTGGTATCGGTGCATCCCTAATAAATATATATGTTATCGTTAAAGTCCGAAGAGCGGTTAATATTAGGATTACCCGGGTAATCCTGACATTACCCAGGTGTCATTAGCAAAAATCCGAAGTGAAATTAAATTTCGGACTTTTTCAGGGTAATCTGCAATGTATCCAAAGGCCTCTGGGTACTCCGGTTTTCTGCTGTGTTTTACCTGGGTAAAACAGACATTACCCTGGTGGTGTTGGATAAAGTGTGATGTAAAATGAAACATCGGACTTTAGCTAGGTAAACTGCAAAGTATCCAAACCCCTCTGGGGGCTCCGGTTTTCTTGGGTTTTCAGCAGGTTACCATTGACTGAATTCCAAGGATTACCCGGGTAAAGCTGCAAACTGTTATCTGACTGAAAACAAAATGGAGTTTTTTTTAACCAAATTGTATCCACATTCACATACCACACTAAATAACCGTCATGTTACTCTGTGCGTTAATGGTCTGAAAATCAATTTATGAAGATAAAGAAATTATATAAAGAGTAACCTTATGGTTATTATGTTTTATAAATGATATATAATACATATGACACATAATAAAGATCATATAACTCTTTAACATTGATATAAGAAACATATCCTGTATATTCATTATATCCTTATTACATTTTAATGTTTGTCTTTTGCCATTCTCATTGATAATATCCTTTGATAATAGCAAAATTCACTTTTACCCAAGGGGGTTGGATGCTCTGCAGATTACCCAGGTGAAGCTGTGGATAGACCACAGATTACCCGGGTGAAGCTTCAGGCTTTTATCTGAACGATAACAAAATTTGGTTTTAACCACACGGGGTTGGATAGTCTGCAGATCATCCAGGTAAAGTGTGAATTTTTCAGCTCTCCCAGACTGTTACCCAAAGGCAGTTGGTTAGTCCTAAAATTACCCAGGTAAAGTACGAACATTTCATTTTTTTGCAGCTTTACCCAGCGGTTTTGGGTAATGTCAGGATTACCCAGGTAATCTAAAAATTAACCAAACTTCGGGCTTTAAACGTAACATATACACAATTCTGCACACTTTTTCAAATTTACCCCCATATACAGTTACCAGCCAAGTAGACAGATTTACTGTTTGGTAACGGAGAGGTTACTGTTTAGAGGAAGTCAGAGAGGTTGGAGACTTAAGGTGAAACCCGTTTGGTAGTTCTTATTTATTTTATATTGGCCTATTTTATGTATTTTGGAATTTATGTAATAAATATATGGATATCGCACTTTGAAGACTTCTAATTAATGTTTTTTTGGGGAGTTGTACCAAATTGAAACAACCTCTGGGTGCAATTGTAGAGCCAGGTCAGGCTCTTAACCACGTGAGTGGATAATTTTATTCACCATTTTTTAAATCAATATATACACAGAATTGCCCTATTGGTCTGTTTATTTCTCTTGAGGGAGAACTGAAGAGACACCCTGGTGAAAACTCTGAATACCCTAAGGTTTGATGGGTAGCCTTCTCAATGATCCACAAGCAATGTCCGTGTGAGCCTCACTAAGGCTCAGACATGTGTGAGTGTGCTGTATATTGAGCTGCTTATATGCACTATATGTTCATACAGAGTTATGCTATCTTATGTTTAGATCTATGTTTTTTTTTAGGTTTATTGATCACCCCTGGAACTCCGCTATTTGTGTCTTCCTAAATACAACTACTGTATAGTGTCCTCTTTTCCCCCTTAAATAATTAGACAGAGGTTGCTGAAAGTTTCTGTCCCATTATTTTTTCATTTTTTTGTTATTTAGGCCCATTTTACTCACCTTTTCTCCCTCACCACACGCTGCTCTTCCTCTTTGGCTCATGAAATCTCGAACCTTGAAATCACTACGGCTTTTTTGCCCAATTTCTGTTCCCTGTGCTACTTGCATAGCGTAGGAAACGTAAATTGTGCACCGCAATGGGACTTGCACCGGTCGTACGGTGACTTTGATTTTTTTTTTAATAACCCTGATAGTCACAAAAGAGCACCCTGGTAGGGTAAAGCATTGGTACAGTGCTTGGGGGTTTAGTTCAGTGACTGTCTTTGCTGCGCTTTGCCTTGTCACAGTCCAGAGTAAGCGGTTGAGACTTGGACAGACAGGGTAGGACAACAAAGACAGGGATTATGCTCTTTAAATAATAGATACATTATTAATATATATATAAACAAGAGCAGCAATAAATAGCAGCACAAGGGACGATTGGGAAGTCTCTTGGGTCCCTGAAGCTGGCATCCGTGACACCTTCAGTAGACTTACTGTGAAAAAAAAAAAAATGGTCGTGACTCGGACAAACTTACATGACAAAGGGTTTAATCAGTTGTGGTTTAATAGCAGTTTCTACCAGAAACATTAAGGTTTGTCGCAATTGTGCTTAGATTTAGTTGGCATGAAGCGTTTCTAGATTATATTAATACCTTCACACCCAAAATCGAGTTATCTCGATTTTGCATTGTAATGCATTGAAAAGGACTCATAAGCATATCAATGGATCATTTTCACAACTTTTTAAAGCAAGATTAGCATGTCCCCTGTGGAGAACAAAATCCTTTGCTTTATTTCTCTCCAAGCACCCTGGAGAGACATAAAACCATCTGCAAATAGTAGCCGTAAACCTCACTGTAACAAAAAATCAAATAGATTACTGCGGTGTTACAGCTGCCAAGTAGAGGGCAGAATACAGGTAGAGCTCTGGGTACACTCACTGCTGTTCAGGGATACGATTCAGGGGGTTATAATGACTGAAAACTCCTGTACAGTACAGATACAAGGGGTTCCTGTAATTGCCATACACAGGCATTATGCTACATACAGATATTATTTTTATATTCTATTGGTATTTTTTGGAATCTGCACTGCTAATAATCTCATTATGGTCACTACAAATCCCCATGAGCAGGAGATTAATATTTTCATTACTTATATTTATCACAGGTACTGTAACTAATACAAAGGCCATTTCTGCCTGTATGATAATAGCACAGACCCCGTTAGAAATTGTGTAAGATAAGGGACACCATCTAGAGTTCAGAGTCTTACATTTCAACAATATTTCTGTAAAGTATAAAGGAATACCTGAAAATTTTAGCAAAATAACATTATTTTAATTTTTTTTTACTATTTCACAATAACAAATTCTGTGCAAAACCTCTATTTCACCCTATATTTAATTGTTAACTTCACATCCCATGTTTCAAATAAATCTTCTGATACTAAAAAATTTAACAAAAATCGCTTGGTAGTGAAGGGGTTAATAACATGTAAAAAAAAAGGCCACTTTAAGTAATAATTGGGATAAAATAAGAACTTGTCTATTGACCTGTTAACACACCTGTTAGACACTGACTTTATTGCTTTGTTGAGTTCTGCGGCTGTGTAATGCTCTGCAGGGGGGTCTGAACCCAGTAAGCAGGGATTCACGGAAGACACAGACAGAAGGGACCAGGATACGTGCAGAAGGTCTTGAGGTGGCAGACAAGACACAAAGGGGAACTCCAGGCGTGGTACAGGTGGGCACTCCAAAAGAATAGTGTAGACGATCCATTGATCAGGGGCAGGCAGAAGGCGGTAATCGTAGGTCAAAGCAAGGGGGTCTGGTACATGGGTGGTCAATATAACAAGTATCAGGGAGCTCAGGAAGCAAGTCTGGTTACAACCAAGCTTTGCACCGTAATGCAGGAGCATTGCTGAATGGGGGGAGGAGTGCTTTATTCTGGCAGGAGGGTGTGGTGTGTTAGTTGTGCTTAACTGTTTGAGTTCATGAACATGATGCAGAGCATGGGGCAGCACTTTTCATGTGACATCCAGAGCACAGATGGTACACACAGTACAGCCAGCGGCGTGGGCATGACAGCATGGCAAAGTCAGCGGCGTGGGCATGACAGTCTGGCTGCTGGAGTTGCATAGCTGCTTCTGATAGGTTTAGGAGTTGAGCACGCAACATTTTTTCTTGTTGTTGTAGCAGCCACTGAATGACAGCCTTCAGAGCAGAGAGGAAACCTCTGTTTTGATGGGCTGTCCCAGCAGCAAGGTTACAAACCAAGACAAGGAGGCTTCGTATTATGTTATTCTTTCCTTTACTGTACCATCAGCAGCAAAGAAGTGTGAATAAAGTTTTAAAACTTTTCAATGAATGATTGAAATAAAAAATCTTACACATAATTGACAGTAGTACAATCCAATCACAGTGGGACATGCCAAACAGTAACCAATCAGGAGCGTCCACAGGGTATATCTGTATAAACGGCGTCATATAAACTTCCTCTTTTCTTTGCTGCTACTAGACATGTGCATTCGTTTTAGTACTAAAACGATTTAGTCCGAATTTTGGGATAATTTAGTTTTTGTATGACTCAAGAGATACGAAACTGTTCCGTACAAAAAACAAAAGAAACTAAAAAAAATGCACTACATTTTAGTTTCAGTCCTTTCTGTGATATTACATTGATGAGTGAAGGAGACTAGCAATGAAGATCGCAACATCGCAAAGCTACAGAAAATGTTTGTATGCGTAATCCTTCCCGACCCCTACCCGAAAATCTGACAGTGATAGAGCTCCAGAATACTCACTCGCAGCACAGACAGCCAGCACAGGAGAGGAAACCTTTACTTAACCCTTGCATGTCTATGAGGCAGACAAAAGCAGCTGGAGAAGGAAAACATTCAAATAAATCACACTGAAAGCTAATGACAGAGGAGGGCTGGATAGTAAAAACCCCTTTATAACAAGCAGCGCTGGGAGAAGAGAGGGACTTTATAAAACACGTGTTATCTCCCCTCCCGCTCTGAATAATAGGGGCTTAGGTCTGATACATTTTATATTATCCAGGAGCACTATCCCCTTTACCTCATCTATAATACACGTTTTATATAAAGTCCCTCTCCTCTCCCAGTGCTGCTTGTTATAAAGGTTTTATTTTACGTCCGATACATTTAGTATCCAGCTCTCACAGTTACTCTGTCATTTTGAGCCTTCAGTGTGATTTATTTAAATGTTTTCCCTGGATTTAAAGTGCTTTATTTTATCATAAAAATAAATTTGCACCAGTCATCTATTCTCTGAGCTTTCAGCCTGATTTACGTTAATATTTTCCCTCTCCCCTGCTTTTATAATCCTGTCTGTCTCCCCCACAGAGATACAAAGTTTAAGTAAAAGTTCCCTCTCCAGTGCTGGATAAGCATTGCATTCCGAAGTTCTGCACCCTCCACATGCCAATGCAGTAGGATGTTGTATACAGAGAGGGGCATTAATTAATGCAGGAGGATGTTCTATACATTATACAGAGAGGACTATATTTTTTTGAGCCCTTTAAATCCAGTGGCTGTGAGCGCTGAGATCGGCTGCTTGTTACATTATCTCTCAGTACAATGTATCAGGCTCAGCTGTTACAGTAACTGACTGCTGCTCATCACAGCGCTCAGAGTTTCAGTAAAACAAGGAAATAATATTGTTATAACCTCTTATATATAAAAATATAATTTACTAGTTTTACTGAAACTAAGCGCTGTGATGAGCAGCAGTCAGTTACTATAACAGCTTTGCCTGACACATTGTGCTGAGAGTGAGAGATACTGTAACAAGCAGCGATCTCAGCCCTCTGAGAAGCCACTACAATAGTAATTGTATCCGCTGGTTTTCGGATGGATGAAATTAGTTTTTATACTAAAGAACTGAAAACTATTTTTTTTAGCAACTAAATAAATTGCGTTTTAGGACTAATCCATTAGTTCAAAACTAAATTTTGTGCTGTGCACATGTCTAGCTGCTACCATCAGATAAGTATAAGTATTTATCTCTCTGCAGTTGCTTTGCTTAGATATGGATAATGAATTTAGTTGTTGCTCTCGTTTTATTTCATTCCCTTTTTTCTATTTCTTTATTACTTATAAAATTATTATTTCTCATATATTGTTTCTTCCTGACGTATACCCTCAGAACCCCTGTCAGTCTGTGCTTTAGGTTTTCCGTTCCCTTATCTTTGTGACGTTGTTGTGCTGCGGTAGACCGTCACGCTGTGAAAACTCTCTCTCGGAGTCTGTCTATGACGGGCCTTCCAGGGCGTGGTCTTGCTCTATTTGCATGTTTGGAGGTGTCGGCCATTTTGCGCAGGCGCGTCTCCTCAGTTTACCGGCATTGTTCTGAAGTACACTTCTCACAGCAGCTGTTTTTCATTGCGGTTTCTATAATAAATAATTTTATTTTTTCTCATGCTATAACTTTAATGTTGTCAAACTGTGAGTTCACTTTACTCAATGTATTAGAGGCGCAGCAGGCTCACAGGTCTTCAGTGACCCCTATGCTGGCACCCTCAGATAAATACTGGTCTGCCTCAGGTTGAGGCAGCAAATGCTTCAGATAAGGGAGTTCACTGTCTCCCCAAGAAAAACAAATAGAACGGGGACCTCCGCTGAGCCTATGAGGTCAACTAAATTCATAAAAAGGTAAAAAACCTGGCAAGTGAGGCCTGTCCTGCAGGGCCAAATAATGCAGATGGAAAAGGGTCCTACATGACTACTCCATTTCTTATAGTTCTGACGAGGATTACTCAGGACACAAAATTGAGGAGTACAGTGAAATTACTGATACCAGTGACACCAAATGGGTACCTGGTACCTCCGACTTCGTTTCCTCCCCTATTCCTATGCCCAATAAGCCTGAGAATGACCCCACACCTGGGGATGTTCTGGGACAAAACACATTTTTTGTTCCCAAATTACTAAACCAACGCTGTTGAATGGGCGCCACTCGAACATGTGGCCAAGCTTATAGAGGGTTGAATTTGCAAACCTCTGGGTATGAAAACCAGAAACAAAATGAGGGCAGAATGGCCAAGACCAACATTGGCTTCCAATGCAGCATTCATATAGCTTAATGATCACATTGTAGAACTTCTCCGCAAAACGGGTTGGAAACCCAATTGAAGTGTTGAGGACAGACTCAAAGTTTGCCAAGCTAAATTAGTGGACATTTTGGGTCCACTCCCTAAACTTTCAATGCCTTTGAGCACTGTTGCTGGAGAATTCTAAACCCAACCTTTTGAATATAGGTTTGGGTCCAAAAACATAATGTGTATGCTCGGAAATGTTAACTCGGCTATATCCTCCAAAAGGAAATGTTCCAACGGTTTGAACACAGAACACAAACTAGTTTCAATGACAAACTCAGAACCTGGCGTGAAAACAAATGGTTTCCTCGTTGATGAGGATTTTATCAAGCAAATGAGCGCCTATGCTAATTCTTTTACCACTATCACCAAGGCTCAGTAATCTGAGACAAGTAATCTCTTATAGTGTTTTTGTCAAGGTGAAGCAGAGGCTGTTTTCCTGGCCAAAACCATCAGTACACATCCAGAGGCTTCACTCGGTCCTCACAATAATCAGAGTAGACCAAGTAAACATAGAAACATAGAAAAATGTCGGCAGATAAGAACCTTTCGGCCCATCTAGTCTGCCCAATTACATGGATACTTTACCTGGATTTATCTTTTGTTTAGGATAGCCTTATGCCTATCCCATGCCTGCTTAAATTCAATTACTGTTTTGGCCTCTACCACTTCAACTGGAAGACTGTTCCATGTATCCACCACCCTCTCAGTAAAATAATGCTTTCTGATGTTACTTTTAAACCTTTGCCCCTCTAATCTAAGACTATGTCCTCTTGTTTGCTACTTTGTTTCCTTTTAAAATACTCCCTTCCTCTACCTTGTGGATTCCCTTTACGTATTTAAATGTTTCTATCATATCTCCTCTGTCTCGTCTTTTTTCCAAGCTGTACATGTTAAGATCATTAAGCCTTTCCTGGTAACTTTTCTCCTTCAAGCCGTACACCATTTTAGTAGCCCTTCTCTGAACTCTCTCTAAGATGTCTATATCCTTCTGGAGATACGGTCTCCAGTACTGCACACAGTACTCCAAGTGAGATCTCACCAGTGCTCTGTACAGTGGCATGAGCACTTCCCTTTTCCTACTGCTAATACCTCTCCCTACACAACCAAGCATTCTGCTAGCATTTCCTGCTGCTCTATTACATTGACTACTTACCTTTAGATCCTCTGCAATAATAACCCCTAAATCCCTTTCCTCAGATGTTGAGGTTAGGACTGTATCAAATATTCTATATTCAGCCCTTGGGTTTTTACGTCCCAGGTGCATTATCTTGCACTTATCCACGTTAAAACTCAATTGCCACAGTTCCGACTATTTTTTTAGTTTACCTAAATCATTTGTCATTTGGCCGATCCCTCCAGGAACGTCAACCCTGTTGCAAATCTTTGTGTCATCAGCAAAAAGACATACTTTTCAATTAATACCTTCTGCAATATCACTAATAAAAATATTAAATAGAATGGGTCCAAGTACTGACCCCTGAGGTACCCCACTGGTAACAAGACCTTGCGCCGAATAAACTCCATTTACCATTTACCATGTCAGACTAACCTAATTACGTTCTATGAGGAAGTAAGTAGAAGTATAGATCAGGGGGTCACAGTGGATGTGATTTACTTAGATTTTGCCAAAGCTTTCGACACAGTTCCACACAAAAGGTTACTATTTAAATTAAGAAAAAATGGTCTAGATGAAAATACTTGTTCTTGGATAGAAAACTGGCTAAAAGATACAGAGAGTGGTCATAAATGGTACATTTTCAAGATGGACACCAGTGGTAAGTGGTGTCCCTCAGGGGTCTGTTATAGGACCAATACTATTCAATTTATTTATAAATGACCTTGAGATAGGCATTGAAAGTCATGTATCAGTGTTTGCAGATGACACAAAGCTAGGAAAAGTAATACAATGTGAGCAGGATATTACTTCGCTGCAGAGGGATTTAGATAGATTGGGGGACTGGGCACTTAAATGGCAGATGAAATTTAATCTAGATAAATGCAAAGTTATGCACTTTGGAGTGAAGAACACACAAGCAATTTATACCCTAAATGGTACGGAGTTAGGGAAATCCAAGCAGGAGAAGGATTTGGGAATAATCATAGACTTCAAACTAAGTAACAATGTGCAATGTCAAACAGCAGCCGCCAAGGCCAGCAAAGTACTGGCATGCATTAAAAGGGGAGTTCACTCACGGGATGAAAACATAATTTTGCCTCTGTATAAATCAATGGTCAGGCCGCACCTTGAATATGCTGTGCAATTTTTGGCACCTGTCTTAAAAAAAGATATTATATCGCTAGAAAAAGTGCAGAGACGGGCAACTAAATTAATAAGGGGGATGGAAGGGTTAAGTTATGAGGAAAGACTAACAAGCTTAAACCTGTTTAGTTTAGAGAAAAGGCGCCTTAGAGGGGATCTGATAACCTTATATAAATATATACGGGGCCATTATCAACCATTGTCTGATAACCTATTCATTAACAGGACTATACATAGGACAAGGGGTCATCCATTTAGACTGGAAGAAAGAAAATTTAGATTAAAGCATAGGAAGGGTTATTTTATGGTGAGAACAATAAAGCTGTGGAATTCTCTGCCTGTTGAGGTGGTTGGGTCAGAGTCTGTACAGACTTTTAAAAAACGACTGGATGACTTCCTGCAGACACAGAATATTAAGGGTTATAATATTTAATATGTGGGTAAAAGCTTCTTGATCCAAGGAGAAATCTGACTGCCATTCTGGGGTCAAGAAGGAATTTTTTCCCAGAATGTTGCATATTTCAGACTGGGTTTTTTGCCTTCTTTTGGATCAACAGCAGTAGGTTATGTGGGAGAGGCTGAACCCGATGGACGCATGTCTTTTTTCAGCCTATATAACTATGTAACTATGTAACCACAACTCTCTGTTGCCTGTCACTCAGCCACTGCCTAATCCATTCAACAATATTGTAATCCAAGCTCAAAGATTGCAATTTATTGATAAGCCTTCTATGCGGAACAGTATCAAAAGCCTTACTGAAATCTAAATAAGCAATGTCTACTGCACCACCTGTGTCTATTATTTTTGTTACCCAATCAAAAAAATCAATAAGATTAGTTTGGCATGATCTCCCTGAGGTAAACCCATGTTGTTTCTGATCCTGTAATCTATGTGTCTCCAAGTACCTCCAAGGCTGTAGAATTCTTCCCACAGAGATCCAGACAACGAAGCTTCAGTTCTTTTTTGTGGATCTCATCGCAGGACATTTCGGTGAGTCTTCTAACAAACTCATGTTGTTCTCCCTACTCCTATAGGGACAGGGTCTGTCATTTTTCCCAATGTTAGAGCCAAATCACGTCAGATCCTTTGCAGGGTTATTCAGAGAGTGTGAAAAGCAGGAGTATGACTGGAGAATGAAAAATTCTAGGTCAAAATAGCCAATTTGGAAAGTGAGAAGGGAGAATTTTTCTGGTTTGGCTATTTTGACCTAGAATTTTTCATTCTCCAGTTATTCTCCTGCTTTTCACGCTCTCTGAATAACCCTGTTAGTATTACAGGCAATTATGGGTTACAGAATTAGACACATTCCCGATTCAATCTCTGTTGCTGACACCAATTTTTATGACCTCAGATCAAAAACAGTTTATAACTCAAAGTCTGAGATTTCACCATAAACATGTCATAGAAAAAGTATTACCTCCTAGAACCAGGCTTTCTAAGTAATATCTTTCTGGTTCCACATAAAGGTGGCAATTTTCAGCCCCTTATAAATTTAAAGTTAAACAAGCACGTTTCTTACTACCATTTCAAGATGGAAGGGATTCCATCACTAAAAGACCTATTATGTCCTTCATATTGGACGTCAAAATCAAAAAAACTTCCATCAGGAATCACCTTCATGTAGGAGGACTGTCATGTTTCCACCTTCCAGCCAAGTCCCCTGGTGGTGAGATCCAGGCCAGCTCTTGAAGTTTTCTGGGCTAGCCAGTCCAGGCTCTCCGCTCCTGGATTCCCTGTGGCTGATTCTGACCTGTGGTCACATGACCAGCCCTGTTCTCATAAATATGACCAGCAGTGCATCTGCTCCCTGCTCCTGGATCAGTCATTATTTACGGAGTGTCTGCTATTGTGATATTTGTTCTGCTACCCTGTGAATGATCTTGGACTGTTATATACTTCTCTTTTGTATCATCCTCGTCTGCTATTTTGTGATTCTATGTATGACTATGGCTTGTATTCTTGACTAATCTCTTGTATGCTCCCTGTACCCTGTATATTGATAATCCTGTGTACTGACCTCGGCTTGTCTGACTTGCTCTCCTGGTTCTTGATCCCTGGCATACGGCTGACATTCTACTCTGGTATATAGACCTTCTGTCATTCTCTGACTACTCTTGATTATTCCAGTTTATATTCTGTGTGTCCTGTTTTCTTGTGTTTGTGTATTTGTCCAGCAGCATATTATAGTTTGTGTTAGAGGCCAGTTTAAGGACCTCATTCTAGTTTAGGGTTCTGTGTTTGATTTCATATTGTTGTCTCTTGCCTACTCCTGTTGTTATTGTGGTGTTTTTTCCTTGCCCTGTACCCTGTGAATTAGATGGCCTGTATAAGGACCTTTCCTCAGTGCAGAATAGAATTAGATGGCCAGTATAAGGACCTTACCTCAGTGCAGGGTTTTCTCATGTGTATTCTGTCATTCGTGTCCAGTATCTGTGTGCTGAGTTCTGCATCATTGCAGCCAGCAACAAACCTGCCAAAAAGGCTTAACAACAACCAGTAAAAAGGGCCCACCATGGCTCCAGCCAGGTGCCCCTGTGACATCAACTAAGGAGATTCAAGTCTCTCCCATTCATTATTTTCCTCAGCCTCACAATGTTTTACTAAAATTAATCAATTTCAGGACAAAGGGTCATCGCTGGACCATATACTCATACTAGGTCATGCTCCTCCTACAATCGTTCTCCATTGGGATTAGACAATCAACTTGTGAACGAAACTGGGTTCACGATCAATTATCTAACATTCATCACAGAACCCTTCAAGAATGTAGAATTCCTGGGGATTTTTGGTTGATTCCATTCAAATGTCATGGAGTCTTCCAACTACAAAACTTTGTCAGATCCGCCAGGAAATAAGGAGAAGTGTTTCTCCAATTCTTCCCACGGAGAACCTTAGCTCGTCACTTAGGAATGTTCTCAGCCTGAATCCAGGCCATATTACTGGGTATGCTGTACTATTGGGCCCTTTAACATTTAAAAGCCTCTTACCTTCAAATGGGTTTTCAATATACGGACTCAATATCTCTAGATAACGCGTCTCAAATAGAACTACAGTGGTGGTGAATCACATGGAAGCGTGGATCAGACGTTCTATTTTTCAGCCGCAATAGAGTCTGATGCCAGCAATTAAGTTTGAGGTGCACGGTGAGATTCCATATCCATCAGAGGCAAATGGTCTTCTGCAGAGGCCTCTTTACATATAACCGGTTTAGAACTCCTCGCTGGGTTGTTTGCTACCCAACGTTTTATAAAAAATTTAATAGCCAACTCTATTCTCCTCTGCATGGACTTTTCAGCAGTCCAACATATCAATAGATTGAGGGGATCCAATGTCAAACAGGTATTTTTGAAACATTTCCAAATTGTTTTGGGGATTTTGCCTATGCCACAATATTTCAAAGCACAATTCATTCCAGGTTTATACAACATAGTACTGGATTGGAACTCTAGATATTTAGTAGGTGCCCGTGACTGGAAATTAGACATAACTATATTCCGCTCTTTCTCTTCACATAGGGTTCCTTTTGTTTCCAATCTTTTTGCATCTCATTTGAATACGTAAATTCCACAATTTTTCAGCTGGAGACCAGATCCACATGCTCTAGGGACAGATGCCTCATGCCAAACCTGGCCTCTAGGCATCATGTATGCTTTCATTCCACTTCTTTTAATATCCAAGGTGATTCAGTTGATACGTTACAGCCGGTCAACATTTGCGGTGATAACCATGTTATGGAAGACACAACCCTGGTTTCCCCAGTTGTTGGAACTATCAATAGAGAGCCCCAGATTCTCTGGTCGGTTCCAAATCACCTGGAGGATCCAGAGAATACGTTCCACTTGGTGGTGTGGAAAGTGTCAGGTGTCCTGACATGGTAAGCCAATTTCCCTGAAAAGACTTCTGAATTACCCTCAATTGTTTGGGAACCGGTAACTAAAAAACTATATCTTGGATACTGGAATACCTGGGTATCTTGGTGTTTGCACAGGCAAGGTGATCCGTTATCAGCTCCTATAACGGAAAGACTTAATTTGTGACGTCTTTGCTTGAAGATGGAAAGGCTTATAGCACCATTAATCATTTCAGATCTGCAATATTGGCTTACCACCCCAATATTGAAAGGGCACCTGTAGGTCAACATTAGTTTGCATGTCGCCTACTTTAAAATATTCATTACGTTCCACCACGTTCCCGTTACGCTTTTACTTGGGACATAAAAGTTGTTTTAGATTTCATAGAACGATCCTCATATGAGGGCAATTATCAAACAACAATACGCTAAGGGCACTTGTGAACGCTAACTGTAGCATGCGAGTGAGTAAGCGTTAACGCCAGGATAAGTGATTTTAATGCATGCCACCCATATTACCTCCCTAATGCTACACCCGTGAGAAATCAGTTTGCCTATCGGTGATTGCGTTAGCTTGCCGAGCTTACTGTACTTTGCGCTCCCTATGTTAGGTGTAGGATGTGCAATCAGTAAACAGCGTTAGGATAAGTAATGTATTATAAAGTCCTAACACTAATTACCACACGGATTCTAAAAGCAAAAATTTTGCAACACCCAAAAGCTTGTGCTAACGGATTCTGCTTTTTGCAGAATCATTTAGCACCCGCTAAATCCCCCCCAAAACAAATCAGATACTCATCCTCAGTTCATCCTGCGGTGAGAACGGCGTTCTGATCTGCTGCGTCTTGCTGCTGGGAGCAGTGAGACTGGGGACAAAAGTCCCTAGTCTCCCTCTGCAATCACTCTTTGGCCCTGCACAATCTCGCTGGCAATCGGTGGCTAATGGACAGCATTATTCCAGAGAAGGGATACTCAAACCACTTAAATTAAGTGGTCACAGCGGCTTGATTGTCATTTTACTGTGTGTAAAAGTTTATTTCAATGGCAAGTACAGGTTATTAGCTTGTTTTATTTACCAATTCTCAAAAGTTTTCCACATTGTAGTAGAATGCCAACATACAGTTGTGTTCAAAATTATTCAACCCCCAATGCTGTAAAGGGTTTTAGGGAATTTAGTGTACATTTGTAATTGTATTCAGAATGAAATCCTACAAGGACTTTTTAACCCCTTAGTGACCGGGCGGTTTTACACAAATCCGTCTTTTAGTGACCGCTAATGTTTTTACGTTTCTGCGCTGTTAGTGTTTAGGTCAAATTTTCCTCTTACTCGTTTATTCAACCCACACATATTATACACCCTTTTTCCCACCATTAAATGGACTTTCTAGAAATACCATTATTTCCATCATATCGAATAATTTACTATAAAAAAAAATATGAAATATGAGGAAAAAAATGGTAAAAACACACTTTTTTGTCATTTAATCCCCAAAATCTACAACCACCCAAAACGACCCCGGCTAAATAGGTTCAAAATTTTGTCCCGAGACTAGAAATACCCAATTTTTACATGCGTTTGCTTTTTAACCCCTTCACTGCTGAGACAGTTCACCTATGTGCGCTGCGCTCATTCTGACCATTTTGTGCTAATTATTTTTAGATGACAGCCTAGGTCCTATTTAATTAAACCCCCCCAGACAAAAAAAAATTAAATAAAAAAAAATAATAAAATTAAATAAAAAAAAAATAATAACATTATTTTATTTCATTTTTTTTTTATTTTTCTTTTAAAACCAAACCTGGTCATGTTTGGTATCATTTGAAAGGCCATAATCAGCCTAAATGATGGCAAATATGACCATCTAGCTGCCATGGATCGGGAGATAAAGGGATCCATAGGATCCCCTTATCTCTACATGGCAGCTAGATGGTTAACTGGCCCACTGACATCCTCACACATATGGTGAGGTTGTCAGTGGGTGGGGGGGGGGCCTGGAGGCTTGGCTGACATCCAAGATGTCAGCCCCCCTCCAGGTTTGAATCGCGTTTTGGCGCCAATTGGCGCCACAACGTGATCCGGTGGCGAAACGGTTAATGCCCCTATCCAGCGGTGCAAACGGCATCTCCCTAGCTTCAATGGTTGGGGAGATAGAGGGCTCCGAAGGAGCCCCCCCTCCCCTCCATTGAAATCCATGGGGACGCCTGCTGATGACGTCACCACGCAGCGTGGCGACGTCATCAGCCTCGCCTGCCCATGTAAATCACATGGGCAGGCTTCCTCCCTGCCAGATTGCCGTGGGATCCAGCGAGGGAGGGGAGTATCGGGCGGGAGGGGGATTAGGCGCCGCTGACGTACCCTGTACGTCCGTGGGTCTAAGGGAGACCCGAGGACAAGACGTACAGGGTACGTCAGCGGCCCTTAAGGGGTTAAAGAACCATATGCAACTAAAATGACATCAATTGGTTTTGTAATACAGTAGTAAATGTTTCTTTTGTGAATTCTTCATTGACACAATTATTCAACCCCTTAAAGACTACCACTCTGAAGAACAGAGGTTCATTCAAGTGTTTTCAATCAGGTATTGAAAACACCTGTTGATGTCACAGAGCAGCAATAAAGCATAATAAGCACCAATTAGGCAGCTTTAAAATGACTGTGATACTCAGCTCCTTCTAGACATTTACTGGTGTGGTTACAAACATGGTGAAGTTATAAGAGAATGGTCCAGGAAGACAAGAGAAAAGGTGATTACTCTTCACAGGAAGGGCAATGGCTATAAGAAGATTGCAAAGATGTTAAACATACCAAGAGAGACCATAGGAAGCATCATTCGCAAATTCAAGGCAAAGGGCACTGTTGAAACGCTACCTGGTCGTGGCAGAAAGAAGATGCTGACTTCGACTGCTGTGCGCTACCTGAAGCGTAGCGTGGAGAAAAGTCCCTGTGTGACTGCTGAGGAACTGAGAAAAGATTTGTCAGATGTGGGTACTGAAGTGTCAGCTCAGACAATACGGCGCACACTGCGTAATGAAGGCCTCCATGCCAGAACTCCCAGGCAATACCCTTGCTGTCTCCAAAGAATAAGAAGAGTCGACTGCAGTATGCCAAAAGTCATGTGGACAAACCACAAAAGTTTTGGGATAGTGTTCTGTGGACTGATGAAACAAAATTAGAACTGTTTTGGCCCATGGATCAACGCTATGTTTGGAGGAGGAAGAACAAGGCCTATGAAGAAAAGAACACCTTGCCTACTGTGAAGCATGGCGGGGGGTCAATCATGCTTTGGGGCGGTTTTGCTTCTACAGGTACAGGGAAGCTTCAGCGTGTGCAAGGTACCATGAATTCTCTTCAGTACCAGGAGATATTGGATGACAATGTGATGCAGTCCGTCACAAACCTGAGGCTTGGGAGACGTTGGACCTTTCAACAGGACAATGATCCCAAGCATACCTCCAAGTCCACTAGAGCATGGTTGCAGATTAAAGGCAGTGGCCATCGCAGTCACGTGACTTAAATCCGATTGAGAACCTCTGGAGGGACTTAAAGAAAGCAGTTGCAGTGCGCAAGCCTAAAAATGTGACTGAACTGGAGGCTTTTGCCCATGACGAATGGGCGAAGATACCCGTAGATCGCTGCAAGACATTTGTGTCAAGCTATGCTTCACGTTTAAAAGCTGTTATAACTGTAAAAGGATGTTGTACTAAGTACTAAGATTGAATGTCACTTGGGGGTTGAATAAAACTGATAATGATGTTCGCACAGAAAAGACATTTGTGGTTATTTCATTATAAATGTTATGTTATATTTGTCTGACCTACACGTGCCTCTTTGATTTAATTGTAAGCAAGATGACTGAATGATCAAAATCAATGTCAAACTGGCCAAAACACTCAATTTCAGTGGGGGTTGAATAATTTTGAACACAACTGTAAGTCCATTTTAACAGGGGTTTCTTCACTTTAGATATTTTAACTAAACGAGCTATATTCATAATCAGACCTATCATACAGTGGTGTGGCATATTTTGACACAATATAAATCAGATATACTGTGTATGTATTTACCTCACAGAAGAGGGGTGATCGCAATGCACAGGGCTAATGGTGTTGATGAGAGTACATAAGGTTGATAGATCCCTCACTCTTGAACTAGAGACCTTCCTGCAAACCAATAATCTGACAAACGTCTTAAAGGGATAAGGACTGCTGTATCCCTCAAAGTCAAGCGATCCATGTTTAATATTCATTTACAGCAATGATGCCACCCATCTACTGAAGAGATTTGTCATTGGATCTACAAGCTGGCAAAAAGTGGATTTGCATTTTCTCTCCCCGCTGATGGCCTGAAGAATTAGCAGACATCACTGTGCATCGAGCCCTGGTTTACAAAGTAATAAACTAGCAATGTACAGGAAATAATAAATGTACCCAGTGCTTTGACATGTGAGTGATGTACCCACATTATGGTTATTCCCTAACAATTTTATAAATGACATCAGTGATTGCTATCCTTCTCTCCCGAGGTTTTCAGAATTACGTTTCCATGATGCTGAGACAGTCCATCGTCTGGAATATTTAGATTTTTCAGGTGTCAAGGCTTGCCATCACCTTCCTAAATAGTTATTTTACTGATAATGCAGTCCTAACACAGTTGGAGATCCAAAATGACCAGGCTTTTCCAACACCACACAAGGTCTTCATGAACTGAACTGGGATGAGATGGTAGAATGAATACACACCCTGACCACTTTAGCTTTTTAAAGAGGTCAGGCTGCGTTTAGTCGTGCCCCGCTTCGGTTCCTGTTTTGGAGATAATGTTGGCCGTGTGAAGCAGAGGAGTTTCCACCACCCACACAAGTGCCATCAGGCAAACAGTATTTGAATTATCCAGCCTGTCAGTCACCAAATCTGCCACCGATGAGGTCAGCATACTCTGCGTGCTGACATTATCCTGTCTCCAATGCTCACAACAAACAAACATTCTGGAAGACAGGAGCTGATGGATTGGTTCTGTGAATGCTCATTTAGCACTAATACATCATACTGCGCAGGCGCTGCTCAATTCGCGCAGTGCACACAACAAATTGTGAAAGATGGCTGCAGGAACTTCTGCATTTCAGAAGCCCTGAGCTAAAGGGGAGCAGCAGCCTGGCACCGAGGGAGAAAAGGTTAAGTATTTTCACCTCAATTAAAAAATAGATCCTGTCAGCACAAAAAGCACAGACACAATCTTCTGTATAGATTTATTTTGTCAAAATGATTGCATGACTTCGAACACATATATCAAATTATCTTTAGAAAAATTTTTTTTTTACAAAAAAAAAATATATATAAAATTACAAAACGTAACTGTAATTATTAGACATCTGGCTCAGTCTGCAATCCGTTAACCGCCAAATTACAGAGAAGAAATAAGTAACAAAATTTAATACAATGGACACTGCTACATCAGCACAATTGAAAAATAACCCAAAAACAACAAAAAACACACAAAACATATTTATATGGCATTTTTAGATGCACAAAAAAACTGCCACTTTGGCTTCTTGGAGAACAAAAAACTAGATTTTTTTTTTTGCTTTTTGCTTTTAACATAAATAAGTTAGTACAATTTGTCAGTTTTTATTGCAGACACCAATACACACTCACACACCATAAAATGGATCTGCTGATGCTTTCTGATGCCAGTTCTACACCACTGAAAACCACAAACCAAACTCAGCAAAGCACATTCCCAGTGACACTCAAGTCAGCCTAATGTCTGAATGAGCACCATGGGAAATGTATTTCTGTAAGATCTGGGTTGCTGATATGAACTTTAGGAATGTGGACTGGAGGAAGATGCGAATCTTGAAATTGACCTACATCTTGTGTAAATAGAAGAAAAATCTGACGGAGTTGCTTGGCTGCTGCCTGGATGATGGGACTGATAAAAAAAAATAAAAAAGTCCTATTTTAATAACGGAATGAGTCTGCTGAATGGGAAGCTCACATTCACGCAAAGTGGATAAAGCTTAGAACCAAACATCTGTCAAAACAGCTGTTGCCAGTGTTCATATAATCAGAATTTTTTTTCCTTTTTAAATTTTAAGCCATTGTCACAAAATTAAAAAATATATATTTATATATACACAAACACACATAAAAAAAAAGTAATAAAACCAGAAAAAAAAAACGTCAACACTGGAGCTTACATCTTGCATCAACCAGGAGGCCAAAAAGAAAGAGGGGGGGGATGGCTATGCACCCACCAGTGTTCAGTCTAAGCAATTGTTTATGAATGGTCCAGCACTAAAACAGTCCTTAGAACACCGATACACTGCAGAATGCATAGAGGGGGGAAAAATGTGTTCAAGGCAAAATAAGGGGTGTGATTGTTAGAAAGGTTTATTTTCCTCACTATACTGGGCTGGACAATCCACTAGAAAGTGCTAAGAGGGAACACGGACACTCGCTGCCATTAACACTTTGAAAGAAATAGAAGGTGGGCTAGTTTGAAATTCTTTGACACAACAAAAACCAATATACCTGAACACATACCTATTACTCTGTACCAATCACAAAATGCTAAAGGGATCTCGCAATGTGGGGATATGTGCGCATAATGTAACAAATTCCGTAATGAATTACTTCTGGCATTCCAAAAACGCTGGATGTTAGAAGTACAGGGAAATGGTAAAAACTAACAGAAGAACTGACATTTTTAAAGTAAAAAATATGCAGAGTTAACAAATACTCATAATATTGACTATTTTGGTTCTAAATTTGCAACTATACAATTTGGCAAATAAACACAGAGGGTGCCGTTTGAACGGAGCCACTAAACCAACAAATGGGTTTTTATACTTGACTTATTTTCGGGGGAAAATATATATATATATCATCCTTGCTTACGGTTTTAATAAATATAAGTGCTAAAAGAAAAAGAGTGCTTAACTTTCAATTGTTTCTAACTCTTCCCTTCAGTTTACAGTCAGTCAGGTTTGAGAGTTTATTTATTTTTTAATTAGTATTGGGGTGGGGGAATAACATTAGCCTCAGCCAGAGGCTGCTGCAAAGTATTGGGAGTTGACACCTCACAACATTTAAAGAGACAGATTTAAGGACCCTAACCTAGTATCCATTCCTTTTGCAGATATAGATTTTCTGATATATACAATTATTAGCATATTTCCAATTTAAATCTAAAAAGAACTGTTATATATATATATATATATAGTATGGCGCACGTTCTGTTCCTTCTAGCTCACCACCAACTGCTTGGTACAGGCAAGTCTACGGAATTATTGATTTTGTGTTTAAACATCTGGCTTGTTACGTTTGTCCTTTCTACTGCCGTGGTGATACATTATAGGCACTTTGTGAAACCTGTTACATACAGAGAGTAATGGTCTGCTACAGCTTGCAAACCAATCATATACAACACGGGTCAGAAACCTTGGCCCTGCAGATGCGTTGAAACTCCCCCTCCCATGATGCCCAGCCAGTCATTAGGTTAACAGAGCCACATGGGAAATGTAGTTCCAAAACATTGGGGGGGGGGGGCGGGGGGTTCTGACCTCTGATGTACATGGAGACAGTGTGTAAAGCAAGCAGTAATAATTGAAGTTACTGACTAAATTAATGAACGCTGATTGTGATATTAAGCCTATTGCAGGTACCCTAGTTACAGACCCCTGTATAACAATCTTGATTATTTACAAAGACCAATTAACGATATCACAGAAAGGGCAAACAACAACAACTATCCCCAACTGATCAAAACATGGAAAGGTTAACAAAGAACTTTTAAAGTACAGATTTGTGGGTGAAGAAGGTTTTACAGGCCTCCCTGTAATGAAGACATTAGTGATCACTGCATGAACATCTGTATTACCCCCAATTCTCTTCACTTGGATTAGGGTGAACCCCCTGTTATCTCTCTTTTTTTTTTTTTCTTTTTTTCACACCTCACCCCTCTCTAAGAAAATTTCTTATGTGCTACATGGGGAGAGATGGATATTACACAGGTAGTGGGAGAAGCAAGAGAAGGTGCCTAATTGCACAAATGCTACATCTTTTGCCCAGACTCTGTAGTGTTACTCTGTATCAGTGCTTGCAGGGGGGTGTCCCACCAGTGACAGAGTCCACAGGCTGTGTGGGCAGGAGCCAGCCAGCACTGGTGGAGGATGGGACGCATCTGTAGGAGAGAGAAAAGAAAATGATTAGGTTGGGGAAATACAGGATTTACTAATAACAAAATTCCAGGAGAACACGTTTACTGCTCAAACTCATGATAACAGGACTACAGCGCCTATGAAGCTCATCCAGTCTCTAGTGAGAGTTGTAGTAAAGTGTTAGAAAGCCCTATGTAAATATATACAGAAGGAAACTAAAATAAAACAAAATATGTGTAGAAATAATCAAAGCTTCCTTATCTGCCATTGCATAACAAAGATATAAACATGGCTCATGCAAGATTCTCATGCTCCTTCAAATCAGTCTTCGTTTTCAGCTGCCTTTAAACCAGGGATCAACAATTTCCATGTGTTTTGAAACTACCTCCCCCACGATGCTTGGGCACTCATTGGGTAGGCACAGAATCCAAAATGGGTTTGGGTCAAAATCCCTACAACCAGGTTCCCTAATGCCAGAATCCCGACAGCCAACTTCCCTACACGGCCAACTTCCAGACATCCAAAATCCCAGCGGCTAACACTAACCGTACTCCCTAACCCCCTAAACCTAGCCCTGACCCTAACCTACACCCCCCTAAACTAGCCCTAACCCCATTAAACCTAGGGTTAGCCGCTGGGATTATGGATGTCTGGAAGTTGGCCGTGTAGCGAACTTGGTATGTCCAGCACTTGTTCTGTCTGGAAGTTGGCCGTCGGGATGTTTGCATTAGGGAACCTGGTTGTAGGGATTTTGTCTGGCACCCATCCAAAACATCTGGAGAGCAACGTTTGCCAACCCTGGCTTTCAGCGGACCTAAACTCCATACCTGTTACACTTCCCAAATCCCATTTGACAAACCACACTCATTCTGTGTACGGATGTGATCAGAGCTAAAAAAAAAAAAAAAAAACACATGCAGATGCTCTCAACACATGCACATAACCAGTCCAAAGTTACAATTCTGGTACTCTCCTCAGATGTATCATTAGAGATGTTGGGAGTGTGTCCACTGCTTTACTATATGGAGTGATCACTCTTTAACCTGACAAATATATGGACTTCTCTAACCTTTCACACCAGTTTAAAAATACCAAGGAAACCGAGTTCAATAACCACAACACGAGGTGCAGTTAAGACTATTGTTTAATCTATTGTTTTTCATGGTTATATAGTGACAGAAGCCTCCGCCACCTTTTAAAATACTAGAAGTGTCCGAGACTGGCTGGCACAGGCACGTACAACATTGTGCACACTACATATAGATTTTGTGCCCTTGGGGAAGAGTGGATGCCAGCCTCATGCCCGCAGACTATGGGTGATTATGGCAAAGACCATTCATGGAGCACTGTCATGGCATTGCCATGCTGTGTATAGTGGATTTGATTTGGACAGGTTTCTGTGTTGTAGTCACTGGAGCTGTTGGTTCCCCCCCCCCCCCCAAGAACTGGCTTGAATTAGATCCCTCTGCCACTTTGATAATCCTTTGTCTGGTAGATCAGGGTGTGTGTGTGGGAGATCAGAGGCCATCAGGAGGCTCTTCAGCATGGAAAGGCTGGGGCGTGTTTTCCATTGTTTTTCTATACATTCCCCGTCTGTTTTTGTAACTCTAGACCCTGTAAATAAAGTCAATCTATTCCTGCTTTTAAAAAGGATCAAGTCTCACTGGTGGTGTGTGGAGAAACTCTGCAATGTCAGGGCTACCAGTCGGGTAGTCTGGAGGTGACTGTGGGTCTCCTGGTGTGGTTCTGGGACAGAGAAGGGACGGATAAATAATGGGCTGGTTCTGGTCCTTGAGTTTGACAGAACCCGTTGTATTCCCCTTACATATAGTATATAAATCAATGGTGGTTAGAAAACATCACACTGCGGCACTTTTCAGTAAATCATAGACAATAAAGATAAAGAAAGCATGCATCTTAATACATAGGAAATCGCATACAAGGCACTTCTGAATACATAATAAGGATCACATCATAGAATTCCCAGAGATGAGGCAAAATCCAGTAAATGAAACTTAACTTGCTAATGGGGTTTCAGCCACATATCCTTGAGGTGTGTGCAAGCTTTGCATAGAGGTGTGCATTTTTAACTTAGTCAAGCCTACTTTAAATTCGAACCAACTCTGCTCGTACACATTCAAAACACAGATATGGATGGGGAGGTAGGCAACTTAACTCTTTCAAGAGATATCAGCAGAAGCTGCATGTCACAAAATTCTTTAACAAAAAAGTAAAAAAATAAGGTGTAATCCTGAATGTCACAAATAGAGGGAGCCAACAGATGGGGAAAGGATCAATTTAATGACATGGAAGAGGATTTAGAGAGCTGTCGATTGATTGCACGGACTAGCAGTTTCTAGCTTAATATGGCGCTGACTGTGTAAAGTTAAAATCTGAAAATAAAAGCTGTTGAACATAACCTGAGTAATTAAGGAAAGAAGGATCATGCCTATAAGACTATTTAAACTCATGCCCCCACATTGCATGTTACTCTGTCTTGCTTACCCCATTCCTTTACGTGCTTGGCTTTTTTTTCTGGGGTGTTTGCTCAGGGGAAGGCACTACTCTGCTGTCTGTGGTTTCACCAGCTTCTATCCGGTTTGATCTCTTCAGAGTGGGTGAAGATGAATCTGAAAAAAAAAAAAGATAAAAATGGAAGGAAAGAGAAATGTAAACACAGAGGGAGCAGTGACACACACACACTACAAAACAAAAACATGTAGCAACTTCCTGCCTCCTACACATACTGTAAGTGAAGAATGAACAAGCTGACAGCTTCTTGAAAAAACAAAACAACTGAAAAACCAACATACGTGTCTGTGATATGCCTGTAATAAGCATATAGGGCCATATTCCAAAGTTGGTGCTAACTTAACCAGAGCTGTTGTAAACGTAACAACTCCATAGGCTATAATGGCTCTGGGAAGTTTACAACAGCTCTGGTTAAGTTAGCACCAAGTATGGAATAGGGCCCATGATTGGGAATCCCTTTGTAATAAAAAAATGTATTGTGAGAATCAGGAATAAGCCGATATCACTCTTCCGATACCGATTATCGTCAGCCTCTCAGGCTGATATTCTGTACATTTTTTTTTTCCTTCCTCCAAAAAATTTAAATCACAATTTCTACACAAATCTGGCATCAACTGAACAGGTTTAGTAAAATTCTGAACATTACATCAACTGAGAAAAATAAACTGCCTGCAATATAAATAGCGTTCCAGAACACTGAAAAATGGAAAAAACAAACTCTACAAATATCACACTAAACATCACTACTAGAAAGCTAAACAATATTTTGGGTTAAGGAATCACAGCGCTCAGTGTGAAGGTTAAAATAATAAAATTTACAGTAATGTGCACTGTGTATGAGTATATCATACAGCTCCACAACAGTAAAACTCAAACGCATACACAGCACATATTACTGTGAGTTTTATTGCTGTGGAGCTCTGTGATACCCTCATACATCGCACATTACTGCAAGTTTTATTGCTGTGGCACTCTGATACAGTAATGTGCTCTGTGTATGAGCAGAATACTGCACTCCTCAGTGCAGTAACATTGTTAACTTCAGAATTGTAAATAATAGTGCTATTTTAGAAAGAAAAAATGTTGTGTGTGTATATATATATATATATATATATATATATATATATATATATATATATACACACACACACAAGAAATAAAAATGTATTTTTACATAGAACTGGTCGTGCTTGGGATCATTGGAAGGCCATGCCCTGGCCATTCCAATAACAGCTCACATGATCCTCTGACATCTATAGTTTCGGTGATACAAGGATCCGAAGGACCACATATCTCCCCTATAGGGAATCCCATGTCCAGCTGACATCAGTGAGGTGTCAGATGACATCAGTGGGTGGGGATGTGTCAAGCAGGCAGGACTGACAAAGATGTCAGCCGTCTGCGGGGGAGGTCTGTGATTGGCGCCGAAGGAGCGTCTGCCCTGCCGATACGCGCCAGTACCGGCGGAAAAAAAATCCCTGTTAATCGGAATATCAGCTATGTAGCATGCCGTTACCGATAACCAGGAATAAAACCTCAATATCGGACCGATACTGGTGGTACCTATATTGGTCAACCCCTAGTGAGAATGCATGTTCTTTATGTTCTTTGTGCTTGGATGCCCGTGTAGCCACCTCATTGTGCACACAGCTCGTGCTTTGCAGATCTGTCTGACAGGAGGTAAAATCCACATCTGTTGTAACGTGTGGTAAAAGTATGCATGTTACTTTGTGTAGTCCTCTCAGCCCATCCAAAATCCAATGACAAATGCAGGGAGGGTGTGGGGGTCACAAAGGACACAGTGCTGGCCTCAGCCTAAAGAGGTTGTTCACCAAGCACAATTTTGCAAATAAGGTCAACGACTGCTGTCCACAGATGGTGGATTCGTCAAGGACAGGCGAACAACACTGAGCAATGGTACTACCATTATTCCGCAACGGAAGAAGTGAACGTCACCTATTTTCAGTGGGGAAGTGTAGAAATGGATAATACTAGCAGAGACTGCAGGGATCCGAATCAGGTTAGATAATTACATTAAACCCGGGATGGCAATAAATGGCAGAGGTTTGAATATTCTCATTTTAGTGTTTGCAATTTTTGGGGTTTTAAATTCTTTAGAAAATGCTGTAACCCCAAGCCTGTCAATTAAAATGCACAGGCTCCCTGTGAAAAACTCCAGATTTCCCAAGACACAAATAACTTCTACTTGCTCATGGAAAGTGCATCCCTGCAGTAAGCAGAATTCATAGGCTGCAAGGAATCCCACTGTCTGAATATGAATTCTACGCCCGTTACTGAAGTATATAGAAACTATTTACTAGTTAAGGATATTTGCACATTTATACAGTTCTCTGTGAGGTATACGTATTGCCTTTCTAAATCACATGTTCTACGGCTGTACATGACAGGTTATGAATTCTCTGTCAAGGAGACAGCATTTGAATACTGGCGGGTTGCATCGGACCATAAACAATTCAGAGGTAAACGGTGGAACTACTGCATGCTCACTTCAGTGGAACTTGCCTGGATAGAGAATTCAAGAGATCTTCCAGTAATGACTGGGGATTGAGGAAGACAGTGTTACAGATGGATGGGACAAGCCTGTGATCACATCATTAGTATCAGTCAATACTGTGGGTTTCTCTAACTGTACCAAAATCACATGTGCAGCGATACATGAGCTGGATACAGTCTTATGTACAGAATCTGCACGGCTAGGCATCCCACAGGGTGGATCGACAAGAGAGAGAAAGTTTTCTACACTCCAGCTGTATCACCAGACATCCAATATGTATGGGGGAGGGTTGGAGAAAGGTGTAGAATATGGTCTTGTGATTAACCTACGTATCAGCTGCTAACAGTGACCAAGCTCTGACCTGCCACTGGACTACAGAACCTGGAAAACACAATGAAACTGTGCAGCTATAAACATCAAATTAGAACGTTATTCATTTCCCATAAAAGGATCAGGAAGTTAATCCAATATGTGCTCACATCATCTTTTCCTCTCATATTATTGCTGGCCGGGGCTAGATTCAAAGTCTGGTGTAAACGTAACTAGAGTTCTGTTATTTAGGAACGGGAATCTGTGACCGCAAGCTCACTGCGTAACCACTGCCTGTAACCCAGTAGTACAAGTGGGTTACCACCAATATTCAAGAGGGATTGCAAGGCAGTTAAATTATACTACACTGAGCGGTGACAAACACCGCTCTAGGCATACACCAGAGTCCATAGAACTCCACAGGGCCGGCCCAACGATGGAGCAGTGTGGAGCACTTGCTCCAGGCAGCGGAATTTGACAGCAGCGCCGCTATCGCTGCAGTGCACTATTTTGTGATTCACCGCAGCGGCATCTAATTTGCCGCTGGCGCATCACTGTCACCAGTGCCGCCACTGACCGCACCCACCCTGACCCACGCGCATGCGTCCAGTCCAGATGGCCTGCGTGGGATCAAGACACCGCAGCGTGTCGTGTGGGTGGGCGGGCAGGCAGAGGAATCCTCGCCTTGGTCCTCCAGTTCCTGCCGGGCACTGCTGCTGGACTCAATACAAGGCTCTGCTGCTGGGTACCTGACATTCTGGACTCTGCTGGGTATATCAGATTCTGGGCTCTGCTGGGTATATCCGATTCTGGGCTCTGCTGGGTATATCCGATTCTGGGCTCTGCTGGGTATGTGACATTGTGGGCTCTGCTGGGTATGTGACAATGTGGGCTCTGCTGGGTATGTGACAATGTGGGCTCTGCTGGGTATGTGACAATGTGGGCTCTGCTGGGTATGTGACAATGTGGGCTCTGCTGGGTATGTGACATTCTAGGCAGACCACAGAACTGGTCTGTGAAATGTCTACATGTATTGTACGTATATTGTGGATCCAGAGACGTTTAGAATTGTGCCTTTCGTTCCTACTTTTCAAGATCATTTAAACACAATTTTCCCCCGTAACTCTTAAATATATATTTGGCTTCAAATTTTGATATTAATTTCTAAAACCCCATATTGCTTTCCCCTTTACACTGCACAATTAGCATACAGGCAGAAATGGCCCTTGTGCCAAATCCTGTTAATGTGATAAAGATAATAAAACCAGATCTCCTGCTTATTTGGATTTGTAATGATCAGAATGAGATTATTAGCAATGTAGGTTCCAAAAAACTAATATTGGTATGTGACATAATGTCTGTATATAGAAATTAAAGTATCACCTTGTATCTGTATTATACTGGGATTTTCATAAATAATAACCCCTCAACCTTAGCCCTGTACAGCAGTGCGTGACCCCAGAGCTCTCAGTGGATTTTGTAATGCAAAAGTAAATTTTGTTGAGCATTTTGCTACAGTGAGGGTTGGGGCTGCTCCATGCTGCAGCTGGTCTTTCAGTAATGCAGGGTGGCAGGAGCAAGATCGCACTGGGATTTTTGTTTCTCCACAAGGCCCACAATAATACTACATATTAAAAAAACATGCAAAAGGAGTATTATGCTACTTTTTGCTATTTATTGATATTATGATGTAAGATTGAGATTGCACTTTTTTGGTACTGAAAGAGTTAAGTATTTTAAGAGTTAAAAACTTCCCGAATGGATCACTCTCAGGCTGTTACTTTATGGCACTTTTTGACTAATGTACATCAATCCTACAAACCAATAAGAACACACAGGAATCAAGTACACGTTTCTTAGGAAGCGGGTGAAGTTGTGCATAGTGAGTTTGGTAGAGCAAGTCATTTAGTATTGTAGGAGCCACTGGCTACGTGCCCCCTGGATTTGTTAGCCCCATGTTTTATGGTCAGTGAACAGTGATGGCAAATAATCTGATGCAACACAAGTGACAGCAGCATCAGTGTTATTACCTCCCTGCTACCAGATGTAAGCCAGCCCCGTCCTAATAATGCAACCAGGAAATACATAATATTGTTATACTTTTCTATGAATTATCCTGTAGCTCTCACAGCGTGTATTTATTTCTTACTGCTAAACTGTACACAAACACCTAAAAAAATCTTATATATATTACATTCACAAAAACATATTGGGGCTAATTGGAAGGAACATAAATATGGAGATTAAAACGGTTTATGCTCTGGTTAATTTCAGAGCTGGGGGAAAAAATGGTTTTACACATACAGCAGGGCTCAAAATTTCAAGTCCCGAGCTACTAAGGCCGGGTGCACACGAGCGCACGAACTTACCGGCGCTGGTGCAGCAATGTGATGCTGCGACGGGCCGGTCATATGCTTGTGCACGCGCAGGAAATGTGCATGTAGCATGCGTCCGCCTAGAGATCCTCTCCGTCGATGCGCTAGGATGCGCGTCGACGGGGCTGCAGAGCGCGATCCTCTATGGGGTGGGGGCAGGCGGGCGTCGAGTGGAAGGAAGCTCCTCTCCACCCTCCTGCCAGTGACAGAAATGAGCTGGGCCAGGTTAGGCAGCTGAACCCTGCCACAGTGCAGCCTGGGGAAGGGGGGGGGGGCTGTACGGTGGCACTGCCGGAAAACGCAGCACAAAATTATTTATTGCATTTCCACTCGCCAAATGCGAGTAGGCGAGTGGAAATTTTGAGCCCTGACATACAGTATCTGCTCTGTATACACATACAAAATAAAATATAAATGAGGGGTTTAGAGGCCGGGACCGTTTGTAATGTGGAGGCTGCGGAGGCAGAGGGAGGAAGGCCAGTTACTGTTACACACCATGGGTGTCAGGGATGTCAAACTATGGATCCCCCAGATGGTTTCAAACTTCAACTCCCATGATTCTCTGTCCATCTATTACTTTCAAAGAATGCTGGGAATTGTAGGCAATAAACATCTTGGAGGGGCCAGAGTTTGAAACCCCTGCCTTAGAGACACTGACGGCGCACAGGGGGTTAGGAGAGTGAAACGCGTCTCGACTCAAGCTAAAAAGCACCAATTTCCCCAACTATAAACGATGGTGTTCTAGTCCTAAAATGTGCAAATTACAAGCCCAGGGCACAGCAAGTCATAGGCTAATAAAACCTTGATTAAAGGGAGACGCGCGCACGCATCAGAAAAAGACACTAAATGGGGAATTTGGGGGAAAAGGTCAATTTCAGCAAACATCATGTAGGAAATATGACTATTTAGGTGGTTTTTACACAATCCCATCATTCCGCCATTCCCGGCTACTCCTGACACAGGTCGAGTTTCTCGGGGTGTTGCACGCTGAGGGCTGACTTCAGAACCTGAAAGTTTGGGGTGACAAAAAACAACTGCAGGACGTTTCTGGCTCTGCCGTCACAGCCCCCCCCCGTCTCAGAGCCCTCAGCTCGCCGTTTAGTGAATAGACCCCACTAACAGGATAAGCCATGCCCCGCCTCCTATCCACCGTAGGCTCGCCTCCTCCAGGGCGTCGTGTGTCAGCGCCCCTTACCCATGGCTTCCCCGCTCCTCTTCCTGCCCTGGCTATCCAGCTGCTCCTCGGGGCCCGGTTTTGCTTGGGGCTCCCGCGGTAGTTTGCTCCGTTTGACCGGTCTTGGGTGTGGCTCCCGCCGGTAGAATTCGGGTGTGTCGGGCCCTGCGGGCTCCCACTCGAAGGGCCCGTTTAACGGCCGATCGTTTGCGAAATCGAAGTTCCAGCGCTGCTGCTGCTCGCCCTCCAGCTCCCGCCGGCAGCGGTCCAGGTCCCGGGACAAATTCTCGTGATCCATCGCTCCGAACAGGCGGCGACGGGTGGGGGCACGCGGGGATCCTGGGGCCCGGGACACCCGCTCCACGCCGGGGGATCCCGGGGACAGACTAACGCCCGACATGGGCAGTGTGGGTCACTGGGCTGTCAGCGGGTCACCGGGAATCCTACGATGCCCAATATGGCGGAGTGGGGAGCCAGCGCCCGTCGGGGGATTTAAACGCCCCCTGGCGGTGATTGGTTGCTATAGGGCCCTGTGTAGTTAAGGTGGAACTGCGGGGATTGGGCCGAATGTGCGGAGTGACTGCAGTCTATGGGTAATAACATGGATCTGTGCATAGGCGTCTCTACAGGGGGCAAGGGGGGGGCAATTGCCCCCTCTAGGTTATTCCTTGCCCCCCCCACCACAAATCAGCATCCAGCTTCCCACACCTTTCGGACCGTGGTATCTCATTTTCTGTGCATCGTGTATGGACTTCCTATATGTCATTGGAAAGGGCAGATTCTGGCCTTTCCTGTGATATCCAACATCACCATATTCAGTGAAAGCAAAAGTCATAAAACATTAAATAAAATCGTGCACTTAAACGTAAACATTTTCACAGGGTTGAAATGGCTCAGCAGTGAAGTGGTTAATGTTTAGGCTATACATAACATTGTGTATTACGTTCGCTTTTGCCTTGGTTTTAGTTGTATATTAAGGGTTAATGAGTAGGCTACATGCCTCACAGTGTATTCATTTCATGTTTTCCCTTTATTAATGGCATTGTAGGGGTTAATTGGTTGGCTACATGCCTCACAGTGTACATATTTAATGTTTTCCCTTGATTAATGGCATTTTAGGGGTTAATGGGTAGGCTAAATGCCACATTGTTTATTATTTTTATTGTATTTCCCTGGGTTTATGGCATTTTAGGGGTTATTATGGAAGTTAGAATCTAAAGGGTCTAATCATCTTTAGATCCTCTGCTTTTCGTCACATTTTGGGGAATTAATTTTGCCGAAAATAAGGTAAATTCCCTATTTAGTGAATGGCCACTAATTTGCTAAAAGTGGAGTCGCTGAAGCAGCTATCAGACATTCAGCAAAAACTGCCGAATTGCAGCAAATAAAATACTGAATTTACGTATCCGGTTAGTACAATAAAGAGGTATC
Organism: Leptobrachium leishanense; assembly: GCA_009667805.1. Taxonomy (NCBI): domain Eukaryota; kingdom Metazoa; phylum Chordata; class Amphibia; order Anura; family Megophryidae; genus Leptobrachium; species Leptobrachium leishanense. Next base: position 240,080,408 of record CM019065.1, read on the forward strand.
ATTGCATCACATTACTCTAGGGTTTTGGAATCTTATTTATATATATATACTTATTTAGGGTGTGAGCTAACCCTTGCGTCGGCATGGTTTTGTGTTAGCGCCAGGTTAATTCAGTCTAGCACCTGACCAACAGATCGTTTGCCTCCCACTACAAACGGGAAAAAACACTTAGCGCGTCGCTATTAGTGATTTGTACCGCGAGCTTACTGTACTTTACGCGTCCTATACTTAACATGGGGAATGCTAGAGACCAACAGATCACTTGGTGCCAGCGCTAATTTTTTGAGGCCTTGCAACATTTTACCTTCTGCTCAACCATGGTGCTAACTCCAAAAACCAGAAAAAACAGATCCTTGCCCAAAATTAACAGGCAATGTAAAGGAATGCAGCACTGGTGTCCTCATAGCCCCATACACGATAGTAATGGATCTGGTCAGCAATGTCACTGCTGTTGCAGTAGGCTCTATTATAAATGTATCCTTTATCCACATATATCCTAATTCTTATATATTGCCTAATTTTAAACATTTTATGCTGGGGGTTATTCATAGTATGGAAGCGGTTGATTATTAAGGTGACTGTGTGGACCATGTTTAAAGGGACACATGGATAAGTCTTGCCCTGAAACATGTATTATTTATATGCTGCAGCAGGGAAATTGTTGTCCCTCTCCTGGCCTTCCTTTTGGATCTATTAAATGCAGTGTAATGATTCTACATACTGTCGGGTGGCATTTATCATGCAATGCCCATCAGCCTTAATATATGTGTGCATCAAAACATGGATGATACGACCACCGTGGAGGATTTTAATAATGCAGGGTGTGAGGTTATTCACTGGATGTGTTCATATTCAAGCTTGTGAGGGCGGGGGATAGGTATGGCCCGGCTCTCTGCACTGGAAAAAAAACAGTTCTATCCTGTACACAACCGCATTAGTTTCCCTAGCGTGCGCTAAACGACCTTGTTCATGGACTACTGCGGAGTGCGGACAAGGTGATCTGTTAGGTCGTCAGGCAGTACGTTTTAGCGAATCGCGCTAAACTTTTCCTTTAGTGATGGCGTTTTAGCTCACACCAGCTGATAGGGCCCTTAGTTTTATTCAGTGGTATGATTTAGTGGTGAAAATTATTAGTGCCCCCCCAGTTTTGACTGCTGTATCCTATGTGCCCCCCCTAAATATTGTTCCTAGAGTCGCCACTGGATCTGTGTGTCTGTATACTACTGCATTCGTTTGTTTGACTTTCTGCTTGTATATGGTTTGTGTATATTGAATATATATTTATGTATACACTGTCCTTTTTAACTATATAAATAAATAGATGCATACAGTAATCACACTTATACTATGTATGTACTGCTAACACTGATAATTCAGGTTAAAACAAGAACAATTATTATTATTGTCATCATTTATATAGCGCCAACAGTTTCCGCAGCGCTTTACAATAACCAAAGGGAACGAAATACATATAAACGGACATAGGATGGAAACAAGAGGTGTAGAGGGCCCTGCTCATAGGAGCTTACAGTCTAGAAGGATTGGGGTTGAGGAAGACAAGGGGAGTTTTACTGGATGTCAGTATCATTAGTGCCAGTGGTTTTGGAATGGTTGGGCCATAGAAGCGGCTTCAATCAAGTGCGAGTAGGTGAGCAGAGGGATGAGTTGCGTCAGTGATGCGTTACGCTAATCTGAAGAGATGGGTTTTGAGGGATTTCTTGAAGGCCTGAAGGTCAGGGGAGAGTTTGATAGGGCGAGGCAAGTCATTCCACAGGACTGGTGCTGCCTTTGAGAAGTCTTGGAGGCGAGAGTTGGCTGTGCGTGTGTAGACCGATGACAGGTGGAGATCACCTACTGAACGGAGTTGTCTAGATGGGACGTGCTTGCGGAGTAACGAAGACATGTAGAGAGGGGTTGAGTTATTGAGTGATTTGAACGTGAGCATCAGTATTTTAACCACTTCAATGCGGTGGACGTGCTCAGCGTGTCCAACTGCATTGGTACTTCGCTGCGGAGGACGCGCTGAGCGCGTCCTCCCTTTGCAGCCGCGATCAGCCGGTATTCCGGCTGATCGCTCGGCCCCCCGGTGCGGGATGACATCATCGATGTCAGCCCAGCCTCCGGGACCCCGGCGGGCACGATAGGCGTCATCGCGCATGCGCGATGACGTCTATTTCAGGCACCCCCCCGCCATTGCAGGGAAGGTGCCTGAAGGGGAGGGGGGTAAGGTCCTTCGGACCTCTCCCCCTCCCCTTCCCCCTGCGGGCCAGCGATTAAAGGCAGGCACCGCCTGGAAGGGCACAGCCTGCCCTTCCAAGCGGCGTCTGTCTTTAACCCCTAGGGGGCTGGATCACGATATGGCGCCAACATGCGCCGTATCGCGGTCCCCTCCCGGAGCTGGCCGACATCTTGGATGTCGGCCAAGCTTCCAGGATCTCCCCCTAATGACTGGCGTCATCGCGCAGAGCGCGATGGCGCCAGTTTTGAAATTAACCCCTTGCTGCCACCTATAGTGGAGATAGGGGGTTCCAATGAACCCCCTATCTCCCGATCCGTGATAGCTAGGGGTTACTGTTTGCTATCACTGGAACGGCCAGAGCGTGGCCTTTCCAATGATACCAAACATGACCATGTAAAATGTAAAAAAAAATATTAAAAATAAAATTAAAAATAATAAAAAAAAATTAGTTTTTTTTTAGATTTATTAGTGCAACAATATTGTTCCCATTTCAATTATAATGTGAACAATGATGCTGCACTAACGATTTTTTCTATGGGGGGCGTTTGCTAAAAAACACGTAATTTTCCCCAAAAAAAAGTAACGATTCCTCATTTCTAATTTTTTTAACAAGCACACCCCATAGAAAATATAACCGCAAACGATCGCATTTTAAAATGTGAAAAAAAACACTTTACACATTGTAAATTATTGAAAATTAAAATTTTATTGCATTTTTTGTTATAATATACAGACATGACATAACGTATACATATAATAATGACACATTATGAATCTGCACAGTCTGCCGGAAAGAACGATATATAATATGTCTGGGTCATATATTAAAATAAGGCTTCAAAACGCGGTTAAACATGATGAGCGAAACCGGTTAAAATGAGCTCAGCACAGAGGTGGGAAAAGGCTCAGCAGCGAAAGGGTTAAACTGTATCCTGAAATGTACAGGAAGCCAATGGAGGGACCGGCAGAGTGGGGAAGTACGCAAGGTGCGTTTAGTGAGAAAAATAAGCCTGGTCCCTGCATTCATTACTGATTGCAAAGGGGCGATACGGGAGTTGGGGAGGCCAATAAGGAGCAGGTTGCAGTAGTCAAGTCGTGAAATGACAAGAGCATGAACCAGCAATTTTGTGGTATCTTGTGTCAGAAAGGGACAGACACGAGCAATGTTTTCGAGTTGAAAGTAACAGGATTTGGTCACTGTCTGGATGTGGGAAGAAAATGTTAGGTCAGAGTCAAAAGTGACACCAAGGCAGCGAGCTTGGGGTTTTGGGCTAATGGGTGTTCCATTTAATCGTAGAGTGATAGGTGTTATTGGGTTCTTCTTGGAGGGAGGAATGACGAGAATTTCAGTATTGGCAAGATTGAGTTTAAGGAAGCGGGAAGCCACCCAATTTGAGACAGCGTAGAGACAGTCAGTGACTCGATCCAGGAGAGAGGTCAGGGGAGGAGAGGTAAATTTGAGTGTCATCAGCATAGAGGTGGTACTGGAATCCAAAGGAGCTGATCAGTTTTCCTAGGGAGGCAGTGTAGCCTGGAAAAAGTAGAGGGCCCAGTACTCAACCTTGGGGCACCCCAACAGAGACAGGCTGCCGGGAGGAGGTACTTCCAGCAAATGAGACACTAAACGATCGTTGGGACAGGTAGGAAGCCAACCATGAAAGAACAGAACCTTGAAGGCCTATATCACTAAGAGTTTGAAGGAGGATTGAGTGGTCAACTGTATCAAAGGTGGCAGAGAGGTCAAGAAGGATCAGCAGTGAGTAGCATCCATTGGATTTAGCAGTTGCAAGGTCATTGGTCAGTTTTGCTTGAGCTGTTTCTGTTGAGTGCAGTGAGCGAAAAGCTAGTATATATATATATATACTGTATATACACACACTCACCGGCCACTTTGTTAGTATTAACAAATTTGTGACAACTTGTACCGGCTGGGTGGAGTACAGGTAACATCACTGTTCTATAACCATGGAGACCCAGGTTCAAACCCTGGCAAGAGCACCTCTCCAGTTAGTGTCCTTGGGCAAGACACCTAATGGTACATATTCGCCACCCAGGACATACTTGAGAACAAGACAAATCTACACTATGGTATATATTCCTTTACATCGAAGGTAGAAGATTTATTGAACTCCAGTGGAGCAGTTGGGTGGCCGGCAAATAACCGCCTCCTCCATCCGGCGGGAGCAGGGAAAGACTGGGGGAAAAAGTCCCCCCAGTCTCTCCCTGCAGATTACTACGCTGACCGGCCGGATCTCAGCGCTACCACGAACATCGCGGGGCCGTAGCGCGGGCTAACAATGCAGGCAGCTTTATAAGCACCTGCATTGTAATTCCACGCTAAAACTGCGGGCGCAATTTTTTTTTCTCCTTACCGCCCCCGTTTTAGCGTGGAGATTGTAATTTAGCCCAAAATATTTATTGGAACATGGTAAACATTAACACTAAAGTGGTAATAAAATGGACAACAGTGGATTTTGCAGAAACAGCACCTTTCATTAAGCAATCCTCTGCCCTTTCGTTTCAATATCCACAGCCAAAGCGTTCAGTGAGACTGCTGCAGCAAACTGAACTGCTTCAATGTAGCAACTCAGCAGCTGCTGAGGAACTGAATGCGCCACAGCCCACCTCACTCCTCTTCCTCCAGCGCAGGGACAGGAAGTGCAGGAAGATGGGGAGGAGACAGAGAGGCAGACTGGCTGCTTGTCAGCAAGAGGCAGATGCTTTGCGGTTTGTGCTTCATGGAAACAGACCGCAATGCTGCATGGACGGGCCAGCCCTGAAAGGTGACAACCCGTTATATGCACCCTTCCCAAGCTGCCACCTGGCCTGCCACCCCCCCCCCCTTATTACACCACTGGGGTGCAGGAATATTGCTTATAGAAACATAGAAAAATGTCGGCAGATAAGAACCTTTCGGCCCAACTAGTCTGCTCAATTACATGGATACTTTACCTGGATTTATCTTTTGTTTAGGATAGCCTTATGCCTATCCCATGCCTGCTTAAATTCAATTACTGTTTTGGCCTCTACCACTTCAACTGGAAGGCTGTTCCATGTATCCACCACCCGCTCAGTAAAATAATGCTTCCTGATGTTACTTTTAAACCTTTGCCCCTCTAATCTAAGACTATGTCCTCTTGTTTTGCTACTTTGTTTCCATTTAAATATACTCCCTTCCTCTACCTTGTGGATTCCCTTTACGTATTTAAATGTTTCTATCATATCTCCTCTGTCTCGTCTTTTTTCCAAGCTGTACATGTTAAGATCATTAAGCCTTTCCTGGTAACTTTTCTCCTTCAAGCCGTACACCATTTTAGTAGCCCTTCTCTGAACTCTCTCTAAGATGTCTATATCCTTCTGGAGATACGGTCTCCAGTACTGCACACAGTACTCCAAGTGAGGTCTCACCAGTGCTCTGTACAGTGGCATGAGCACTTCCCTTTTCCTACTGCTAATACCTCTCCCTACACAACCAAGCATTCTGCTAGCATTTCCTGATGCTCTATTACATTGACTACTTACCCTTAGATCCTCTGAAATAATAACCCCTAAATCCCTTTCCTCAGATGTTGAGGTTAGGACTGTATCAAATATTCTATATTCAGCCCTTGGGTTTTTACGTCCCAGGTGCATTATCTTGCACTTATCCACATTAAAACTCAATTGCCACAGCTCCAACCATTTTTTTAGTTTACCTAAATCATTTGTCATTTGGCTGATCCCTCCAGGAATGTCAACCCTGTTGCAAATCTTTGTGTCATCAGCAAAAAGACATACTTTTCCATTAATACCTTCTGCAATATCACTAATAAAAATATTAAAGAGAATGGGTCCAAGTACTGACCCCTGAGGTACCCCACTGGTAACAAGACCTTGCGCCGATTAAACTCCATTTAGCACAACCCTCTGTTGCCTGTCACTCAGCCACTGAGGGAGGGAAGACGAGAAGTTCAGTTCAGCTTTAGGAAATGGGAGGTCATCCAGTCGGAGACAGCCGATAGGAGGAGAGAGATCAGGGGAGAAAAGGTAGATTTGGGTGTCATCAGCATAAAGATGATATTGGAGTCCATAGGAAGAAATGGAGGTTGCCCAGAGGGGCAGTGTAGAACAGTGTAGAACGATGGAGTCCATAGGACTCCATTTAGCCAGACACCGGCGGTCACATTACCTGCCCGATCTCGCCTCGCGAGATCCGGCCGGTCAGCGTAGTAATCTGCAGGGAGAGACTGGGGGAACTTTTTCCCCCAGTCTTTCCCTGCTCCCGCCGGATGGAGGAGGCGGTTGGAGCCACGGTCCTCGCCGCGGGACAGGAGGTGAGCATATCATTTGTTTTTTTTTGTTTTTTGCCTGGTGTTAACGGATTCCGCTTCTGCAGAATCCGTTAACACCAAGTCCTGGCTCTGGTTAACTTTCCGCTAGCCAGAGCCGGACGTTAATTAGCATTAGGAATTTGTAATCCTAACACTGATTAACACTTTGCTCTCCCCATGTTAAGTATAGGGAGCACAAAGTACAGTAACCTCGTGCTGAAAAGCGCAAGGTCGCAAACGGTTTGCATTTGGATTGTAATATGCGGTAGACACCGTGGCTAACGTTAATGCTCATGCAGGTGAACGATAACGTTAGCGTCAATATTGTAATGTGGCCCTTGGTGTTTTGGTCCACCAAATCTTCAAACTGAACATTTCCTTATTGGATTATTTACTTTTTGGAGGCGGCCATCTTTACCACGTCACACTCAGCTACTCTGCAGCACCTCTCTACTTGGCTGCAAGTGCTAAGTTAGCAGTGCTGAGTGCTGAACTGCAGAACAGCGTTCAGTGCCAAGTTGCTAACTTAGCACTTGCAGCGGCGGAGGAATTGAATGCGCCTAAGGGCTGCAGGAGGAGATGTCAACTCTCCATCCAACTACCGCCCTGTATCCCTGCTTCCCTTTACCTCTAAGCTCTTAGAAAAACTAGTCTTCAACCGCCTCTCCCTCTTTCTGTCCTCCAATTCCCTACTTGACCCCCTGCAATCTGGCTTCCGTCCCCTACACTCAACTGAAACTGCCCTCACCAAAGTCACCAACGACCTCCTAACTGCTAAAAAACAAGGCCACTATTCTATTCACACCCTGCTTGACCTCTCGGCTGCTTTGGACACTGTTGACCACCCCCTCCTTCTACAGACCCTCAACTCTCTGGGTCTCGGTGACACTGCACTCGCTTGGGTTGACTCCTATTTATCCAACAGGTCCTTCTGTGTGTCCTTTGCTGGTAACTCCTCCTCTTCATTGCCTCTATCTGTTGGTGTACCTCAAGGCTCTGTCCTTGGTCCTCTGCTCTTTTCCATCTACACCTCCTCCCTGGGCAAAATCATCAACAGCTTTGGCTTTAATTACCACCTCTACGCTGATGAAACTCAGATCTACCTCTCTACCCCTGATCTCTCTCCCCCTGTCCTTTCAAAAGTCAGTGACTGTTTATCTGGCATCTCCTCCTGGATGGCCTCCCACCACATAAAGATCAACATGTCAAAGACTGAACTCCTACTTATTCCTCCCTCCAATGCCTCCCCACCTCCTGACTTCTCTATCATGGTGGAGGGTATCACCATCTCCCCATCAAACCAAGTTCGCTGTCTTGGAGTTACACTTGACTCTGCTCTTTCCTTCATCCCCCACATCAAGTCTCTTTCTTCCTCCTGCCGCTACCAATTGCGTAATATTTCCAGAATTCGGCCATTTCTTACCGCTGTCACCACAAAACAACTCATACATGGCCCCAGCTCCCATGGATATACAGTTGTGTTCAAAATTATTAAACCCCCAATGCTGTAAAGGGTTTTAGGGAATTTAGTGTACATTTGTAATTGTATTCAGAATGAAATCCTACAAGGACTTTTTAAAGAACCATATGCAACTAAAATGACATCAATTGGTTTTGTAATACAGTAGTAAATGTTTCTTTTGTGAATTCTTCATTGACACAATTATTCAACCCCTTAAAGACTACCACTCTGAAGAACAGAGGTTCATTCAAGTGTTTTCAATCAGGTATTGAAAACACCTGTGGATGTCACGGAGCAGCAATAAAAGCATAATAAGCACCAATTAGGCAGCTTTAAAATGACTGTGATACTCAGCTCCTTCTAGACATTTACTGGTGTGGTTACAAACATGGTGAAGTCAAGAGAATGGTCCAGGAAGACAAGAGAAGAGGTGATTACTCTTCACAGGAAGGGCAATGGCTATAAGAAGATTGCAAAGATGTTAAACATATCAAAAGAGACCATAGGAAGCATCATTCGCAAATTCAAGGCAAAGGGCACTGTTGAAATGCTACCTGGTCGTGGCAAAAAGAAGATGCTGACTTCGACTGCTGTGCGCTACCTGAAGCTTAGAGTGGAGAAAAGTCCCCGTGTGACTGCTGAGGAACTGAGAAAATATTTGTCAGATGTGGGTACTGAAGTTTCAGCTCAGACAATACGGCCCACACTGCGTAATGAAGGCCTCCATGCCAGAACTCCCAGGCGCACCCCCTTGATGTCTCCAAAGAATAGGAAGAGTCGACTGCAGTATGCCAAAAGTCATGTGGACAAACCACAGAAGTTTTGGGATAGTGTTCTGTGGACTGATGAACCAAAATTAGAACTGTTTGGGCCCATGGATCAACGCTATGTTTGGAGGAGGAAGAACAAGGCCTATGAAGAAAAGAACACCTTGCCTACTGTGAAGCATGGCGGGGGGTCAATCATGCTTTGGGGCTGTTTTGCTTCTGCAGGTACAGGGAAGCTTCCGCATGTGCAAGGTACCATGAATTCTCTTCAGTACCAGGAGATATTGGATGACAATGTAATGCAGTCCGTCACAAACCTGAGGCTTGGGAGACGTTGGACCTTTCAACAGGACAATGATCTGCAGCTGTTCCTCTTTCCATGTTTTTGTTTTTGATCCCAAATGGGAAGTGTTTGGTGTGTGTATAAATAAAAGCCACCATCTTTGCCTCTCCTTCGCTGAAAAGCAGCTGGAGGGGCTTGGAGCTGCTCAGTAGAGCGGCCTTTTGGTTACAATTGTTAGGTACCCACTCTAAAGAGGTGCCTTGAAGTGGCGAGTGGGCTTACGTTGCAATGGCCATTGAAACAAACAAAAACCTCATTTTTGTTGTACATGGAACACATAGAAACGAGCGCAGATGACACTCTTTTTCCTTGTTATGTTTTATACATTGACTGGGCTGTTACTCCTGGCAGTTGCTGCCGCTCCGAAAATAAGTGAGTATGGGCGCGACGCCATTTTTTCTGTATTTATGTATATCATGCTTGTAACACCAGTCCGTCGTTCTGCAGCTGTTCCTCTTTCCATGTTTTTGTTTTTGATCCCAAATGGGAAGTGTTTGGTGTGTGTATAAATAAAAGCCACCATCTTTGCCTCTCCTTCGCTGAAAAGCAGCTGGAGGGGCTTGGAGCTGCTCAGTAGAGCGGCCTTTTGGTTACAATTGTTAGGTACCCACTCTAAAGAGGTGCCTTGAAGTGGCGAGTGGGCTTACGTTGCAATGGCCATTGAAACAAACAAAAACCTCATTTTTGTTGTACATGGAACACATAGAAACGAGCGCAGATGACACTCTTTTTCCTTGTTATGTTTTATACATTGACTGGGCTGTTACTCCTGGCAGTTGCTGCCGCTCCGAAAATAAGTGAGTATGGGCGCGACGCCATTTTTTCTGTATTTATGTATATCATGCTTGTAACACCAGTCCGTCGTTCTGCAGCTGTTCCTCTTTCCATGTTTTTGTTTTTGATCCCAAATGGGAAGTGTTTGGTGTGTGTATAAATAAAAGCCACCATCTTTGCCTCTCCTTCGCTGAAAAGCAGCTGGAGGGGCTTGGAGCTGCTCAGTAGAGCGGCCTTTTGGTTACAATTGTTAGGTACCCACTCTAAAGAGGTGCCTTGAAGTGGCGAGTGGGCTTACGTTGCAATGGCCATTGAAACAAACAAAAACCTCATTTTTGTTGTACATGGAACACATAGAAACGAGCGCAGATGACACTCTTTTTCCTTGTTATGTTTTATACATTGACTGGGCTGTTACTCCTGGCAGTTGCTGCCGCACCGAAAATAAGTGAGTATGGGCGCGACGCCATTTTTTCTGTATTTATGTATATCATGCTTGTAACACCAGTCCGTTGTTCTGCAGCTGTTCCTCTTTCCATGTTTTTGTTTTTGATCCCAAATGTGTTTGGTGTGTGTATAAATAAAAGCCACCATCTTTGCCTCTCCTTCGCTGAAAAGCAGCTGGAGGGGCTTGGAGCTGCTCAGTAGAGCGGCCTTTTGGTTACAATTGTTAGGTACCCACTCTAAAGAGGTGCCTTGAAGTGCCGAGTGGGCTTACGTTGCAATGGCCATTGAAACAAACAAAAACCTCATTTTTGTTGTACATGGAACACATAGAAACGAGCGCAGATGACACTCTTTTTCCTTGTTATGTTTTATACATTGACTGGGCTGTTACTCCTGGCAGTTGCTGCCGCTCCGAAAATAAGTGAGTATGGGCGCAACGCCATTTTTTCTATATTTAAGAATGTGACTGAACTGGAGGCTTTTGCCCATGACGAATGGGCGAAGATACCCGTAGATCGCTGCAAGACACTTGTGTCAAGCTATGCTTCGCGTTTAAAAGCTGTTATAACTGTAAAAGGATGTTGTACTAAGTACTAAGATTGAATGTCACTTGGGGGTTGAATAAAACTGATAATGATGTGAGCACAGAAAAGACATTTGTGGTTATTTCATTATAAATGTTATGTTATATTTGTCTGACCTACACGTGCCTCTTTGATTTAATTGTAAGCAAGATGACTGAATGATCAAAATCAATGTCAAACTGGCCAAAACACTCAATTTCAGTGGGGGTTGAATAATTTTGAACACAACTGTATAGTGCCCAGCTCACATAGATATGTAGTGCCCCAGCTCACATGGATATATACTGCCCCAGCTCACATGGATATATACTGCCCCAGCTCATATGGATATATATAGGCCCAGCTCACATGGATATATATTGCCCCAGCTCACATGGATATATATAGGCCCAGCTCACATGGGTATATATTGCCCCAGCTCACATGGATATATACTGCCCCAGCTCATATGGATATATATAGGCCCAGCTCACATGGATATGTATTGCCCCAGCTCACATGGATATATATAGGCCCAGCTCACATGGGTATATATTGCCCCAGCTCACATGGATATATAGTGCCCAGCTCACATGGATATATAGTGCCCCAGCTCACATGGATATATAGTGCCCAGCTCACATGGATATACAGTATATAGGCCCAGTTCACATTTTATATATATGTATTGCCCCCAGCTTACTCACTTGGTCCCAATCGGTCTCCTGCCATCTGCAGTGCCAGGCCAGGCCCTTCCGAGAGCTTCTCACTGTACGAGCAGCCGCCTGCATCAAGCTCTGGCGCTCGCCTGCCTGCAAATCACGTACAAGCCGCGCTCTCGCAAGATCCCGCTAGTTAACTCCGCTTTCTCGCGAGATCGTGGCTCTGGTGTTTTCCAGGCGAGCGGCCGAGCTTGATGCCAGGGGCCGCTCGTAAAGTGAAAAGCACTTGGCTATACTTTCTTGGGGGGGGCAATTGCACCGTTGCCCCCCCCGGATCATACACTTGTATGTGCAGTGTGAGTGTTTTGAGTGCTGTGAGTGTGTGAAGCGTAAAAGAGACTGTTGTATGATGTATGAGAATGAATCCTGTATGAAAGTGTTTTATTGCTGTGGAGCTCCGTGATACACTCATACACAAAGTACATCACTGTATCATAGAGCTTCACAGTAATAATACTCACATCCACACACCCCACATTACTGCAAATTTTAATACTGTGGAGCTCTGTGATATACACACCGCACTTTACTGGGAGTTTTATAGCTCTGGAGCTCTGTGAAATATGTGGGGGTGTTTTTTTTGGGGGGGCAGCATTTAATTCTTGGTCCCCAGCAGCATGATATCTTGGGCTGAACCTATCTGTGTTTTGCATAAAAATATAATTCTTTCACCTCATCATTGAGGTGGATCATTGACCTGCATTTTTGCCTTTTTTACCCGGGTGGGGAGGGTGTGCAAAAGGTAGGATCTACCCTGGATGCCAAACACCTTAAGAACGCCTCTGATGCACCCATTTCCCTTCAGGTGAATGGTGCCACCATTACTTCTACCTCTCAGGCTCATTGCCTCGGGGTTCTCTTCGACTCTATCTCTCCTTCACTCCTTACATTCAGTTACTAACCAAATGTTGCTGCTTTCACCTAAAAAACATTGCCCGCCTCGGTCTTTATCAGGAGTCTGCTAAAATGCTCATCCAAGCACTTATCTCCCGCCTTGACTTCAGTAACCTCATTCTCTCTGGCCTTAAGGGATCCTAGATTCTTCCTCAGCAGTCTGTTATGAATGCCTGTGCTAAGCTCATCCACCTCACCTCCTGCACCTCTCACGCCTCCCCCCTTTGTCAATCTCTACACAAAGTGAACCTTGAGAAAGCCTCTGAGAGAGCCGAAATGTCGAGACATGATTGCAGGAAATTTTTAATGATTAATCAATAAAGCAATATTTTTTTACCTTATTGGATAAGACTCCAAGTGCGTCCATTCATAATTTATTGTGTGTGTATGTATGTATGTATGTATATATATTGTGACGTAGCGTATTGATGGCACTGTGGATTCCCCTTGTATTTTGGTTTAAAGGTGAAGGCATTCACCCCCAGGAGGGAATGTGTTTTTGATTTGCTGCAGGTGTCCCTGCAATTAAGGGATAAATAGCTCCTGCTTGAGGGAGGGGTAGATTAGAATGGGCACTGGATGAGATGAGAGACACAGAGACTGAGAAGCACAGGTTGCTGCTTCTGAGGTTGGAGAGTCTGCTTTGGATGCAGTATATTAAACCAAAAGGTTGGTTGGAAAGTTATGTTTGCTGTGATGCTGAAATAAAGCCTGGAATATTTCACAGTTTAAAGGAGTTTGCGTGCCATAATTGCCCTAGACTCTATAGCGCTATAGCGCTCCCCTGTGACATATGGTGGAGAATATGAGCAATTAGTGCAGAAGAGTAGGGATGAGCTGTTCGGTTCGATTCGGAGTTCGCATCGAACATCAGCCGTTCGACAGTTCGCGAACTTTGAACTTTTTGGGACGTTCGCCAAAAGTTCGGGAAAAAAAAACATTTGAAAAAAGTATAAAAAATGCTTAAAAAATACTAAAAAAATCGAGAAATAAAGAGACTCTTTACTGCAGAATATTATAAGCAACGGTTTATTAGATATTGAATTAAAACGGGAATATTTTTAATATTGAATCCTATGGGATAAAACATTCTTGTTACTAAAACATCAGGTAGACACAGCCCTCTAATCAGGCACTGTAGAAGGCAGCCTGCCGGGGCCTCCCAAGGATCCCCTTGAGGAGCATGCGGCTGCCGGATGACAGAGCTGCGACTGTGCGTGCTAGCCGCCCGGGTGCATGTGGCAGAGACAGGCAGCGCAGGGAGGGAGCCACTGCACCTGCGGCCACGGCAGACCCCCCCACAACCAGGATCCGGGGAGCCCCCACTGACCACCAGGCTAAGGTAAGGCAACACATTTCTAAAAAAAATAAAATCCGAGGACATTTTTAAATGTCCCCGGGAACATAAAATAAAACCTTTTTGTTTTCTTTCTCTACCTGGCTGAATGTATTTAATTATATATATTAGATACATTCAGCCAGGTAGAGGGGGGTAGCATGTGGGCTGCGCGGGGTCTCAGGCAGTGGTTTGTTTTTTTGTGTGTATATTTTTAGCAAATTTATAGGGGAAGGTAAGGGCAGGTAATATATATATAGATAAGATATATATCTATATTCTTATAAATATATATATCCAGACTTGTATTACACACACATTTTGGCAACTAATTGCCGCCCCCCCCAATTTGGCTGATCCCTCCAGAAGAAATGTTGAACCCGATAGAGCAGAGAATAATATATATTATATGTTTCCATGTTTTTATTGAACAGAACATGTAAGCATTCACAGTGTAGGGTGGAAAGAGTATGTGAACCTTTGGACTTAATAACTGGTTGACCCTCCTTTGGCAGCAATAACCTCAACCAAACGTTTCCTGTAGTTGCAGATCAGACCTGCACAATGATCTGCAGTGGTAATTTTGGACCACTCCTCTTCACAAAACTGTTTCAGTGTAGCAATATTCTTGGGATGTCTGGTGTGAATCGCTCTCTTAAGGTCATGCCACAGCATTTCAATTGGGTTGAGGTCAGGACTCTGACTGGGCCACTCCAGAAGGCGTATTTTGTTTTGTTGAAGCCATTCTTTTGTTGAATTACTTGTATGCTTTGGGTCATTGTCCTGTTGCATCACCCATCCTCTGCGGAGCTTCAGTTGGCGGACAGATGGTCTTACATTTTCCTGCAAAATGTCTTGATAAACTCTGGAATTCATTTTTCCATCAATGACAACAATCCATCCAGGCCCTAAGACAGCAAAGCAGCCCCAAACCATGATGCTCCCTCCACCATGTTTTACAGAGGGGATGAGGTTTTGATATTGGTGTGCTGTGCTTTTTTTTCTCCACACAGTGTTGTGTGTTTTTTCCAAACAACTCAATTTTGGTTTCATCTGTCCACAGAATATTTTGCCAGTAGTGCTGTGGAACATCCAGGTGCTCTTTTGCAAACTTCAAACGTGCTGCAATATTCTTTTTGGACAGCAATGGCTTCCTCCGTGGTGTCCTCCCATGTACTCCATTCTTGTTTAATGTTTTCCTTATTGTAGATGTGTCAACAAAAAGGTTAGCATGTGCCAGAGATTTCTGTAAGTCTTTAGCTGACACTCTAGGATTCTTCTTTACCTCATTAAGCATTCTGCGCTTTGCTCTTGCAGTCATCTTTACAGGATGACCACGCCTAGGGAGAGTAGCAACAGTGCTGAACTTTCTCCATTTGTAGACAGTCTGTCTTACCGTGGACACAAGAACATCAAGGCTTTTGGAGATACTTTTGTAACCCTTCCCAGCTTTATGCAAGTCAACAGATCTTGATCGTAGGTCTTCTGAGAGCTCTTTTCTGCGAGGCATGGTTCCCATCAGGCAGTGTTTCTTGAAACCAGTAAACCCAAAACTGGTGTGTGTTTTTAAAGGGCAGGACAGCTTTCAGCAACACATCCAATAATATCACACTGATTGGACTCAAGGTTGGCTCACTCCTGGCTCCAATTAGCTCTTGGAGAAGTCATTAGGCTAGGGGTTCACATACTTTTTCCACCCTGCACTGTGAATGTTTACATGTTATGTTCAATAAACACATGAAAACATATAATGTTTGTGTTGTATTATTTTAAGCAGACTGTGTTTTTCAAATTGTTGTGACTTCGAGCACATTTTATGACCAATTCATGCAAAACTCCACATAATCCCAAAGGGTTCACATACTTTTTCTTGCCACTGTATATATCTGTGTGTTGATATATACATATATATAGGTCTACGTGTTGATATATACATATATGTCTGTGTGTGGTATCAATGCATCCCTACTCTATAAACAGCACTCCGTGTCCCTATAATATATATGATCAGGGGTTACTTTTTAATATTTTTATACTATTCCTATTAAATTAACAGTAATTTTTGATGTATTTTATTGAGTAGAAACTTTTTTTGCCTATATAACATGTGCTTTGTGAAAATAAAACGGTTTTGTGTGTACATTTTAATTTAGCTAGTGGATTCCTGTCCAGTGCGGTGAGAAGCAAACGTAATGCAGTGTAGACACGCTGCGAGGCGGAGCAGAGTGAAGTCAAGCATTCAAAATGTTTGCTTCTCTTCGCTTCGCTACGCTGTGCGTCGCTACACGCTCAGTGTGTCTCAGCCTTTATTCCCACATCGCTAGCTTACTGAATCAGTTTGTATACTTGATACTGACCCTGCTTGTTCTGAGGACCCGATCTGTTGCCGACTTTGCCTGCCATTTGACTATTCTCTCTGTGTATTCCCTGCCTGTTCTGTTTGCTTCCTGTTGCTACTGGTGTGCGCCGATTCTCACCATATACAGTAGCGCAGTACAAGTGCCTAAACATTGCTGACCCGGTTTTGTTATAGCTGCTGATGTAACTGAACAGATCAGGGATCTCTTCTGCATTACCAAAACCTCCACCACTGCACTCTTCCACAATACCTCAGAGGGGTTACGGTGTGATGGCACTTGCTGCCACCAAAGGCACAATATTTGGGTGCACTGCCACTGACGCCTATACCAGATTCATATCATTTTAATATTGGACCGCAGGGTCCAACCCTGCACTCTTCCACAATACCACAGAGGGGTTACGGTGTGACGGCACTGTTGCCAACACTATAGGTCCAATTTTAAAGCACCTATTGTTACTTTCATCCAAAGCCTGCATAAGTTTCACCATAATTTAGCCCAAAAAATCACTAAACTTGTTCTGTGTGTACTAAAATGTCTCCTCTTTTCATACAGGCTGCCGCCCCAAGCAGTTGTTTATGAATAGATTAAAGGAAAGAAAACCATTTACCGTAATTTGAAATGTCATTTTTTTGTTTTTAAATGTTTCTATACATCCTACAAATCCGCCACTTCACGGGCAGGTTATGGGGACCTCCTAGGCACGATATTTGAAGGAATTTTTTGTTTTTATTCTTAACCTTTATTTCATGGAAAACTCAGTTCCTTTAAAAACATTTTTTTTTTAACTTTTTGTCCTTGTTTCCCGTCCCCCAGGGCACTACCCGGACCCCCATACACCTTTTATGGCAAATATCTTGCATATATGCCCTCTTGGAGGGCACTCTAAAATTCGAACTTTCGAGTCCCATTGACTTGCACTGAGTTCGGTTCTTGTTCGAGTTCGAACTTGAACTTTTGAAATTGTTCGAGTTTGAATGCGAACCGGACACGGGGGTGTTCGGCTCATCACTACAGAAGAGGTCTGTGGGCATGGAATTTGCCTGGTGAAGTTTCCTGGTGAACTGCTGAGAGCCTAATCAGCACGCTGCTGTTACAAAGAAAAAAAGTGTGTGCCTCTGTGTTAAACAGAAGGCATGTGGAAGCTTTGAATATCTTCATTTGGATATTATGGAGGACCTTTTGAAAGCTTTGGTGCAAGCAACTGCTGCCCAACAAGAAGCAAATAGTATATTGGCTGCACAAGTTGAATATGTGAGGATAGCTCAGCAAGAGGAAAGAGCGGTCCTTACTAATGTAGAAACAGCCGGTCTGTTTGAACAAGTCAAACCTACCACAGAGTGTTGGTGACAAGAGATAAAACAATAAATTTTATTCAGGCACACACGGCCAAAGATTAAAAATGAATACAAAGTGATCACTTTAAAGAAACACACAGAGAAATAAAAACCCTTATCCCCAAATATCCCCAAATCTCCCTCACGCAGCAACTTACTGAGTGTTCATACCTTGTATTACAACCAGCATTCAACTTGTAATTGGATGGCATAGGTTAAAAAATTGTTTATGCATAGCTGCTTTATATGTCAATTAATTTCTGACAGCGCATCACAAGAGCAACTAGTGATTCACCAGTCTGGTGACACTGTAAATGCCGGTGTATCCATATATGTACATCTCTTACTGTGGTCTATTTATTCCTATCTTTTGATCTCAAAATCTTTGCCTTATCGAGCGCATCCTTTCTGTGTAATTTGTGGTATGGTAATTGACACCGCTGTGTCAAATATACTCTAAGAGTATTCTTTGGTCTACAGGATCTTCAATACTGCAGTTTATATTGGGGACTACGCACATATACATCAAGTGTGTGTATATAGAACCACATTAAGGGTTCCTGCTCTCAATTTCCTTTATGTGTCCTTTAGGTTCTCCAACTGTGAATTTCAACCTTATTCCTTCCTCCATATATAGTCCAGCATTAGCTGATTTCAATTAAGGAATTTAAGGACCCAGTCACGTTATATACATGGAGATATCCTAAGTAATTGAACACTTTTTATTTCTCTGTGTGTTTGTTTAAAGTGATCACTTTGTATTCATTTTTAATCTTTGGCCTTGTGTGCCTGAATAAAGTTTATTGTTTTATCTCGTCACCAACACTCTGTGGTAGGTTTGACTTGTTCAAACAGACCAGCTGTTTCTATATAATTTCAGGTTTTAGTACCTTTGTGTTTTGAGTGAACAATTACTCTAACTACCATTTTTCCATCTTGTACCTTGAAGGTGTGGTGTTACCGCTAGTATCTTAGTGGATTTTTGTGTCCTTACTAATGTGTTGCAAGTCCTATTGCCCTCTGGAGTGAGCTCTGTGGATTGTGGGAAATGTAGTCAAGTACCTGATGACTTGCATGAACTGACTGAGGCAGATAAGGTGGATGCTGATCTGGGAAAACCTGCAAGGACCCAGATGAATGAGTTGCAGACATGTGTGCAGAAGTGGCTGCAACCAGAAATTGATCCTTCCATAATAATGGAGATAGTGGTTGTGGACCATTTGATTAGAGATGTGACAACGGCGGTGCAACAGTGGGTCAGCCAAGGGAGGGCGCTATAGCACGGTCCTCTAGGGCAAATTATGGCACACCGAGTCCTTTAGGCTGGGGTCAAATGGGCGCACTGACTGCGCTCAGTAACTGACAGACTTTTTAACTGATGAGATTGTGTGTGACAGATCTCTGTACCCCAACAGGGTCACATCTGCCAATGCCGCTTCCTCGCAGGACCCCCCGTGTTCTAACCCAGCCAGACTCCTGTGCCTTCCTCCAGTCCTTAGACGAAGCTTAAGGACCGGGACCCATAGAGTCTGCTAGCACCACCAGAAATAAGGCGACGCTGTAGATCTATGGTCTTTGGGTTAGAAATGGAATTGGTTTACTTTAATCAGAGACACATTTATACAGTCACACATACAGCTGAAACTCGAAAAATTTGAATATCGTGCAAAAGTTCATTTATTTCAGTAATGCAACTTAAAAGGTGAAAGTTCAAGCCGTGATTTGTCATCATTGTGATGATTATGGCTTACAGCTCATGAAACCCCAAATCCACGATCTCATAAAATTAGAATATTACACGCAAGCAATAAAACAAGGATTGTACATAGAACAATATCGGACCTCTGAAAAGTATAAGCATGCATATGTATTCAGTACTTGGTTTGGGCCCCTTTTGTAGCAATTATTGGCTCAATGTGGCGTGGCATGGAAGCTATCAGTCTTTGGCACTGCTGAGGTTATGGAAGACCAGGATGCTTCAATAGCGGCCTTCAGCTCTTCTGCATTGTTCAGTCTCATGTTGAGACCGGAGCAGGCCAGAAATTAGCCGCCATGTTGTTCCCTGGCAGCCATCTTGAGTTGAGCTGAAATCCACGTACTTGCAAATAGCGAATATTAACTGTTCTGGCAATCATAGATTTCCATGCATTTAATGTATTAGGGTGCTGTTGCTTTAAGGTGTCAGCCATTACTAATCAATGCATTACAGCTACTTCCTGGTTTAGTAATCCATTTGATGTTCACAGAGAAGCAGGGAGTCAGATCCACATTTCTTGCACACAGGCCTTGGAATTATAAGTCTGTAAGTAGAGCATCAATGTTTTTAAGTTAAAGCACATGTTTTTTAGCAACTCAAATACTGTTCCATGTTAGTTTACTAGTGTTTGATTTGTCTTAGCATTAAGTTAAACTTCTATTTCTATTAGCTAGAATTTTCACAGCTAGGAAGCATGCTTGTCACTTGTCTGTGTAGATTTGCATTCCTAGCCTAATATATTTTCATAATTCTGTATCTTTTGCAGTTTTACAAGTAAAGTAAAAAATAAAAGATTGATGTTAATAAGGATCTAAAACATAAGGATAAATAAAAGTAAAGGAAAGACTTCATGCAATCCTGCTTCTGGATTTTTATTAACAATTTGTAAGCTGTCTGCCAAGCCTTGTACCTCAGACACATCGTGAGGGCAGAACATTAACTGACTTAGAAAAGTTTGCATAGATTTTAGACATTCCAGAAGACTTGCCGGCAGAGCAATTAAATAGAGAATCCAGCCTAAATAAATAGTGGGTTGCAAAAAGGTTGATTTAGAAACACCACGGTCAGAGAGTCGTAGCCGAAGACAAAGGCCCCTATTAGGCCAACTGCGTCCTTATCAGTAAAGGGAGGGGAACAGGCATCTAGGGAGAAGACAGTGACAGGATCAAGCTGAACTCTAAATTATCTAACTGTTTTAATTGCATGAGAAACTGCCAATTGTGGAATGTCTTTGTGTCCAAGATGAGGGGATGGCACATTTGCCCTGGGGAGGGCAGATCGCCCATGGGTGGGTTATTGGGATGTACCTTTTTTACGTATTCATGTATAAGAATTGAAACCCATCCTGGGTTTCTCACTCAGACTTTGTGATTCAATCCAGTTTGAGACTTGACGTCAATAAAGAACACTTTTCCTGCCATTGACTCATGTCCAGCTTGTCATTGTCCGCACCGTGCTGACCTTTCTCCCGACAGAACTGAGTGGATTCCGGTAACATTTCTGGGGGCTCGTCCGAGATCGGTCAGCAGCGGATCGGCGGTGGCCGCTGGACAGTCGCAGTTTACTGCAGGCCTGAGAGGTCCCGGAGGTTGGGTGTCCATTGAAGGTGAGCTGACATCTGCAGGCGCCAAGTGGGATTTCCCATTAAGTGGAGCTCGACTCGTCCCTAACGAACCCCCGGCCCGGGAAACTGGGACGTCTTCGAAACAGCGTTGGCGCAGTGACTGGGACAGGCAACCTGAGTGGATTGCCCTCTGACCAAAGTTGGGGAAGAGAGACTTTTTTTTTTTAATATAAAGAAATTTATTTAATCCAGCATAAAACATAGTAGGCATTAATTAAAGAGCACTGTAGCAACCAAATAACAAAAATGAGCAATAAGAAAACATCAGTGAGGAAAAATAAGAAAAAAGGGGAAATAAATAATAACAAAAAAAAGGGGGGAAAGGGAGAAAGTCTACTGGATTGTCATCATGAAAAGTACCAAAATTCAAAGCGCCACATCGAGCAAACAGGAAACACATTAAGTACTCGAATTTACTTCCCAAATATACCAGTGATCTCGGGTCGAGAATGGAATTCCAGCTACCGAAGCAGCGGGAGCATCTAACGACCTAACTTCTCCCACTCTGTGTTTAAGCTCTGCCATAGTGGGAAGGTGTAACGTTGGGGGCTTCCAGCCCTACCTGTGTGCTTGAGGACAGCAAGTCTGATGCTGCTCGCTGACCACTGCCCGGTTTAAATGGAGACAGGCAGGGAGGTGATTGCATGAGGTGTGGCTTGAGTGGGGGGCGTGGTCTGGTGAAGGTCTTTAAAAACCCTCAGTATAGTTTCAGAAGTTGCCAGATCGTGGTTATCCATACCTGAGCTCCTTGTACCTGACTGCTAAATTGATTTAACCTGTTATTGACCTCTGCTTGTGTTCTGACCATTCTGCCTTCTGTTGCCCTAGACTATTTTCTTGTACTACGCTACTGCTCTGATACCGACCCGGCTATTCCATTTGACCATTCTGAACTCTGTATTCCTGATTCTGGCTCGGCTGACTCCTCTCCGTATTGTTAACCCTTTTCTGTCTAGCTAGTTTACCTGGCCAATTCTAAGGACCAGACAGATAGGGATCATTCACAGCTACACTGTTGGTAGCTTCTGAGTTTTGTGGAGTGTTGGGGGTTAAGTACTGCGTGGTGGGATCCGGGAAACGTGACAGAAGGGAGGAGGAGTGCCAATGAGATGCAGTAAGTGTATAAGCAGAGGAAAGAATGTGCGCTACAATTTTTTTTTTTTTTTTTTATTTCAAATTTTTTTATTTTACGATAAATATAGGGTCACAGACCGACCAGCCAAATGGCCTCACAGGGCCTAGTAAGATACTCTCAAAGAAAGCACAGAAAACATAAGGGGGGATGTCAGAGGAAACTACAGAAGAACAAAAATTGGGGTAGGGGGGATACAAAAACAGGGGAGGGTGCAGAAACTCGTCAAAAGGGTTGATCCAGCAAAAACAAGAGAGAGCAATGGAGTTCGCTGAGGGAGCACTAGGGGGAAAAAAAAAAAAGTAAGGGACTGCCAAACATATTGTGGCATTCCTGGCTCGCCTCAGCAACCTAAAGGGGAACCGAGGGCCATGGAAGGGGCCGGGAGACCTGGGGCCAAAAGGGTGGACAGAGCCTAGGTAGCCACCCTAGCAGCTCGCCCAGGCTACTTCCCAATGTCCCACAAAAAAAAAAGGGAGGGGGGATGGGGAGTCCCAGTGCTCCAATGATGAACAACATTAAACCCACAGAATCAGCAAGCAGGACCATAAAATCGTTCAGGAGTACATAAAGAGGGGAAACAAAAATTAAAATGGTGGGAACACAGATCAGACATGTACGAGAATCACATCTAGTCACAAACATCAAAACACGTCCTCAAGTTGCATCAAAATAAAGCAAAAGTCCTCAGATAATAACGGTATCCCAGAATGATGGGGGGGGGGATCTCACACAAAGTTGCAGAAAAAATTGAGAGTCCACAGCACAGGAAAAAATGGGGGGGTCTCATCGAAAAAAGGAAAAACTCTGCATGTTAAGGGGTGAATAACAGTGGGGGTGAAAAAACACAGCAACGGTGACAAAGGGTCTCATCAAATAGCAGGGGGGATGTCATCATGGAGGGGGTCATTTCTCAGAGAATAAAGCACAACACAGTGGGACATCATTAGGGGTGCAGGGAATGTCAACAGGGGTAAACACTTTTCGGTGAGAATGGGAAAACGGTCTCGCGGGGAAGACGTCGTCGGCCTGGAATCCAAAAGAAGGGTCATCCAGTTCAGCCAGTGTCCAGGAACCCCACAGGGCACACGGCCCCTCCAAGACCAGCAACCAGCAGCAAGATCGGAGCGAGCAGAGGCCAGGAATCAAAGTGAAAAGTAGGACTCACACCCTCAACGGCATCCGTGGGGATAAATACTCGCCATCCACATAGCCCCTGGTGAACCCCGGCCTCTCCAGATCCAGGATCACGAGACAACTTCAGGCCCTTCCACATCCCGAGTAGGAGCCGGGCCAACGCCGGTACCAGGCAGGGTAAGTTATCCAACGCCTTGATCGCGACAGCATCCTCCAGAGGCCCGCGTTCCGCCCGGTTGTCTCCAGGTGGGGGTCGACAGACAGGTGGGCAGGACACCATCGGCACCTTAATTTCCTGCAGGGGTAGAGAAGCCGCCCCGAGCATCCCAGCCGGATCACCGTGGCCGGTCCTCCATAATGCAGCTTTAGGGACGCCACTACCTGGTCTCCGCACCCTTTCCTCCCGCTCAGCCAAGTATGCAGGTGTATCACACTCCCGCTGGGGGCCCGCATCGCTGCAAGGCCGCTGCACTTCCGTCATCTCTGCAGACCGTCCGGCATCAATTCCACTCTTCCATCCCGCCTGCCGCACCAAATAACGCCACTCCTCTCGCATCTCTTCCAATAACTCCGCAAGCATCCCACGGGTAAGTGGAAGCGAATCATCTGCAGGCATCAGCATAGATGAAGCAGGCGTCTCGGGGGCGTGGAGGCCAGGAACTGCCGCCGCAGTCAAGCCCGCTAAGCGCTCAGTCTCGGCCACTAGGTGGCTATCATACCGGGTCAGGAAGTCCGGACCCTCCGTCCTCTGAGCTCGCCCATCTCTCCGGGTAGTGACCCCGCCGGGGAACATAGTAGCAGAGGTGAGTAAAGCAGCAAGGCACCAGAAAGCTAGGCCGTCTCAAGGCCCCAAAATCGCCGCCGACTCCCTGGTCTCGACAGAGAACTGCGGCATCCCGGCTAGGGATCGGGTCTGGGTCCCAGGGAAGCACCCCCACCAATGCAGGCCACCACAGAAATGCCCCCGAGCCGAGATGAGAGAGGATAAAGGCTTAGAAAGGGGAGAAAATACCCCCTTTAGTTACAGTCAGGACGAGCTCCTGCTCTCAGCTGCCTCTCGCCTCGGCGTCCAGCCACGCCCACGTGCGCTACTAATTTACTCTGTGTCGCCGACATCTCTTTCTGAAATATTTGGAGTAGGAGGATTTTCGGGTCAGGGTGAAGGGCAGTACCTAAGAACTTATTCAGAAATATCACTATAACCTGCCAGAGCGTCTGCAGTGGAGGGCAGTGCCACCACATATGTACGAAGGAGCCATGAGTCACAGAACATAGCCAGCAAGTGGAGATTCCTGAAGTCAAATACCAGCGATATAACAGTTTTTCCCTCGCTTCATGGAGAGAAGCACTTCTGAATTTACCCTTATCTCCCTTAAAGGAGTCAGCCCACTGTTCAGGAGATACAGTGATATTTAAGTCCTTCTCCCATGCCACCTGAAATTTACATTTCTGTAAAGGGCTCGGAGCAGACAGCATCTTATAACAGAATGAGAGCATGGGGAAGAGAGTCTTGATCACGCTCTGCCCAATAGTCTGGAGCTAGCCACCGAAAGCCAGAGAGACGGCGAGTACCTGGTTGCGCGGCTATTGAAGGGGAAGTGGAGACATAGAGGTCCCGTCCCAATGAAAGCGCCGGGCATGTAGAGGTGTCGCGAGCTGCTATGCACTCGAGCACGTAGAAGTGTTTGTTTGGCTGACGGTATAAGGGTTAAAGGTGATAGCCTTTGGTTAAGATGCAATTGAGCAAGTAGAGGTGTTCTCAGGGAGGCTGAAGGTAGTCTTGCTTGGGCATAGAGGCCCCAGACTGCAGGCAGCAAATTGGCTAAGGGAATAGCCTTACCTGGAGAGGAGCTTCAGGCCAGACTAAGTCACGTTCTGAGTAGCTGGTAGCTCTGAATTCACAGATGGTGACTTTGGGAGCTGAAGAGGTCAAGGATTAGTAGTATCTCTGATTTCTGTGCATTTAATGGGTGTCCGAATGGACCAGCGGAAGCTGCAGATTAAGGGTGTCTGAGAGTGGCTTTAGCCCTGGATGCCGTCTGAGAGTGGCTTTTAGCCTTGGACAGTGTCTGAGAGTGGCTCTAGCCTAGGACAAAGGGGCTTGCAGTTTATTGTGTTGCTAGTCACAGAATAGGAGATGTTGCTAGTTCAGAGGCAAGAATAGAGTGTCGTGAATTGTATTGTGCTGAATGTATCTGGTACATACTGTATGTGCTGTGAGTGCTGTGAGTGAACGCGCGCCTACCTGGAAACAGGGAAGCAAATCTGAGAGTGGACTCTGGAGGTGCGTTTCCGGCTCAGGAGACTGCAGTTGGCCACTGAAAGAGAAAGCGCCCCGTCACAAGTGAATTGTCGTTTGAAATACCAGACCGTTGATTATAAATTGTTCTAAAGTTTTCTGAATAAAAAAAAAAAGGTTTGTGATAAGGGATTACAATGGGTAACGGAACATTGCGCCCTAAGAAAGCGAAGGTGGGAAAAACACCTTTAAAGTATATGATGCGTAATTTTAAGGTTTTGTATGAGACGCATCAGTATGGTGTTAAATTGTGTAAAGAGAAATTACAGACCCTGTGCACCATTGACTGGCCTGCATTAGTCCCTGAATGGCCAGAAGAAGGGTCTATGGATTCTGTGTTGATCCAAAAGGTATATTCCCAAGTCACGGGAGAGCCCAGACATCCAGACCAGTACCCATATATTGATATCTGGGGGTACTGTGTTAAAGATAAGAGGCATTTTCTTATGGTAACGGGACAAAAGAAGGATAAAAGTCCCCCCCCCGAAAGTCTGAAGGTCCTCCTGTCTTGGTGGGGCACCCTGAGGACGCTAACCCCCTTCCGCCATCTTATCTGTCCTGCTACGCAGCGGCCCAGCGGGCATTGGATGCCATGGCTGCGCAGTCGGGACTGGGACCGCAGGTTGCTGCTACTTCACCACCTAAACTCTCAGCCCCGGCTGCGAGTGGTGGGACAGATGAGGTGGTAAAGACACGGATCATTATTACTGCTGATAAGATTGAAACACCAGATGGTGCGATATATAGACTAGAGAGTCTGAGAACAGGTCCCCCAGAAGGGCACCCCCCCAGAGGGGCAGCCGTGGATCCCAAGGCAGTGACCCGTGCTGATAATAATATTGTTAAGCCCCGTGTGGTGTATCAACATCCTGGTAAATACCAACTCCCGTTAAGAATGGTACCTGGTCCAAGTATAGAGGGTGTCCCTGGACCGGATATATACACATATATTCCTTTTATCACAACAGATTTATTTAACTGGAAAAACCAAACCCCTCCCTATTCTGAGACACCTGCAATTATGATAAGTCTTGTAGAATCTATTATGAATACACATAATCCCACGTGGGCTGACTGTCAACAACTTCTGTTGACAATGTTTACTACTGAGGAGAGAGCACGTATTAACACAACTGCCCGTAAATATTTACTAACGCTGGCAGTAGAAGAGAGCCAGGCTAACCCCGAAGCATGGGCGGAAGAACATTATCCCAAAATTGTTCCCCAATGGCCTATACACTGAGGCGGGCATGGAAAATCTCCAGAGTTACCGCGCCGCAGTACTAATGGGGAAAAAAGGGGAGCAAAGCAGCCTGTTAATATGGGTAAGATAGCCGAGGTTATGCAAGAACCAAAAGAATTTCCAAGCGCGTATCTGGAGAGGTTATTAGAGGCGTATCGATTATACAGTCCTATAGACCCTGAGGCAATTGAGAACCGCGTCTGATTAATTCTTCTTTTGTGAGCCAAACACAGAGGGATATATGCAATAAACTACAAAGGCAAGAGGGGTTCTTTGGGATTTGTATTATTCAGATAGTAGAGATTGCTAATAAAGTGTATCACAATAGAGATTTGGAAGAGAAGCGAGAGGAGATACGGAAATCTAAAACAAATGCAGGCATATTAGCTGTAGCATTAGGTGACAGACAGGGAGCGGGAGGTGCGTATAGTGGAGCCGCAGGTGGTGAGCCTGGTCGAGGACGGGGCAGAGGAACAAGGGGTAGAGGTAGCCGGACCGATTTGAGTCAGAACCAGTGCGCATTCTGCAGGGAAGAAGGTCACTGGCGTCAAGAATGTCACAGTTCAATTAACAGGTACCAAGCGAGCATTGGAACCTGAACGTAAAGAAGCAGTCTGCCGTATTTCACAACCAAAGACACGCAGACAGGTTCGTGAATTCCTAGGTGCTGCAGGATTTTGTCGTCTGTGGATCCCCAACTTCGCAGAAATCGCCAAACCTTTGCATCAAGCTACCAAAGGGGGCGAACATGACCCATTCCTGTGGGATGAAAAACAGTCAGCAGCTTTCCTGAAACTAAAGACTTTGCTAATGGAGCCTTGGGTCTGCCTGACTAGAGTAAGCCATTCCAGCTCTACGTTCATGAACATAACCATACTGCAACTGGAGTCCTGGTCCAATACCTGGGGGTCATGGCCAAGGCCTGTGGCCTACCTCTCCAAACAGCTTGATCCAGTGGCTTACCCCGTGTCTACGAGTAGCGATGAGCCGAACACCCCCGTGTTCAGTTCGCATTCGAACTCTAACAATTTCAAAAGTTTGAGTTCGAACTCGAACATGAACCAAACTCAATGCAAGTCAATGGGACTCGAAAGTTCGAATTTTAGAGTGCCCTCCAAGAGGGCATATATGCAAGATATTTGCCATAAAAGGTATATGGGGGTCCGGGTAGTGCCCTGGGGGACAGGAAACAAGGACAAAAAGTAAAAAAAAAGTTTTTAAAGGAACAGTGAATTTTCCATGAAATAAAGGTTAAGAATAAAAACTAAAAATTCCTTCAAATATCGTGCCTAGGAGGTACCCATAACCTGCCCGTGAAGTGGCAGATTTGTAGAATGTATAGAAACATTTAAAAACAAAAAAATTACATTTCAAATGACGGTAAATGGTTTTCCTTTAGGCTAGGGTCAGACGAACGCATTTTTCACGTCGTCCGTGAAAAAGTTCGGTCGAACGAACGTACGTATTTTCCCCCGGAATACGCGATAGCGGTCATACGATGCGCCTTTTCGTCCGTGATTTTGTACGGATCATCAATAAACACTTTTTGAGTCTGGACGTTATGTTGGCCGGACATTAGCAGCGTCTGACGTCTCCTAATCACGCACACATGCCGCTATGCGGCCGCAGCGCACTCTGTACGCAGTAGTAGCGGTTTGACGTTCTCGAAAAAATGCGTCGTTGGCCACTTGCGTTGCGCGGACGAACTTTCGTGCGGCCGTTCGTCGTATGTTCCCCGGCATTGGACGTCATTTGCTGCTAGTACGGCCGTGATTTCGTGCGGCTAAACGCACGTTAAAACTGCGCTAGTCTGACCCTAGCCTTAATCTATTCATAAACAACTGCTTGGGGCGGCAGCCTGTATGAAAGAAGAGACATTTTAGGACACGCAGAACAAGTTTAGTGATTTTTTGGCTAAATTATGGTGAAACTTATGCAGGCTTTGGATGAAAGTAACAATAGGTGCTTTAAAATTGGGCCTTTAGTGTCGGCAACAGTGCCGTCACACCGTAACCCCACTGTGGTATTGTGGAAGAGTGCAGGGTTGAACCCTGTGGTCCAATATTAAAATTATATGAATCTGGTATAGGCGTCAGTGGCAGTGCATCCAAATATTGTGCCTTTGGTGGCAGCAAGTGCCTTCACACCGTAGGTAATCCCTCTGTGGTATTGTGGAAGAGTGCAGGGTTGGACCCTGCGGTCAAATATTAAATTGATATTTATTTATTTATAAAGGATTTTACCAGGAAGGATACATTGAGATTTCTCTCGTTTTCAAGTATGTCATGGGTTCAAGAACATTGAAGTGTTACAGTTACAGAAATACAAAGTAATACAATGCAAAATATTAAAAAAACACAAATATACAGATTAACAGAAAATAAATATGTAGGAAATAGTCATTATGTTACATGTTTACAAGTGCATTCTGTATTGAGGTATGTTAGTAAGGAGCTCGAGTGACTTAAGACTGGGGGAAGATTTGATGGTGTCTGGGAGGTTATTCCATAATTGTGGTGCTCTGTAGGAAAAAGAGGACCAAGCCACTGTCTTTTTGTATTGTGGTATTGCAAGTAAGGTGCTGGTCCTGGATCGGAGGTTATAGGATGAGGGAGCTGCTGGGGGAAGCAGTCTATTCAGGTAGGGTGGCAGCTTCCCAGAAAAGCTCTTAAACACCAGGCTGGAAAGGTGAAGGGTGCGTTTAGACTCCAGCGATGGCCAGTTTAGCTCTTTTAACATGTCACAATGGTGGGTCATGTAGTTACATTTTAATGCAAAGCGGCAGAATGAGTTATACAATGTAGTAAGTTTCTGAAGGTGTGTTTGCGGGGCGGCTGCGTACACTACATCTCCGTATTCAATAGCCGACATAAGCATTTGTTGTACAATCTGCTTTCTTACTGCGGGGCTCAGGCAGGATTTGTTTCTGTACAGGGCACCTAGTTTGGGGTAAAGTTTAGATGAGAGTTTTTCAATGTGGGGGCCAAAGGATAGATTAGGGTCCAACCACATACCTAGATATTTGAGAGAAGTGACTGTGGTCAGCGTGCCATTTGATTTTGTCCCAACACATAAGTGGGGATTTTGCAATTTGTGTAGTTTAGGTTTTGTTCCAAAGAGCATCGTTACAGTTTTGTCATTATTTAAAAAAAGTTTGTTGTGTTTGATCCACTTTTCTACCTCTGTGAATTGTTCTTGCAGCACGGCTTCCAGCTGCCGGAGATTTGGTTTGCTGGTATAGATTACGGTGTCGTCTGCATACATATGTACAGTTGAGGCTTTGCAGACGTTGGGCAGATCCTTTATGAATATTGTGAATAGCAGGGGGCCTAGTATTGAGCCTTGGGGTACACCGCAAGTGACAGGGAGGGTGAGGGAGGAACTGCCAGAAATTGACACATATTGTGATCGGTCGGATACATATATGAATCTGGTACAGGCGTCAGTGCACCCAAATATTTTGCCTTTGGTGGCAGCAAGTGCCTTCACACTGTAACCCCTTTGTGTTATTGTGGAAGAGTGCAGTGGTGGAGGTTTAGGGAATGCAGAAGAGAACCCCGATCTATTCAGTTACGTCAGCATCAGGGGATTGATAGCTGCTGATCCAGGACTGATTAATTTTTATAAATGTCAGCCGGTCTACAGAGTCGGTGGACAGATGCACTCTTTAGTCTGTGACAAAACCTCCAGCGGCACTGAACGTCCTTTCAGAAAGCACGCTGGATGAAGGGTAACCTAGTAGCTGCATAGCATATTGTCTAAATTCTGGCCAGTGATGCAATCTCAACACCCAGTAAGCCAGTGGATCATCTGCTGTAAAGTTATCCAGGTCTGCCCTTGCCCCTAGGTAGTCCTGCACCATACGGTGAAGACACTGGCAATGGGTGCCTACATTTGACATCCCTGGGCTTCGTGGACTAAAAAAATTTAAAAAGGCATCAGTCAAACGGCCCCGGTCTTCACCGCTCTTCCTCTGATCATCCGCAGCCTCAGAAGCACCTGTGTCATCACTTGGTAACCTACCAGTGCCTGGAAAGGTGTTACACAAGTGTCGCTTTAGAGTGTCCTCAAGTTGTTTCATCCTGTCCTCCCTCTGTGCGGGCAGGATGAGCTCTGCAACTTTACCCTTGTATCGTGGATCAAGAAGGGTTGCCAACCAGTAATGATCCCTCTCCTTGATAGCACGAATCCTGGGGTCCTTTACCAGGCTTTGCAGGATAAGGGAGCCCATGCAGCATAGGTTGTAGGTGGCATTAGCTTCCGAGTCTTCCTGGTCAATGAGGATGACCCCATTGTGCACTTCCTCCTCCCAGCCACATACTAGTCCTTGGGTTTCTGAGCACACAAAACCCTCCTTTGAGGAATTCCCACCTTCAATGCCCCCACTACTTAAATATTCCTCCTCCTCCTCCTGTCTGATCTGAGGACCCGCAGGAATGCTGTCTGCGTAAAGACTGGGGCCTTGAGAGCTAGGGGAGGCCTCCTCTTCCTCCCGCTGCTCTGCCTCTAGTGCCACATCTATAATTCCCCGCAGAGTGCGCTCCAGCAGGAACACTAAAGGAATTGTGTCACTGATGCATGCACTGTCCCTGCTCACCATCCTCGTTGCCTCCTCAAATGGTGACAGTACAGTGCATCCATCCTTGATCCTTATCTGACATAGATTACAAATAGCAACGGTGCGGTCTGTTGCACATTTCTTAAAGAACTCCCAGACAGCAGACTTCCTGTACATGTGCTTTGAGACAACAGCGCTCTGCACCTGAGCAACTGTGACTGCTGATGCCTTGGACTGGCTACGGTTGGTCATAGAGGACGTTCTGCCTCATTTTTGTTGTGCCTCCTCCTCCCTTGACTCCTTTGTTCGATCAGGCACCCAGGTGGAGTCAGTGACCTCATCATCGTCATCACCCCCTATCTCCTCATCACTGGAGATAACCTCGCAATATGTTGCAGCTGCTGGGGGAACATGAGTGCTAGTTCTTTGTGTGTCACTGGCACCCCCTCCCTCTAGGCTGATTTTACTCCCTTCCTCAACCTCAGAGTTTGAATCAGAGCACTGGAGTTGCTGTGCATCCTCAAGCAGCATGTCACTGTCACTATAGTCAAACAATTCAGCTGACTCCTCCGTGTATAATGGTGAGGCTACGGCAGGAGTAGCTGTGGACATGGAGGCTGAGTTAGAGGTTTTGGCAGCTGAGGTGGACAGTAAACCACTACAAGCCTGGCTGGCAGAGGACTCGGAGGATGAGGATGGCCTGGTTAGCCAATCCTGCAAATCCTCTGTATGTTGCTGCTGCTTAAGATGGCCAGCACCAGTTAGAAACAAGGACAAGTGTGCCCCTGCAGAGGATGCACCACGTCCACGACGACCAGGGGCACAGCCTTCCGACACAGAGGCTGCTTGCCCTCTTACCTATGTCTGGGAGCGTTTGCCTGTCCTTTTTGGTCTTTCTGACATGGTGAGTGATATATAGATTAAAGATATACAGAACTCTGATTCAGCTCTGTTATAAAAAATGGAGATATGCAGAACTCTGATTCAACTGTGTTATCTAGATTAAAGATTTCCAGAACTCTGGTATAACTCAGTGAGACACCCTGATAGCTGGCAGCCAGTGACAAGACACAGATTAAAATTCCCATAAACCTCCTATATATCAGTGAGACCCCCTGATGGTCCTCTAACCCTAAACGGCTCTGGTCCACCTTCAACACCCTCCTCCACCCACCCGCACCTCCCCCCTCAGCTGCCTTCAACGCTCAAGACCTGGCAGATTTCTTCCTTAGTAAAACTCTAACTATCAGAAGCGACATCCCAACAAAAGATAGTTATCTGCCACCTCCACTCCCAGAGGTCCCCTCTGCCACCCTCTGCCGCTTCCTCCAAGTCACTGAGGAGGAAGTCCATTCCTTATTGTCCTCCTCACATCTCACCACGTGCCCGCTCGACCCCATTCCCTCACATCTAATTCCTCCCCTCTCCTCCTCCCTCACCCCTGCTCTCACACACATCTTCAACCTATCTCTCTCCACCGGTTCCTTCCCATCCGCCTTCAAACATGCGCTAGTTACCCCTTTACTAAAGAAACCATCCCTCGATCCCAACTCTCCATCCAACTACCGCCCTGTATCCCTGCTTCCCTTTACCTCTAAGCTCTTAGAAAAACTAGTCTTCAACCGCCTCTCCCTCTTCCTGTCCTCCAATTCCCTACTTGACCCCTGCAATCTGGCTTCCGTCCCCTACACTCAACTGAAACTGCCCTCAAAGTCACCAACGACCTCCTAACTGCTAAAAAACACGACCACTATTCTATTCTCATCCTGCTTGACCTCTCGGCTGCTTTTGACACTGTTGACCACCCCCTCCTTCTGCAGACCCTCAGCTCTCTTGGTCTCTGTGACACTGCACTTGCTTGGGTTGACTCCTATTTATCCAACAGGTCCTTCTCTGTGTCCTTTGCTGGTAACTCTTCCTCTTCATTGCCTTTATCTGTTG
Source organism: Leptobrachium leishanense (assembly GCA_009667805.1). Lineage (NCBI taxonomy): Eukaryota > Metazoa > Chordata > Amphibia > Anura > Megophryidae > Leptobrachium > Leptobrachium leishanense. The sequence goes on from CM019065.1 coordinate 240,113,652, forward strand.
GTGTACCTCAAGGCTCTGTCCTTGGTCCTCTGCTCTTTTCCATCTACACCTCCTCCCTGGGCAAAATCATCAACAGCTTTGGCTTTAATTACCACCTCTACGCTGATGACACTCAGATCTACCTCTCTACCCCTGATCTCTCTCACCCTGTCCTTTCAAAAGTCAGTGACTGTTTATCTGGCATCTCCTCCTGGATGGCCTCGCACCACCTAAAGATCAACATGTCCAAGACTGAGCTCCTACTTATTCCTCCCTCTAATGCCTCCCCACCTCCTGACTTCTCTATCACGGTGGAGGGTATCACCATCTCCCCATCAAACCAAGTTCGCTGTCTTGGAGTTACACTTGACTCTGCTCTTTCCTTCATCCCCCACATCAAGTCTCTTTCTTCCTCCTGCCGCTACCAATTGCGTAATATTTCCAGAATTCGGCCATTTCTTACCACTGTCACCACAAAACAACTCATACACGCCCTGGTAATCTCCCGACTCGACTATTGCAATAATCTCTTATCTGGCCTCCCTCTGTCCCGTCTCTCCCCCTACAATCCATCCTGAAGGCCTCCGCCAGGCTAATTCACCTCACCCGCCGCTCTGTCTCTGCCGCTCCCCTCTGCAAGTCCCTTCACTGGCTCCCCATCCACTGCAGAATTAAGTTCAAAATCCTTATCCTTACCTACAAAACCCTCACTAACTCAGCTCCCCACTACCTGTCCTCACTAATCACCAAATACACCCCAGCCCGCTCCCTAAGGTCAAACAGCGACCTGCGCCTAGCTTCTCCCCGCATCACCTCTTCCCATGATAGACTGCAGGACTTCACACGCGCAGCCCCCATTCTGTGGAACGCTATCCCTCGTACGGTCAGACTTTCCCCTAATTTCTCTTCCTTCAAACGCTCCCTTAAAACATTCCTATTTAGGGAAGCCTACCACCCAACTTACTGACGCAACCATCAATCACTCTCACCTTGCAGTCCTCTCCTCCTGTTTCCAACCCCAACCCTCCCAGATTGTGAGTTCCTACGGGAATAGGGCCTCATCCCCTCTTGTACTGTTTGTCAAATGTCGTTCAATGTATTGTAACCCGTCTATACTGTGCCTATTGTACAGCGCTGCGGAATATGCTGGCGCTTTATAAATAAAGAATAATAATAATGGGTGGCAGTGACAAGACACAGATTAAAATTCGCAGAAATCTGCTAGAAGTATGTGGGGACCCCCTGATAGCTGGCAGTGAGAAGACACAGATTACAATTCCCAGAAACCTCCTTTAAATCAGTGAGACCCCCTGATGGGTGGCAGTGACAAGACACAAATTACAATTCCCAGGAATTTGCTATAAATCAGTGAGACCCCCTGATGGGTGGCAGTGACAAGACACAGATTACAATTCTCAGATATCTTCTAGAAGTGAGACCCCCCAATAGCTGCTGGCAGTGAGAACACACAGATTACAACAATTCCCAGATATCTTGTAGAAGTGAGACCCCCAATCGCTGCTGGCAGTGAGAACACACAAATTACAACAATTCCCAGATATCTTGTAGAAGTGAGACCCCCCCCCCAATAGCTGCTGGCAGTGAGAACACACAGATTGCAACAATTGCCAGATATTTTGTGGAAGTGAGACCCCCACAATAGCTGCTGGCAGTGAGAACACACAGATTAAAACAATTCCCAGATATCTTGTAGAAGTGTGACCCCCAATAGCTGATGGCAGTGAGAACACACACTAACAGAACAATCTCCTCTCAAAAAACACGTGCTGGGGCTGCGAGGGACGCCTTATATAGTGTGCTGCGGGACTTAACTCTGTGAGCCCATGATTGGGCAAAATTTGCCCAATCAGGACTCTGAGCCGTGATTAGCATAGTCTTGCACCTGTCTTGCACCTGACCTGCGGTCAGGTGCAAGGCTGTAGCCAATTACAAGCTTCAGGCCAGTGGAAAAGTGCATTGTGGTCCATTGTGGTGCATTGTGGGCGAACTCGAACCGAACACATGGAAATGTTCTGAGTTCGGCGAACAGCCGAACGGCTGATGTTCGATGCGAACTCTGGACAGATCGAACCGAACAGCTCATCCCTAATGTGAAGCAGCTATTATGTATTTCATTTTATGCCAATATCGCAGCACCTTATTCTGAATTACCCTTCATTCATCACTAAGTCTGCTCACATTGATCCCACCTTTGCCGGGAATGGTACAAATGTGTGGCGTCAATCAATTAATTTAGCCTATATTCAAATCCCATTATTTGGGTGGCATGGTTTTTCATTTGGGAGGTTATATTTTTCCCTTTTTTCATCTTCTAATTGTGTGGTGTGTATTTTGTAATCGTGTTAATAAAGATTATTCAGGTAGCTGGTGTCTACCACTCCTTTTTTTACTTTGTGAAGTGCAGGCAGATAATGTGGCGATTCTATGAGCAATACCAGCCTTTTGGGTGCAGCATAAGGGGACCAACGACGGACTGCGACAAGGACACAGGTGCAGAATTTTATGCATAGCAGCCTGTTTAAAGACAAATACATGCATTTACACACACAGCCATACGTTCACATACATAACCATATATCACCCTAAACCCCAGGGGTATGTAGCAATAAAACTCACAGTAATGTGCGCGGTGTATGAACGTATCCCAGAGCTCCACAGGCACACCACGTTATTGTAAGTTTTATTGCTGTGGACCTCTAAGTTTTATTGCTGTGGACTGCTGTGATACACACCAGACATTCATGTGAGTTGTATTGCTGTGGACTTCTGTGATACACACATACACACCGCATGTTACTGTGAGTTATATTACTGTGGAGCTCTGTGATACGTTCATACACACTGCACATTACTGTACCACAGAGCTCCACAGCAGTAAAACTCACAGTAATGTACTGATAACACTTTATTACTTTATTCACCCCCTCCCCGCTGGAATATCAATTTATTCACCCCCTCCCCGCTGGAATATCAATTCATTCACCCCCTCCCCGCTGGAATATCAATTTATTCACCCCCCTCCCCGCTGGAATATCAATTTATTCACCCCCTCCCCACTGGAATATCAATTTATTCACCCCCTCCCTGCTGCAATAACAATTTATTCACCCTTCCCCACTGGAATATCAATTTATTCCCCCCCTCCCCACTGGAATATTAATTTATTTACCCCCTCCCCGCTGGAATATCAATTTATTCACCCCCCTGCTGGAATATCAATGCAGCATCAGTTTTTTTCTTTGTTCTGATGCCTGTCTGTCACTGAGTCCCTGCAGAACAATGCAGCCAGGACTTACATTTCCACCTTCTCACCTTACAGGGTGCACCACACACTGTCTGGAATTGCTGGGGAGGCTGGGGGTAAGGCGGCAGCGTAGACTTCTTTTGGCATGCCCTCCTCTTGACATCATTAGAGGGGGCCATGCACCAGCAAGAAGGAAGGGTCCAGGAGAAGAGAGAGTGCAGGCTTCTGTATCCAGCACCGCGGGGGAGTCTGCTCTCTGACCTGGCAGATACAATGTAGCTCGCTGGGCACTGGTTGCATCTTAGAGGAGGAGCAGCAGGGACACAGCGCCAGGCAGATAGTTTAAAAATTTGGATCCCTGTCAAGGCAAGTGAACAGGGATTCAAAAACATTTTTTGCACCCCCTCCTGGTCTTCCGCTCTTCGACAACCACCTCTATCGCCTTACAGTGCCAGCTCTTCTGATCACACCGCTTGCCTGACAATCCGCAGCTCTGGCAGAGGTGTGTAAATATGCTGCACTCCCCCTCCCCATGCTGTTCAAAGTTTGAACAGCTGCAGAGAGAGGGGGTGCAGCATGTTCACACACGTCTGCCAGAGCTGGGGCACTGAAGAAACAGAGGGGTGATTTTATTTAACCAGTCCTCCCTTGTCACTTACTGGGAGAAGAGGGGGGTTATGGGGCCCTACATACACTCCTGACAATCGGAAGCATTCAGGAGCAATATGAGCTGCCAAGCACTTCCGATTCTCTGCCTGCCACTGCAGGAGGAGGGAGCAGCATCATGCGCTCTCCTTTTAGTTCGGGCTGGTGGTGAGGTGCCAGTACTGAGTGGTGAGGTGCCGGTACTGAGTCCCGGCGAGTACCCCCTGAAAAAAAGACCTGGTAACGTTGCTATGTACCCAACAAGTGGTTGTTTCCCCAAAACCAATAAAGGACCAATGATAGAGAAATATGGTACAGCGCACTCAATGTGATCAATATTTACATACACTTTGTATGGTTGAGAACGATCTTCTTTGTGTCCCTTTACAGCATATAGGGACAAAACATAAAGAAATAATTGCGCAGTATGTTTCTGTGGTTTACAGATATTAACAAATCAAATGGTAGCGCACTCGCATACAGTATACAGAGCCTGAACCGGCTCTAGTATTATCCGCCTTATGGGTATTAACTTCATATTCCCGGGTGCTCATCAACCATTCAGCTCTTCTTATTGTAGAGTTTCACATATGAAACAGAAAAGCAGACCAGGAATTTCCCTAGTGTAATTCCATTATAAACTTTAGTATTTGTCTAGACAAAGCCAATCTTACACTTACTCTGGATGAAGCGTTCCCAGGCTCTAGGATTAATAGCACGTGAATTTTTACGGAAAAAATACACCAAACCTCTCCCAAAGCTATCACACGAACAGCAGGGTTAAAAAAAAAAAAAAAAAAAAATTGCTTTTATTTAAAATAATATCCAGAACGCGTTTCACCGGCAAACCGGCTTCATCAGTTGGTAAAACAAGTATGATAAGCTCAATCCCTCCTGCTGTTTGTATACCTTACTAATCATTGCAAAATGAAATACACATGTATCAATTAGTGATAGTTTGCCAAGCTTGTCTCCAGCCCAAACCCTCTTGAGCATCTTTGGGGCATCCTCAAATGGAAGGTGGAGCAGCGCAAGGTCTCTAACATCCACCAGCTCTGTGATGGAGGAGTGGAAGAGGGCTCCAGTGGCAACCTGTGAAGCTCTGGTGAACTCCATGCCCAAGAGGGTTAAGGCAGTGCTGGAAAATAACGGTGGCCACAAAAAATATTGAAATTTTTTGGCCCAATTTGGACATTTTCACTTAGGACTGTACTCCCTTTTGTTGCCAATGGTTTAGATATTAATGGCTGTGTGTTGAGTTATTTTGAGGGGACAGCAAATTTGCACTGTTATACAAGCTGTGCACTCACTACTTTACATTGTAGCTAAGTGTAATTTCTTCAGTGTTGTCACATGAAAAGATATAATAAAATATTTACAAAAATGTGAGGTGTACGCACTTCTGGGAGATACTGTATATACAGCTAGGTCCATATATATTTGGACACAGGCACGATTGTCATACTTTTGGCTCTGTATGCCACCAGAATAAAATTAAAATGAAACAATCCGGGGGCGGAGCCAGTGGCCATTGCGAGCAGCCGCATGTGAGCAGAGCTCTGCCGGAACCAGCTTGTCCTCCAGACCTCTCAGCGCTGCGTAGGTAGGTCCCAACACAATTACTGTCCCAGTCTCCAGCACCAGTAAGACTGGGTCTGTACTCCGGCCTGGTTGCGATTCCTGACAGCTCCAACGTGCGTCCTCCACCTTTCACTGCTCCGCTCACTCTCCTGCGTGCCAAACACGAGGCTCCCCAGTCTATCCTCCTCCTGTACCAACCCCTTCCTGTCCTCACTGAAATGGAGTCCGCTCTGTCCAGCATATTCCACAATGTCTCCCTCTGGTGGCAGCAATAGTTCAATGCACCAGAATACAGTTTTTAAAGCAGCGCTACACTAATAAACGGAGAATAAACGGAGAATCAGTAAGTTCCAGACTAACACCGGTAGCTATGTCTTCCAGCCCCAACAGATTGCTGACCAATTTGCCATATGCTATGCCCAATTATATAATCTTAACCAGGACTCCACTGCCCCTCAACCCTCGCTCCTGGATGTGTTTCGGTATTTGTCCTCTTTAACTCTCCCAAAACTGTCTCAAGACTACCACGGTTCCGTGTCCACGCCACTCACTGCTGCCGAATTGTCTGATGTACTGGCTTTGTTACCTTCTCGTAAATCCCCTGGCCCTGACGGTTTCACATTCATCTATTATAAGACCTTCGCTGACCAACTGTCCCTTCACATGCTGGCGCTCTTTAGTTCCCTATTTCATTCAGGCCAAGCTCCCCCTGACCTACTTATGGCCACTATTATCACTCTTCCCAAACAAGGCAAAGATCCAACTATTTGCTCTAATTACCACCCAATAGCTTTATTGAATGTCGATGTAAAAAATTACGCTAAACTGTTAGCTAACAGGTTAGCCCCACATCTCCCTAGGCTGGTGGTTGGGGATCAAGTGGGTTTTTTGCAGGGACATCAGGGTGACAGATCTCTGTACCCCAACAGGGTCACATCTGCCAATGCCGCTTCCTTGCAGGACCCCCCCGTGTTCTAACCCAGGCAAATTCCCGTGCCTTCCTCCAGTCCTTAGACGAAGTTTAAGGACCCAGACACATAGAGCCTGCTAACATCCCCCAGAAATAAGGCGACGCTGTAGATCTGAGTTCTTTCAGGGTTAGACTGAATTTCTTTAATCAGAGGCACATTTATACAGTCACACATAGGTCATTTACATACACAAAATCACAACATCATCTAAGGGAGGTTTTGGTGTAATCTAATTAGATTTAGTTACAAACAGAGAGAATAGGACTCAAGCCTTCTGAAGGAGTTAAAACAATGACAGATTACAGTTTAAAACAGGGAGCGTTAATCAGATAACGAAGATTATGTTTGAGGAGCTGTTAATCAGATATTTACACCTTTCTGAGAGCAGGTTTACTGGAAATCTAATCTGATTAGCAGATAGTCAAAGACAATGACCTTCTTGCATAATCACAAACACACAAATATTCTGCACACAAGAGAGGGCAATGGCCAAATATTGATTATGAGTCCTGCGCCCTTCAAAATTCCCCCCCCCCAAATCCACATGACGCACATTTACGGTTAGGCTTCTCATTGACTTTGTGAGCCATGACTCCTGTCTCCCCCTGTCTCCTTCTCTCCTTAGATGCCGAGAAGGCTTTTGACAGACTTAGCTCGCTATTCCTCCCACATGCCTTCTTAAATTTAGTTTCCCTCTCCCTTTTATACAAGCGATTTTCACCTTATACTCCTCACCGTCGGCCAAGGTACAGCACACAGGTTTCCTCTCTGTGCCTATTGAGATCACGAATGGGACCGAATGGGACCCAAGCAATACGGGCTGAGTCCCGGATAGGAGGGATGTCAGTGGGTCCTACAGAGAGCAAGATTAGTTTATTTGCTGATGACATTCTCCTTACACTATCCGACCCCGTGCGATCCCTTCCCCATCTTCATGACTCTTTTCTTTCATATAGCAAGGTGTCATATCATAAAACTATTCTCTCTAAGACGCAAGCCCTAAATTGCCACATCCCGCATCGGGATTTACAATCCTTGAAACTTCAGTATAACGATGACTGGTGGGATCTCTTTTAATGTATCCAGGGATAAAAATGTAATCTTCTCGATCCATATTGTACCTTCTGAATTACCATCCCATGACATCAATGTTTCATGCTCTCTGTGCAAAGTGGATTAATTTAGAATTCTCTTGGCTGGGCAGGATAGCGGTCATTAAAATGTCCATTCTCCCGAAAATCCTTTATGTTTTCAGGGCTCTTCCCTTGCCCATCCTTTTTTAGACCTTGCAATCTATACGAATTTCTTTTATTTGGAGGGGTAGGAAAGTTACTGTCTTCCATGTCTCTGTTGTTCAGGGGGGCCTGGGGTTTCCCAACATCTCCCTTTATTAGAAGGCAGCCCTCTTGTCCTTAAGAGGCTCTGCCGTATCCCAACAGTCTCCTCCCCAGTGGACGCTCCCCTTGCATCCTTCTTTTTCTCCACCAGCATTAGTGGATGTGGTATGGCTTTCTAGGCCTATGCGTCCTCATTGACCTGCCCCTCTCCCATTGGCGAAGCTGTTACTACATGTCTGGGACTCTACTAGGGGCAGGGCTAGATTAAAATATCTATGGGCCTGGAGCTAAATATTTTGGTGGGCTTTTTTTGGAATTTAGAGAAATGAAAACATATTTTTGATTATTTAACAGTGCAGATACGGCTATATCCATCCAGGCAGTTACTGTGTGATTAATTATTTATTCAGATTTCAATCATTTAAAGCGTGTAAACATTTTTTTTTTTCTATTTTATCATCAAAACCTTTGTGGTTATATATTTTATAGGGAATTCTTGTAAAATAAAAAAGTGAAATGGGAACCGGTTACTGCATTTTTCTGAAAAAAAATAAACAATTTTAATTAAAAAATGAAATATTTACCTTGTGTTTTGGAGGCTGGTGTTTTATGTATAATATGACAGTGTATAAACCACTGACCTTGCTCCCAGCGTGGGAAATTAAAAGGTGAGTAATGGCAGTGGTATTGCTCATTTTATACAGGACAAATGGACAATGCCATCGCTTTGGAACTAAAAAGTTTTTTCAGTTTTGATTTAGATTTTACATGGTCACGTTTGGTATCAATGCAAAGGCCAGAATCTAACCTGTCCAATGACACCTCCTCACTTGACCTTGTGAGGTGTAAAAATTAGTGACGCAGGGGTCCAAAGTCCCCCTTCCCAGTGCCCTTCACTGCAGTACGTCGGTTTAGGTTTTTGATGTAACAATTCGTAACAATGGATTGTTCCATCACCTGCACACTTGTTGGTGACATGAGAAATGTGATGGTGAGTTAGTGCAGCATCATTGTTCACTTTGTAATTGAAAAGCAAAAAATGTTTAACGTCTGTCGTAGCAAGTTAGGACGGACGCAAGTTAGTCAAGAACGTAAAACCGCTACCATGGATGTGCAGAGTGCGCCATGTCCGCGTAGCATTCTGTGTGAGTTATGAGATGTCAGATGCAGTGCATTTGCGACGTCCAGCACCTTGATGCACAAAATTGCTTTTCATATCCTTCTCAAATTTTTAGCATTTTTCATATTAATTTTATTTCCCATAGTTCCCTTTTTTTTCTACATCCGTCAAAAAAAACAGACGTGTGGTGTCTACAGTATCTTTTTTTGATTTTCTTGGCACAAGGTGCAAGTTTTCACAATTCCATCTATATCGGCATCCATCTTCGGCCACCACATATAGCTCCGCGCCAGTCCTTTCATTCTGATTATGCCTGGATGATTGCTGTGTAACTGTTTCAGCAGGTCTGTATGACCTGGGGGTAGAAGGACTACTCGAGCACCCCACAAGACACAACCTGCCTGCACACTCCGTTCCTCTTTCCTTTTTGCATAAGCTCCAAACATTGATTTATCCACTCTTTTTGGCCATCCTCTGAGGACAAACTCTCTAACCCACGCCAAAACGGTATCCGTATCTGTCCATTTCCTCACCTGTTCGGCTTTAATCTATGGTACGCCATTTTCTTCCAACAGAAGTACTCTCTCTTCCTCAGCAGAAGTCTCCACCTCATCTCCTGCCACCGGCAACCGGCTCAGGCCATCCACATTTTCATGATCCTTTCCTGCTTTGTACACAAGAGTACTCATATCCACATAACGTCACAGCCCATCTCTGAATGCGGGGTGAGGCCATATGTGGCACCTCCTTCAGTTCATTAAATAATGATTAGTTGTTTATGGTCTGTTACGATGGTAAATTGTCTCCCATACAAGTATGTGTGAAACGTCTTTACCCCACAAATCACAGCAAGGCACTCCTTCTCAATTTGTGAATAATTTTTCTCAGCTGCATTCAGGGTCCGCGAGACGAACCCTATTGGCCAGTCTGTTCCATCCTCCAGCCTGTGTGACAACACCGCCCCCACGCCATAAGGGGAAGCGTCACAAGCCAGAATAATGGGTTTGATGACATCATAATCCACCAACAAGGCATCCGACAGGAGAAGATTTTTGGACTTTTCAAAGGTCTCTTTTTGCTCACCACCCCAGATCCATTTAGTCTCTTTCCTCAATAGTGCATGCAACAGTGCTAGTAAGGTAGACAAACCTGGTAGGAATTTATGGTAATAGTTCAGTAGGCCCAAGTAAGCCTTTAGTTCACTCACAGACTGCGGTGTGGGCACTTCTTGTATGGCCTGGACCTTTTCCGTAACTGGCTGCACACCTGCAGCACTGATCTTGTGACCCAGAAAAAACACTTCCCTTCCCAGGAATTCACACTTACTCCTTTTTCAGTCTCAGTCCACTTTTTGTTTAGCCGAGACAAAACTTCCTCTATATAAAAATACCTAAAAGGTAAGTGTATAGGCGCTTGGTGGTTCGGTAGAGAGAAAAAGGTAGTTGTATGATTGCCGCTCACCAGCTGAGTGTATACTCCACTCCTAACTAACTATGAGAAATACCAAGGTATATGGGAGCGCATAGGGCATATACAAACAGTGTATTAGGTAGTAAATCCGTGGTCTTTAAATCAGAATAGTCCATAGATCCTAGAAGAGGAAAAAGAGAAAGAGACCATTGTGCAGTATATACTGGAATCAAAGGACCACACACTGATGGTTATAGAACTCACAAGTGGGGAGTCTTCAAGACTCCAGATGTACGTCTTTAAGTCTCTTTGTGGGGGACTTCACCCGTATGGTAGATACTTGTCCCGTATGGTAGATACTGTATCTTGATGGTAGGTGTATGTGTTTCAGAACCTCCACTAAGGGTGGTTCTGTAATCGCATCTTGGACCTCTTGTCGCTTGAGGGGGTCCCACCTCGTGAGCGCTGCTTCAAAATCCAAGAGCGTCAGAATAAAAATCCAAAAGCTGTTAGCCTTTCTTAGGTATATATCCAGAGATCAGGGTAGATAAATGGATTCAAGAATAAATAAAAAAGTAAAAAATTTATTAAATTATAAAATCGAGACGCGTTTCGCCTGCGTCTGCAGGCCTTATCAATCGAATAAATTAGACTCCATTGTTCCCCACTTATATACTTGCTGAAAGTCATAATGAGTTCCGGGATGTGGCGTGCGGGTCTGTCATTTTGAGGTATTTCCTTTGAATAATGATACATTCTCAGATATCAACCTTTCTTCAATTATGTACATTTTTTTGGGGTATGCATACAGGAGATGATATGAATTTCCTTGTTTACTGTGGACTTTTTATATGTAAGTAATGTCATGTCTGTTATTCCTGGTTGATCCAGTATGGAGGTTTTGGGTCTTTTGGGACAGAACGCTGGTGTTCTGGTTGTTTTTACATATATAGCACACGATTGTCCAGTGCCCAGACGAACATAGAGCCCCCACCACAGGCTGAGAGCGAAAGTAAAAACATGATTGGAGGAGGACGTCATCATCCGGCGTCTCACTCAGTACGCTGCAGCCGCAGGAGATCGGAAATGGAGGTGGAGGTGCGCCATACCGGAAACGGAAATGTGTCATCAAAATGGCGTCCGGAACGCACGGCGGGCGATACTGTGACCCGCACGCCACATCCCGGAACTCATTATGACTTTCAGCAAGTATATAAGTGGGGAACAATGGAGTCTAATTTATTCGATTGATAAGGCCTGCAGACGCAGGCGAAACGCGTCTCGATTTTATAATTTAATAAATTTTTTACTTTTTTATTTATTCTTGAATCCATTTATCTACCCTGATCTCTGGATATATACCTAAGAAAGGCTAACAGCTTTTGGATTTTTATTCTGACGCTCTTGGATTTTGAAGCAGCGCTCACGAGGTGGGACCCCCTCAAGCGACAAGAGGTCCAAGGTGCGATTACAGAACCACCCTTAGTGGAGGTTCTGAAACACATACACCTACCATCAAGATACAGTATCTACCATACGGGACAAGTATCTACCATACGGGTGAAGTCCCCCACAAAGAGACTTAAAGACGTACATCTGGAGTCTTGAAGACTCCCCACTTGTGAGTTCTATAACCATCAGTGTGTGGTCCTTTGATTCCAGTATATAAAACTTCCTCTATATTTCTTAAATGTTCCTCCTCGCTGGCGCCAGTAACTAAAATGTCATATAAGTACACTGCGACACTCGGCATGTTTTGTAAAATTCCCACCATAGTGTGTTGGAAAATGGCTGGCTCGACGCCACTCCAAATGACAATCTACAGTAAGTATACAACCCTTTGTGTGTATTAACAGTCACATACTTTTTAGCGCTTTCATCAAGCACAATCTGCTGATATGCATCACTCCTATCCAGTTTGGAGAATTTGTGGCCTCTCTCCAGCTGAGCAAACAATTCTTCCACTTTAGGAATAGGATATTGCTCCACACTGGATGCTCGGTTTACTGTGAGTTTGTAATCTCCATAGATGCAAATTGAACCATCCGGCTTTCTCACCCGCACGATGGGGGCTGCCCATTCTGAAAATTGTACTGGTTCTATAATTTTCTCATCTACCAGTCTCTGCAGTTCTCCCTCCACCAGAGGTTTGACAGCAAAAGGTATCCGTTGCAGCTTATAAAATCATGGCTGGGCCTCTGAGTTCACATGAATTTTAGCTGTGGTGCCTTTCAGCTGACCTAGCTCTTCTTTGAACACTTCAGCATGTCTGTCTAGAATGTCGACCGCATTTAGTGTTGGACTGACTGTTACTGTATTCACCAGCAGGGGTAACAATTTTAAGTCTTTCAGCCTGCTTCGCCCCAACAAATTTGGCCCGGCCCCTTCAACCACTACCATAGTTAGTTTTCCTCTTTTCTCCTGACACTGCACAGTTCCTATAACCTGACCTAACACAAGCATCTTCTCACCTGTATATGTTTTTAATGTCAGGTTGCATTGTTCCCACTCTGGTATGTGTGCATTTTTCCATAGATTTGAGTATTGCTTTGTGCTGATAATTGTAATGCCACATCCCCTGTGTCCACCTCAAATTCAATGTCCATGCCATTCACTTTTAACTTCTGTATGAGAGGAGCCACTTTAGGCATGTTATGTGAGACACTCTATATTGTATTTATGTCACCTGCATCTTCTGCCTCACTCACATCCTCTTCTCGCACTAAATGTGACCTCCTACGGTTCTCCTTTTCTTTTCTCTCCCCCCTCAGTCCGTGAAAGGGGGCCTCGTAATCCCGCATCACGAGCTTGGATATGCATGCCCGCTTAATGTGTCCCCGTTTCCCACATTTGTGGCACAGTTCCATAATAAACTTGCATACGTTGGGCGCATGATTCCCTTTGCACCTGTAGCACTCAAAGTCCATGTTCTGCCCCCTCTTATCCTCCGAGCACACTTTATGCATCGCCGCCTGTACCGTTCGTGACCTTGGAGTCTGCGATTCTTCATCCCCAGATAGGCCTTGGAGATCTCTTCTATGTCTGTTAGCCGATTCCATCGCCTGACATATATTAAGGGCCTTTTCAAAGGTCAAATCCATTTCCGACAACAGCCTTCTCTGCATCCTGGCGTCGTATACGCCACACACCAGCCTCTCATGAAGCATTTGTTGAAGCGTAGGCCCATACTCCGTGTTGTGCTAATTTTTTCAACTCCGCCACCAACTCAGCCACTGTCTCGTCCGTTTTCCGCGTGCGTGATATAAACTTGTATCTCTGCACAGTCTCACTTGGCTTTGGATTATAATGGGCCTTGGACACAATGACAAGATCCTGATACGTTTTCTCAGCTGGCGTCACAGGACACAGCAAACATCTCAGCAAACTATATGTGGACGCACCGACTCCACTTAATAACACAGCTTTCTTCTTGCGGGCATCAGTAATCTCATTTGCTTGAAAAAAAATTCCAACATTTCTATGTGTTCCTCCCAGGATTGCAACTCACGCTCAAAGGGGTTCACCTGACCCACCAGTGCCATCCTGTCTCAGCAAACTACTTCTTTTCCTGCAGTTTTTTTTTTAGCTCTGAACCTTCACATAACAGTCTCTCAATACACATCGGTTTATCCTCGTCGCCAATTATGTAATATCTTCATATGACTGATGCAGAGACAGGTTGTGGCTGAATTACTTATTCTTTTTATTCGCTGGTACAGACACAGCTCTCCCACTCAGGAAACTGACAACAACAACCCCTGACCCGGAAACACTATTTACATTAACAGAAAACCGGTAACACAAACAACTATGCCCTCTAGTGGTAGATAAGTATAACACAGATCTACTACAGATGGCCACATGGCAAATATATGAATTTAGAGGGAAAATACACATACAATAAATACTCCAACGGATATTGAATGAAACAGGTTTTGGCCTTTGGTCTTCCTCCAATCAGAGGTTTAATGGGAGAGCATGGTGGGGCCTCTCAGTGACTGGACGAAACTAAATGATTTGCATTCAAAGTTTCTCTATAGTCAATGTGAGGCCCAAAACCCCTTTTTTCTTCAATGAATCCGCTGCATGAAGAGAGGCCCTACATGTGAAGTCTTTTGTGACAGCTCCTGCAATGTTCTTTATAACTAACACAATTTTTTGTATTAGACAAGGAAGATCCTAGCACCCTAGAGGCCCTGAGCCAGGGAGTTGGTGAATGGATGGGGGATGATGGGAAGGTACAGAAAAAAAACAGGGAACATTAGCGAAAACATTATTCTAGGTTGTTATTTTTAATTTTTAGGCACCTTAACAGGGAAACTGAAACATAATGGACTAGGAAATCAATTTTATTATAATGCTAATCAACATTGAACGAAATGTTCTTATATTTATTCTTTCAAAATTACAACTAAAACTATGCATGTGGCCTGTATATTGTGTGTGTGGGGGGGGGACACCACAGTATAGTGCAACGCTGAGAAAATTAGCCTTTTCTTAACATGTACCCGCATTCAACAGCTTCACGTTTCATGTACTAATTCCTCAAGCTGGGAATATCCATCCCTAGTCCTGCAAACATGTTTAGGGGTTCTGGGCCTCATTTAGGGTTGCAGGAACAGGCTTAGGGGTGCATGAAAAAGGCTAGGGGTGCAGTATAAGGGTGCATACACAAACGTAGTGACGTTAAGTGTAGGAACTCTCCCCATTTCTCTACCTCACTCTTTCTCTCTTTCTCATCCTTACTCCCACTTTCCGCTTTCTCAACTTCAGTCTCCCCCTTCTCCCTCACTCACCTCTTTCTCTACCTCACTCCCCCTTTTCTCACCCTCCCTCCCTTTCTGGCCTGTATGTGTACAGTGAGAATGTACAGTGGGAGGATGTTTGGGGTGAAAGGGGCTTATTTGTGGATAAAAGTAGATGATTTTAGGGGTGAATGAGGCATATTTATTGTTTGGGACGTAAGGGACTGAAATGGGATGTGAAGGGTGAAATATGTACAGTATATGCATTTGTTTGTGTCCGTGACTGAGCATATACCCATGAGTATCAAAAATATTTTGCCATGCAGTCAGGGCGGGCCCAAGACATTGTGCTGCCAGGAGCGAAGGATGAAATGCTGCCCCCCCCCAAAAAAACACGCAGCGTGTATGAGCGTCTCACGGTGTGCCACAGCAATAAAATAATTCAAACACTCATATACACCGTACATTAGAATTTTCTTGCTGTGGAACTCTGTGATACAGTAATGTGAGGTGTATATAACTGAGCCCAGTGTCACATACCCAGCAGTGCCCAGCATCACATACCCAGCAGTGCCCAGCGTCACATGCCCAGCAGAGCCCAGTGTCACATACCCAGCAGTACCCAGCATCACATACCCATGTGTGGGCACTGCTGGGTATCTTGCCCCAGCTCACACATGGATATATTTGCCCTCATGAATATATATACCCCCAGGCTCACACATGGATATATTTGCCCCCAGGCTCACACATGGATATATTTTTCCCAGGCTCACACATGGATATATTTGCCCCCACGCTCACTCATGGATATATTTTCCCCCAGGCTCACACATGGATATATTTGCCCCAGGCTCACACATGGATATATTTGCCCCCAGGCTCACACATGGATATATTTGCCCCCACGCTCACTCATGGATATATTTGCCCCCAGGCTCACACATGGATATATTTGCCCCAGGCTCACACATGGATATATTTGCCCCCACACTCACTCATGGATATATTTGCCCCCAGGCTCACTCATGGACATATTTGCACCAGGCTCACTCATGGACATATTGCACCAGGCTCACTCATGGATATATTTGCCCCCACGCTCACTCATGGATATATTTGCCCCCAGGCTCACTCATGGACATATTTGCACCAGGCTCACTCATGGACATATTGCACCAGGCTCACTCATGGATATATTTGCCCCCAGGCTCACTCATGGATATATTTTCCCCAGGCTCACTCCTGGATATATTTGCCCCAGGCTCACTCCTGGATATATTTGCCCCAGGCTCACTCCTGGATATATTTGCCCCAGGCTCACCCGTGTATATATTGCCCCAGGCTCAGTCATGGATATATTTGCCCCCAGGCTCACCTCTGCCAGGCCCAGGCTCCGAGGGGCAGATCGTGCGGCCGCCGCGTTCCTTCCTTCAACGAGGGGCAGCCTGCATGAGTATCTCCTGCTTGCTTGGGATCCACCCTCCAGCCTGCCGCGATCTCGCGAGATCACGTGAGCTCGATCGCGGCAGGCTGGAGGATGAATTTCAGGCGAGCGGCAGATACTCATGCAGGCTGCCACTCGTTGAAGGAACTAATGCGGCGGCTGCACGATCTGCCGTCGCCGCCGATAAAAAAAATAGTGCCGAGCGCAGCAGCGGCGCCGGTGGCTGAAATTTGTCGCCCTCGAATTTCTGCCGCCTAGCGCCGCTGCTCCGCTCTGCACCATTGTCAGGCCAGCCCTGCATGCAGTGCAAGAGTGTTTGGGTTTGGCTTGAAAAAAAGGTGGCAACCTTTGTGCAGCATGAACCTTTCTGCAGAACCAGGTTGCTGCAGTGTCCACTTAACTGCGCTGGTGGATCCAGAGAGGTGGCAAGTGCTCACTCTGAGCGGACATCCCATTATAGCAGTGGCAGCTGGTGACATTTTTTTTAAAAAGGAGCCCCAAGACTGCAACCACATCCTCCATAGGCTCCCCCTGAACATGAAAATTATATATATATATATATATATATATCAACAAACCAGGAGGAGACTGACAGTGGATCACATCTATTTCTTGTCTAAAGTGGCATAAAGAGCTTAAAATGTATATATTTTTTAAACTGCACATATTGGCAATATATAAAAGATTATTATATGCTTTTCAGTCTGGCTTCTTACAGTACACAAAGTTTGACATGTAGATGGTGCTGTAGTAGTTCTGGAAGGAATTTGTCCCATTAGCATCACTGCTAAACACTTGGAACCCAGGATTTTCAAACCAACACAGATTACCCACTCCATTATTAAGGTTACCTTACTACTTGCACTCCTTGGGCCTCTCCAAATACCAACATACAGAGAACTGACTGTCCATAGTTTTTTGTTGTTGGGAAATCCATAAAATTGCTAGCAAAATGTGTAGCAATTATTTCATACCCGATTATAGTTGATTTATCATTTTTATTACACATCACAAACACAATCAAGCGCCAGCAAGTCTTCATGGGCCCATCATGAGCATATATTGGTTGTGATATATATAAATATAAAAAAGCAAAATGCCGCTTGCGCGTAATCACGATATCTCCAGAACCGTAAAGCCTACAAACTTGAAATTCGGCACACGTGTTCCTCTCCTCTTCTAGGTGCTCACTAGAAAGAAGAAAGATTTTTTTGAAATGACCATCAGTTATTAACACGCCCTGATGCTAAGTAGTTATACTCCCCCTCCCCACCTGAAAATAAATCTGTTCCAACTGCCACTTGCATCACATGCCGTTATCTCCGTTCACACTGGCAGACGTTGCTCTCCTTCACTCAGGAGTGGTCTGGGGATCTTTACAGCACTAAACGTCGCTACCTCACCAACATGTCCACACCTTCCACCTATGGAACTACTTCCGCAATGAAGGTGGGGGGGGATATATTCCCTTATGAGTTTCAATCACCCACCAGCACTGAGCCAACGGATTGTGAACCAAATTTTTCCTGCACAGTTTGCCAGCCCCAAATCACTTCTTACACTGATCTCCGCAGTTCAGATGGATCTGTCCTTTCTACTGTAACAACTGTTAAAGGGAAAAGAGGGAAAAAAACGCAGAAAAAGATTTACAGATGAGATTAGGAAAACACAAGGGAAGCTGGAAAAAAGTATTGTTAAACTCATCCCCGAATCAGAGAGGCTGTAATAAAGTATGCATCTAATAATCCCTACGTTCATGAGACGCAAAGGAGATCAATGCCTTGAACTAATAAGTATTTGTCTGGTCTATATATATAAAAGCGAAAATGCCACTCGAGCAACATCACAATATCTCCAGAACCATAAAGCCTACAAACTTGAAATTCAGCACGTACAGTTGTGTTCAAAATTATTCAACCCCCAATGCTGTAAAGGGTTTTAGGGAATTTAGTGTACATTTGTAATTGTATTCAGAATGAAATCCTACAAGGACTTTTTAAAGAACCATATGCAACTAAAATGACATCAATTGGTTTTGTAATACAGTAGTAAATGTTTCTTTTGTGAATTCTTCATTGACGCAATTATTCAACCCGTTAAAGACTATCACTCTGAAGAACAGAGGTTCATTCAAGTGTTTTCAATGAGGTATTGAAAACACCTGAGGATGTCACGGAGCAGCAATAAAGCATAATAAGCACCAATTAGGCAGCTTTAAAATGACTGTGATACTCAGCTCCTTCTAGACATTTACTGGTGTGGTTACAAACATGGTGAAGTCAAGAGAATGGTCCAGGAAGACAAGAGAAGAGGTGATTACTCTTCACAGGAAGGGCAATGGCTATAAGAAGATTGCAAAGATGTTAAACATACCAAGAGAGACCATAGGAAGCATCATTCGCAAATTCAAGGCAAAGGGCACTGTTGAAACGCTACCTGGTCATGGCAGAAAGAAGATGCTGACTTCGACTGCTGTGCGCTACCTGAAGCGTAGAGTGGAGAAAAGTCCCCGTGTGACTGCTGAGGAACTGAGAAAAGATTTGTCAGTGTCATGGAACTGACGTAGCGCTCCCCACGTCAAACCCCAAGACTTTTATTTCCATGGCGAAAACCCCAAAAGACATAGACCGTTGCTTTGGGGAAGACCTTATGTTCATTTATATTGTGTGGTTTTAAATATGTTTTACATCGTTTGGTTTTAGTTTAATTTAGTTTAGTGATAAATGACATAGCTTTGGTTTTAAAATACTATATTCCTGTAGGTAAATGTGTCTTTGTATAAAACAGTAAACAAGCTTTGCTGTTGTGTAAATTATGCGTCAGGGATTTTCCCCATTATCTAAGTACATGTTTAATTTAAGGGATCTCTGATAGTGTGTGTTTAATCTGATGTGCTGGAACAATAGATGTACAAATGTTATGTGGACTGAAGGCTAAGAGAATGTGAAGAATGTTGATTGTAAATAACTGCCATACCTCATTGTATGGATAGGCTCCTAATTAGTATGGGTATGCAAATTCTGACTGTTGTACTGGAGCATAAATAGTGGCGTTGTTCATTAAAGGATTCAGATCATCTGAGTGTTTGAAACATACAGCTCTGCCTGGTGTTGTCATTTCACGTCGGCTACATATCACCACTACCCAGGAACGGGTCATTCTAACTCCGCAGCAGAACCTCGATTCGCCACGCCGTTGCGCCACCTTGAATTGGTACCTCGGGATACCGCAACCACCCCGAATCGGGACCTCGACGCAGCGCCGTGCCTGCATCTTCAAGGAGACTCTACCGAACCGCGGTTCGCTACGCAGACCGTCTCCAGCCTTTCAATGGTCAGTAGATCCGCTGCCCGAGACGCCGAGTGCCGTGCCACTCGGTAGTCGGGCGGATTTCCACCGTGGGTGCCCCATCTACTCTCCAGATCTCCACCGCCACGTGGTCTTCTACCCAAGCCGCTCGAGACGCCGGGTGCCGTGCCACTCGGTAGTCGGGCTTGGCAACACCAAAGAGGGGGTCAGATAGAGCAGGACCGCAGGCGGATGCTCCATTCCGTCACATTGGTGGCAAGCGGTGGGATAGCTCTCTGCACCCCCAAGAAGACCCTCGCCATGGTGGTGTACAGTCACTACACCAGGGACACCCTACGTGGCATGTTGGAGACTCGGGGAGGAAATCCCGGCAACAAAAATAAGAAAACCCTGGTGAAGGAGCTTCACAGGATGGACCAGCAACTGATAAGCGTCCCCAACCCCGTAGAACCCTGGTTCGAGGTTTACAGCACGCCTGGAGCTTCATCCAAGGAATCTACACCCCTCAGCGATACCTCTTTTGTGATTTACAGCGCGCCTGGAGTTGTAATTGAGGACACCGCACATCCCAGCGACCCTCGGATGGAGGCTTACAGCTCGCCTGGAGCTGCATCCGAGGACGCCACACCCCCAGCGATACCTCTTTTGTGATTTACAGCGCGCCTGGAGTTGTAATTGAGGACACAGGACCCCCGTCCATAAGAGACCGGTTCCAGCGAAGAGTAAGGAGGGCGATGGCCCAGGCCCAGGCGGGTGCACCTGGTACCTGGCAGGACGAGCACTGGTGGAAAGATTTTGTCCGCCAGGAGATGTGGAACGAAGCCATTCAACAGGAGGAGGACTGCCCTGAAGAAGCCCTTCCCACTTATACGGAGAGGTTCGAGCACCAGTGGTACTTACGGGTGCCCTTTTTGGGAGCACAGCCCCGAGAGGAATGGCTGACGGAGCTAGGTGAACTGGTCCAGAGCGAAATTATACTGGACACCAGCTACAGAGCCCTCCAGGTTTACGTCCCAACTAATGCCCAGCACAGCAGACAGCGGCCCAACAAAAGGCTTCGACTACGGCGGCACAGGGCTGCTGTATACAAGGATGGGCAAAGACCCCGGTTTTGGGGACGACACAGAGTGGCGGCGGGAACAACTCCTGGACCTCCGGTATGAGGAACTGGAAGACCTTGACGATGACCGTGAGGCAGAGGAACTGGAGTTTCTGGTTGAGCAGGAATGGGAGCTCGAAAAGGCCTACAAAAGGCTGTTCGACGACGCTCCACAGCTAGGCCTGAGCCCCATTACCTGGGACTGTCTAGCGGAAGAAGCAGACAGCCCAAGTGACACTGAAGTATTGAAGCCCGAGATGCTCCCATGGGTCCCCGTCGGGACCACAGTAGATGAGCCGGCCAGCTCAGAAGAAGCACGGCAGGTGCCAAGCGACCAGAATGGGCTGCGTAAAGGGTCCGAGTGGCCCAGTGAGGAAGTTATCCTCCCACCCCCGCAAGAAGACACTGTGACAGTGTCCGTTTACCCAGCAGAAGAGCTGGCAACGGGGCAGAGTGCCGCTGGCCTCTGCCCACCCTCCCTCGTCTGCCCCGAGGAGCAGAAGGAGGATTTCCCCGAGCTGCTTATCACGCAGCCGCTTACCCCATCCAACCCCTGGACTTTGTTCCTGTACCCACCTCCCCAGCAGAAGAGCTGGCAACGGGGCAGAGTGCCGCTGGCCTCTGCCCACCCTCCCTCGTCTGCCCCGAGGAGCAGAAGGAGGATTTACCTGAGCTGCTTATCCCGCAGCCGTTGACCCCATCTGACCCCCTGGACTTTGTTCCTGTACCCACCTCCCCAGCAGAAGAGCTGGCAACGGGGCAGAGTGCCGCTGGCCTCTGCCCACCCTCCCTCATCTGCCCCGAGGAGCAGAAGGAGGATTTACCTGAGCTGCTTATCCCACAGCCGTTGACCCCATCCGACCCCCTGGACTTTGTTCCTATACCCACCTCCCCAGCAGAAGATCTGGCAATGCGGCAGAGTGCCGCTGGCCTCTGCCCACCCTCCATTGTCTGCCCTGAGGAGCCGAAGGAGGATTTACCCGAGCTGCTTATCCCGCAGCCATTGACCCCATCCAACCGCCTGGACGTCATTCCTGCACCCGCTTCCCCAGCAGAAGAGCTGGCAACCGGACAGAGTGCCGCTGGCCTCTGCCCATCCTCCACCATCTGCCCTGAGGAGCAGAAGGGGGATACCCTCGAGCTGCTTATCCCGCAGCCGCTTACCCCATCCAACCCCTGGACTTTGTTCCTGTACCCACCTCCCCAGCAGAAGATCTGGCAATGCGGCAGAGTGCCGCTGGCCTCTGCCCACCCTCCATCGTCTGCCCTGAGGAGCCGAAGGAGGATTTACCCGGGCTGCTTATCCCGCAGCCGTTGACCCCATCCGACCCCCTGGACTTTGTTCCCACACCCGCTTACCCAGCAGAAGAGCTGGCAACGGGGCAGAGTGCCGCTGGCCTCTGCCCACCCTCTCTCGTCTGTCCCGAGGAGCAGAAAGAGGATACACCCGGGCTGCTTATCCCGCAGCCACTGACCCCACCGGAGATGGAGGACGCCATTCTCCTGCCCGGACCCTTCCTCGGCCTTGAACCTCCCAGCCGACGCGCTGGCAATGGGGCAGAGCCTGTTTCAACTCTGCCCATCTCCACACCCCTTTGGCCCGGAGGCCCCATGCAGCCACTGTTTTTTCCAACGGCTGACCAGGGCACTCGGGGCGCGTGCATTTAGCACCCGTTTTCCGGGTGCGCGATACCTCTGGAGGTGGTACAGGCGGTACCCCTCCCCGACCACAGGACCCTTATTCCGGAGGGGGTACCCCAAAGATGTGTACCCCCAACACGCCAGGCACTGCCGCAAGGACAAATGGAGAAGCCTGGTGGCTCGCCTCCTCCCAACAGACTATGGACCCAGGTATGGACTATTGCTCCAACGACCCCGCGTCGACCCGTTGGGGTCCAACTGTGGCCGTCGGACTCCTTTGGGGAGGGGAGATATGTCATGAAACTGACGTAGCGCTCCCCCGTCAAACCCCAAGACTTTTATTTCCATGGCGAAAACCCCAAAAGACATAGACCGTTGCTTTGGGGAAGACCTTATGTTCATTTATATTGTGTGGTTTTAAATATGTTTTACATCGTTTGGTTTTAGTTTAATTTAGTTTAGTGATAAATGACATAGCTTTGGTTTTAAAATACTATATTCCTGTAGGTAAATGTGTCTTTGTATAAAACAGTAAACAAGCTTTGCTGTTGTGTAAATTATGCGTCAGGGATTTTCCCCATTATCTAAGTACATGTTTAATTTAAGGGATCTCTGATAGTGTGTGTTTAATCTGATGTGCTGGAACAATAGATGTACAAATGTTATGTGGACTGAAGGCTAAGAGAATGTGAAGAATGTTGATTGTAAATAACTGCCATACCTCATTGTATGGATAGGCTCCTAATTAGTATGGGTATGCAAATTCTGACTGTTGTACTGGAGCATAAATAGTGGCGTTGTTCATTAAAGGATTCAGATCATCTGAGTGTTTGAAACATACAGCTCTGCTGGTGTTGTCATTTCACGTCGGCTACATATCACCACTACCCAGGAACGGGTCATTCTAACTCCGCAGCAGAACCTCGATTCGCCACGCCGTTGCGCCACCTTGAATTGGTACCTCGGGATACCGCAACCACCCCGAATCGGGACCTCGACGCAGCGCCGTGCCTGCATCTTCAAGGAGACTCTACCGAACCGCGGTTCGCTACGCAGACCGTCTCCAGCCTTTCAATGGTCAGTAGATCCGCTGCCCGAGACGCCGAGTGCCGTGCCACTCGGTAGTCGGGCGGATTTCCACCGTGGGTGCCCCATCTACTCTCCAGATCTCCACCGCCACGTGGTCTTCTACCCAAGCCGCTCGAGACGCCGGGTGCCGTGCCACTCGGTAGTCGGGCTTGGCAACACCAAAGAGGGGGTCAGACAGAGCAGGACCGCAGGCGGATGCTCCATTCCGTCACAGTCAGATGTAGGTACTGAAGTTTCAGCTCAGACAATATGGCACACACTGCGTAATGAAGGCCTCCATGCCAGAACTCCCAGGCGCACCCCCTTGCTGTCTCCAAAGAATAAGAAGAGTCGACTGCAGTATGCCAAAAGTCATGTGGACAAACCACAGAAGTTTTGGGATAGTGTTCTGTGGACTGATGAAACAAAATTAGAACTGTTTGGGCCCATGGATCAACGCTATGTTTGGAGGAGGAAGAACAAGGCCTATGAAGAAAAGAACACCTTGCCTACTGTGAAGCATGGCGGGGGGTCAATCATGCTTTGGGGCTGTTTTGCTTCTGCAGGTACAGGGAAGCTTCAGCGTGTGCAAGGTACCACGATTTCTATTCAGTACCAGGAGATATTGGATGACAATGTGATGCAGTCTTTCACAAACCTGAGGCTTGGGAGACGTTGGACCTTTCAACAGGACAATGATCCCAAGCATACCTCCAAGTCCACTAGAGCATGGTTGCAGATTAAAGGCTGGAACATTTTGGAGTGGCCATCGCAGTCACCTGACTTAAATCCGATTGAGAACCTCTGGTGGGACTTAAAGAAAGCAGTTGCAGTGCGCAAGCCTAAGAATGTGACTGAACTGGAGGCTTTTGCCCATGACGAATGGGCGAAGATACCCGTAGATCGCTGCAAGACACTTGTGTCAAGCTATGCTTCACGTTTAAAAGCTCTTATAACTGTAAAAGGATGTTGTACTAAGTACTAAGATTGAATGTCACTTGGGGGTTGAATAAAACGGATAATGATATGAGCACAGAAAAGACATTTGTGGTTATTTCATTATAAATGTTATGTTATATTTGTCTGACCTACACGTGCCTCTTTGATTTAATTGTAAGCAAGATGACTGAATGATCAAAATCAAGGTCAAACTGGCCAAAACACTCAATTTCAGTGGGGGTTGAATAATTTTGAACACAACTGTATCTTAACCCCTTCGCTGCGGAGGACGCGCTCAGCGCGTCCACCCGCAGGTAGTGTTCCAGAGCATGGCCGTTCCAACGATACCAAACATGAGTATGAAAAAAGTTTTTAAAAAAATAAAAATATATATATATTTTAAAAAAAATTATAAAAAAAAATAAACAATTTTTTTTCTTTTTTTTGGTTCGTTAATGCAGCAATATTGTTTCCATTTCAATTATAATGTGAACAATGATGCTGCACTA
Organism: Leptobrachium leishanense; assembly: GCA_009667805.1. Taxonomy (NCBI): domain Eukaryota; kingdom Metazoa; phylum Chordata; class Amphibia; order Anura; family Megophryidae; genus Leptobrachium; species Leptobrachium leishanense. The sequence goes on from CM019065.1 coordinate 240,138,717, forward strand.
ACGATTTTTGTATGCGGTGCGTTTGTTAAAAATCGCAACGAGACCCCATCTCTAATTTTTTTAACAAGCGCACCCCATACAAAATATAACCGCAATTGCTCGCATGTTAAAATGTGAAAAAAAAAACACTTTACACGTTGTAAATTATTGAAAATTCATATTTTATTGCATTTTTTGTTATAATTTACAGACAGGACATATAATAATGACATATTATGAATTTGCCGAGTCTGATGGAAAGAACGATATATAATATGTCTGGGTCATATACTAAAATAAGCCTTCAAAACACGTTTAAACATGAGCAAAATCGGTAAAAATTACCTCAGCACAGAGGCGGGAAATGCCTCTGCAGCGAAAGGGTTAAGAAAGGATATTTTAGTGCTAGAAGAGTGCAGAGACGGGCGACTAAATTACTAAGGGGAATGGAAGGTTTAAGTTATGAGGAAAGACTAACAAGCTTAAACCTGTTTAGTTTAGAGAAACGGCGCCTTAGAGGGGATCTGATAACCTTATATAAATATATACGGGGCCATTATCAACCATTGTCTGGAAACCTATTCATTAACAGGACTATACACAGGACACGAGGTCACCCATTTAGACTGGACGAAAGGAAATTCGGCCAAAAGCACAGGAAGGGTTATTTTACGGTGAGAACAATAAAGCTGTGGAATTCTCTGCCTGTTGAGGTGGTTGGATCAGAGACTGTACAGACTTTTAAAAAGCGACTGGATGACTTCCTGCAGACAGAATATTAAGGGTTATAATATTTAATATGTGGGTACGCTTCTTGATCCAAGGAGAAATCTGACTGCCATTCTGGGGTCAAGAAGGATTTTTTTCCCAGTGTGTTGCATATTGGTGAGCGCTTCAGACTGGGTTTTTTGCCTTCTTTTGGATCAACAGCAGTAGGTGATGTGGGAGAGGCTGAACCTGATGGACGCATGTCTTTTTTCAGCCTATGTAACTATGCATGCAATGCAAGGTGGTTCCCCCAGGCGAGCGACCAAGCTTCATGCCGGTGGATGCTCGTAGGGAGCAAAGCACGCGGCGGCAGGAGGTGAGAGCTGGGGGCAAACATATCCATGTGAGCAGGGGCAAATATTTATCCTTCATATATCAGTGAGTTTTATTGCTGTGGATTCTGTGATACGCGCATACACACCGCACATTGCTGTGAGTTTTATTACTGTGGAGCGATGTTATGTCCTTTTTTTTAAGTTTTACTTTTCTGATCTGTAAGTGCGTTATAATTAAATCGAAGAACAAAAAACGATTAATCAAACACAAAAATTTTAATCAGTACCAGCCCTATTATTTATTATTATTATCATCCCTTATGTGTTTGAACCGCCAACCACCACTAAGCCAATGGATTGTGAACCTAATATCTCCTACATAGCCCGACGTTTCGTCACGAGGCACGGGTATCCAGCTAGTCATCTTATAGCAGAAAGTGATGAACACTAACAAATTAAACACTCAAGATGCTCCCACAACGTGCAAGAATATGGTTATGATAAACGCCGGCGGTAAAACACAAAGAGCTTCCTGGCATCATATCCGCTACAATGAGCTTTAATGGTTGTGATGCTTTGTGTTGTCTTTTCAACAAAGCTGACATAGCAGAGCAGGGGCCTCTCCCCCATCTAGCTGCAGGTCAATTCTCATGTTAAACAGGACAATCCTCTAATTTGATCTGGCATACTGCACAATTTTATATACAGTATGTGTGTACAAAACATTTCAGGTGATTATATTTTGCAGCCACTATGCACACGCTTATTTGCCGATGCTTTATGACCTTTATTGTCAACAGATATCAGTAACAAGCTTATAATTATAGAAGTGCGTAGATCTATTAATGAAGCTTGTACAACCAGGGTTCAAATCGAGGAACGCAGTTCCTCCACTATTTTTGTAGAGCGAACTACATTCACAGTGGTCCCATTTGGTTTTTCATATATTTTTTGCCAAAATGCACATCAATGCTTAAATCTATCAGATCTGAGTGTGTGTTAAGTGCGAAATGAGATTTCCAAATTGGGGGGACAAAAATCTTCTTTGTTATCACACTTTTTATTTTTTTTGGACTTGAACCCTGAATACAACACTAATAAAAAAACAATTAAGAAAGCTGCCATCACCTCAAGCCCAGGGTTCTACTACTCTGGGAAATAAAACATGGAGAACCAAAATAAAAAAAAGTCGGACAGAAACAGCCCTAAGGCTAGGGTCAGACTGAGGCAGTGCGAACGCGCGTTCTGGCGCACTTAATCACGGCCGCACTAGCAGCAGATGACAGGCAATGACAGCCAATATACGAAGTACGGTCGCACAAAAGTCCGGCCGCGCAACGCAAGTGGAAAATGAACGCATTTTTTCGAGAACGTTAAACCGCTGGTACTGACGTACAGAGTGCGCTGCGGCCGCATAGCAGCGTGTGTGCGTGATTAGGAGACGTCAGACGCTGCTAATGTCCGGCCAACATAACGTTCAAACAGCCGGATTTCCCTAGACTTCTTTTCACCCCATCGTCATGAAATACGTCCAGAATTGCGCATCGTCTGACCACTTAAGCGTATTCCGTGAAAAAATGCGTGCGCACGCATCGACGTACATTTTGACGGTGGCCGCAGAAAATGCGCTCATCTGTCCCTAGCCTAATCTGAAACTACATAAACACAATATTTAAAACGGTCTATGCAGTCCGACTTTGAACTGTAATCCATCAATACGGTTTTTGCCAGTTAATGCTTTTACATCGGTTGGTTATTATTTTGTACGTTCCGCTGTGAATATGTACCTTTATCTATTTTCATAATGACAATATGTAAAACTGACTATTAAATATTTTAGAGTAGTCACCACCAGAATTTTTTTAACATCATAATTAGTTACCCTTATTCCACTTTTTATTTTCTCAATTATTAGAAATGTAACATATTGAATTAAAAAAAAAAAAAAATGTGTTCGGGGACAGAATGCGGTGAGAGAAGAACAAAGTAACAGGAAGAGAAAGCACTAGGATGCACACAATAATTTACATGGCGCAGGAGGGAACTCAACTCAGGAGTCAAGTGGAGCAGGATTGTTTGGGAACGCTGTTCCCCCATTATTTTTGCAGACATTGAAAAGATTTTATACTTAGATTTCAAATCACACATATCACATCTTTATAATAGATATGAAATATTTCTAGTGAATAAAAGATTCCCTAAGACGTCGCCTATCTTTCTCCTTAAACATCATTATCACATTTGCATGTTGGGTGGATGATTAAGTGTGGCATGTCAATGGTTCATTGGTGGACAAAAATCTTGACGCGTTTCCACCCTTTTTTCCTTCGGATTTGACCACTTTATCAAATAATACCGCAATTCTCATTACATGCATATTTGTTACAGGGCACCAATCTTCACGTACAGCCCACCAACTTTAAGGCTGGGGTCAGACCAGCGCACTTTTAACGTGCGTTCTGGCGCACATAATTACGGCCGCACTAGCAGCAGATGACGGGCAATGACGGCCAATATACGATGTACGGCCGCACAAACGTCCGGCCGTGCAACGCAAGTGGAATTTGAACGCATTTTTCTGAGAACGCTGAACCGCTAGTACTGACGTACTGAGTGCGCAGCTGCGGCATAGCGGCGTGTGTGCGTGATTAGGAGATGTCAGACGCTGCTAATGTCCAGCCTACATAACGTCCAGACGCAAAAAGAGTTTTATTGACGATCCGTACAAAATCACGCCCGAAAATGCACGTCGTCTGACAGTTTTTGCGCATTCTGTGAAAAAATACGTTGATGCGTTCGGACGCACTTTTTCACGTTCGCGGGGAAAAATGCTTTCGTCTGACCCTAGCCTAAGAAGTGTCCAGAAAAAAACAGGTTGATGATCTGGTAACCCTAAGGTAGTGACAAAGAAAGGTCAGCGACAGAGGAATGGGGAGAAGGACTACAAACTTTCACATGTCACTTGCCAGTGTAGGAAAAGGACAATGTCTTGAGGATGGAGAGGGCACACACGCACACCAAGGTGCAGATAAAATATATATAGCTTCATAATAAAAATCCTTAGAAGCGTCTGCTTTTGATCTAATGACCACAAAACCATTAGTTTATTGCCAAAATACAAAGTATGCAGTATAAAATGCATGCTGTCATTGGATAAAATCCATATGGATAAAATCTATGATCATAAAAGAAATAAAGTGGCCCGTTTGGGGATTTTCTGGTCACTTAACATTGATTTTTCCCTTTCAAAGTTTTATAAACATCACACACAATTGCAGTCATTTGAGGATGAAACAAAAAACATTCATAATTACATAATACGCTTTGCATGAAAAATGAGAAAGAAATTAAGACAACTTAAAGTGTAATTTATACAACATGATTAACTGGGAAAATATAAAAATGACCTCAGGCGTTAAGATAATCCCTTGTCCTCGCCGCTTTATCCAGAGATGATACAGTGGCTCCTTTCAGATAAACATTGAGAAAGGTTTTCAACCTCTTCACACCCAAAATCGAGTTATCTCGATTTTGCATTGTAATGCATTGAAAACACTCATTAGCATATCAAAAAAACGTTTTCACACCTTTTTAAAGCAAGACTAGTATGTCCCCTGTGGAGAAACAAAATCCTTTGGTTTAGGTTTGTCCAAGCACCCTGGAGAGACCTAAAACCAGCTGCAAATAGCAAACCTAAACCTCACTGCGACAAAAAAATTCAAATGCATTACAGCTGCCATGGAGGGGGCAGAATACAGGGAGTACTCTGGGGACACTCACTGCTGTACAGGGATAAGATTCAGGGGGGTTATAATGACTGAAAATCCCTGTACAGTACAGTACAGACACAAGGTGTTACTGTGATCTCCATACACAGGCATTATGTCATATACAGATAATATTTTATTGGTATTTTTTGGAAGCTGCATTGCTAATAATCACATTATGATCACTACAAAGCCCCATAAGCAGGAATATTTATCTTTAGCACAGTTACTGTATCTAGCACAAAGATCTTTTCTGCATGTATGATAATAATGAAGACCCGTTTAAGGGTCACCATCTAGAGCTCAGAGTTTTACATTTCAACAATATTTCTGTAAAGAATAAAGAAATAAATGAAAAATTAACATTTTTTTTTACTATCTCAGAATAACGATTTCTGTAAGAAACTTTTATTTTACCCTATATTTAAGGTAAACTTCAAACCCCATGTTTCAAATAAAAGGTCATGATAAAAAGAAAAAAAAAAAATCGCTTGGTAGTGAAGCGGTTAAAAAGAACCTTCTAGTGGACTTTGAACTTTACCTTAATCATAAAATATGTTAAAGTAAGCTTTAAAAAAATGCGAGTTTTGATTATTTCCTACCTGTAACAAGCTATTGCTATTTAAATGAAAGGACTGAACTCCTTCTCACAGCTGTGCACTACTATGTGTCAGAAGCAGGAATAGAGGCAACACTGGGTCAGATCTGGTAAGTAAAGCTCAGTTGCTTAGGGAACAAGCCTGCAAACTCTTCCATAAATAGAAATTCCGTGGTGAACGCAGGAAATAAATAATGGATGGGAAATAGGAAAATACATATTTTTAACCGTGAAAGTGATTAATTCCTCTTAAAATTGGTGCAATCTCATAAGGGGTTATTCACCAATATCCGAACTTGCCACCAAATTGCACCAAATGGTGAATTTCACTGTTCAATTAGTCTATTCACGAAGCTGTCAATTCGCCAAATACTTGCGTACTGACAGCAAAATACAGTGCAGTTCGCCACAATTTGGTGGCACTGAAATTGCCCTATAGAAGTGTCTTCTACTCCTAGAACGCCAAACTGCACCAAACTACCGGTGAAATGCCCTGATTTTCGGTGGTTTAGTTCGACAGGTTTAAAACAGGTAAATCCCATAGGATTCAATATAAAAACTTAATATTTAAAAAAAAAATTAAAAGACTATACATTCTCTACATTTTATGACAAAATTTCTGTTGTTTTCCAGAAGTTTTTTTTAAACGGTCTGTTTAATTTGCATTCTTTGTGCCTTATATAGTGTTGATTTATTTTTGGAGACTTTAGCTATATTGAAACATAGGCAAAAAGACATATCAACATGGAGATTGTTCTATGATCGGTTACTGTTATACTAGTTGCACATATATTGCAATGGTGCTGTATCATTTCATAAAGGATTAAGAAGTTATTCACTAACCTCCAAACTTGCCCCCGAATTGCTCCAAATGGTGAAGTTCACCATTGAAATTTCAGGGCAGTTCGTCTATTCACGGAGTTATTTCGCCACATACAGGCAAATGGATGGCAAAATACGGTGCATTTCGACACAGTTCGTGGTAGCGAAACTGTCCCATATGGAAGTAATGGTGCATCTATTCACAGAATGCAGAACTGCGCCGAAATGACCTAACTTCTGGTGGTTCAGTCAAACTGGTTTAAACTGGCAAATTCCATGTAAAAACGCAAGGGGCTAAATTACAATCTTCACGTAAAGTTTGCGCCGGCGCAAAAAAAATTAACGCGAGGGGTAAAACCATTTGCGCTTAATCCCATATTACATAGTCCGCGCAACAACCGTGCACAATCGTCTAACGCGGGTGAACCTGCGCAAGCTTACTGTACTTCGTGCATCCTATACTTAACATTGTGAGTGCGAATGTGCGCTGGTACGAGGATGGTATTACAATCTATTTGCGGTAATTACCGCATAGCCTTTGCGTGCATAATTTTAGCAACTGCAAAAAGCTGGTGGTAATGGCATATCTGAACAACCTGGCTAACTCAAAAAAATAAAACAGCACATAAAAAGGAATGCAGCAACAATATAATGGATGATGGCAGGTGTGTGTGTATTTATTACTGTAGCATATGTTGCTCATTTTGCATCATAGACGCAGAACCCGTCTCCGATGCCTCTGTCAGGCACAATTCAGTTGTGTATGATTGGCTGGATGGGTGCAAAAAACTGCACGCGCAAAGATTTTTGCGTGAGATGGAACTCAGCCTGCATTTGTGCGCGTACTGTTAGCACGCACAATTGATCGGCGGAAGAAAAAAGCCGCGAGGATTGTAATTCCAGCGGTGATTTGCGCGCGCAGAGGTTTAACGCTTGCCGGAAAAAAAATTCGCTTTGCGCGATGGTTTTTGCACGAAGATTGTAATATAGCCCAAGATCTTTTATCATTTTTTAAAAGGACAGTTAATTTTTTTCATTTTCAGCAAAAATCCTTGCTATTTTTTGAACATCTTTTTTGTACACAAAATATTTGGTTCCCAATTTTTTAAAAGAGCTTCTTTTAAAATTCTGTAACAGACCTTTTTATTATTTTTTTAAAGGACCCTTTTATTACTTGGACACATTTTAATACATTTGTATTGGTTAGACACCTAATAGGCTGGGGTCAGACTAGCATTTTTCAAAGCAGAAGGAACGTACGTGAGTGGACGTTCCTTCCACTCTGACACCTGTTTGGCCACCTCGCTGTCCGCAGTTAGTGCGCTCAGCGTTGCAAGGCTCGATATCCTCCTATGGAGGATCGAGCTTTGGAACGAGTGTCGTAGCGCTTCGCTGGGGAGGCTTTCGGCATGGCCACAGCACGCACGTCCACTTCAGCTTTATCTTTTTAGTTCGTTGGAATTCGCTGATGCCAATTCGGCTGAGTTCGACGTTTTTCTCAGACGTCCGATAACTGCTTAAGCAACTCCAATTTCAGCAAAATATGGTGACCAGTCCCTAAATAGTAAGTTCACTGAATTTTCGGTGAAATGGAATCGCTGAAATGCGGCGAAATGGGCTGAAGTGCAAAGCAACGAAATGCACGCAATTTCTTTGCTTTGTGAATAGATCCTATAGTGAAAGCCAATGGAATATTTCTGTTTGCTCTACGTTGGATTATTGTGCCTACAATAATATTCTATGCAACTGCCATCAGCTGCAAGGGTTAAACAAGCTCGCCGACACCAGAACTTGTCTTGCACCAATACTACTTGGCATAAAAAATACTGAGGTGGATCAAGCAGTGTAAGACAAGGCATGTGTTGGCACTTCTCTGCATGAAGAATTCGTCAGTAGGGAAATATGCCGTGCCCAGACATGTTTACATTCTCTGCAAATCAAGTGAAATGAAACCCTAGGAAAAGGGTTAAGGCCTTTAGCATGAATAACGTATTATAAAATTGGGCAGACTGTATAATAGGACTGCTCAGCACTAATACATACTTGCACCTTCCTCATACATTAGATTAAGCACAAAGTACCAGCTCGAACAATAATGACCTGTGACATGGATACTGGATGTGCCACCAAAAGTATAAATTAGGCAACGGAAGAGATCCTAAAGGTCAATGTACATGATAAATCCCATCTTTTGTATAACAAGATGTTCTGTGATGCTTCATAGGCCTTATGCTTGCTAAGCATCATGGGAGTACAAAGCTCTCAATAACTGCGTCTCTGCCTATAGCTCCTCTCTTACTAGCAGCTATATCCCATCCCGTCCGACCTGATGTTATTATCTCCCCGTACCCGCATCTCCAACTCTCGCCTTCAGGACGTCTCCCAAACTGCCCCCTTTTTATGGAACTCCCTCCCCCACATTAGACTCTCGTATCTCCAGTCCTTCTAGAAGTCTCTGAAAACATTACTTTAGAGAAGCCTATTGGCTCACTCCGTAATCCTACCACTGCACCTTTCTTGCTCCATCTTCCCACACAGCCTCCATGCACCCCACTACTTCACATATGCCGCTATATACTCTCAACTATCGTGTCACCCCTCCCCTCTCCTCTTAGATTGTAAGCACTCGAGCAGGGTCTTCTCTCCTACTGTTCTGTGTGTTTAACTTTTATGTACATTTTTTATTCTGTCTCTCCCATTGTACAGCGCTATGGAACTTGTTGACGCTTTATAAATACTTGTAACTGGAGTTGTAGTTCAACAACTGGGTATCTACATTGTACCCACTCATTCCTCAAGGATGGCTCGGAAGCATATATGGCTGAAATATTTGTTCCTTTGTCAATAGGGATGTAATATAGGGTTGACGTAATACATTGCTGAACACTGCAGGCCTTTTTTCATGCAGCAATGAGAACAAGATGAAAAGCAGCAGCAAGTGAGCAAATAAAAATCATTAGCTATAGCCCTGCATTGCATTTCAATATATCTGCATTTTGAGGTAAAACGTTCCACGTACTATATGATCACAGCACTGTAAGGAGCTTGAAGGAATTAAAATGCATTATTGCGCACCTGGTAATAAAATAGTTGCTGTAAATGAAGAAGCAAAACACTGGGCTCTATGACTGGAATCGCTCATTCTTCTTCTGGGGTACAAGTTATTGGCTCTAATAGATAACAAAGGAGCATTAATTTACAGTAACTTGCGGAGACATCTGAGCTGCAAGATGAGCTTATAGCTCCATTGTAATATTGGCAAAAGCCATTAAGCTGACAGGACGGGCCAATAGACATAAAGGCTTAGTGGTGATCCAGCACAGGGTATCTCAAGCTGACTGCTTACACCATGGTATTTTTTTTCATTATCCCTGATAAACATTTAAACATAGTATTCTGGGCTAACATTTGCAATTTATTGGTCACATCAGTGAAAATGTAGGAGGATTTCAAGTATGATCAATGTACCGTAGATACTAGAGTTTACCGCAAGAATTTTGAGAAAAAATAACCTTAAAATTGGAGGGGTCGTGGTATACATCTGCGGGGAGTAAACCCCCCCAAAAAAAATTTGCCTTGAACTGTGGTCAGACGAGCGCACTAAGTGTGCCCGTACTGACCCCTCCTCCCAGTGTTTCGGTTAATCATCAGCGTCCGAGGTCCTGTGCTTCCTGCCACCGTCCTGAGTTAAGTTGCCACGCCTCCGACCGTCACCAGGCGAAGCACAGCTGCCGGACCCGGTTTCCTGCCAGTGCAGAGTCTCGCCCACGTTCACTCTATGCCACGGAGGTGCTGGGAGGAAGTACTCATATAACATCACTTCCTCCCAGAGCTCTATATATGTGCAGCCGGGGCCACAGAGGAAGGAGGAACGAGGAACGCAGTGGCTCCTCCAGTCCCAAGTGGCTCCCAGGCAAGAGTGGGGTGGAGTGGTGAGGCAAAGAGTAATTTAACAGACTTATGTAATTTTTTCAAAATATATACGGTTATAATTTTGCTCCTCGTGTTCTATTCAAGTCTTTAGAAATATTCTCATTTACATAATGAATTTCTACCCATCGCATTATACTCGGGTCGTGTTATATTACGAGTATCTACGGTAATTATTTAAAGAAAGATTGCCGTACCTTCTTTTTTGTAATATGGATGGAACTGGATTGTTTTACTACTTTCTTTTCAATCACTAGTAACAACAAATTTAGAAAACAGCAAACCAGATGAACCTGAGACTTTTTTCCAGCCTATGAGATTGTGTACTCCAGGGTTTGACAAACAAGCATCAAATATAAAAGGTAAGGAAACGTATATACTAGCTATACATTTTGGGAAGCTGGCAACATTTGTATAGCTTTGTCTAGAATAGACACCTGGGGCCCGATTACAATCTTCGCACATACGTTTGCGCCGGCGCAAAAACGCGAGGGGCAAAACCCTTTGCGCTGAATGTCGTATTACAATGTCAGAGCAACAAATGCGCGTATACGTCTACCGTGGGAGAACCTGCGCGAACTTACTGTACGTTGCGCGTCCTATACTTAACATTGTGAGCGCAAATGCGATTGTATTACCATCCCCGTACTAGCGCACAATCTATGTGCAGGAATAAACGCATAGACGTTGCGCGCATAATTTTAGCAGCTCCTAAAAGCTGGTGTTAATGGCAAATTCTATCAGCCTGGTCGAAACCAAATACACCAGCCCAAAAGAAAAAAAAAAAAAATCAGCAAAGTATAGTTACACATTCTACACATACCAAACCAATAAGTTTGAGAAGTTGTGTGTGCATTTTTTATTGATGCAGCATATATGCGCAGATTGACTTCGACAGGCGCAAAAACTTAACGTGGGACAATTAAGGTTCTTAATTCTGATTGACTGAATCGCGAGAAAAAAACAGTCCGCACACAGATTTCTGCGCGCAACGTTGCTGCGCGCGCATTTGTATGCATCCGTTTTACACGTGTTATTGCTCGACGGATGAAAAAAAATGCACGAGGATTGTAATTCCAGCATTGATTTACGCGCGTTAACATTTAACGCCGGTTGCACAAATTCACGCGTTGCGCGTGCGTTTTAACACAAAGATTGTAATAGGGCCCCTAATGTATTAGTCAGAAGAAAATTTCTAGGATCCTGTGGCAACCCAGTCTCTAGATTTGTCAAGCCCTGGTTTACTCTATGAATCTAAATAGCTACAGGTTAGGTTTGGACAGACTGATTACTAGGACAGTTCAAAGTACATAAAAATGTTTTAGGAATGACTGGTTTGTTTAAAAGCAGAGATAAAGCGCTGTGATTGTATACAGTACATAGCACAATGGTCTCCATACATAATGGAATGTTATGAGAGGAAAAGCAGCAAGGTTAACGTCTATAGGAAAGCAACACCATGCCCCAATATTAACTGCAAAAAACCAAATGTCACAAAAACAAACATAGTGCACCAATGCTTGTAATTTACACATTAAAACAAGAGCTAGGGGACAGATTCCCTTATATATATATATATATATATAAAAAAGAAATACATGCAAAACAGGACATTGCAAACATTGTGTCCAAATTTATGAAAGGCTACAGAATATAGAACTTGGCTTTCTTCTGTCTCTATTATGCAATGCACTAGTTTACGTCCAGAGAGGACTCGTGTCTGTATAAAGTGGAGGCTATCATGATTCACAAAGCAGCACGTCAAGTGCAAAGCACTGGTTAGTCACTGCCGAGACAGCTTCACTAAACCCTATGACATTTGTAAAAGAGAGCCACTGTAGAGCAGGATGCCCAACTTTGTGCAAAAAGGTAGCAGCAGAGTGGAGAGGAAAGTCCATAAGCCTACTATAATATATATACTGATCAAAGACAAGCACAAAAGCTATGTTTGAAATAATATTAGTTACAATATACAGTACTAGACAAAAGAAGATTAAAAGAATGTCAAGACTTCCATCCTGGCTGTCCATCACATGATACCATCTAGGCCAGGGATTTCCAATTCTGCTGCCCCAGATGTTGCTTTACATCTATACAATTATAGGCCACCAACATCTGGGGGGGTCGGAGTGTGAGATCCCTGTTCTATGCACTCTTCACTTTGTGCGGTGACTCATGGAGCTCTATTTTCAGGAGTTGCAGCAGACCTGTCGATAAAATTCATATGGAATGCAGCAAGTAAAAGTAACACTTATCTGTCTTTCTATATTCTGATTCCTTTTATAATACAATATTTTTTGAGGGATTCTCCTAACATCCTTAGCTTTTCAGAGTACTGTAGTGGTTATTGCGCTTGGAGTACGAGGGTTGTTCCTCTCAAATCTGTTAAAGCCATTTCAAAAGTGTTTTTACAGTAAACATTCTCATTCAAAAATCTATCATCTCCTTATTAAATGTTAAATTAGAAAAATGTTTCTTCTTCATTCCCCTTTCATCCACTGTGTACAGGGATCTCTCTGTACAAGAATTCTTAAACCATTGGAGAACACTCTTACATTGGTACCACTACAATACGCTGTACAAGGTGAGGTGCTGGATGCGTCCCTAAACGTTGTAAGTGTTATATGAAGACATCATAACTTTTGAAGATCGTTTAATACAAGGTATTTCATAAAAAGAAACTTCACTTTTCTTTTTATAAAACATTACGAATAGGATTTATTAGGTTTGTGCATTTTCCCAGCACTGTTTATCCTTTTGACTTCAATGTGAAGGCAAATTAACAGAAATTTGGAGAACCGGAGGTCTTTCTTCTGTATACAGAGGGAAATATGCTCTAACAGGTCAGAGAAATACTGCTATGATAGAAGTACCCAATAACCTCCTTTGCGCTAGCGCTCAAATACATGAGCGTTAGGTTAAATGAGGCTATAGCGGGACACCCAGATCAGTTCCCGATCGCTAACGGGTTTAAAAAAAAAAAATCTTACTGCATCGGTAACAGTGCTTTCTAGAGCGAGCTTATTGTACTTTGCGCTCCCTATACTTAACATGGAGAGTGCAAAGAGTAATTATCGTTAGGATCACCAAGTCCTAACACTAATTACTGCACTGCTATGGCTAACTGAAATGTTAGCCACAGCTCCAAACTGGTGCTAACTGATTCCGCTCTTGCTGAACCAGGTATCACCAGCTGGAAACCCCCCCCAAAAATCAGATACTCACTTCTCAACCCGCGGCGCTAATGGCGGCCTGATCCACCTCTTCTGACCGCCGGGAGCAGAGCGAGACTGGGAACAGATAGTCCCCAGTCTCCCTCCACGATCATTCTGCGGCCCTGCACGATCTTGCGAGAGCAGCCTGGAGGGCAGCCTCGTTACAGGGGCAGTCTACTGAATTCAGCGCCTGCCTCGTAATCTAGTTGTATAACGGGGATGCTAAGGAGAAACTTGTGAGCACAAGTTTATCCCGTTAGCATCCCTGTTTTAGCTCAAGGCACACGATAGTGCCCCTAGTTTTTTTAGAAGGCAGTTATAATGTCATACTACCGTTTTATAAAAATCAATCCTTTGGGCAAGATCCAAAATGTATAAAATGAAGAACAGTCAGTACATTTACACCATATTAAACAGCTTTCATGCTTCAAAACTGGAAGATCTCGTGAAGAAAGAAAGAAAGCATGTAAATTCTACTTATTTTCATGAAATCTAGCTGGACATTTCCTTTGCAATCCCATTACTTGTTTGACTAAGAGATTACTCTCTTGGGTGTCCATACAGGGTTTGCATATTGACAAGACATAGAAAGGCACAGAGGTTAAGGGTACCACTCAAGCACTTGAGACACGCTAAAATTCCTGATGCCACTCTTGGATTAGACTAAACATTTTGGCAGGCAAACACAACCATGACTGATTTTTGGATTTACACTTCTTTTGATGATACGATTGGAAAACTTCATTCACAAGCAAGCTTGCTGTCAAAGCTAGAGAGGGCAACGGAGAAGGCCTGAAGAGCACACATAGGGTAATTGTAATCCAGTGTAAAGATGTCTTCTGCTACCCGACCAAACTGCATGACTATATATTCCGCTGAAAATACAGAGAGAAAAAAAGAAAACCAAGGTAAATATGTCTCTCCAAGTAATAGAAAAGAACTGAAAATAATGGGTCACACGCTCTGAAACATATTTTAACGCCCCTTCCAAATGTATAATCACTTTTTAAAAGGAATCAACCCATTATGGAATTAAGTACAAGTCAACCTCTAAACCAGAGGTCAAAATTTCCACTCGCCTGCTCGCATTCTGCGAGAGGAAATTAAGTGCAGGCGAGTTGGAAACTTTGTATCAGATTCAGTCCTCCGAGTGATAGGCTGTTCAGAAGGGAGCTTTTGGCCCGCCTCCTCCCTCCCCCGGCATGAGAGCAAGCAGACTTGAGATCGGGTGGCTCTGCTCATTACACCAGGAGTCTGGCAGGAATTTAAAAGCCTGTCAGACACTGAAGGACACACAGCCCGGACTGATAAGAAATAAAGTCTCCACTTCAAAAAGTTATGTCCCCAGATACAAGGGGAATGTGAGGGAGGGGCTGCCATGTAGACAGGAGAGGAAAGGGAGGCAGAATAACACAGGCACATTGTCTGTTAGACACACAGTACATAACATGCATACAGCGCACAGAGGGGAAGCAGACAGTCTTCCTAATTAGTGACAGGAGATGTGCCTGCATGCATTAGAACAAAAGAAAATAAATTATATATAACCCCCCCCCCTCCAAACTGGGACTCTTGCTCTTCCACATTATTACCCTCAGCAGCTCACTCACACACACCCCTCCCAAGTGTCCTTATTTGTTAGGGTTAGTCCCTAGCTTGGTAAAATCTCTCAAAGGACTTTAGGTGTATAACACCAACATTTAATGCCACTCTATTACAAATTACCCCATTTTTATCCCTTTAAATAATTGGATAGATCCTGCTGACAATAAATGCCCAATTAGAATTTTTTTGGGATATGAATACTCCTTTTCTCTCTTGGCTCACTGCTCCTTCCCTTCAGCTTATGTAGCACACAGATTGTGTGTTGCGTACACTGCGCAAACTGCGTAAAGCTCAGCACTTGCTTACTTTATGTATGCAAATTTCACATTGTCTGCACAGAATGATGTGCTCGCACCGGCATATCCTCAGCTGCTGTCTCCCAGAACGTTCGCTGCTGTTATCATTGGGTGAGAGGATGATGACAGCACGCAGAGCATCTTTTGAAGGGTAGCTGGCATGGATTAGATGCTTACATTTTTGTTAAATTTTTTTTCACGTCAGGACAAATAGATTGTCACAAGGGACAAATAGATTTGTTTCTATATTTCCACATCCCTGCACTCCTGCCCTGGCGGTTCTCAACAGGTACCGGACGCACCCTGCCTGCCTGTTGTCTGGGTATGCAGACGTCTTGGGTCTGATGTCTGGGTATACTTGTATCTTGGGTCTGATGTAGGGGTATACATGAATCTTGGGTCTGATGTATTGGTATACATGTATTCTGGGTCTGATGTATTGGTATACATGTATCTTGGGTATGATGTCTGTGTATACATGTATCTGGGGTCTGGGTATACATGTATGATTGTGATTCTGGATGAATTTTTTTACTAAGTTTATTAAAAGTTGAGCAACTACACTTAATATTTCATTTGCATCCTCATTGATGCAAAGCACTTATTTTCCTATCTGTTTACATTGCTTTATATTAATATTATTTATTTTTGTAATTTTATTCTGAATAAAACCTTTACCAGAATCATTTCATAATAGAATTTAAAAGGGTGTGCTTGGGCCAGAGTTAAGGGCAGGGTAGGGGTTAGGTGGGACAACTGGTGGCGAGTAACTCTTAAGGCCTGGCTAGTAGCTTTGGACTTGAAATTTTGAGCCCTGCTCTAAACCATCCTTTTAGCATTCTTTACTGGAAAGGAACACTGCCATATTGCCAGTGCATACAACCCAGGATGGTTTTGTAATGCTCTTGTAGTCTCCCTGTACCAACTGACAGATCATGTGTCTTTCACCAAATCAGCATAAGGAAAGTGAATGAGCACAAAAGAGCTGTAAGAAGGTAGTGCAGGAGAAATTAGTAAATTAAGAGTAGAGGTTGCAAGATAAAATGCTTTTAACCTAAGGCTGCAGAAGCAAATGCTTTCCACTACCTCCTTTAACGCCTTCGCTGCTGAGCCATTTCGCCCCTGTGTGCAGAGCTCATTTTCACTGTTTTGTGCTCATCATGTTTAACCCCTTAATGACCGCTGACGTACCATGTACGTCCTGCCCACGGGTATCCCTTAGACCCGCGGACGTGCATAGGTCAGTGGGCTCCTAACCTTCCTCCCGCCGATACTTACCTCCCTCGCTGGCTCTGAGAGTTCTGGCAGGGAGGAAGCCTGCCCCTCTAAAAGAGGGGCCGGCGGGCACGATGACATCACCACGCTGCATGGTGATGTCATTTGCAGGCACCCCCGGCGTCCGCATTGAAATCAAGGAAGGGGAGGGGGGCTCATTTGGAGCCCACCATCTTCCCACCCATTCACCCTACAGCGATGCTTTTTGCACCGCTGGAAAGAGGAGAGCCTTCCCTTTTCAGCAGTGTATAATGTTAACCATTTCGCTGCTGGATCGCGACTCAACGCCAAATCTTAGATTTAGATCAAAGATTTAAACTGGAGGTGGCTGACATCTTGGATGTCAGCCAAGCCTTCAGGTCACCCCAATAGGCCACCCACCATATGTGTGAGGATGTCTGTGTGCCAGTTAATCCCCCTAGCTGCCAAGGGGAGATGGGGGATCCAAAGGATCCCCCATCTCCCAATCCGTGGAAGCTAGAGGGTCATGGCCTTTCCAATGATACCAAACATGACTAGGTTTGGTGTTAAAAAAAAAAGCTAAAATAAAAATAAATAAAAAAGTAAAAAAAACATTTTTTTTTTTTAAATTTTTTGTCTGGGGGTGGTTTAGTTAAATAGGACCTAGGCTGTCATCCAAAAATAATTAGCATAAAACGTTCACAATGAGCTCAGCGCACATAGGTGAACTGGCTCAGCAGTGAAGGGGTTAAAAACCAAAAACATGTAAAAATTGGGTATTTCTATTCTCGGGACAAAATTTTGAAACTATTTACCTGGGGTCTTTTTTGGCGGTTGTAGATTTTGGGGATTAAATTACGAAAAAGTGTGTTTTTACCATTCTTTCATCATATTTCATTTTTGTTATAGTAAATTATACGATATGATGGAAATAATCGTATTTTTAGAAAGTCCATTTAATGGCGGGAACAACGGTGTATAATATGTGTGGGTTGCATAAACGAGTAAGAGGAAAATTTGACCTAAACACGAACAGCGCAGAAACGTAAAAACAGCAGCGGTCACTAAAGGACGGATTTGTGTAAAACCATCCGGTCACTAAGGGGTTAAACATATTTTTGAAGTCATGTTTTATTATAGAACCCAGACAAATTATATATCCTTTTTTTGTGGACTCTGGAAATTCAAAATATATAATTTTTATGTGAATAAGTCATGTTCCGTCACAAAGATATAACAAAAATATTTAAATTTCCATTGAACATGGTCATGATTGGTATCATTAGAAAGGCCAGACTCTGACCTGTCCAATGATATATAACCTGACCTAGTTTGGTGTAAAGAATGGAGATAGAGGGGTCCCAAGTACCACTGCTCTCGTCGCTTGGGTTTTAGATGAAGCAAAGCATAATAACAGATTGTGTAATAACCTCCACATTCGGTCCTGGTGTGGGAAATGAGAAGGCGAGTTAGTGCAGTGGCATTGTTATAAGTAAAAGCACATAATGCCACTGCCTTAGAACAGGGTGGGGGGGGGGGTAAATTTTGCATTTAATTTTTGTTTTCCAGTTACACATTACGTGGTCATATTTTGTATCGTTGGAAAGGTCAGACTCTGACACCTCAGTTGACCTTCTGCAGTATAGAACAAAACAAAACCAAAAAAAAAAAGAAAGAAAAAGAGAGAGAGAGATGCAGGGTTCCAAAGGACCTCTGGTGCTCCTCAAAGTAGTGCAGAAGTTTAGGATTTCTATGGAACAATGTGTAATACTGCATTGTGCCATTGCCTCTACATTTGCGGGTGGCTTGGGAAATAGGAAGGTGAATAAGTGAAGCATCATTGCTCTTTATAATTGAAAAATTAAATAAATAAAAAAAAAAATTATTTTGTTCTATCATTTTGTTTTAACATAGAACCTGATCATGTTTGGTATCATACTCTGGCCTTTCCAGTGATACCTCACAAGACGCTGTATCTTTTATGGTTCTGGAGATACAGGGGTCCTTTGGACCGCTCTATCTCCTCCATAAGGAAACTCCTTCCTTTAGGATTTCAGCGCGCCAATGAGCGGAGGGAGGTGCCGGAGGCAGAACTGACATATCAGTCCGGTGCGGGAGAAGTCAGTGATCGATACCGAGCCGCGGCACTTCAACAATGCACTGGGAACATCCTTTGCATCCTAGTATGAAAGAGGAGAACGAGCTTAGCGCATTGTTAGCAGCCAAGTAATTAATGTCTCACTCAATTCCATCCATTTCTCTGTTAGGCAAGACACAAATCAGATAAGAAAGTTTAAGGACATTATGTGCCTTAAAGAAACAAATTGGAAGTGACTTACGGTCATTGTCATGGACTATCTGGAAGTTCTTTACAGATGCATGTGTGACACGGCCGTGGAAGTTGAGCACGTAGGATTGGGTATCATCATTCCACACAGGGGCTTTATTGTGCAATTCGATTATATTATCCAGAAACTTACTCTGCCACCTGGACACAAGGTTTTCTGAATCCTATTGTTGAACATGTGTTTATTAACAGAGACAAGAGCTTGCATGTTATAATTACATTAGGCAGTTACACTGAGAGATGTAGAACTCACACTTTGCGGTTGACATATTGTACGTTCATCATTGCTGTTCATGCCAGGAATTAGGACGGTCATCTTTCGTGGACCTCTGAAACCAAGGACATTTGTTTCCTAGCAAGTATGAAAAGACAGCCTCATTATAGGATTCTCTGTATTAACAGACAGCAATTATTAAAATTTTACAATCCAGGTGTCAGCTATAACTGCAAAGGAACAAAAGGAAACACTAAACTTTAAATCCTTTTCAGCATAAATATGGACTGGTTTGTGAAGCCCTCAAAGTGTGCAATTATGTTTTGGTAGTTGGGGGAAGCAGTCTCATAGCTTACATAGCAAACAGCTGCCAGCTCTTTTCGAAGGCCAGTTGGATCAGTCAGTCCCCGAACTTTGGATGGATCGTTGCCACCATCATACACAGTAAACTTTGTCCCCATTAAGTTTGATCTAAGGAACAAAAAAATGAAAAGAACATGAACAATTTAAAACATCGCATCGAAAAGCATGAGTGAAATTCGGAAATTCGTTTTTCTCATGTACATTGAAACATTATAGAGATTTCATATTTAAAATGTAATAAAAACCCCTGCTTACACACCTTAACTTTCCAACAAAGCTGTCCCCTTCTCTAGACAGGTCAGTTGGGTCCACAGACATGAGGTAATTAGAGGTTTTACTCTTTTTCCTTTTCCTTCCAGCAAGGAGAAATATCTGAAGCAGTGGAATAACAAAGTGAAAAATACCTGTGGATTCAGCTTACATCATATAGTCATTGAATAGTAAGTTATTTCTGAATGTTGTTATAGTGGAATCACTGCCACCCTATATTCCAGTCATCGGAAGGCATATACTAATCTAGTTCAATTATACCATTAATATATTCCATCTATTACCAATTACCAAATAAATGAATAGTCCACTTTTTAGCTTCTGTGCAGAACAGCAAAAAACCGTCAACCCCCCCCCCCCCAGAACTAGGAAAATATGACAAACCTGCAGCATCCTGAAGGATACTAAATCATTAAGATTAAAAGATGAATCAGACCAACTCCTCGTCAGTAGAAAACACAAACCGTTTACAGTTGCGTAAATGCTTCTTTTATCATAGACTGAATTTATTAAAGCCCATTAGAATGTCAGTTTAATGTTATTGTGAGAGTAAAAAGTAAGTGGATGATAGTGTACATCACTCAGGGCTCTATTACAATCTTAACGCTAGCGTTAGCGCTCAGATAAGTGAGCGTTAGGTTAAGTGACTTTAAGTCATGCCCCCCATATTACATACCAAACGCTAACGGGAACGCAAATTAACGCACCGATGTGGTAACTAAAAAGTTAACCACAAGTTGAAGCTGGTGCTAACTGATTCCGCTTCTGCAGAATCAGTTAGCACCAGCTGAGCCCCCCCCCTCCCCATCAGATACTCACCTTTCATCTTGCGGCACAAACAATGGCCCGATCCGCTGCTGCTGGTTGCTGGGAGTAGAGTGAGACTGGGGACAAGTAGTCCCCAGTCTCCCTCCACGTATCACTCTGCAGCCTGCATGATCTTGCAGGTCTCCATGGAGTGCTATGGACTCTACGTGACACTCGCGGTGGCGCAGAAGCGATGCCGCGAGTATCCGTGAGATTAGCGCTGCACTACAGGGCAGGCTGCTGTATTAGCGCCTGCCCCGTAATATGGTGCTAAAACAGGGTACACTAAGGGGAAACCTGCAAGCGCATTCAATGCAAGCGCAGGTTTTCCCCGTTAGCATCCCTGTCCCGCAGCAACTTCACTCCAGAAGGGCACGTGCCTTGACTAAGTGGGTGAAGGGTTAAAAATCACTATTAGTCTGTGCTAGACCCAAAATAACTGACCCCCTTATTGCTACCCACTTCCCTTAATACTGCCACCACAGGTCTTCGCCTAATATTAACCAGAGGTGACCTGAAATGCCCCTTTCAATTAAACCCATAAAACACAGTTTAGTAGACTCACCCCACCAAACCCAATTTAGTAGATCTTCAGGAAACTCAAGGCTATTAACGACAAATGCCTCTTCAAGTAATGGGACTCTTACATCAGAGAAAGGCAGAGCTTAATAAAGGAGTATTTATTATGACGAGAAAATTGTCACAGTGCATATATAGTATAAAAAGATATTACAATATTTACACCCACAAACAGAAAAGAAAAAAAATAATAACAGAAATCCTATACTTATAAAACTAGAATCTCTGCCCAGGGGCTGGGTTGAAAAAAAGAGCAGGTACTCCCACTTGGATGGACCCCAAAAGTAAAAAGCACATGGCAAAATGTGTAGCTGAAATTTATACAATTCTCTGGGCTCTCAGGTTTCAAGGACACAGCAGTAGGAGGCAAGATCAGCTCCTTGCCAGCCCATTTCAACTTTGAAGCATTCTCCTTACATTCCTTAGATCTCCCACCTTATTTTATTTTATGATGAAATTCTGAGAACAAAAGAGCTGCTTCTTTATCTTAATAATGGCAACGCTGTCCCCGCTTAGACTAATGAAGGTGTGCTTTTATCTCCTTGGGACTTTGATGCTCCCCGGTGACAAAAGTTTTATTCAGATTCCAATCACCTCTGCTAATAAAGTAAGTCAAGCCTGCACACACTTTTACAGCTACAGTCACTTGTATGTCGCAAACAGATTCCAGTAAACTGCGGTACAGTTTATTAATATTTTACCAGGGAATCCCCAGGACATAAGAAACCCCTGTCTGTGACAGTCTCCATTTTAGGACAGGGCACGGATTAGTGCCCTAAATGGGTTTAACAATCCCTTCTACATACGTATTTTGTGGCTTAAAAAGTTCAGATAATTCAATATCGGAGATCAAGATGACACTTCTGTTCTGAATACTTTTCATTTTCCTGCACCCCTCAGAGATTAAAACAGATGATATATCTAGCCTTCAAAGTTAGCACTCCTTTTGTGAGGGGATCACGTAAAAGGTTTATATATCTGTGGTGGTTTAGGTGCTTCCAATTTAAATCAATACTATAAAGCAGTATGCTGCTCTCAATCTGTTGCACCGTATCAAGCCTGATGGGGTGCTCTAGAGGAGGAGCTAGTATCTGAAAGTTTTCTGGTCTCGGTTGCAGGATTTGGCCATACCAGGGACAGAATTTTATTTGTGCAAATGTGCAAATAAACTCCTGCATCAAATAACACTGACAGGGAGTTGCTGTACTTCCTGTTCTGGACAATCCAGAGTTCCCTCATACTCCCAAGTATTGACAAAAAATATTTCTATATCTACTAATGGCTTCTCTCACAGCAATGTTAATCAATTTTTCTGAGTAATTCAATGCTACATGGGCTACATGGATTTTATGCCCTAATAGAACCCTACTACCAGATAAAGAATTTGACACCGAAGAACCCACAAATATTTATATATATTAAAATTATTATATTATGTATACAGGTTGGCACCCCTTATCTGGAATTCTAAAATCCAGAATCTGGAACTTTCAGAGCTGTTCAGATTTTAGTTATACTTAGCTCCCTGACACTCCAGACGGGTCCTGCTGCACGGCGACAGCACAGTGGGGTACACGCTGGGAGACGAATACTTTTTCCTACAATGGAGAATGTCCCTCTGTACAGAATGTCCCTCTTAAAAGAGCTGCAGAGCTCTCCCTGCAAGTGTACAGGCTGCTGCTACAGTAAGTAGGGGATCGTGGCTCCCCTGACTCATCTCTACCTCTCAGACATCATTTTTTTTCCTGACTGCAAAATCCAGAAGAATCCAGAATGCACGGCTTGCAAGCAACTGAGATGAGGAATGCTCAACCTGTACCTTCCTTGGTCTGTGGACAGTAATCTCTACGGGATACAACGTAACTAATGTAGGGGAGGACAGGGTTAACTGGCATGCAGATCTACTCCCCTCAACATTTCAAAGCCTTCATGTAGCGGTTCATTATGAAACACTACTTTTTGTGTTTTCTGTTCGGTCTGATTCATATTAAGAAAATTCTTCGATATAGAAGACAGAAATATACAAAGAAAAAAATAAACATTCAGAGGATTACAAATATGATATAGGTTTGTCTGCATGACCTTTTAATTTCTTCATCCACACCATGGTCATCACTGCAGCCCACTGACCTTCTTGTTTTCCTCCCTTTCAAGGTGCATATAGTAAGTGGGATAGAGACCTCGGTCCATTCCTTTCTTATCCCGAGTAATACGGGATTGAATTGTGATCCCACGTGGGGCAGGACGCAGTACAAACTCTTTTAAGTCTCCCACCTCTACAGCATCTCCAGATGGTCCAATCTGTACAGTGTCTGTGGCAATTAATTCCTGGAAAGACAATGTAATCCGTGGCAGTAATATTTATTTATTTATAAAGTATTTTACCAGGAAGGATACATTGAGATTTCTCTCGTTTTCAAGTATGTACTGAGTTCAAGTACATTGTATTTCTGTACCTACTGTAAAAATTCAAAGTAATAAATGCAAGATATTAAAAACAAATCACAAGGATACAGAGTTACACAGAAAACAAATATGTAGGAAATCTACTCTGTTACATTTTTACAGGTGCATTCTGTATCGAGGTATGTGAATAGATCAGTGGAGTATAAAAAGCAACAATAAAACACATGACAGTAATGAATCAAATGAGTATACATCAGAAAAATATGATGTGATTAAGTATTTCTTCATAGCAGTTAATGTGGCCATTAGCAGCCAAAGAGAAAGTTACAGTGAAGGTACTCACTGTAAGAGATTTTTTGCTGGAAGCAGAACTTGGCCTGGTACTCCCAGACTTTTCTTCATCATCCTCAGACGATCCTTCATCGAAATTTAGACTATCTGATATACCTGTGAAAAAGGGGAATTCCAACAAGTTATGCTAGTTCTCAATGCAACAAGAACTTTACGGGTAACCCCCTAAAAAATAAAGATATTGGGTTGAGGAAATTGGGAGCAAGAGAGAAAGCAAGAATAAAAGATGTATAAATGTTCATAACTGCACCATAGTCATCATTGTCTGCCCTTTGTTAACTTTCATGATGTATGCGATTACTCATAGGAACTGAATGTGTCAACTGAATGAAAGTCAACCAGACTTACCTTACATATATTTTCTAATAAAATATTTGGCACCAAATGTTTAATAAATATAAAAAAGGTAGGATTTGTGCATGTAAGAACTGAAAGTGCTTCCTATAAACCAAACGATTATTGACTGCAAATTATGAGCTAGTCAAAAAATATCTGTTTTCATTGAGCTTGGTGCAGCAGATGTTTGTGAACAATATTTTCCATTGAATGATATGTATTTTAATGATATGTATTTTACAGAAGAACTATCGAGAGATCAGCTGTACTTTACCTCCCAGAATTTAAATACAAATTACAAAGATAAAAAAAGAACCAGGACAATCTGAAATATGACAATTCCCTTCACTAGTCTCTTACATGTCATCGACTGAGTGATTTCTGGAAAAATAGGGAAAAAGTAAAAATGTATTAGCTATGTTTAATCGAATGGATTTGTGCCTGGTGGAAAGCATAAGAATTTTAAGGCAGGCCTCGGAGGCTTCGTATTTGCAATCTCTTTCTTTATTACTCCTATAGCAGTAAAGAAGAGTAATAACAAGAACCAGAAAAAAACATGTCAAACCCCCAACGTGGGGTAACTCTCCTCTTGCCAAGCCCAGCCCCCTAGTCTATAAACAGTCTGAGCTGGAGCAGTAACGCCCTCTTTCTTTACTGCTCCTGTTCAGGACAAGATAAGTATAATTGTTCTCCTCTATGTGTTTACTGTTGTTGTGTTTTTTCCTTTCAGAATATAACTTTTGTTCAGTTTTCTCATCACATCGGGTACTGACTTACCCCGGCTATAACCGCGGGGGTCAGCGCCCGCTCGGCGGGAAAACTCGACGGGTCTAGACCTATAGGTCCCTCCCGAGTTCCCCGCCATTGGTTTACAGCTTTCGCTGGATATTGGAGTGCCTGTCTCTCGCAGGCAGCGACGCTCGCGCGGATTCCCCCGTCCTTGCGCACTGGTGTCCTCGAGGCCGCCCGAGATCTCGCGGGAGACTAGCGTGAGATCCCGGCGGCCATCTTGGGCATCACATGACCGCGTGTGTCCACGCGCTTTCTCACATCTCCCGGCTCCTTCAAGTGGGTATGCTCTCTGGGGATTACTGTAGCAGAATATGGCCCTTTTAAACCCATCTGGGGGCGATAAATCTCCCCTTACAGGGGAATCAGATTCCGCAGGGAGCTCCCGGCGCTCTGAGCACTCAGACGTTTTTGCCTCTCCTCCACCCCCGAGAGACGCTCAAAAACGGCAGCCCGTTTTGCAGCCATGGAAGCAGCACTACAGGCGTCCATTACCCGGTCGCTCTCCTCAGCTGTCTCCACTCTGTCTCTGTCCTTCAGAAGGACCATGGATGAAGCGGTGGCTTCTATTACTGCGGCCCCCCCCCCCCGCTCCTGATGCAGGTCCGGCTCTCCCTATAGACCCGGTTATACCCTCTGGCTCTGTGACATCTAGCCTTAAGAAACGTGCTAAGACTAAGCACATTGATAGTCCTCCAAGAGGGGCTGGCATCCCCGAAAATCTGCTTTCTGATGATGGCGAGGTGTCCTCGCACAAGAGAGCCCCTGACCGCTGGGGCGCTAGTTGCGGTCTCTAAAGATAGGCCTTTACCTACGGGTTCTGGCCGACTCCCCAAGAACACTGACTCGGAGAGTGAGGAACCCGAGCATGGGGAGGATGATGGTGCTATTGAATTTTATATCAAGTCAGGAGGCTTCATATTTTGCATTCTCTTTTCTTTACTAAAACATCAGCAGCAAGGAAAGTTTACATAGCAACAGCAGTAACCAATCAACAACAAGAGTGTAGTAAGTCCTTAGCCACGCCCTCTTTTCTTGCTGCTGGCGACTAGGTCAGACGTTTTCAAAACAGCTCCTGGTTGCCAGGCTTTAATTTAGGTGTAATTTGTCACTGTTAGGTTTATTATGTAATTTTATACTCAGATTTATTATATGTACTGTGCACCTGATTGTTTTTTTCCTAGGTTTCCTCCCTGCTGTGTGGGCACTCTCCCGCCTGCAGGTGCGCTTTGCTCGCGTTGCGTGACTTGCGGCGCCCCATCGTACTTTACTTTGTTTTAACAGCTCTTTCTTCTCCTTAAGGTTTCCCCCCCCCTTTCTTTGTGTTTTGCGCGGCGCCCGCCGCCTTCCCGCGAGTGCGCAACTAAACTTTCTCCTCAGGAAAGTATGGTTTTTCGTCCGTGCGCACTCCGGCGGCCATCTTAGTTCTAACCAGCAATTGCCGCCATTCGGGACATCGCGTCTTCGCGTCCTGATGCAAACTAGCAGGTCAGCACTTACATGTTAAACGGCCTCAGGTTCTATTTATATAAATAAATTATTATTTTTGGTGGGATTTCTGTCTGCCCAACGTAGACATCGGGTAAGCCCCGATACGCTTATACTATATATATATATATACAAATAAATATTATTTCTTCTGGTGGGATCTGTCCCATGAAGGCATCGGGTGAGCCCCGATAGATAGATATATATATATAAATATAAAATTTTCTGACAGGATATCTGTCCCACGAATGCATCGGGTGAGCCCCGATAAGTAAGTAAGTATATAAATATAAAATTTTCTGACAGGATATCTGTCCCACGAATGCATCGGGTGAGCCCCGATAAGTAAGTAAGTATATAAATATAAAATTTTCTGACGGGATATCTGTCCCACGACGGCATCGGGTGAGCCCTGATAAATAATATATTTGTTTATATATATAAGCTTATCAGGCGGGATATCTGTCCCACGAAGACATCGGGTGAGCCCTGATATACTTATATATATATATATATAAGCTTATTATTATTCTGGCGGGATCTGTCTGTCCCACAAAGGCATCGGGTGAGCCACAACACATTAATTTATAATGAATATATTATTACCTTCCTGACGGCTAGTACAGGATTTTTCTGTTTGGCCACACTAAACATCGGGTGAGCCCTGATATATATCCCTATAAATTTTAATATATATATATTACCTCAACAGGTGAGTCCCGTTATTCTGTTTTCCATGGATCCTCCTCAGCTCCCCACCAATCCAGAGGAGCTTTCGGCCTGGCTTTTAGCTGCCATTTCAGAAACACTGTCCATAGCTTGGCAGCCAAGCCCCGCTTCCCCAGCCAGAACCTCCGGTCCTTTCTAGGGCCCAGTCACCGGCCCTTTCTGAGGGCTCCCATTCGGTTCATTCTGAGGCTGCCGTGCCATCTCGTAAAATACTCTGGAAGGGTTAATCTGAGTCCGCTGGCTAGGGTAAGGGCCCTGCTACAAACTCCTCCCGCACTTCTGTCCCCAAAGAAGGGGACGATGATTATGACATGGATATTTACCAGGCTCACTACCCGAGGAGGACGGAGCCAATACCACCGGTGATCCACCGACTACTGCAAGCTCGACGGGTGAGCCCCGTTCTGATAGCTTAGCGATCGTGCCCTTCTCTACCGCTCCAACACGCCTCGCTCCTTGGTGTCCTCGGATACCCCGGCGCCACTCCTCGACGCTAGAGGAACTCCCCCCTCCTTTTTCGATCCATGCACTACCACCCACCCCAGGTCTTCGGCCTGGCTCCCGCCTGACCACACAGCAGAGTTTCTGCTCTTCTGGCTACGCGGTCTCTTAGTTAAAATTTCCAGGGCGCATCTGTGGGCAGGATGCCCTTGCCCGACAAGGTATCTCTTACGCCAGAGTTTGACGTGGATTTCATCTCCTTTCTGGGCAAGGTTGGCAGGGATCCTTGTCGAAGTCGAACAGGGCTTCCGCATCGCCCAGGACAAATGCTGGAGGTTTCAGGTCCGCTCGTCACGGTGGACGAAGCACTACCTTCTGGAAACATAGAAACTGTCGGCAGATAAGAACCTTTCGGCCCATCTAGTCTGCCCAATTACATGGATACTTTACCTGGATTTACCTTTTGTTTAGGATAGCCTTATGCCTACCCTGCTCGGCCCTGCAATGGTCCGTGAATGGGCACAGTGTGCCCTCTGTCTTTAGGTAACGCCAATGTCAGCATCTCTTCTGCACGCCGCAATGAGGCGCTTTTTCGCTTTGACGCTAATTTAACAAGTATGTGCTCCAAAGAATTGGGTCCTGCGGCCAAGGGGTTGTCTTTTTGGGGACCTCTTCTTAAAAGAATCGAATCATAAGGTTAACATCTATACCAACCTTCCGACTCTTGGGTCCTACGAATCGTATCTGGTTTCTTGATAGACTTTTCCCAGGTTCCCTTCCAGTCTGTTTTCCCCATACAATGAGTTCTGGTACACAAGAAGTCTGGGGACCTTCGCCCGGTCTTAAACTGGATAGTCTTCAATCCCTTCTTGTCCTATCGACACTTCACAATGGAGAGCACACATCTACTCAGGGGTCTCCTATCCATCCTGCACCACCGACAGTTCACCTGCCTACCTTTCGGCCTCAGCTCCGCACCATGGTGCTTCAATGAAGCTCCTCTTACTGGCCATGGCCTCCATATATTCACAGGGCATCAGGTCTCTCATATACCTGGACAATATCTTCGTACTGGCTCAAGATCCGGTCCGGTTTTCCCATCACACGGCCCTAGTGCTTACTCTCCTGTAAGACCTCTGGTTCATTACCAACATGGACAAGTCAGCTTGTCGCCCAGCCCAAGTCATCACCCTTCTCCCTGGCCCACTGCATTATCGGGCGATGCAACGTCAGAAAACCACGTGCCTCAGTCTCAGTCCCTCCTACGACCAGCTGGTCCCTATCACTCCTGAGGCTCGAGTGGAACTCCTGTGGTGGCTGCGCCTCATGGAAGCCTGGAATGGGTGGGCCATTTTTGGCTCTCTACCGGACTTCGTATCGGAATCGGACGCCAGCCAGTCGGGTTGGGGAGCGACTTGCGGACCTGTATCCACGGGTGGGGCATGGACGCCAGAGGAACAGCCGCTTCACATCATCTGCCCTCTACTCCTTTGGGTCAACCTGTTTACTTCCCGCTTGACCCACCAGATGCAGACCGGCTTCAGTTGGCTTATGGACCTGCAGGCAGCAGCGGTGGATGCTTTCCTCCCACCATGGCCCCATCGAGGAGCCTACACTGTTTCCCCGTTCACGATGCTCACGTGCACGCTTCAAGAAGTCCGCAGATGGATGGTTTCGACTTCTACTCATGCCTCTATGGGATGCACAGAGCTGGTTGCCACTGACGCTACAACTCCCTTGTCTACTCCTGCCCGCTGCTGCCGTCCTTTTCCATCCATTCTTCTGGACCCTCAAGGCAACCCTAATCCAGTGGTATTGGAGGGCAATCTTCCACTGGTGGCTTGGACAATTTCCGGGGACCCTGCATGCTACCAGGCTCATCAGCTGCGGCTCGCTCCCTATTATGGGAATCCTGGACTTCTGGCACGCAAAAATGTTACGCCTGGGGAAATTTGGTGTGGTTGGTGTGTGCCTGATCCTGCTACAGCCCCTCTAATTTGTTGGCGAGCCTTTCCACGGCCGGCAAGTCCTATCATCACCTGGTTCCGCTTGACCATCTCGGTGGCTCACGCTCCCCTGGGTGGCGTTTCTGTGTGTTGTCTCCTCAAGGGCGTTAGGCTCGCTCGCCCGCCGGCCCCAAATAATATACTCACTTTTGGGATGTGGCGCTTGTTTTGGAGTTCCTGCGTAACTGGCCAGATACTACTCGCTGTTCCTGCGTCAGCTCTTGATGTATTCTAACCATCATTTTGTGTTTGGGGTCCTTTAGACGTGTTTTGGATGCTAGAGCCTTCGATGCGCACGCTATGGTTTTCTCTCCTAAGGGAGTCGTTTTTCACGCTTACTAGATGTACAAAAACCCCCTTTTTCTAAGGTTTTCTACCCTATGTGTCGCTAGGTGCGTTACGAACTACCTCTCCCACTTAGGCTCTTTGCGCTCCCCTCCGGTTGGCTGGCTCTTGGTCTCCTATGTTTCCACTTACAATCCTGTTTCCTCGCCTACACTTTCTAGAGGGGTCCCCTGGCTGCTCTCCCTAGCAGGTGTTGCTCCTCACTTCGGCGCTCACTCCGTGCGGGGTGCAGTGGCTTCTTCTGTTGCGGTCGCCGGCGGCTCCCTGTCCGACATACTAGCGGCTGCTGATTGTTCTAGGGCGGTCACCTTTCGTACCTTTTATTTTCGCCCTCGTTCTCATGCATCTGGGGCTCTGGTGCAGCTTTAAAACTGCAAAATATGAAGCCTCCTGACTTGATATAAAATTGTGGATTATTCCAGCCTTGGTGTTAGAATAATCTTAATTTTAATAAAGACAGGAGGCGAATATTTTTCCCGCCCGCCCATACCCGGGATTGCTCACATTGTACCGGATTTACTACTATATTCGATTAAAAAAAAAAAAAAAAAAATATAAATAAATAAAAAAAAAAAAAAAAAACAAATTATAATAATAAAAAATAAATAAAATTTGAATAAAGAATGTAATTTATGTATCTACACTTCTTCGACTTTTGTCCATTATTGTCTAACTATTTTTCATTCCCCTTAGTAGGGTTTGCATGTCTCATTGGCCTAGCCTACGGCTACTGTCTCATAATTGATTTAACTATTGATAATTCTTCGCTTTGACTGGTCAGTTAGTTAACTGTTGATTGGCAAGCCTCCATCACATGGTACTTTCACGTATCCTCTGCTTTCTCCGTAGCTTGATTTGCTTCTGCGGCCCTGTTGGTCTCCCATCGTTTCGGACGCCCGTTGGCTTCCAGTTCTGCGACTGACCATCTCGTTGACTCCTACCTAGTCTTGGCTTTCACCTCTTCAGTTTCCGGGTTCTTCCTACTTCTTGGATTTCTGGAATTTCTACGTCACGTCTCTCCTGCTCGTTCGGCATACAAGAAAAGAGGGCGTGGCTAAGGACTTACTACACTCTTGTTGTTGATTG